>JAHRHZ010000274.1:13285689-13359517 GCA_024137785.1 Ginglymostoma cirratum
ACAGATGACACGTCCATCCTGGGCCTCCTGCAGTGCCACAATGATGCTACCCGAAGGTTGCAGGAACAGCAACTCATATTCCACTTAGGAAACCTGCAGCCTAATGGTATCAATGTGGACTTCACAAGCTTCAAAATCTCCCCTCCCCCTACCGCATCCCAAAACCAACCCAGCTCGTCCCCGACTCCCTAACATGTCCTTCCACATATCCCCTCCTCCCACCTCAAGCCCCATCCCCATCTCCTACCTACTGACCTCATCCTGCCCCCTTGACCTGTCTGTCCTCCCTGGAATGACCTATCTCCTCCCTACCTCCCTACCTACACTCACCTTTACTGGCTCCATCCCCACCTCTTTGACCGGTCTGTCTCCTCTCCACCTATATTCTCCCCTATCCATCTTCTATCTGCCTTCACCTCTCTCCCTATTTATTTCAGAACCCCCTTCCCCTCCCTCATTTCTGAAGAAGTGTCTAGGCCCGAAACGTTAGCTTTCCTGCTCCTATGATGCTGCTTGGCCTGCTGTGTTCATCCAGCTCTACACGTTGTTATCTCAGATTCTCCAGCATCTGCAGTTCCTACTATCTCATGTCAAATTCTACCACTGTCAACCTTTCATAACATCCATGCCAGGACATGGTACTCACTTGCTCATTCACCAACATACATTGTACAGCCCAATGAACCCTATAACGACAACAGAATGTATGAAAAAAAGCTTTGAAAGAATGAAACATTTATCATTTTATTGATAAATTTCCATTTAGTTTAAAAAAAGAAGAGCTTGTATCAATCTAGTTCCTCACACATTGAAAAAACATTAATGTATATTCATATGGAACTTTTCACAGGGTAACATGCCCCAAGACACTTCGTTATAGCGTTAGTAAAGCAAAAAAGCACTTCATGGAGAATAGTCAAAAATAAACCAGGGGCAATCTGTTTTCTTTGTGTAGTTAAATCCTGGATGAGAACAAAATAAAACTGTGGTTGTTAATCTGATTTATGTTAAAGCAGTAGGGTTATGGTTCACTCTCATAATATAATCTTCTCACTGTGAAACTGTTTTGATCGATAGTTTATGCTCGTTAGAATTTATGTTACAAAAATCTTCTTGAATGATAATGATTGCTTTCGAAAAGGTGTTTTTTTTATGTTTGTGAACCTGTATTCATATAGAAATAACCTATCAAAAGTAAAGATGGCAATCTGTAAATGATATCTCAAGATAAATGTGAAATGCTGCTATTAATGGCCGGTGACAGGGGTAATTCTTTCCCTGAATGCATTTATATAGCCTCTTCTGCATTGTAAAGTGTCTCAAGGTGCTTCACAGGAGCATTATCAAACACAATTTAACATCAAGTAGGAGATATTTGTACAGGTGTTGAAGGCATAGACAAAGAGGTGAGCTATGAAGCGCCTTAAAAATGGACAGAGAGAGTGAGAGAAAGGGAGAGTGAAAATTGGAGAGATCGAAAGGTCTTGGGAGGAAGTTCCAGAGCTTAGCACCTTGGAAGAAAAAATACTTGGCAAGACTTTAAATCTATGATAATCAATAATGCGCCTCTAATACTATTTAACATATTAGTAATTTATATAATTTGCAAAGATTTGAAACATAGACATGTGTAAAGCCACAAAGTCAGATATGGAAGTAAGTCTAAGGCACAAACCTTGTTGATGAGCTCTTGGCATATGCCAGCAACTCATACTAATTTAAATGGGCCGGAAAATCACAGATAGGAATGCACTGTTTCACAGCATGTAGTGCTGACACGCACCAAGCTCTATTGTAGACTTTTTTAACCCTTTTCTGTATCCAATGAGAGAGCAAGAGATGCAAGTGCAGAATCGTCAAACATGCACCGTGAGCAATCTGTGATAGTTAGGATGATTGGCCTTTTCTCACTCTGAGTGCTTTTATGCACTTAATGGTGATGTGGCCATTAAGTCTTGAATAAAAAAATGTGCCTTTTTTTTGCTTTCAATAGTTAAGAAATGTTCATTTTGGAACATTTTGGACGTTAAGTGCTAGGGCCACTGCCTCCAGACCAAATGAAACACAAAGCAAGGATTCTTTAGCACTGTTAAAAAATGTATCTCGATCCTTATATAAATATTTTAATATGACTTGTCTTTTTTATTTTCCCAATAGTAACCTAATTGAATGAAATTATCAGTAAGTGTAAAAATAATGAAAATGTATTTTAAGGCTGAATCTAGCTCTTTTTTTGGCTAAGTCCAAGTTCCATTGATCCATTGTGCCAGGATAAGATCCACTATCTTTTCTTTGAAACCTTCCACTCACTCTATCTCTGCTACTGTACTTACCTCCCAGGCTCATGCTCTACCATTCTCACTACTGCTCTCAACGTCTTCCTCTTACCTACCCAAATCCCCAACACTGTGAACCTTGCGTGTCCTCTGTGCTGCCTACTTACTCTCTTGGGACATATTCCTCTTTGGGCCAAAAGTAACAGCTGTGCCACCTACTACCATCTCCTCTATTATGCACCTTTCTCTCACTTCAGGAAAAAAAAGGCTCAAAATAGTGCAGGATACAGGAAAATTGATAGCATGCTTGGTGGCCCGGTGTAATGACAACAATCTCTCCCTCAACATCAGCAAATTGAAAGAGCTGGTTATCGATTTCAGGAAGCAAGGAGGAGGGCACACCCATTGTCTATATCAGTGATGCTGAGGTAGAGATGGTCGATGGCGTCAAGTTCCTGGGAGTGAAGATCACCAACCACCTGTCCTGGACCACCCATATTGATGCAGTTGTCAAGAAGGCACAACAACACCTCTTCTGCCTCAGGAGAGTATGAAAATTCAGCATGTCCATAAGGAATCTTACCAATTTTTACAGATGTACCTTAGAAAGCATACTATCTCGATGCATCACGGCTTGGTACAGCAAATGCTCTGCCAACGACTATATGAAACTACAAAGAGTTATAAACACAGCCCAGTCCATCATGCAAGCCAACCTTCCATCCATTGACACCATCTACACTTTTTGCTGCCTATGAAAGGCAGTTAAAATCATCAAAGACCCCCTCTACTCCAGTTATAATCTCTTCCAACCTCTTCTGCTACAAAAGCTTAAGCACACATGCCAACAGGTTCAAGAACAGCTTCTTCCCTGCTGTAATTAGACTTCTGAATGGACCTCTCAAATTTCAAATCTAATGTCAATCTTGCTTTTTGTGCACCTTCTTCGAGGCTGTAACTTTGTATTCCTTGCACTATTCTATCACCCTACGATCTTTTTATGGTATGATCTGTTTACACTGCATGGAAAACAAAACATTTCACTGTACCTAGGTACATGTGATGATAATAAATCAAATCAAATAAGAAAGTATCAGAATAATTAGTTTGATGCCTGCCATTTGGCTCCTCACCTTTTATGAGGACATACAGCCTGGTCCAGTCCATGAGCTGGGTGCATGTCCGTGAGCACACAGTGTCCTTGCTGCAGCATTACAGTGATAGTTGCTGTAGAAGCCTAAGGTTCACCTTTGAAGTGTAGAAGTGTCCTTTAAGTGAATTTGAGATGTGCCATGAAGATTCTTAGACAGTGGCACATTTTGGACGTCAATGTCTGTGGATATTAGTTGTGTGTGGCTGGTGCCCACACCATCATTAAAAAGCTATTGGGCACCCTGACAAGCACTGGCATTCTGAAATTCTCCTGTTCAATGGAGTGTGGGGAACTTGGCACTGTGATTCTCTAACAGGGACTTGGAAGTCCTGGTCAAAAGGGGTGCTGGAAAAGAGAGGAGAAAAGAAAGGAAGCTATAGCGCCAGATCGTGCCAACCTGTTTCATGATCACAGCTTGGTTCAGTGATGTCACCAAAGTCTGGAAGAACAGCAGCAGTGCTACAGGAAGGTCAACAACCTTCTCTGCCTTATCAGTTTAAGTACCACACTCCTTTTTCTGCCATCTCACATTCATTCTATCTCTGCTTTAGCACCCACCTATCCACCAAGAATCATGGTCTGCCATTCACACTATTTCGTAAGACATCTTCCCTCATTTGCTCTCAACTCCCACCCCACCCAGTCTCACACACCACTAAAATGTGCATGGCTTCTGCGCTGTCTCCTCATTACATTGGAATATCTCACTGCCTTTCACCCACCTACACTAACAGCCCTGCAATCCACATTCATCTGACTCAATCCCTTCTCTTTTCTCGTCACAGTGAAAGACAGGCCATGACAGGGCAGATAGAGACTATACAGGTGGTGTGGTGCCAGACATTAGACTCCTTTGAGGAGAGAATTGTGACTCACGCAGGAGAAACTGCGGCTGGTCCTGCAGACATACCAAGACATCAATGTCCCACTAAACAAATAAATGTCATTCTTCATTCCACAGCAACCCTACTGTCAGTGTCATTCAGTGCACGCCACTTCTAACGATTGGCTGTGATACCTTCTCTCTCTTGTGTCTTGCAGGTATCACCAGCATCTCCACCATTCCTGCAGTGAAATGGCTAGATCCCCAGAAGATTGACCTCCAAGAACCAGAGTACTGGGGCCTCAGAGGAAACATTAATAAGTCTCTTTATGTGAGGGGTGCATGTGTCTGGTGCCCTGGATTGTGTGCCTGGAATGCACTTTGGTTTTACTCAACATGGAGATCGTTTGACGAGCTGAATTTGCCAGGAACCCACACTGATTGCCTCCAAGTTGTCTCAAAGTCCAGCGTGTTTGGCGCAGTTGGGAAGACAGAAGGCTGAAGGTAAGTTGGGACTTCAACAAAGCATTTAACAAGCTATAATCTCCTTTAACTGGCAACTTGCTGCCTCATAAGAAACTCACCACACCACTTTTGAAAAGTATAAAAGATGGAGCAAGATGCTCCAATGTCAAAATGAATTCGCCAGATGTCTCATCTGAATCTGCCACAAACCTAGCCATAGCCCATTGTCACTCAGGCCTCTATAAGATTACACCCCATGTTCTAGTCTTTTTTTGTGATATGAGGGATAATATAAACATCCTAGGAAATCACCGGGGCCATGGGATTTTCCCAGGCCTCTCCATCCCCTCACTTACCAAGCCTTTCATTTAAATGAAAGATCACCCTGGGTTGTTGCTGGGCAGCAGGCTCCATTAAGCTGGTGGCCTTACCTTGAAGCAGGGGAAGTGGATCTGCCATCCAGAAAATGCTGATGCTTCTGCATTAAGCAACAGGAAATGGACCAGATTGTCAAGTATAATTGCATTATTACACAGTATTCATAATTTTTAATAACCAACATGCAGTATAACAGTGTGCATTGTAACTGTTAACGATATCTTTATTTACACATAAATCAGCGCCAACATGTCCCCATGGTAGAAGTCAGAATGCATCCATTCCTGAAGTGGGCACACTGAAATTATATCAGTGAAGAATAACACTATGGGCGCCACCACTTTCTAACCCTGATATAAGAGTTGATGAACAGTTTTAAGATTGATGAGGAGAACTTCTGTATGTGCAATTTAGTCTCTGCCAGCACAAATGTCAAGTATAATCTTGTGTTTTTGGAGACATTACAGTCATAAACCTATCTCTCCCAGACCAGAAGCAAACTGCAAGGTTACTTTAGCAATTGTTACGGAGAAGTGGTCAGGATGAAAATAAAAGTCAAGCTACCAGGAAATTGAGCTTTTGAAGTAAAGGAAATAGAGACAACAGCCATCCATGATTTTGATTCTGACTCAACCAAAATTCAATAAAACACTTCGATGTAAATTGCACAAGCTCAGGAAACCTAAAAGAAATTCATGTAGTTTTGAACTTACCTCAAAAACAAAACATATTTTGAATCTTCAGTATGATTTAACTAGTTGCAATTTTGCTTTGTTACTTGGATTTCTAAATCATCCATTTGTTAGATATTTTTAATTTGCATGTGGCATTTAGAAACTAGTACGATGTTTTTCTGACAAGCAAGCCCATTGTTCGTTACCATTAGAAACATCTTGTCAAACAAGCCTAAAGGATTACAGAAGGGATACTGTCTACACATTTACATTTTTCGATGGCAAATATAGGATTAGTGGGTGACCTGGGCCTGGCATTGACATGATTAGGAATGCGTAGGGTTATGGAATTAAAAATACGCCTGCAATTTCTTTTGTCGTCAGTGCTTGCCTGGCCGGATTTGAAAGATCTGGGATACTCTGTAATGTTGCAGGTTGAATCGGCAACCAACATGAACAATTAGGCTCAGTTCAGGTAAAGGCGCAAACCTGTGTAAATATTTCTGATGTAAAGGAACACTTAATATATGCAGACATTCATATTTCAGTCAATAAGGAGCTTTTACACTCTAAATATGGACATTATGCTCTGCCAATAATATCTGTTCCTGTTTCACACCATAACCGGAGGTGGCGTCCTCTGGAGTACTGCAACATCACTGGCTGTGTGGTGCCTGCGGTTATTAAAGACCCCTTTGTGCTGAATGCTCAGCCCCATAAAAAGAACTCATCCATTTAATGACTTCACTCCAGCCAGTCCTAACTTTTGTTTGATCCTCTCCTGGATGAAATCACTGTAATTGAAGCGATTAAGTCAACTCCCAATGTTCTGAGAAAGTGTAACTGCAGAGGGGTTTCCACTTCCCCTTCTTTGAGAAATAAAAGTAATAAACTTGCATTGGTTGGCTAGAGTTCAAAAGTTTAATTAGCAATCCCATTTATGAGTCAGAGCAGTTTGCAGGCCCTAGTCAATTAGCACCAGGCTTGTTAATGGTCAACCTTTGCTACCTGTCAGAGTGCCCAGACGGTGGGTTTTTGCTTTTTCAAAGAAAGTGGGTGAAACACATATTTTGTGTTTAGTGATTAAAGCTGCAGTAGCCTTCTTTGCTGATGTATGTAGACTGTATTTCAACAATATCAAAAGGAAAAGTCTACACTACATCCTCATTAACTTATAAGAGCCTTGTCATAAAGTCATTGAGAATCTCATTGACACTCTCTGCAATCAAGTGCAAACTTTTATACACTGACACCAAATCTGGAAGAATCCCTTTGTCATGTTTTCTCTGCACATATCAGGGAGAGATAGAAATTTAACATGAATGTTTTACATATTAAGATTGAGGATACATTTTACCAGACTAATGCAATTTATACTTACAAATATTTTCAACTTTTCATTTTCATTTCACGGCCACCATCATTTCACAACAGAGAACACCCTGATGATAAAACATTTCATTCACAATGCTCACGGCTCATTGCACTTGCCACTTGCTGCAAATATTTAACTGCAAAACACAACAGTCTTTCTTTGTAAGCCAACATCCCAAAATGTGAAGTTGACCAATGGCAGAACAAATGTTGAAATGCTATAGAAAGTATCAATAACTGTATCACTACTCAAATAAACAAAAGTTAAAAAACAATTAATTTAAAATTTTAAAGTCATTAATTACCCCTGGCAGTGCACTTGCTTGCAGAAAACTGGGAAGAGCATGTAAGTTGTGTTAAAATTGACCTCAAAATGAGAGCAACATTCCAGCTGAATGCTGGGAAAGGGCTAATATTAACTAAACCATGAAGACATTCAAGTAAATCATTCCTTAAGGGTGACACAGAACAGTCATCAAAATCGTAGCCTCAGAGAACGATTATTATGGGGATATAACAATGCCTTGCCTTATGTGAATTCATGTATGATCGATTGTGAGTGACAGTCCGAGAACATAGTGATCAAATAAACAGTTTGTCATGTCCAGATATGAGTATTTCTTTGAAATGGAAGTCATTAGGGTGTCAACATGTATGAAGAGATTGACACGAAAAGGGCTGAACTCTTCTATTGCTTGCTACTCATATTTTTCAATAGAATAAAACAGCAGAAGTTCCAAAAAGAAAGGAATGCAATAAAACACATGGACAGTTATCACTCTGATTTCTCAAAAGACTATCGTCACCCACTCAGAGGAAGACAGGACAACAAGCTCATCCACGTAAGCTCATTTTCACAGCTTGTGTAGGTTTTGGCATCCTATCATCGTGGTCAAGCGGTTAAGAGGGGGCGATGGCCTTGTGGTATTATCACTGGACTATTAATCCAGTGACCCAGATAGTGTTCTGGGGACCCAGGTTCGAATCCTGCCATGGCAGATGGTGGAATTTGAATTCAATAAAACATCTAGGATTAAGAATCTAAAGATGACCGTGAATCCATTGACTACTGTCGGGAAAAAAACCCATCTGGTTCACTAATGTCCTTAGGGAAGGAAACTGACATCCTTACCTGGTCTGGCCTACATGTGATTCCAGACCCACTGCAATGTGGTTGACTCTCAACTGCCCTCTGGGCAATTAGGGATGGGCAATAAATGCTGCCTAGCCAGTGACGCCCATATCCCTTGAATGAATAAAGAAAAGGCAATGAGTTTGAATTGCCGTGGTGTTTTTCCATGCAGGTTTAGATTCCCCCCAGCTATGAATGAGATCTCCTGAGGCACAGGAGCAGCAAACCTAACCTCTGGGTCAGAAGGTCCAGGTCCTGGAGGTGGGTGCTAACATGGCCAAACAGGTTGACTTAACCCACCTTAACATGGTGATTTAATGACAGCTGATTAGTAAACATTGTATAGATTCTGGAAATGCAATATAAGCTTTGGCTAAATTGATAGTTATCCAGAGAAGTTAGCACTAAATTGTACTCTTCAATTTAGATCTGACACAACTGTTAATATAAACTGTAAATATACAATAAGCAAACAGTTAATGTTATATTAACATAATGGAAAAGTCTTTGTAAACTCTCATATTTATATTGTCAAGTAATTTGCATATACATTCACATATATGTGCTATCAGTTATAATTCTACAGTTTCCCCAGGAATGGAGTGTTGTGTTTCTCTTACTGGGCTAGTTATCCAAAGGTGTGGATTTATGATCCGGAAATATGAGTTCAAGTCTTACCACAGCATTTGGAAATTTAATTTAGTAAATATAGAATGATTTCAAAAATGCTGGTATCAATAATAGAGGTTTTCTTCTTCTGAGGGAGTCTCTACAGATCGATGATAACTTGTTTCCAACCAGCTTTGATGGATTCAGAAGGATGATAAACTTGGGGCGGGTGGTGCTTTGAAGGTCATGTAGATAAGTTGTTTGGAGGTTGGTGTACTGTCTCTCTGTGCCTTAACCAAACCTCTGCGTGTCCATCAAAAAATCTCTCAATGTATTCTGATGCCTTCCTGAATGGACCTTCTCCATTTTGGTAGATCACATGCTAGAGTAGTTATTAGGGATGTTTGAACTCTTCAGAGATTCTCTGAGGACATCCCTAAGGCATTTCCAATGTTCTCCTGGAAGTCTCTTGCACCAAGTGAGCTCTGGGTAGAGCAGGTGTGTCTGGAGTTTGCTGTCAGGCATGCGAACATGTTTGTTCTGCCCAGTTGTGCTGCGTTTTTAGTGACTGTATAATTACGAGATTGCTATAAAAAGCCATCTTAATTCACGTATGTCCTCAGGGAAGAAAATCTGCAGTCCTTACAGTGTCTGGGTGACACATGATTTCAGACCCACAGCATTGTGGTTGTCTTTTAAGTGCCTTCTGAAGTGAGCTAGCCAGCCACTCAGTTACCATGGAGATAGCATAGAATTACCTTCACAAGGGCAAACAGGGTTGGGAAATAAATGCTGGTCTTGCGAAAAATGCCCTCATCCTTAGAATAAGTAAACAAAAACTCTATGGTCAATGCAGTAACTAAGTTATGTCATTACTAATTGAATTATTGACAATTACTAATAGTTAGTAAATCCACTTACACAATAGCTTACATTCATCCTAATTGGAGTTAGTGTTGTAAATGCTAATAAAATTCAAACTGGCTTTGTAAGGAAATTCAACAGGTTAAATTTAGGCTTTATTATCTCCAATAAATTGACCAGGAAGTAAATTCCATTGGTTGTTTACCGATAGTTTACAGTGAGAGAGATAAGAATTTAGTCTTGTACCTGAGATGAATATTCTCGTTAATGTACTGTTCCCTGCGTTTTATAACGATTTTAATAAGATGCTAACTCACTTACTTACCAATGAACTCTTAACAGAATGGTTAAGTGGCATTCTTTTATCTTGTGCTGTTCTCTTCTGCTTTACCTTGGGTTTTGATTGTTTTAGACAGCTGGTAACTTGAGGAATGTTCCTGACACCTTCTAATGATTCAGAGATAGTAGGAAGAAGGCTCTGAAGAAGGGTCTAGGCCCGCAGCGTCGGCCTTCCTGCTCCTCTGATGCTGCTTGGCCTGCTGTGTTCATCCAGTTCTGCACCTTGTTATCTCACCTTCTAACGATTGTTTCACTTATCTTCAGTTTAAGCTTTATCTGTGTGACCCCTCCCAGCCAAACCCAAGCCTACCATGTTTTGGAGAATGGAAATTGTCGTATTTAGAATGTTTGTGGTCAATTTGTCATTTTAATATTTTGCAACAGTTAGCTACATGCAGTCCTGTAATTTTGCACATTTGGAATCCATGCATCCATGCAATGAAAGGTGAGGCTATAATTCAGTTTAATCACTCAACAGTCATAAAACTTATGTCACATACTTTGATTTTTACTTCAGTTTTCTCATGGGCTAAGAATATAGGTGTGTGGAGAAAAAGAATGGCATCAGTGGAAATATTTCTATATTCTTCTGTACGGTAAAATTCTATGATTTTATTACTTCTATCAGCACTTCACTGATGGTTGGCAAATATATATGATTTTAAAAAGACAAACTAAATGAGATAATGAATTTATCACCCTTAGTTCAGTTACTAACATATGCTTTTTTGAATCATAAGGTTCCAGGGAAGTTCTTGGGAAGTCAATTTCTGACATAGGCTTACTTGGGGGGAGTCAGGAAGCACCTGTGCATGCCAACCACATTACAATGTGGGCAGTGTAATGTTTGGGTCGATTGGCTGGGCATCAACCTCAATTGTCCATTAATTTTATATTTAAAATTGTGGTTTTGGTGCCCACCTGTCTATGTTGTGGGGACAAATTCAGGGGTTAGGTGGGGAGAAAGGAGGCAGAACAATTTACATATTTCACTTGCTGGCACCACATTCCCCGGTGTTAGTGGGGACGGCAAAATCCAGTGACTGAAATCTCCGCTAACACAGCTGCAGCAATGTGAGGAACTATTTTATACTCTGCTTTAGCCAAAGTCCTGGATGTATGTGTTATTGGGCATTGCCATCCATTGGGCCAACTATTAATTAATACTACCACGATGGAGTATGGGGAGGCATCGCATGTCAATACCAGATCTCACTGTGGATCATTATGTGTCAACATCTTAGAGGGTGACTAGCTGTTTCTTCAATTCCTTGAAAGCTATGGCTTGGCTACGTGACCGTTTCCAAGGCTAGCACTTTTTAAGAGGTGATTCAAAGGTGCCAGGATGAAGGCCTGGACGTATGAACTTTCCATAATAATTCGCCAGCCCAAGGAATGACCTAAGCTTCGGTACAGATGTGGGAGCCGGGGCGCCTTTCATCGCCCTCACTTTATCTTTCAATGGGTGTAACCCAGTCTTGTTGACTCTGTAGCCCATGTAGGTCACTTGGGAAATCAGGTACACACTTTTTTCCCTTCTAAGGCAAACACTCGCCTGGGAGAAATGACTAAGGTCTATAAGTAAGTTCTCCAAGTATTCCTCATTGGTCTTCCCTGTTATTAGCATGTCATCTAGATAAATGGCAACCTGGGGTAGACCTTGTAAAACTTTGTCCATCATCTGTTGAAAAAATCGGACTGAAGATACCCCAATGGCAGTCTTGTACATTGGTACAAATCCTTATGGGTATTAATTATACCTTACTCCTGGGAGTCCCCATCTAACTGCAAGTACAAATGACTCATGTCCAGCTTCACAAAGTACAGCCCTGCATGCCAACTTTGCATAAAAATCCTCTATGTGAGGGTTTGGGTATTTATCCAGCTGCAAAAAGCAGTTTACCATTTGTGTAAAATCCCCAAAAAGGTGAATCGACCTGTTGGGCTTCATAATCAGTACGACCAGTGATGTCCATTCCATAAACTGGACAGGCTTGATACTTCCTTCACTTTCCAGCCTTCAAGCTTAGGCCGGAGACTTTTGCTGCAATCAGTGGTAACTCAACCAGCTGCTTCTCGTATGAGACCAGAACTGAAGTTGTACCCTCAAACCCTCAATCTGTAAACGTTCCTGATATAGGTTCGCAGTCTAGCTGAGGTCTTGCACAAACTTGAGAGTTGGAGTCCAGACTGAATTCTATTAAAGACGGGTGTCTGTGATACTGAAACGGTTGTGCCGCTATCATTATCTGTTAGAATTGGGTGACCATTTAACCAGGCATTTATTTTGATTGGTTCTGATTTGGATGTTGCTAAGCAATTTAACAGTTCTAAACCAGCTCTGAGTGGACTTTCCAGGGTGTGCAACCTCCTGGATACCGGCCTATGAGTTCTCTTACTCAATTCAAGCCTGCATATTGACAGCAAATACAATGAGCTACTGTCTGGGATCCTCAAGAAAATGTTAAACTTTCGACCAAGACTTGACTTTGTTTTTGGGTTTTGCTTGGGCTGACTTAGGGTCCCTTTGTTCAGGATATGTCTTGTGAAAGGCCCAGCAATTGCCTTCACTCAAGTGATGTTCCCCAAGCTCAGTCGGCCAGGTGAGGGCATCCACTTCTTTTGGAATACGCTGTAACTCATAAGCTCCACTTGCTGCATTGTTTAATGACAAAGCCAATTGGGCATCAGTTAGTTGTCACTTTTGCATGGTCACATTATTAATCACACATACCAAATGGCCTCTCAGCATCTCACTTAGGGTTAAACCAAAATCACATGCTTCTACTAGCTGTCTTAACCTCATCAAATAACCTGATGTAGATTCACCAGTTCTTGAACTGCTGAGTAAGACCGAAAGGATCTCAGAATTAGAGAAGGATTTGGGTCATAATATTCCTTAACTAAACCTGTCAACTCTTAGAAGGTTTTAGCATCTGGTGCCTCAGGGGAAGTTAGGCTCCTAATTACCAGAAAAAGCTGTAAGTCCACAAGCTGTCAGGAGACTTACTCATTACTTTCCATCTGTCCTGATGTCATTTGCCTGGAAAAAAAATGCATTCTTTCCGCATACTGGACCCAGTTTTCGACAGCAGGATTGAGCAAGGCAGGCTCCTCAAATAGTGGCATGATGCCAGAATGCTCATCCCAACTCAAACGCTGTTGCAAGCGAATCTCTTCAGAAGCGTGTTTTTCTCTTGTTGCCATTGAAATAACTCCATGAAGGCTGGTATCCATCA
Source organism: Ginglymostoma cirratum (assembly GCA_024137785.1). Lineage (NCBI taxonomy): Eukaryota > Metazoa > Chordata > Chondrichthyes > Orectolobiformes > Ginglymostomatidae > Ginglymostoma > Ginglymostoma cirratum. The sequence continues at coordinate 13,299,016 of JAHRHZ010000274.1, forward strand.
CCAAATTACCCTTTATTTACACGTGCATAGTACATGACACTGACCCAGCTAGCTCAGAACTGGCTGCTGGGAGTGAACACAACTTCCGAAAGTACTGTTTATGTCTGTCAGCCAGGACTCCCCGATTAGACCAGGAGAACAACCCCAATCTGGGAGCTCATATTCTATTTTGGCTGACCTCGTTCCAATCACTACAGGTCGATTATTTATTAAAAAGAAATACAAGTTGTTTGAGGCTGGTGATTAGATAAATTGTCAATTAATGATGTTAACCATTTGATAAAAGTAATAGAATTCTGTTCTCAGCCAGCATTTTATGAGTAAGTTGGAAACTGTTAATCTTACCCTTGATGTAACAGAGTAGATTAGAGTTGAATTGAAAGTAACACTTGTTTCATTTGAAACATGAATAATAATTTTACATCTTTATTTGGAGAAATCACATTTGCTAAGTTTTATTTTAAGGCATTAAGTATGCACAATTGTGACTGTCTGCTTAGACTTTAACTTGCTAGCTGAGTTTGAAAACATGGATTAGTGTGTTGGCTGCATATAGATTTCTACTGAATTCAAATTAGGTGCATAACCTATAATGGAAGTTGTTAAAAATGTGCCAAAAGCAAAATTGCTGATTAGACATGAAGGCTGAAAAATTTGACTTATGCCCAAACTCGACACAGAAACAGTGGAGCAATGGCATCCTGTCCTGGCCTGAGTGAAATTTGGCTCCAAACTTTGTGAAAGTATCACTACTTGTGAGCAACGTGAGATGTCATTCTGGTTTTAACCAGTCAAGGCAGGTCAGAAATCGACCCGATGCCAAGTTATCTTCAGGCAGGGTGGCAACTGGGGGAAAGAATAGGCAGGGTGCCCAAGGGGGCATTGGTAATAGATTACAGTCAATGATGCCTTGCTGTGTCACTTTGCGGGCATGACCCTGTTCATTATGGCACATGCTCGGCTGGGCAGAACAAAATATCAGAGGAGCAGCACGTTTATATAATTCACTGTGCACTCCAAAAGAAAACCAGAGGTAGCTTCGTCAGGATGTGGGTTCAGAGTACTTCTACATTTCCTAGGCCACCAGGTGGAGCATGCATAGCACATGTTCATCCCATTTGTACCTGTGCTCTAAGTCGGGATCTTACAACTTGTGTGACAGTAGTTTTGTCCCTGTTTAAGCCAAATGGGGTCCTCACCTATTAAAAAGCCTTTTGTAATATGACAACAGTGAAGCCTTGACCATCAAAGGGAGTGGTTGAGGTGCCCTGCCACCAGCAATCACATTCAAAGTACTTCAACCAGCACTCTGCTTTTCCCTGTCAATGTTCGATTGTTGACCATCTGTTGATCAGTTGCAAAATGGTCGAGAGGTGAAAATCTTGTGATGTCCATGCTCACTATTGTCAGCTAAATGTTTGTTAAATTGGGTAATTTCAGTGCCTTGTTTTAACACCAGTATTCACCAGTCAAAAGTTCAAGATCTAGCATCCAATATTCAACACATGAAACTTATAGCTGTAACAAACTAGGCAGTAACTAAGTTGGTTTTCCTGTAACAGATTAAATAGAAACTAACTATAATTAAAAATAACTATTCATTATGAGTAAATAAAACTGAATGTTCCCTTCAGCTGTAGCAGTCTGTGATAGAACAGTGATATCACATTGAAATATTAGAGGTCCACTAAATTAAACTGGCTGAACACAGCACAGCATGTAACTAAAATAAGTCAGTTATATTTAAAGATTAATAATTGCTAATTGTGTGTAATAGAAAATGAGACACTTCCTCAATCATGCACTTAAATGTTTTGACATGAATATTTATTCCTTTCTGCAATAACATAAAAGTCTTGTTTTTGAAAAACCAAAATTTAAACTTACGTGAAACCAAAACTATAATTTAGACACATCCCCTGGAATCTGATGTATATATTTTCCAAAAGATCACCCAGGATTTTTAACGTCTCCTTCACTCACAGGCATAGAGCAGACCAACAAAGATTGTTTGCTTTCCATCAAATAGTAAGTTAACATAATTAGCTACTGTTGTTCCGGTAAGTCAAAAACAGCTCTCAGAAACCATGACAGTTGCACAGCCAACGTGACTTTCAGCCAAACATGGTGCTAAACAGATTAGGCTATGTCCCAACTTACGTGATTTGGATCTAAAATATGATTAGCTACATTCATATAGATGTTGTGTCCTAGTCACCCTTTTACCTCTGAGTCAAGTGGAAAAGAAATAGCGTAATGGGGAAGCAAATATAAAGATTTTTTAAAGTCATACTTTTGCTTTTTGATGCATTTGAACAACTGACAAATCAAAGGAATGATCAAACATGATTGTAGAGGTGTGCACATCTGCAGCACTGCTTTTGTCCCAAATTGTTCTTCATATACAGTTTAAAACGGAAATATAGTAGCCCAAAGCCAAACATAGACAGGCATGGGAATTTCAAGAGGCATGGTTCTCAACCCATTATGCAATCAACGAACATACTGGATTGGACCCCATGTACAAACCCATACAGAACAAACCTGGAAATGACACTACTCACCAAAATGGACTGGACAGTAAAAATTCCAAGCACAGTAGAACAACATCGCTTTGTTGGAGGCCTCACTGATGATGTTATCTAGCATGGTGATGAAACGTCTGAACGAAAACAAGCCAGCTCAGTGAGCAAGGCAAGAACCTCACCCATAACCCGAGTTACAAATCTTTGCTAAAAATTTTCAGAAGTATTGCCTTCCTGAACTATATGCTGCTATGATGTGGAGGTGCTGTGTTGAACTGGGGTGGACTCCACCTGACGAAGGAGCAGTGCTATGAAAGCTTGTGATTTCAAAAAAACCTGTTAGACCTGGTGTCCTGTGACTTTTGACTTTATCTGCTACTAGACTGGTGTTCATTTAGAATGTTCTGAATGATGATCTTACTGTCACCTTAGGTAGATTATTGGTTTGAGAATTAGAACATTGTATTCCGACAAGGTGAGGGAAGTGAAACAGCTTACCTCGTTTAATCCCTTAGTTGACTGCACCAAATGTTTTACATTCTTATTAGCATCCAGTTGTTTAACGTTTCAACTAAAGCATGGTTCACTAGATCAAAATGAAGAGGCAAATACAAAATTTTCTTGAGGAAAAGAAGAATTTCATGACTTACTGACTCTAAAGCAATGTAATAAAATACGACATCAAATGCACACACAAACACAGGAATAAATTTTAAAAAGAGGAAAGAGTCTCGTATCCAAAGAAAGATCAAATAAATGTAGTTCAAAGAATCTTCTCAGTCCTTCAAGTATTCAATTTTAACCTGAGACGACTCTGTTTAATTGATGAGTTATGTTCTCAGAAGTAGTGAAATTCACAGATATCTTTTTGTTATAAAGACATAGAGTTTTATAGCACAGAAAGGGACCCTTCGGTCCATCAAGGTTGCATCAACCATTAGGTTCCTATCTACTCTAGTCTTGTTTACCGGAGCTTAGACTATAGTCTTGTATGTTGTAGTGCTTCAGGTGGTCATCTAAATACTTTTTAACATTATAATCGTTCCCACTTCTACTGTCCTTTCAGGCAATGAGTTCCAGATACCTACCACACTCTGGATGAAAAAAAAACTTCCTTAAATCCCTTCTAAAACTCCTGTTCTTAACCTTATATCTATACCTGTGCTTATTAATCCCTCTACCGAGGGGAAAGATTTCTTCTTATCTATCCTATGCCCCTCATAATTTTGCACACCCTTTGGTGAATGGTTGTTTCTCTGATTTGCTTTTCACCAGACAATCTCTTCAAGAGGCAGAGAGAAAACATACTGGTGAGAGAGAGAGCGAAAGTGGGGGGTGGGGAGGGGAGGAGAGAGAGAGAGATAACAAGCTTTCTAAACCTTTTGTTACTAATTCATTTCCATTTCAGTCACCCTACACAAAAATGGTTGTCTAAAAGACTCTCATGTCTGGATTCATTGTTTGTTGTAGCTGGATAATCTGCAGGGAAATTTCATTCCAATATTGTATATGAAATTTCCAGAGAGGATAGGAATCAAACAGAAGTTCCAGAACTGGTTTTAAGTGCCTTTTAATAGCAATGTTAATTTCAGTTCATACTGATTCTTGTTTATTGATGGTTTCATGTCTTTGGCTCAATTTGACCAGGTGACCACTGTGGCTATCATAACTCAGTGATGATCCTTTCTTCAATCATTTTGGTCCATGAAAAGTCCCAGGTATTAAAATTGGATGATGGAAATTGAAAATAGATCACCTACTTTTACTGCAATATTAACAACAAGAATATAGGAACAAATGTAAATCATTTAACCCTGCGTGGTTGCTCTATTATTTAATAAGGTCTTGGTTAATATGTAACCTAACTTCATGGACCTGAACTTGCCTGATAACATTTAATATCTTTGTTTACCAAAGGTCTTTCAAACTCAGAAATTATGTTTCCCAATTGATCCAGCATAAATTGCTGCTTATTTAAGATAATTCCAAAATTCTGCTATCTTTTGTGTATACAAATGTTTCCTTATGTCGCACCTAAAAGGTCTAGCTTTAATTTTTAAATTGTTCCTGCTAGTCCTCAACTCCCCAACTAGCAGAAATACTTTCTCACTACCTATCTGTTTCCCCTTAATACCTTGAAAAAGTTGATCAAATCAGATCGTAACCATCTAAATTCCAGGGAAAGTAACCCTAACTTGTACAGTCTCTCCTCTTAATTTAACCCTCGCAGTTCAGGTAACAGTCTGGTAAAACCATGTTGCAGTTCTTCCAAGGCCAGCATTACTTTGCTAACATGCTTGTCCCTTGCAGAGGATTGTATTACAGAGGGAATGTATCCACGAGGTTGAGAATATTGAATCTCCAAGAACAGTCCTTCCCTAGTTTTGCAGCCAAAGATTAGATAAGACACTTTCATTATAACTAGATGCATGCTTTGCATTGCTATTCGACTTAAGCCAATTCCAGACTTTCACTACCTTAGGGCAGCCTGGAAGGTGTTCCCAATTTATGAATGTTTGACTGACAAAAACTTGTACTTAATGAATGCGATCCCATAATGGGTGTATTTTGAAAAATTTTGAAGTATGTCTCCTCGAACTTAGGAACAGTTAGTTTATATTGTCCTGTATTGCATTCTGACTTACATACAGGCTGACTTAAGAAAGAACTCAAGAACAGAACACTTTTGTAATCTGGGCCTGCCTGAACTGTGCTTTTCAGTTAATTAAGTATTTTTGAAATAGAGTTATTGTTTCAACATAAAAAAAATTCCAATTTGAACACAGCAAAATCCCAGTGACAATAATGAAATAAAGACAAGATAGCTGCTTGACTATTTCTGACAAACAGATAAATATTGAGCAGGATCTGAGAGACAAACTGAAGTGTAACATCCATACTTTTGTTGGTACCGTGGTGGGATGACTTATAAAACTTTTCACTGCATTTTTCATTTAAAAGTACACGTGACAAGAGATTTCTATTCGATTCTATTCTATTCCTTTTATTTTCAATTCCTAATGTAATAAAAGACAGAGTCCCAATAGCCTTCTTGATTATGTGCTGTACCTGCATACTAACTTTGAAATCGTGCTACGGATCTTTTACTTCCACTTCAGAAGCTAACTAAGGCCTCAATTTGATGCCTCTCCTGAAAGGCGGAGGCACTTACAATGCATTAGTCTCATTACTACATTAGCGCCAATTTAAGTTTTCTATAAAAGTTTTGACATAATTTTAAAGGTGTTTACGCTAAGCTGATCCCTGTCTGATTGCATTCATTATCTCCCATGTTGCCAAGCCTGTTCTTAAGCAAAGTGAAGTGTGTTCGAGAATAATATGAGGAATAATCATTCCAAGGCCTGTACCAGATTTAGCTTGCTTGTGAATTGAATTGCAAGAGTACAAAATGAACTCTTACATTCATAACTGAATAAACTCTAAGGTGATGGAAGCCAGAACAGAAGCAATATTTTAAAAGTACTTGTGACCAATATTTAGTTGCAATTCATGTTAATGAAATGCTGATTTGTCATTAATAGCAATCATCTGTGTTACAAAGTTTCTTTTTAAAAGAACTTTCATCCAAAGTTTGCTAAAAATAGAATCATTCGATCAGATTGTTGCGTAAATAAAGACAATTTATATTGGATGCCTTCCAATGATTATCATGAAATATTTTCAGAATTGAATGGTTAAGAAATTCCAAGAGAAAGTTAATGATGATTACTGAAGGTTTTTCATAGTCTTGCCTCAGGTCCTTAAAAGTAGTGTAAAACAGGCAGGAAATCCATTTTATGTGTCTTATGCATTGTTGTCCTTGACAAAGCGCTCCGACTGGTTCTGTAAAATGGGAATTTTAGTCTGTTTAAAGTCAAAACTTTACAGTCAGTGTGTGGAAGATGTAAAGCTAGAATGGGAATGCAATTATATAAATATTGGTGACAAGTGTTTGCTATTACAGTTATTGAAAAATTATGAGAGAAGTAGGGATGGGCATCATTAGCATTAGCAAAATAGGAAAATATAATGTTATCTTATTGGGAAGCCAATGATAACTTCTTATTGACAATATTGGAACCAATAGACAGTCATGTTGCCCAAATATGGCTCAAGGTTTTGTCCTTTATCAAGTCTTGGAAGTATCATGTATTTCATGTAAAGCAACGATATAATAAGATGGAATTCTATGGGCAAAAAAAATCAAAAGTCAAAATCAGTTTCTATTCACTTAACAGAAATATTCACTCACCAGGTATTCAGTTAATAAAATACTTTGAAAAAATCCATTTGTTTCAACTCTGATCCATTAGTATGTTAATTACCTTTCTAAAGATTTAAAAATGAATTCCTGCTGTTTAGGGGTCACTGTGCTATAGTAAAGTAAAGAGGAATTACCTGTCTTCTTATAGTGCCCATCTTTCTGCACTTCTGCTAAAAATAATGAACTTTGACTTGTAGGTGACAGTAACGGACAATAATTCCTGAGGACAGGTTTGAATGATGACACAGTTACATGTTTACAAAAAGACTTTGGAATCTTTACCAGTTTATGTGCGTGTTCTAGAAAGTATTTCCTTCAGTTTTCTTTTCATGGTGCATCCTATGTTTTCAATTAGCACCTCACGTTAATTGGATCCATTCCCTCAGGTTCAGAGCAGTGTCTCACTTTCTCCCATCATTGGTGATATATTTGAAGCATGACATTTATGGCTTGAGTCCAGGGCTGTTAGGAAAAGTCATTTACTTTGGGTCACTGCAAAGGCTAGCCAACAGTAGCTGAGTGCATACACTTGTTTGATGTGGCTAGTATCACTATCACCATTCTCAACTTCATTCCAATCATAATGTGGCCACTGGTATTGGAGCCAGAACAGCAGCATTTTTCAATCTTTTGTGCTCTCCACTAAAATGTGTGAACCTCACTTGCCTTCCTTTTGTCAGCTACTTTCTTTCTCCTTATCAGATTTGATTAGCAATTGACAAGCTAAGATGTTATCCTACAAAACTACAAAAGCAGGAATTTAAAAGCATCAAGATTACAATTGTTTCAAAGTAACTGTGTTTAATAGGATTCTTCTCATGTAGATAAAATAGCATAGTTGTTATACACATTTATCAATGGTTGATATATTTAATTATGAGCATATCATATACCATTGCTTTGCCACAAGGGGAAATGACCCATAAGCATCCTCAAGTGAGCTGTATGGGTCTCTTCTCTGTGTGATCAGATTTTAATCTCGTCACATCACGGTGATTTACATTCTGTTTGTTCCTTTAACATTTAGGGATGGATGGTGAAAGTAATCTGGAGTTCTGTGTACAACAATGAGATTAGAAGTTAGATTTTCCTCTGTGATCCTGCTTGAGAATGGGTGATATCACAAGTGAAGTAATTGCATATGCTGCCACTAATACCTTCTAGTTGAATGTTCCTCAAGGACTTGTACGGTTTGGTGCAGATGAGGATAGCCTCCTCTGGTCTAACTAGAAGAGCCTTTTTGAGCCTTTTGCACCAAACACGATATAGTTTATTGCATCTCTGCAACTGTTTACACATTACAAGGATATGGTATACATGATTACAGAGATTGGAAAGAGGTATTTATATGATCTCTGACTCCTACAAGATCCTTAGTTGCTCTCCCCAACAGTCCTCACGATGTCATCACAGAGGTAATACATAGGGAACACAACCAGTAGTAATTCTTTCAGAGCCACATACAATAGAAACAATGAGAAAATGGACCATGAAAAACTGCACATGAAAGTGCCATTTTATTTTATTCCAAACTTAGTGCTTCTTCTGAGGACTTTCCATCTTATTTAAAGTGGTACAAAGTTGTAACAGTGTAATATTTCCGTGACATTTCTTGGTTATTGGAGAGGGCCCAGAATCGTCCCCCTTTTTAACACACTCACTTCTGAACTACAAAGTCCAGTGTATAGATCTAATCCAAGGCCTTAGTGTAAAAATCAAGACTGGTACTCCAATGCAAAACTGAAGAAGCATTGCACTGGCTGAGGTGCCATTTTTTTTGGGTGTGATCTTAAACTGAGGCTCCAGCTATGTACTTAAGTGGATTTAAAAGATCCCATGGCACTTTTCCAAAGAAAATCAGGGATTTATGTTCTGGTCAATATTTTTCAATCTATATCAGAAAAGCAGATGATGTAGTTATGATCACATTGCTGTTTGTGAGAACTTGCCAAGTGGAAATTAGCAGCTACATTTTCTATGTTACAACAGCATACACTTAAGTGTGTCATTGGCAGAGACATCTGGTGGTTCTGAAAAGTGATGTATAAATGCAAGTCTTTCTTTTTCATTTCCATGGACTTGCTTGTAAGGGCTCAACTGATTCGAAGTTTCACACCTCTGATGCTCTTCCGGCCTTTTGAATTGCTCACCACCTCTTTCTGTTGTTGTCCTGTCATGACACCCTTGGAGATTTCCTGCCTTCCGGAGGCAGGATCCCACTTAGAAGAATCCCCAACTAATCATAATGAATCATGTACAAAGTAGACTCAGAGAGGTGGGCAGAATTCCTGATCCATCTTTACCTCACAACAACAAGAAAAACTCAACCTGTAGAGTCTCAGTTAGGAAAACAAAAACAAATGCTGTTTTATTCCTTTCTCTCCTTGAGGTGCTGACTCATATTGTGGTGCAATTCCACATGATTCTGGCTTCAACACCGGAACCAAATGGTTAGTTTTCTTCTGCTGTTGACTGGTGAGGGTGTGGTGACGATCAGACAATGGAAGCCAAGATAGTTGGAACTGATCCTTGCCTGGTACCTACCCACACAACTTCCAGCAAGTGCCACTACACATTGGTCAGCAGCAGATGTGAACACTGGAGTTGACAAAAACTGAATGATCATGGTGGCCCAATGGTTAGCACTGCTTTCTCCCAGTGCCAGAGACCTGAGTTCAATTCCACCCTCAGGCAACTGTCTGTGTGGAGTTTCCATGTTCTCCCTGTTTCTGCAGGGGATCGCTCTGGTTTCCTCCCACAGTCCAAAGGTGTGCAGGTTTTGTGGATTGGCCATGTTAAGTTGCCCAAGGATGTGCATTCTAGGCGAGTTAGTCATGAAAAACATAGGAATAGGAGGTGGGTCTGGCTGGGATGCTCTTTGGAGGGTTGGTGTGGGCACAAATGGCCAGCTTTCACACTGTAAGGATTCTATAACATTCTTCCTGTTTCTATTTTACACACGTATTGGCAAAACAGTCTTGATCAACAAATGATTATAAAAGCCTTGCTTTGAAAGGTACACTCAGTAAATTAATTTGCAACAGGAAACTATTATTCCAGTTATGGAGAACTTCATTAAATATCATTTCTTCCTTTCTTCCAGTCAGCTGAAAACTCGAGGATTTGATGCACTTTGGAATATGATAAATGATGACCATGATATTGATAAAGAGAGCAAGAATGTTCAATGAGTGTAAACTAATGGGAGACATATAATTAGATTGTTAAAGTTGTCTTAAGGAGATAAAAAGAAAGAGGTTAGTTGAAAGTAATCTTGTGTCTAATAAAGGCAGAGATGTATATTATAATGACAAATAAGAAAATGGCAGAAGCATGGAACAGATAATTTGACAGGTATTTTTATTATCTGACCCATAGAAGGCAGGTTGGTCAGAAAAATATGAGGAACCCACTATTTGGTATTTCCCTCAAATGCTGTGGGATCCAGCAGCTGGAAATTCCATGGCAGGGATAAACAAAGGGCAGCTGGAGGGGATTCATCATGGATAGGCCAAAGTTCGGATCGAACATTTGGGGAGGGATGTGTGTCAAGGGCTTCAATGAAAACATGCTCAGTATTCAATCTTACTATGAATGACGCTACCCAGCAATTTTGTGGAACAGAAATATAAATTACCTGACAAACTCAGCAGGTCTGGCAGCATCTGTGGAGAGAAATCAGAGTGAACATTTTGAGGCCAGTGTCCCTTCTTCAGAACTGAAGCTGTGAACTTCAGTTTCTCCAGAAATGTCAGATTTTGTTTCAGGTCTTCAGCATCTGCAGTTCTTTTCTTGTTTCTGAGCAATTTTCTCCTCAGTTTTAGGAACAAATTGACCAGTAATAGCTATAAATGAGACGGAGGAAGTGAGGGAGGAAATTAGCAAAACAATAATCACAAAGGAAATGATACAAACCGGTGGATCTATGATTGGCAAGTCTTCATGTCCGGATGGCTTTCAGCCAATTGTCTTAAACACGGTTCCTAATGAGATAATAGATGTGTTGGTATTAAACTTCCAAAATCCCCTTGACTCAGGAATGTAGCAAATATAACTCCACCCTTCGAGAACAGAGGAAGGCAGGCAACAGGAAACTGAGGCCAATTAGCTTGACATCTAAAATTGAATAGAAAAAATATCATAGCTGTGAATCAAGGTAATTGGGAGGAGTCATATTGACCAATTTAGTGGAGATTTTTGAAGGAGTCTTTGGGATAAAGGGGAGCCTATAGATGCACTATATTTTCATTTTCTGAGGACGTTTGATAAGGTGCTATTTCAAAGATTATTACAGAAAAGTTCATGGTGTGCATGATCACATATTAGCATGAATAGAAGATTGTCTGGCTGGCAGAAAACAGAGAATATGCATAAATGAGTTTTTGATAGGCAGGATGAGATGAGTAGAATCTCATTGGGATCAGTGCTGGGCCTCACCGTTTTACAATTTAAGTCAATTACTTAGACGAGGGAGTGAGGTCATTGTAGCTAAATTCAGACATGATAGGTCAGACTGTATGTTTGAAGAATACATAAGGAAGTTACAGACAGATGTAGATAGGTTGAGTGAGTCCGCAAAAATGTTGAAAAATGTTAACTTGGTAACTTTGATGGGAAGAATAAAAAAGTAGAACATTATTTAAACAGAGAATGCTTGTAGAATTCCAAGGTGTAGGGGAATTAGGTATTCTGCTGCATAAGTCATAAAAAATTAGTATACAGATCCAGCACAAAATCAAGAAGGCTAGTAGGATGCTGTCTTCTATTGCATTAGGAATTGAATATAAAAGTATGGCTGTTATTCTTCAATTATACAGGGTATTGCAGAGCCCACATCTCAAATACTGTGCGCAGTTTTGTCTCCTTGTTGAAGAAGGTTGAAAATGCATTGGATGCAGTTCCAGAGAGATTTACTAGATTGATACCTTGAATGTTATCTTATGAAGATAGGGTGAAGAAGTTGATCTTGTTTACATGGGAGTTTAATAGTGAATGGTGATTTAATTGAGGTTTATAAGATCCTGAATGATCATGACAGGGTGGATGTGGGAAAGATATTTCCTCTTGAGACTCAGTCCAGAATTTGGGGGCAATGATTTAAAATTCAGCTTCACTCTTTAAGGATAGACAGGAGAAGATTTCTTTCCTCTCAGACAGTTATGTGACTTAGAGACTCACTGCCTCAGAAAGTAATGGAGACAGGGTCATTGAATTAAGACAGAAGTGGATCGATTCTTGTTAGGCTGTAGAATCAATCATTTATGGGAGTCTCTGGGACTGTGGAATTTGAAACACTAACAGATCAGCCATGAATTTATCAAATGGTGGAGCAGGCCCAAGGGGTGGAATAGTCTATTTCTGCTCCTATTTCGTATGTTTTACGTACATCCAATATGTTGTTACATAGAGACTACCCGGACTTTTACCCAGTGACAAGGAAGGAACATCGTTTTTTTAAGCCAGGATGGTGTGGGACCTCAATGAGGGTTGACAGATGTGTTCATCCCATGAAACAAACCTCTACACTGACAGATGTGTTCCTAATATGTGTTGACCCTTGCCTGATGTGTTAGAGGTCATGGATTTGAGAGGTGTTATTGAATTATATCAACCATTGTGTAAACTATTTAATTAAGATTCTACAATGCAGATGTTTCTCACTGCTACTGTTCTCCCTCTATATATGTTATTTTACATTACTGAGTAGAATGTTCTCAATGATGCTGCCTATCCTTCATGCACTGTCTGCTGTTTATTTTTGGTCTATAGTTGCTTCTCAACTGCATGGAGACAGGATGAGGATGTCACCGGGATTTGATTTTTAAGGGGTATGCATTGCTGCTGAAATTCTCCTAGTACACCATCCTCAGAGGACCCCTCAGCTACATGTGGCCTATTCAGAACACTGTATTCGATTCTGGTGTGCAAGCTATGGCTTTAGATTAGAAAAGTTGGTTTCTGTGTGGCCTACCCGCTTGAAAAGAAAAAGAAATGCATAAGTATCTGATCAAAAATGAAATAATTGAAAGCTGTAATTGCATATATAGATCAGGATAAACAAAAGCCCAATAGGATACAAGGATTCCCCTGGGAAGGCAGTGCGGAAATGACAAAAATGAAGTTAGTCCATAACAACAGTCACAAAACAGGTGTATCGAGGAACCTGTTTGATGATGATTCTCTTGAGACTGTGGCAAGCTATGCCGTAGCTATAAGAGTATACTGCAAATATCTAGACTAGGAGTGACAAATATGATGTAATATGTTGTCAGGGACATGAAATATGGAGGGCAGCCAAACATGTCATGCTGTGGGAATATGCAGACTAACTGCTTTTATTGGAATAGTTGGAATGTCTAAGAAACAAAAGTCGTATATACACAGATTAGCTTGAGAAGGTTAAGCAATGTCTCTCAAAGAACACAAAATTCTTTGGTAGACATTTGTTTCATGGGATGAATGGTTTGTTTAATCTATGTTTCCTCAGGTTATTTTCTTTGACTAACCAAGACTATCTTAACTCTTGGATATTGGCCCCATCAGGAGTTGAGAAAGTGGTGGTGAGATGCCTTCTTGCATTGTGCAGTCCTTGTGCTATAGGATAGACACATAATTCTCTTAGGGAGGAAATTCCAGGATTCTGACCCAGTGACAGTGAAGGAACAGCAATATATTTCCAAGTCAGGATGATGAGTGGCTTGGAGGAGAACCTGCAAGTAGTGGTGTTCCCGGTTATCTGGTGCCCTTGTCTTTCTAGATGGATTTGGTCATAGTTTTAGATGGAAGGTGCCATCTAAGGATCTTCAGCAAATTTATGCAGAGCATCTTAGATGATACACACAGCTGCCACTGAATATTAACGGTGAATTACTGAATGTTTGTGGATCTGGTGCCAATCATGTAGGCTGCGTTGCCCTGGATGGTGACAAGTTTCTTGACTGTTATTCAAGCTGTGCTCATCCAGTTAAGTGGGGAGTATTCTATCAAACACCTGACTTGTGCCTTGTAGATGGTGTACAGGACTGGGGGAGTCAGGAGGTAAGTTATTTGCTGTACGACTCCTAACATCTGACTTGCTCTTGCGTTTATATGGCCAGTCCAGTTCGATTTCTGGTTAATGCTAGCCCCCAGGATGTTGAAAGTGGAAGATTCAGGATGTTAACACCATTGAATATCAAGGGGCAGTGGTTAGATTGTGTCTTATTGGAGACGTTCATTGCCTGGCATTTGTGAAGCACGAATGATACTTGCCACTTTTTGTTCCAAGCCTGGAAATTGTCTAGGACTTGCTGTATTTGGACATAGACTGCTTCAGTATCTATGGAGGTCAGGAATGCTGCTGAACATTTTAGAATCATCAGTGAACATCGCCACTTCTAACCTCATGATCTAGGGAAAGCCATTGATGAAGGAGCTGAAGATGGTTTTGCTTAAAACACTGCCCTGAGGAGCTCCTGCAGTGAAGTCCTACTGAACTGACTGAACTCCAACAACCACAACCATTTTCCTATGTGCTAGGTATGATTCTAACCATCGGAGAGTTTCCCCCCAATTTTTATTGATTCCAGTTTTGCTAGGGCTCCTAAATCTGGTAAATAGCTAAATTGAGAGGCTGGTCAGAAAAACAACTGGTATCAGTAGGGTGAGGGTTTACTGGAACAACTTGAGGAGCAGTCAGTTTTTGAAAGAGGGGATCTGGACATCGGAAGAGGATTGGCTGCTGGGAAGATCAAGCAACTGGGAGACAAGCAACCAATCACAGGCCGGCTTCCAGGTAAGTTTGATAGGCTGAAGGGGAAGAACCTATGGGTGCTTCAATCCACAAGCAGTGCTGGACAGACCTCCACCTATCCTATCTAACCATTCAGACCACCCCGAAGCTTTTAATCTTCCAGAGGTCCAGTTGGCCGTCATAAAATTTGAACTGCAATTAAAACATGAAACGCACAGGCATACGATAATATTTAAATTCAGGACCTCCTTGCTGAGGAGTTGCTTAGCTGTATGTCCCCCTACACTGTCTCCATTAGAACTAAAAATTGGTGTGTTATGAGTGGACTGACACTGGGTTTCCAGTTCTTTAACAGTCCTTGCAGGGGAAGAGAACTAAATTTATGATTACCCTCACCATCCAAACATGTTGTTATTGCACTCGACCTAATTTTTTTTGGGCGTTTAAGACTTTTCCTTAACGCTGCACTGTTTAGTATCTTTTCATGAATCTTGTACTTCTTCAGCCTGATTTTAATTTTCCCATCATTGCTCACCATTAATTTTGCGTCAGTGCTGCTTTTTTGTAAGCTATGCGAGCACAGATGCTGACTTTTCCCTCTGTCTTAGCGTGATCACTGGCTGAGGCTACCACTTGATCAGGTGGTTTTTTTGAGGTGCTTTCTTTTCCCACCGATTACTTTCCCACGTGCAAAATGTTATTCTGCCCTCTTATCCTCCTGTGGCTTTCAATGGGGGCATGTGCCAGGAGGTGAATTATAATCCTACTTCACACATACACCATCGAGGAGCTGCATTTTATTCATTTGTGGTGCAGAAGATTTTTTTAAGGAAAAAGAAGCTGGGAAGAAAAGCCCTGCTTGTGTCCGCCACTCCCATTCACAATTATAAACCGGCCACCGAGGCAGTATGATCGCACCAAACAAACCCATTTGAATATCCATTTTTCCTCTCAGGAAAGGAGAAAAAAATATTGATTCAAACCACGGGCACAAAGTTGGATGGCATTATGTTTGACTTTGCACCTGCTTTTGCACCTGCTCCATTTTGGGGGAAAAACCAAGGCCAATACATTTCCAAAAACAATGAATGAACATCTAAAAAGGTTTTTGAATAATGACATCTTGGTCCGCTTTTGTCATACCCCTTTTAAAACACGCTTAGTCCCCCGAGCTCATTCTCCAGCAGCGTTGTGCTTGCTACTTTACCTGATAGATCCCTTAAACCGCACAAGAAAAAAACACCCCAGAGAACTTGAATTTGAATTCCAGCAGGGAGTCATTCTATAGCGTTGAAATCCAATTCCTGTTTTATTCTGTTGTCAATGCACTATGGAAATTCTTTCAGGCATGTTAACATGATAGCAGAACAGTTGAAGTGAAATAAAAAGAACGTGTGGGCCTATGAAAGGCCAAGGGAGGGAAATCGAAATTTTTTTTTCTCAAGTTACTAGCCTAGGTCAAAAGTACAAAACCAAGGTCTGAGTTTTGCCAACTAACCAAAGCAGAAAGCCCAAACCAGTGACTGAATAAGGACATTTGACCCTTTACTGAAATCAGCACTTGTGTATAGCTTGTCCTACAAGGAAAGACATAAATCAGAAGATTAGCCGCATCCTGTTACATTTATACATACAAAATACAATGGCAAGAGTAAGACATTTCAGGGAAAAGTTGTGAAGGATTTCACTTTCAACTCAACTAGTTTTCATGATTTAACGCAGTAGTAGGACTCTTGAAGAAATGGAGCCTGGGTTTGTCAGGGCTGACAGGGGTCTTGCCCATTGTTGAGAGGAGTGGCAGAGAACCTCCAGCAGGCCTTATGGAATCAAGTGCCCAACTGACACTTACATGACACTTTTAGGCCTTTTCTGCATCTCAAGTCCTGGGTTGAGAAAGTCCTATTTGCTGTGACCTACCAGATCATTAGAGGCTAGTGCCTCCTGTGCCAGTTGGAGCATGACAGCTGGCAACAATGCATCCACCAGGAACCTCGTAGGACCCCTTACCAAAGATGAGTGAAGGCGGTGGGATGTGGAAATCAGGGTAGGGACTGCAGATGTGTGGTACAGGGATTGGGTGGTGGACGGAGTGGAGGCTTCCCCTCCATCACTGCTGCCGGTTCCCTTGCCTGCCTAGACACTGGTTAAAAAGCCCAATCGAGATAAAGACAAGGCAGAGAACTGGAACAGGACTAATTGTTGCCAGGAAACCAGGCACAGATGCTACTAGTGGTCACAATACAATTGAACGTTGACATAATTTCCATTTAGAATGGTGCCAAGAAGGTGATGGGGATATCAACAAAAGTACAAGTGCAGTCTCCAGTACCTTGGACCCTGGAGAAGTCTGTAGTCCATCTAAAGCCTAGTATTCTCAGCATGCTCAATTCTAACCATGGGGAACACAGTGCAGCTACTCCTCCTGAGGTAGAGAGACCTGGGTGACAATTCTGATATAACTGTGTGTAGAAATATGGGAGATATGGCAGACAACATTCGCTACAATTTGAAAGGAACCTGTGCTTAATAGTTACTGACCAGGTAGACTTTGACATTCCTGGGCCCTGTTGTCCATGACTGAGTGCAGGGTGAGCCTGCAATAAGTGACGTAGCTCAGTGGCTGTCTCCATTGTGATACGAAGGTACCACACTGGATCCTCTGCTTGCCTTGCCTCCTGCTCTCTCCTTTCTTCCTACTGGCTTGCATTCCTCCTATAGCCACTACCAGATCTCTCATAGCAGCAGTACAACATTTAGAATGTAGCTAAAAACTCTGCAACCTCAGCAAAATCTTCTCAGCACAGGTTGGGAAAAAATAATGACTAGTCCCCTTGAAACAGAAAAGGTAAAGAGGTGTCCGAAATGACATTTTCAAGATGGTGAGAAGTTTAATTCATTTGAGAAAAACGATTTCTTCTGGCATATGAGTAAATAACTAGTGCTCATAGATTTAAAATGGTCTAAAGGATGCATAAGGAAAATTGATTTTACTGAGAGAGCTGTTGGGATCCGGAACACTCTGCCTGACAAGATGATGGAAACTAGTCCCAAAATATGTAGCTTAAAAGATGTTGAGGATGAGGAAGTTACAGGACTCCAGACCAAAAAAAGGAGGCTGAATTTTTGAGCCCTGCCAGGTAATGCGGGTGGAGGTGGACAGACTTAAAAACAGCAGTGTTTGCCAGAGATCTGGTTTCCTGACTAAGTTCCCAGTATTGCCCACTTTCTGCTGAGCTGCTACAAGACATTACACTCATTTAGGGACATTGCTAACCATTGATAATGAAGTCTGATGGGGATTTTCCAGAAGGCAATATACAGTAGGCTGGGGAGTGGGGAGAGTGGCGAAGGGCAATGTTCCAAGCAGGCCTGGAGGCCTTCCCAGATCATGGCTGATGGTGCTATCAAAAACCACCTTGCGAAGGAAATCCCCTGCCAACCCCTACGCACACCCCCCAACAAACTGAATGGTGAAACTGTTTGTTATTTATTTAAAGGCATCTGTGTTTCCCTCTCGATCCACGTGCTCACTTGCTACCCTTGATTTAACAGGAAACCTGTTTCCTTACCAAGTAAGCCTCTGTAAAAGTCTCAAAGAGTGACTGCTTCCCTTTGGGGGTAGGTCAGGATCCAGAAATAGTCTCAACTCCTGCTTTCTGCCCACGGAGGGGAAATGCAGCCTGGGCTGTGGGACAACAAAACCTGACTGTGCTTTCAAAGAACAGGCACTAGGCCATTTTCTGTACTGTAATGATGAATCATAATTCAGTTTCCCCAATCAGAAGGAAAACCATAAACTGTCCAGAAGTCACCAACTGTGTCAATGAACAAATTAATAGTGAACTTGTGTATACTTAAACCTTTTAAAATCACACTGCTGTGGAGTACGTACTACCTACTTGAGTCACACAATGCTGGGTTGTTTTATCATACGGTGTCTCAGGCACTGGGATAGATATGTATCACAAAAGGGACAAAGACAGGATCCTTTAGTGAAAAGTTTTAACTAGTGATTTAAATAGGTCTGACAAGCCCTGAATTCACTTGGAACCTATTTATCAAACACAGAGATATGCGTACTTACAGAATATCAGGGGCACCCACGACAGTGGACACTTGGGCAACCAGCCTATGCCTGACTCATTGGTGCATTGTTATCAAATTTCGGTATCTGAGTATTGGCAAAGTGTTAAAATGCAGCGCTCGATCATATTCTTGTCCCACGTACATGTACGGGGCATTTTCCTAAAGAAGTTACTGGACAGAAATCCTAAATCCTTCTTTAAATTTAGAAGTAGAAGGAGAATATCTGTGTGCATTAATATTGAACAACTCGCTGGTGAAATTCTGTGAATGTACAGCTTGAAGATTCATGCTTTGAGAGAGCAATTTAGTCAATGAGTTACTAATTCTAGAAAAAATTGACATTCTCCCACATTTAATTGAAAAGAGAGCTTCTTCCTTCTATCCAGATATCAGAACACTGACTGCTTCCCTCCCTCAGTCTTGCTCAAGGGCACTAATTCAAACAAATGCTGTGATTGCTGCTTGAACTCAACAGACTGGAGATTATACTCAATATCTTCCTGTTCTATTTGGGTTTGATCCACAATAGAGAGCTGAACTGAATTATTTTGATTGAATAATGGCAAGGAACTTGTGACCCACAATTTATATATTTGGAAATACCATTTGAAAATTAACTGAAGATTCTAAAATCAAAATGATGTATGCTGTGTTAATGAAACTCCATTATTGCATGCTAATCAATGTGTTCCTGCAAAAATTTGACTTTCCAAAGTCGATCTGCTTATTATTTTTATATTTCAGCTTAGAAATCAATATCAGAAATGCACGACTTGGTTGGAGACACCACTGAATGTTCTGCATCCCTTGGTTCCTGGAGTCTGTGACAAGGCAGGAAGCGAGGGACACAGTGCAGAGGTCAGTGGTTAACAATACACACACAGTGCATTACTGATATTGATCCCCACAAGCAGGCAGCTTTAACACAGCTTGAGGTTAAAAAAAAATGTTATTTTGCAGGTACATTTCTTACTTGCAAACAGAACATTTTTTAACAAGGTGGGGGTGGTGACAGGGAGAGGTGTTGGGTTGGGGGCCAAAGTGCTATTGCTTTTGCAGCAATATTGCTATATTTTAAGGTTAAGGTAGCCCAAAAATAGATGATTAAGACTTTTAATACCTTTTTAAATAGGAATGAAAAATAAATCCGAGTCTCTAACACTCAATGGAAGATGTAGAGGAGATAAATTCAATGGTAGAAATGAAATAATGCTGTAATTAGGAGTGACCTCATAAATATGTTCACAAAGATTGGCATTTTCAGAAAAAATGTAAACTATATTTCTGTATGAACAGTGGTCAGAATAATTAACCATCAATGTGAACGTTATTCAGAATGGCTTCCAAATAATACAGAACATTACTGTGTCAAACAGGCAGAGTAGCTACTTATCTTCTTAGGACATTATCACATCTTATGCACCTAACCAACTTTATGTTAGTCCTGAGTGCACTTGTCTTAATGTTAGTGTAGCTCAGTGGCTGCACTTACTTTTGAGTTAAGAGATTGTGACAAGCCTTTGTGTAAATCCTGCCGCAGAACTACAATACATAACTAGTAACAAGATGGTGGCAGTGGAGTAGGTAGGGTCTGGGCTGAGCCCGGGGCTCGTCCGTTCCGTCTGCTTCTCTTTTTTTCTCCTTTCTTCTGCTTCTTTTTTAATTTATTAATGCTTTTTTCAGCCTACCTTGGTTTGTGAAGACAGCTGTAGTGCTGGGCAACTGAGGGTATGATGTGGAGTGGAACGGCCAGCGGTCGGTAGGCCTGAGCCAAGTGGGCAGCCAACAATTGCAGGGCTGCAGTGGAGCTGCCGGTGGGCTGGGGATCCGGAGGGTTTGGCTGGCAGACTATGTAGTCAATCTGTCACGGATCTCGATCCCACCAGTGCTGGGAGACCAAGGTCACGTGTGGAAAGACCAAAACATGGAGAAACTGCAGGCTATAGAAAGACTGTAACATTTATCTTTTGACCTTATTTCATCTTCCTATTTTATGCTATAAAGAACTGCAATGTAGAATGTTTAGTTCTTCTCTTTACTTCTCTATTTTGGTACCTAATCCTCTGATGTTGTAGACAAGGAAGGAGGGGCAAGTTGGTTAAATGGTGCGGTTGCCCAAAGCAAAAGACAAAGGCAGTGATAATGGTAATAAAGGAGAAGTCTATATGTAACATATCCCCAGTTAGATTTTAAGAGTGATTCATGGAAAACAGAAACCTCATTATGGATATGTCATCCAGTGACACTTTCACTGAATTACAATTGTTCAAACAATGAATGCTGTTCTATTTTACAGATGAAGCAATAGGTAATCCCCAGAAAAGAGTTCCAAATTTCTTGCTTGCCATTAACAAGCAGGTACTTTGCATTATTAACACACCCGGTGTTTCCATTGAAAATAAGAAAGATCTAGAAAAGTTCTGGACAGTTCTTAAAGACCAGTTCAAGTTAAGAATTATATTTCCCTTTCATCAAAAGAAATTAGAAGGTTCACACGTGCAAACATGTCAATGAGATTCAGAAGGTGACAAAATTTTCCATATTATTAACCCCATGTTGATGGCATAACGGTGTGAAGCTCTTATAACCATCAATATCATACATTCTGAAAAGGCAAGATTATATGCACGAAAAGATAACATCAGTATGGGAGCTAGCGCCAATATATGGCCATTACTCATCCTGAAGACATTTGTTGCTTTGTGGTAGTCTGCCATAAAGTATATAATGGATCACCAATTCCAAGCATGGTTAGAATTACACTGTAGTGCCAACATATAAATTCATCTTGGCTTCTTTAAATCTTCTGCTGAGTAGACATCAAATGGATTAGTAAAAGACAGGACTACCAATATGTGCAGATATTTTCTCATAGTCTCAATTCTTGAGATTCAAACCAAATCCACTTGGTGGAACAGACCACATATTATAAAATTGCAGTAGCCAACAATCTCTAGGGGGCATGAATTTGAAATCAAATATAAGCCAAGTACAAAGATGACTACATTTGATGTACTAGGCAGATTGCCCAACCCATACAAAGGCTAAGATGTTACTCTTGACCTTTACACTGATACTTGACTATGAAGTTGAAGGCATTCTCAAGGTTGATCTGTTACATTTTGGCCAGAGCCAGTGAGAACTGCTGAAAATGAGTAACTCTAAGAGTTCCAAAAGATCATCATCAAAAGATCAAGATCACAATAAGGGAAAAGAGGGTATGCCTACATGAGGGTCGCGTCGTCAAGGAATGCACGTTTAATGGCGATTGAAAAGCTCGGGAAGCTAGTGTGGACCCAGTGAGATGTCCTCCCAGACCAGCCCGTGGTAGTCTCTCGGCAGCACATGGCAATCTCTCAGCCTTGCATGGCAATGTCTCAGCCTGGCATGACAGTATTTCAGCATGCGAGTGCGTCCTGTCTTGGCATGTTCTGGAGGCAGCATGAGGAGATCGGGAAGGCAGCAGCTTCAGGAACGGAAGAAGTGATGGCATCGTGGCCAAACGTGGGAAGAGCGGACTGTGAGCATTGTCCCCTGGTATCTGCGGCATTGGCGTCGAGAATAGGCAGCTGAAGTCTCCACAAGAGCGAGCTAAGCGGAGGACTCAACAAAGACTGTTGAACTTTTAACGTTATTTCTTTATTTTTTGATGTATTCTATGAGGGTAATGCTTAAATTTTTAACTTTGTTTCTTTTAGTACTTTGTACCTCAGTTTTCTTTTTGTATCTAGCTACCTTTGTACCTAAGATGGTGCCATGTGTGGTTACATTATGAACATTGCATTGCAGTCTTGTACTTTTGTACTTCAGTACACGTGACAATAAAATCTAAATTGTAAATGATTTGGATGAAGGAGTGGAAGGGTGGATTAGCAAGTTTGCGGACGATACAAAGGTGGGTCACGTCGTGGACAGTGCGGACGGCTGTTCTAGATTACAAAGGGACATTGATAGAATGCAGAGCTGGGCTTAGAAGTGGCAGATGGAGTTTAACCCTGAAAAGTGTGAGGTGATTCATTTTGGAAAGACAAACTTGAAAGCAGAATACAGGGTTAAAGGAAAGATTCTTGGCAGTGTGGAGGAGCAGAGGGATCTGTGGGTTCATGTTCACAGTTACCTGAGAGCTGCCACCCGGGTGGATAGAGTTGTTAAGAAGGCATATTGTGTGTTAGCTTTCGTTAATAGAGGGATTGAGTTCAAGAGCCGTGAAGTTATGCTCCAGCTATACAAAAGCCTGGTTCGGCCACATCTGGAGTATTGTGTCCAGTTCTGGTCACCTCATTACAGGAAAGATGTGGAAGCATTAGAAAAGGTGCAGAGGAGATTTAGCAGGATGTTGCCTGGAATGGAGGGAAGATCTTATGAGGAAAGATTGAGAGAGCTAGGGCTTTTCTCTTTAGAATGATGAAGGATGAGAAGTGATTTGATAGAGATGTGCAAAATGATCAGAGGTATAGATAGAGTAGACAGCCAGAGACTTTTTCCTAGGGTGGAGGTAGCTTTTACGAGGGGACATTGTTTTAAAGCGAATGGAGGTAGATATCGGGGAGACGTCAGAGGTAGGTTCTTTACTCAGAGAGTGGCAGGGGCTGATAGTGGAGTCAGCCTTATTAGGGGCATTTAAGCGGCTATTAGACAGGCGTATGGATGATAGTATAAAGTAGCGGTGGAGGTTAGATCGACCTTAGGTTTAGGGTAAAAGTTCAGCACAACACCGTGGGCTGAAGGGCCTATACTGTGCTATACTGTTCTGTGTTCTATTATCTGGGGATAGCCTGTCAGTGCTAAAGAACTTCCTGAAAAAATTATTCATTTTCACTGCAGAGGTAACCTTGCTTTATCATGCTGAGTAATTTTCAGGGGTAAACAAGTCCTGATACCAAGATATCATGCCCTATTGAACACATAAGAAGACTGGCACATGAACATCTGTGTTAGCCAGGGATGAATCAGGATATGTAATGACACACAAATCCACTTGAGGTATGACAAATGTACTGACTCCAGCAGCAGAGGGAATCTTTACATTCACATGATGTTCCATCCACACCTTGGACAAAAGTAACAACAGATATATTCATCATGCATAGGGAAGGCTACATCTTTGTAACAGATTGCTTCTCTAAGTTTCCATTGTTTGGCAATTTAGCTACAGCATAACAATTGTTGACATTGTGAGCCCTGTTTTGACTTTATTCAAAGTCCAAAATCAAATAATTTCTGACCATTGACTACAGCACACTGGCAAACTATTACAAGATATGTGTGCTAAGTGAGGAGTGACCCATAACACATTGTCATGTCCACCACTATTCATGCTTAACTGATCTAGCAGGATGTATGGAATGTACTATCAAATCAATCATTGATTGTTAAGCTTAAAGCAAGGTCATTTTCATGCAACACCAATGGAAAAGGGATTAAATTCCCCAATACAGAAGGCAAGTTTGAATATCAATGTCTAGCAAACAATTATCTAACGATTCTGAGACATAAGACCATCTTCTTCAAAGACAGAGGAGGATGAAAGAGTTACATGACAAATGAACAGTTAGAGAACTACCAAAACTGTGAACTTGATGCAGTGCAAATTCAATTCCAATGCAAATCTTGGATACCAAGACAGATTTCTAAAATATAAAACCAGCCAAAATTCTACAAAGCCATAACTGATCATGGTGCTACTTTGTGAAAAAAAAAGCACAGAAACTAGCTCACACCAATGTATGGGACACCAAGCATGCACAAAGAAAGTGAGGAACAATCATCTGATGATAACAATTGTGTGATGATGTTGGGTGACAGCAACCAGCAGCAAAACAAGCAAGTTGTCAAACAAACAGAGAATAATGCAACTGACAATAATGGATAACTCTCCAGATGGGTATACAATCACCAGATCAGGATGAAGGGTCAACGCTTCAAGGCATTCTATTGAAGTTTGAAATGTTAGTCTCGTTAACTTGATTTCATCTGTTTGTATAATTATTGAATTAACATCGCAGGCTATGTATAACCATGTACATCTGCTTTGGATTTTATTTTAATTTTGGAAAAAAGAGAATGCTGTTTTATTTTTCATGATCAGTACATCAGTACACCTTTAAAACACATGATGATGATATTGTGACTATATCATGGTATTTGATCTGAGGGTATAAAGATCTCATACTCCATCTTATCCCCGATTGTTTGAAGTATAGCAGGCTACCGGAAGTATGCTGATCAATTCTGATGTGTTGAATCTAAGGCTTGCATATAATAGTTAGCTGTAGTAATTATCTATTGGATTCTTCAATATCACAATATACGTGCCAAATTTGTTACATTATGAGAATTTGCACAGGCTTTGCAGCATCAGCCAAGATAACCCGCTGGAGCCAAATTCACTTCAGTACCAAGGGACTGCTTTATTGACAGAGCCAATACTTTTCGGATGGGACATTAAACTGATGTTCTATTCTATTTTTTGGAAAAAGAATTTGTTGGCCAATATTCTTTCCTCAACCAACGTCATCAAATCAGATTAATTGATTAATTGTTTCCTTGATCATTGACTGTTCATTTTGGGACTTGCTCCAGTTGGTTGTAGCTTTTGCAGGTACCTACATCAAGAAAATTGGATGTGTAGTCCTTTAGGACCTTCCAGGAATGTGATAAAGGACCACGCAAAGTCAAATTCTACTAAGTCCAAAATTAGACACAAGCTCCAACACTAACACCCCATGATCACATGAATAATGACACATAAAATGGTATGTTAAAAATAAACTGAAGCGCTCGTGACAATTAGGGTAAAATTACATTTTATAAGATTGCATAAATTTAAAAATGGGAATACAAACATCATTAAACTATTAACAATGTTCTGCTTAATAGGTTCTTATTAAAAGTCTGTCTCTGATGTTTCACTGAGGTTGACTTTGTTAAAGTGGTGCAGATTAGAAATGATAAATTGACCAATATGCTGTAAACACTGCACTGAAATAATAAAAGCCTAATAATGTGAACTGTATGAAAATCTTAATATAATAAAAGGTTCAAGTATTTTGAATTAAAAATGTAATCAACAAAGCAGCAAACCAGAAAAATGGATTTTATTCCTTATGGTCACAGGCTGTTCTAAGTTACCATTAGGTAGAGAGCCAGACCAATTAACACACAAGATCCTAGGTTTCCATGAGTGTTCAACTTGTCAAATCCTACAGAATCCCTCACTTACAGAAGGTGCACTTTAGAACAAACTTTCAAACATAGTCACGGTGAAATTGATCCATGTGACGATTAGGGCCAGTGAGAATTATTGGACCACTCCCATTACAAGATTTGTCGACTTTCTCTTTCAAAGGTCCCAGGAATTGATAAAAGGAAAGCATTTTAATTACAGGGGTCCAAAGGGTGACAAATTGGTACAGGTGAGGTGTTGTATTATGTACATTATACTGCTGCTGTTCAGACCATAAGTGCCCAGCATTAACTCCAAAATCCTACATCAGTCAATATGCTTCTTTCAAAAGTCAAGTATACAAAAAAATGAAAAACTGTGCCCATCTGTTGAAGTGTTGATGTTATCTGCTGATCGTTTTCACTCCTTGAATAAAAGTTTGTAAGGTAGCCCTGACTTATATGGGACCATTTATACATCAAAGACCACACAGCAGTTGATTGGTAATGCTAAGAATTACAAAAATTTAAAAACAAGCAATGTGCTTCTACGTAAGGAGGATTTAACTATCTTCCCTACTTTGACAGAGCATTCTAAGTTGGCCAGGCTTTTGTCTTTTATTGCATCTATATTTTGATGAGTGCTAAGATAATGGGGCTTGAAAACCTTAAGATGTCTGTGGTGAATCTTTGATCACAACTTATTCTCTCTGTGTAACTATTTCAATCCTTTTGAAGATAGTTATTCATTGCTGAAAACCAGGGCACAAAGCAAGCTTTTAAATGTTGCATGAAGGATACCACAAAATTACACTTGAGCACAACATAGGGGTTTTCACGGCAAATTGTCCTTTAAAAGTCAGATTTCTGATAAAGAAGATATTAAAATTATCTGATCAATGTGTTAGGGCAACAGAAGAAATGAATGGAATCTCTGAATCTCTATTAACATTGTCAATGTGAAATTTGGTGCCTGGGAGATTGAGTCTTTTTATGAAAATGCGGCCAATATATTTCAAGTTAACTATAAAACGTCATGTACCGTTACAATAATAATATTTACTACAAACAAAAATTACACTTCAGTTTCAAGCATATTGTTAAGTAGTATTTTCTAGTTTTGAGAATTTCACTGCTGCAACTAGTCCTCCTTTCTATACTGGGCCAGTTTAGAGAGCAAAGATAAAGGAGAACCACCATGACCGGATAGAACATTGAACAGTACAGCACAGGAACGCGTCCTTCAGCATACGATGTTGTACTGAACATGATGCCAAATTAAACTAATCCTTTCTGTCTGCCCTTGATTCAAATCCCTCCATTTCTTGCATATCCATCTGTTTACCTAGAAGCCCCTTAAATGCCCCTATCATATCTGCCTCCACCACCACACCTAGCAGTGCTTTCCAAACACCTACCACTCTATGTAATAAAATTGCCCCTCACATCTCCTTTGAACTTTTCCCTCTCACCTTAGATACCTCCTAATATTAGACATTTCAATTCTGGGAAAAAAGATTCTGTCTATCTATGTATTTCATGATTTCATTGACTGCTATCAAGCCTCCCCTCAGCTACCGGTGCTCTACAGAAAACAACCATAGTTTTTCTAGCCTCGCCTTATAGCTTATACCCTCTAATCCATGATGTGGAGGTGCCGATGTTGGATTTGGGTGGACAAAACTAGAAGTCACACAACATCTGATTTATTTGAAATCCCAAGCTTTCAGAACAATGCTCCTTCGTCAGGTGAAGTGGAAGGAAGCACACAGGCACAGAATTTCTGCCTCTAACCCAGGCAGCATCCTGGTAAACCTCTGGCAAACCATCTGGGAAATAAAAAAGCTGTAACTTACAAATGTACAAACTATAAACTTGGACCAAGAGTAGGCTATTCAGCGTCTTGAGCCTGTTCCTTCATTGAATATGATCATGGCTGATCTGAATCTTTCACAATCCTGCGACACCCACTATCTTTCAGCCCCTTGCTTATCAAGAATCCATCTTCCTCTGCCTTAAACGTATTCAAGGTCTCTGCTTTTACTGCTTTTTGAGGGGGAGACTTTTGACCGTCTGTGAAAAAAAAACCTCCTTATCTTTGTCTTCAATGGTCAATCTCTTATTTTTAAACAGCGGCTTCTAGTTCTACATTCTCCCACAAAATGCACTCTGTCAAGAACCTTCAGGATCTTATATGCTTTAAGCAAGTCTCCTTTAAATTCCAGGTGATACAAACCTAGTATGTCCAATCTTTTCCTGCAAGACAACCCGCTCATTCCACATATTAGTCCAAAAATTTTTCCTGAACTGATTCAAAAAGGTTTGCATCCTTCCATTAACAAGGACACCAACACTGCAAACAATATCCTGGAGTTGGTCTCTCTGCTCTCATGAATAACTGAAGCCTAACATTCTCTCATTTGTGTTCAACTCCCTCACAATAAATAAGAACATTCCATTAGCTTTCCTAATTATTTCCTGAGCCTACATGTAATCTTTCACAATTCATGCACACCCAGATCCCTCTGTATTTTGGAGATTTGCAATCTCTCACCATTTAGTCTATATCTTCCTTTTTTTATTCTTCCTGTCAAAATTAACAATTCCAATTTTTCTCACATTATGCTTAAGTTGCCAGACCTTATCCCACTCACTTAACCTATCTATATCCTGTTATAGTCGCCTTATGTTCTTTCTCAACTTAGTTTCCTACCTATCTTTAATTGAAGCCTGAGGGGATAAGCTAACGTAATTTTTAAAATTTGTAGTTATATTAAGAGGCGCCGGAAACAGGCCAGGTGGTTTTAATTTGTACTAAAAATAGAAAATATTGTTTAAGAAGAAACAAATTTAACAAGTATATCTTTGATTTCATCATCCAAGTCTTTTACATAAATTGTAAAATGTTAAAGGCCCAGAATTTATCCCAATGGTACACCATTCATTACCTCTTGCTAAGCAGAAAATTACCCATTTATGCCTATTCTCTGGGTGCTGAATTTGATTTGAAACATGAGATTATGAATCTCAACGTATTTGAAACCACTTCAGAGAGGTCAGACACCTAGGGTAATGTTCAAACAAATGATTGTGCTGATTATAATAGGCCACATTGCTTTGTATCTATGAATTGTTGACATGGGGGGTGATGGATAGGAATCACAGACATGGTTTAAACTAAAAGCCCCGAGGGACAGATATCCTATTAAAATAAATCAGCTATGCAATACTGTATAAGTTGGGGATTCAGAAACATTACCATCCTGACTTCCACATTGAGGAAATAATAATTGAAACATGTCAGCAGGTTGTACTGTGGCCCTACACCCTGCACTTGGGTAAGGCCATCAACGACAGAGCAATATTGCTGTGTAGCCTGATACTTTGATAAATATAACTGTACTTGGTAGATTTCTGGAATAATCAGAAACTGGATTCATGATGAACTTTGTGCTTTAATCAAGGCAATTGTGATTCCTTCCTGATGCTGGATAGGCCCTATAACAATAAAGTTGAAATTAATTATTACAGTGACTTTAAAAGAGGTCCCTATCATCACATATACCAGTCATCTGCCATTATGAATCACTTAATGTGATTTCAAGAATCAGCTGAAGCCAGTGGATAATGTAAAGGTTGTGGCCCCTGATGACAATCCAGCAATAATATTGAATACTTGTGGCTTGGAACTAGACACACCCCTAGTCAAGCTGTTCCAGCACAGGTGCCATAATTTGTAATGTGAGGATTTTTTGGCTCTTGAAAGATCCAATCCAGTGGAATTGAAAGAAAAAATGAAATGGAGTCATTTACTTATCTAGTATAAACATGTTTGATAGGCAAAGTGATCAAGACATCAAGAAGTATGTCACACTTGCAAAACATACCTTCACAGAAATGACGAACCTCTTTGAAATCAGAAAACCTCCATGGGAAGCAGAATTAGATTATTAAAATTTGGTCATGATTACCATGCTACAAGTTTCAGCCCTACATATATATCACTGCTGTATTTAGAAAGGGTACTCCTGGGATTCTCCAGTGAAGGCCAATAGTCAGCGGGAAACTGAGGAGCAATTATGTGTGTCGATCTCAGATATCTGTAAGAATTATAGACTTGTAATAGTAGGGGATTTTAACTTTCCAAACATAGACTGGGACTGCCATAGTGTTAAGGGTTTAGATGTGGAGAAATTTGTTAAATGTATCCAGGAAAATTTTCTTTATCAGTATATGGGTGTACCTATGAGAGAAGAAGCAAAACTTGACCTTCTCTTAGGAAATAAAACAGGCCAATTAAATGCAGTGTTAGTGGGGGTGCACTTTGGGACCAGTGATCATAATTCTATTAGTTTTAAAATAGCCTTATATAAAAGTTAAAGTTCTAAAATGGATCAAGGTCAATTTTGACGGTATCATGCAGGAACTTTCAAAAGTTGATTGAGAAAGTAACTTGTTTGGAGGCAAAGTGATGATTGGCAATTGAGAGGCTTTTAAAAGTGAGATACCGAGAGTTCAGAGACAGTACATTCCTGTTAGTGTGAAGGGCAAGGCTAGTAGGAGTAGGGAACACTGGATCACTAGAGTTCTTGAGGCTATGGTCAAGAAAACGAAGGAGGCATGTGTCAGATATAGGTAGCTGGGATCAAGTAAATTCCTTGAGTATAAGGGAAGCAGGAACATATAAAGAGAGAAATCAGGAGGGTAAAAACGGGGTATATGAGATAAGGTATTTAAGGTTAAGAAGAATCCAAGGAGATTCAATAAGTATAATAAAGGGAAAAGAACAATTAGGGAGAGAATAGGGCTCTTTAAAGATTAATGAGGTCAACTATGTGTGAAACACAGGAGAATGGAGAGACAGTATTTACTGTGGAGAAAGACATGGAAGTTAATGAACTCAGGGAAAAAAAATAGAGATGTCTGGAAAACCATCCTGTATGACTCTATGACTCTATATAGAATAGTTATTAGGAATCATAAATGGCTGATGCTTCTTGCTATTTATATACTTTAAATTATTTTGTTTGCACTTTGCTGCTACTCAACCTTTCACGTAAACATTAATCTACTCCATACATTTGCTCCAACTTGCAGCTTTGATGATACTTTTTCCAATGCTAGTCCAGCAATTTTAAATTTATTACGTTTATGTTCACAACTTGCCACAGTGTGATTTAAAGACATCACCTCTGGGTAAATGGTTGTGCAGTGTATTCACTTCATTTCTCTATAATCAGCATGTATTTAGAAGAATTATGATGCATTTTGATGTTGTCTGTTTGCCAAAGCTCGAGGTAATGTCTGAAAGGCCAGTATCCAAAGTAGCTGCTTTACATAGGGTCAATCAATTACTATTTCAGTCCTTTGGTAAACAAAATGCAATGGGTTTTTACATAATATGCAGTCACGATGTTAGATTTTAACAGTACAGTTACACAATACAATACAATATTATTCCCTGTTCCATTAGTCTAACTTATCAGGTTAAATGACATCCATGATGATCCTCTTCCTGAGACTCAATATATTTTTCCTGTCACAGGAGAGCATATGATCATATAGTTCATTGTAAACGATGCAACACACCACAACTGCAGCAAGCTTTACAGCATCATAATCATTCACTGTTAGCAAAAATAACCTAATCAAACTACATTACTGTAATTAAGTTGTGAGGCTCAGACTGTAGGACAGTATCAAATTTAGATGATGTTTCATAAATCGTTCAGGTTTCATATTTGCCAAAGACATCTGAACCCCTTGACAACACAACAACCTTGTAACAAACTCCAACATGTCTTGTCATTTTATATGTAATGATAATAAAGCATTTCCCCCAAGAATACTGCCTGTAATTTTCCCAGATGTAATGCAACACTTTAGCTGAATAGAAGGCTGGAGCAAGCTCTAGGGAGGCATTTGAGTTGTGAATAGAAGTCATACGTAATGACTGAGTAAAACTAGAGATGTAATAAAATGGAATGAAACCACCAATTATAGCTGTTCTAACATGAAAACAAATTTCAGCAACTGGTACATTTGAGTAATGTCATATTGTTTGAGTTTAAAGCACTTACATCTAAGAGATTTAATAACTCTAGCTCTTCTTAATTTTGTCTTTGCTGAGCACGTTGACTTGTCAAATTAACTATAAACTACAATGTAGGTGATTGCTAGCCTACTGGTAGATTTTCCATTTTGTTGTTTGAAAATTTTGCAGGACATGCCTTACTTGTTTAGAATAAAACAGTTCTAAAGAAGAGTTATACCGGTCTCGAAACCTTAACTCTGTTTTTCTATTCTATTCTATGCTTCTAGACCCACTGAGGTTCTCCAACATTCTCTGTGTTTGTAAGTAGAATTGTACAATCTGAATGAGGCCATTCAGCCCATCAAACCAAGCATATACCTTTGTACTTTGCCTACATAAGCTCAAAAACCTGCTGCTTTAAAACAAATATTCTAACCTTTCTCTTAATAGTTTTGATAACAATCTTAAATTTATGTCTTTTGATTATCAGTTTAATGACATTTAGAAATAACTTTTCCTTCATTATAATTATAATCTTGAGAATCCACTGTTAGATTTTCTTTGAACCATTTGTGTTCTTTCAACAAAGCTGCCACGGTTTTTTTCAAATTTTAAAGCAAATGGGTTGATTCTGATTGGTCAGTGCATTTCCGTGGTACTGATACTGGCTCTAATGTAACGAGGAGTACCCCAGGTTCCAAGTAATCGATTGTGGTAGGGGACTCTCTAGTCACAAGCATATACAGACGATTCTGCGGCCGACAGCGAGACATTAGAACGGAGCAAAGATATCTCAGAGAGGGTGCAGAATATTATCAAAGGGAAGAAGGACCAGCAGGCGGTCATTGTACACATCGGAACTAATGACATAGGAAGAGATGAGGACGAGATTCCGAGGAGAGAATGAAGGCGGTTAGGCAGGAATTTAAAAAGTAGGTCCCCAAGGGTAGTTCTACCTGGATTACTCCCAGTGCCACAAGCTATGGTGGGTAAGAATTGGAGGATGGAGCAGATGAATGTGTGGCTGAGGAGCTGGTGCAGAGGAGAAGGATTCACATTTTTGGATCATTGGAATCTCTCCTGGGGTAGAAGTGACCTGTATAAGAAGGACGGATTGCACCTGTATTAGAAGGAGATTAATATACTGGCAGCAAGATTTGCTAGAGCTGCTCAGGACGATTTAAGGGGTAAGGGGGTTGGGACCCACGGAGATTGTGAGAAAAGGGATCAGTCTGAGGCTGAGAAAAGGAGTAAATTAAACAGACAGGGCAGGCAGGAACAAAGTAGAGAACCAGGTAGGGCTGATCAATTAAACTGCATTTATTGCAATGCAAAAGTCCTGAGAGGTAAGCCAGATGAGCTCAGGGCATAGTTAGGAACATGGGACTGGGATATCATAGCAATTACAGAGATGTGGTTCAGGGATGGACAGGACTGGCAGCTTAATGTTCCAGTGTATAGATGCTATTGGAAGGATCGAAAGGGTAGCAAGAGAGGAGAGGGAGTGGCGTTTTTGATTAGGGATAACATTATGGCTGTAATTAGGGAGGATTTTCCTGGGAATACTTTAGGGAAGTAACTTGGGTGGAACTGAGAAATAAGAAAGGATGTTCACCTTATTGGGTTTGTACTATAGGCCCCTCAATGGCCAGCAGGAAATTGAGAA
This sequence comes from Ginglymostoma cirratum, assembly GCA_024137785.1. NCBI lineage: Eukaryota > Metazoa > Chordata > Chondrichthyes > Orectolobiformes > Ginglymostomatidae > Ginglymostoma > Ginglymostoma cirratum. The sequence continues at coordinate 13,332,487 of JAHRHZ010000274.1, forward strand.
ACAAATTTGTTAGGAGATCTCAGTTATATGTATGAATAATAGGGCGGTCACGGTAAGGGATTTTAACTTTCCAAACATAGACTGGGACTGCCATAGTGTTAAGGGCTTGGAAGAACAGGAGCTTGTTAAGTGTGTACAAGAAAGTTTTCTGATTCAGTATGTGGATGTACCAACTAAAGGAGGTGCAAAACCTGACCTACTCTTTGGAAATACGGCAGGAAGGTGACTGAGGTGTCAATGGGGGAGCACTTTGGGGCCAGTGACTTCAATTCTATTAGTCTTAACATAGTGATGGAAAAGGATAGATTGGATATAAAAGTTAAAGTTCAAATTTGGAGGAAGGCCAATTTTAAATGTTATTAGGCAATAATTTTCAAAAGTTGATTGTTGGGGTGGGGAGTGCGGATGTTCGCAGGTAAAGAGAGGGCTGGAAATGGGAAGCATTCAAAAATGAGATAACAAGAGTCCAGAGACAGCATGTTCCTGTTAGAGTAAAGGGCAAGGCTGGTAGGTGTAGGGAATGATGGATGAATAGAGAAATTGAGGTTTTGATCAAGAATGAGAAGGAAGTATATGTCAGATATAGACAGCAGAAATTGAGTGATTCCCTAGAAGAGGATAAAGGCAATAGGAGTATAGCTAAGGGAGAAATCAGGAGGGCAAAAAGGAGACATGAGATAGCTTTGGCAAATAGGGTTAAGGAGAATCCAAAGGGATTCTACAAATATATTAAGGACAAAAGGGTAACAAGGGAGACAACAGGGCGCCTTAAAGATCAGCAAGGCCGCCAATGTGTGGAACCGTGGGAGATGGGGGAGATATTAAATGAGTATTTTGTATCATTGTATACTGTGGAAGAAGGATATGGAAGATCGATAACATGGAAAAATAAATAGCAACCTCTTGAAAATGGTCCATATTACACATGAGAAGGTGCTAGACATTTTAAAATGTATAAAGGTGTAGCCTAGAACCCTGTGTGGAACAAGGGAAATGATTGCTGGGCCTCTTGCTGAGCTATCATCAATAGCCATAGGCAAGGAGCTGGAAGACTGGAAGTTGGCTAATGTGTGCCTCTTTTTAAGAAAGGTGTTAAGGAAAAGCCAGGGAGCTATAGACCAGTGAGCCTAACATTGGTGGTGGGCGAGTTGTTGGGGGGAGTCCTGAGGCACAGGATTTACATGTATTTGGAAAGGCAAGGACTGATTAGGGATAGTCAATGTGGCTTTGTGTGTGGGAAATCGTGTCTCATGAATTTTTGAGTTTTTTGAAGAAGTAACAAAGAGGATTGATGAGGGCAGAGTGGTGGGCACGATCTATATGGACTTCAGTAAGGCTTTTGACAAGGTCCCTCATGGTAGACTGGTTAGCAAAGTTAGATCACACAGAATAGAGGGATAACTAGCCATTTGGATACAGAACTGGCTCGAAGGTAGAAGACAGAGGGTGGTGGTGGACCGTTGCTTTTCAAACTGGAGGTTGTGGTGTGCCACAAGGATCAGTGCTGTGTCCACTGCTTTTTGCCATTTATATAAATTATTTGGATGTGAAGATAGGAGTTATGATTAGTAAGTTTGCAGATTATATCAAAATTGGAGTTGTAGTAGACAGCGAGGAGGGTTACCTCAGAGTACAATGGGATCTTGATCAGATGGATCAATGGGCTGAGGAATGGCAGATGGAGTTTAATTTAGATAAACGTGAGGTGCTGCATTTTGGAAAGGCAAATCAGGACAGGACTTATACACTTAATGGTAAGGTCCTGAGGAATGTTGCTGAACAAAGTGACCTTGGAGTGCAGATATCCTGGAGGCCGCTAGATTGTTTTCAAAAGACGGCTAGATATTGCACTTGGAGTGTATGGGATCAAAGGTTATGGGGAGAAAGCAGGATTAAGATATTGAGTTGGACGATCATCCATGATTGTGATGAATGGCAGAGCAGGCTCAAAGGGCAGAATGGCCTCCTCTCACTCCTACCTTCTATATTTCTATGTTGCTATGTTTCATAGTTCCTCAAACGTGGAGTCACATGTAGATGGGATAGTGAAGAAGGCATTTGGTATGCTTGGCTTTATTTGTCAGTGCATTGAGTATTGGAGTTGGGAGGTCATGTTGCAGCTGTACAGGACATTGGTTAGGCCACTATTGGAACACTACTTGTAATTCTGGTCTCCCTATAGGAAGGATGTTGAGAAACTTGAAAGGGTTCAGAAAAGATCTGTAAGGGTATTGCCAGGGTAGGAGGATTTGAGCTATAGGGACAGGATGAGTAGGCTGGGGCTATTTTCCCCTGGAGCATCAGAGGCTGAGGAGTGACCTTACAGAGGTTTATAAATTCATGAGGGGCATGGATATGATAACTGGACAAGGTATTTTCCCTGCGGAGGGGGAGTCCAAAACTAGAAAGCATGTGTTTAAGGTGAGAGAGGAAAGATTTAAAAACGGCCTAAGGGGCAACTTTTTCACGCAGAGAATGGTGTGTGTATGGAATGACCTGCCAGAGGAAGTGGTACAATTACAACAGTTAAAAGGCACCTGGATGAGTGTATGAATAGTAGGTATTTAGAGGGATATGGATGAAATGCTGGAAAATGGACTAGATTTATTTAGGCTATTTGGTTGGCATGGACGACGTAGACTAAAGGGTCTGTTTCCATGCTGTACATTGCTATGGCTCTATGACCCTAAGTTGACTCTGAGTATTCAGGGTATTGCCCTGAAAATTGAACCAGCAAATGACTATTCAATATTTTACTGAGTGCATGTACATATGTTACCTTGTGGAAAGAATGATTGTGATGGCATTTGAGCATTGCAGCAACTGAGGCCCCAGAGCGGAGTGAGCAGCCAGTGGTTGGTAGGCCAATGGTGGAGTGGAGCAGCCAGTGGGCTGGTGTCCTGGAGCTGGGCGGCTAGCGGGCGTTCAGTGGACTGGGGCCCAGTGCGGTCAGTCTTTCATACATGGCAGTCAGTATCTTGTGTCCCTGCTGGGGTCAGCCCAGCATGGGGGAGAGTGAGACAACATGTGGAAATTCCCCAGCATGGAGCGACTGCAGGCTATAGAAGGACTGTAACGTTTATCTTCTAACTTTGTTTCCGTATTTTCTTTATTTATACTATAAAGAACTGTAATGTAGAACCTTTAGCTTTTTTCTTTATTTCTCTATTTTTGTACCTAATCTATTTTAGTACCTAAGATTGTAACTAGGTACTTTGTACTTAAGATGGTGCCTTGTGGGGCGACATTGTACACTTTTCACTGTACTTCTATACTTTTGTCCTTGAGTACACATGACAATAAAACCTGATTCTAATTCTGCATGTTCTTTTTCATCTGCAAAGGACAGAGCTCGTGTATTAGTATGTGTAGCTTCCAATACATTCAAATATGCCACATTGCAATCCTGACTGGCAATCCTGAATTGCTTGTCAATGTAATTCTTTGCACATTCGCTATGCATTCTTTTTAACACTGTTCATATGAAAATACAGGACCCTATTCTTTGCAGTTATATCTCAATCATCAGTAACTGCCACATTCTCCATGGCAATGCCTCAACCAATCAATTCTACTTGCCAACTCATCTCCACTGTCCACTCTTACAGTATAAATGTTGGCTTTTTCCTTTAAACTGATATTTTTTGCAAATTGTCCTGATCAAAGCAAGACAAAAAAGTTTAGTCAAAATATGTTATTTCACCAATAAGCGATATAACATTATTAATTCAGAGATAGTAAGGGCTGCTGATGCTGGAGAATCTGAGATAACGAGGTGTAGAGCTGGATGAACACAGCAGGCCAAGCAGCATCAGAGGAGCAGGAACGCTGACGTTTCAGGTCTGGACCCTTCTTCAGAAATGGGGGAGGGGAAGGGGACTCTGGAATAAATAGAAAGAGCAGGGGAGGCGACGATGGAAAGTGGAAAAAGGAGCAGATAGGTGGGAGAAGACGGACAGGTCAAGGAGGCAGGGAAGAGCTGGGCTGGTTTTTGGATGAGGTTGGGGGTGGGGAGATTTTGAAGCTTGTGAAGTCCACACTGAGACCATTGGGCTGCAGGGTTCCCAAGTGAAATATGAGGTGCTGTTTCTGCAGCCTTCGTGTGGCATCGTTGTGGCGCTGGAGGAGGCCCAGGATGGACATGCCGTACGAGGGGGTCATGAAGAGAGCAGTCCCTCCAGAAGGCAGATAAGGGTGGGGAGGGAAAAATCTCCAGGAAGGAGAGAGAGGTATTGGAGATGGTACAGGTGAACTTAAGGTTAGGTGTTAGTGAAATGGATGACTTCCGATTCCGTGGTCCTCAACACCTCATCTTCACCATGGACGTCCTATCCCTTTATACCTGCATTCCCCACACAGATGGCCTAAAGGCCCTCCCCTTCTTCCTCTCCCGCAGGCTCAACCAGTCCCCCACCACTGACACCCTTATCTGCTTAGCTGAACTTGTCCTTACCCATAACAACTTCTCCTTCAACTCCTCCCACTTTCTACACTGGCCCCTTCCCACAACTCTTCCTCCGTTACATTGTTGACTGTAGTGGCACCGCCTCGTGCTCCCACGAGGAGCTCAAACAGTTCATCTACTTCACTAACACCTTCCACCCCAACCTTAAGTTCACCTGGACCATCTCTGATACCTCTCCCTCCTTCCTGGACATTTTTCCCTCCCCACCCTTATCTGCCTTCCGGAAGATGACCTTGACATTCCTTGACCTGTCCGTTTTCCCTCAATTGACCAAACCCCATCCCAACTCCCTGCCTACACTCACCTTTACTGGCTGTATCCCCGCCTCCTTGACCTGTCCGCCTTCTCTCCATCTATCTGCTCCTTTACCCACATTCCATCATTGCCTCCCCCACTCCTTATTTATTCCAGAGTCTCCTTCCCCTCCCCCATTTCTGAAGAAGTGTCCAGATCCGAAACGTCAGCTTTCCTGCTCCTCTGATGCTGCCTGGCCTGCTGTGTTCATCCAGCTCTACACTTTGTTATCTTACATTAATTGTTATATTTAACATATTACTAACATTTATCATAAATATATAAAATGTCATTGACATCTGAGTGCTTTTGTCGATACCATGTTAATTGTCCTTCCCTAATTGCCCTGAGAAGCTAATTAACTGAGCTTTCTGTTCAGACCATTGCAGTGCTTTAGGCAATGGTGCTGAAGTTATCCAACAACATAGCAACAATCAAAACTGGGTGCTTCCCAATGTTAAGGCTTACATGCTTTCACAATAACCCCATTGAGCCATGCAGCAGCACAATATTGTGCATAAATTGCAGGTGCATAGCTTTGAGCGCACTATCCAAGTCAAAAGATCCTAGTCAATAATGTGGCAACGAAGCGGAATATTTACACTACTATCTGTAAACCTGGGAGGCAGAATGTGGTAATAGAGATAAATCTCAGAGGAAACTAACGCAGGGAGCTTTCTTATCTACTATATAAAGTTGACTCCTCAAAGATATTTGATATGCAAAAGATATGTTGTGATGAGTGTTATAAATAAATTCCAACCTAAAGTTCTGGAAACATAAAACTTCTCTGCATGGGCCAACTGGCTCATACTACATGAGGTAATGTGGGTTGGCTAGCTCAGTTGGCAAGTTTGCAATGCAGAGTGATGTCTACAGTACAGGTTCAATTCCTTTATCAGCCAAGGTTAACATGAGATATGACCGTCATGTCAAACTCATCACCAGCTAGATCTCTCTAATAAGAGAGTGGGACGATGGTAACTTTACCTTTACCTTGCAAGAGATAATAACAGTAAAAGTGTTCTAAATAGACAATGTAAGTTAAAATGTTATCTACACACCAGCCATTCATTTTGTTTTTAACGTCTACCTTGGTTAATCTTAATTGTTGCTAAAATCAATTTGTAGTTTATCAAGCCTGATAATCAGAGAAATCAGCAATGTATGGCAAGATCCAGGTATTATTCCCAATGAGAAGGAAGAAACAGTAAAACAGATACGTACTGATCTGAGAGATAGTAGGAACGCCGATGCTGGAGAATCTGAGATAACCAGGTTAGATCTGGATGAACACAGCAGGCCAGGTAGCAGCAGAAAAAAATTTCTGAAGAATGGTCCAGACCCGAAACATCAGCTTTCCTGCTCCTCTGATGCTGCCAGACCTGCTGTGTTCATCCAGCTCTACACCTTGTTATCTCACATACTGATCTGACCTGTCTTGTATACTTCATGTGAAGGGCTAGTTGGGCCAGAAAGTCCATTTCCAAGTATTACTGGATTTTCTCTCTGGGAATGCAAGACCTAAAACGAAAGATTGGTCCAAAACTCAATAAGTGGATAATTTAGCATTCATTTGTGTTTCATTTCAAAATAAAAACAAGGCTTGGTGTTGGAATTGGTAATACAGAGGCCCCATTGCTGATCAAAGATTATAGTGCATTGGTGATTTTGATTTAGCCCAAGTAAAAATGATAAATGCTGGAAATATGCAGCAGGACTGGGTAGCATCTATGGAGCAAAGAGCAAAGTTAACGTTGTAGGTTTTTGACCCTTCAACAACACACTTGGGATTTTTCTTGGTACTTCCTCACATAGGGCTAATGGTTGCTTGCAAGTTCTTGAACCTTCTCTCTGCTGAGCAATTCCTGCAGCCAGCAACCTCAAAATTAGAGAACATATTATAACAGTATGAACAGAGGTATAAGGTACTGCAGATGCTGGAGAATCCGAGATAACAAGCATGGGGCTGGATGAACACAGCAGGTCAAGCAGCATCATAGGAGCAGGAAAACTTGACGTTTCGGGCCTGAACCCTTCATCAGAAATGGGGGAGGGGAAGAGGGTTCTGAAATAAATAGGGAGAGAGGGGGAGGTGGATAGAGGATGGATAGAGGAGAGGATAGGTGGAGAGGAGGCAGACAAGTCGAAGAGGCGGGGATGGAGCCAGTAAAGGTGAGTGTAGGTAGGGAGGAGATAGGTCAGTCCAGGGAGGATGGACAGGTCAAGGGGGTGGGATGATGTTAGTAGATAGGAGATGGGGGTGTGGCTTGGGGTGAGAGGAAAAACCGGTTAGGGAGGTGGAGATGAGCTGGGCTGGTTTTGGGATGCGGTTGGGGGAGGGGAGATTTTGAAGCTTGTGGATGCTGCTTGACCTGCTGTGTTCATCCAGCCCCATGCTTGTTATCTCATGAACAGAGGTGTGTGGTGTTAATTCCGCTGCATCGGGCATGACCTCCAGAAGAAACAGCTCTGGCAGCTTCATACAGCCTCAGCATTTGTGACCCTTCTACAATAGAAATTGGCACTACCAGGTTAGCATGTAGCATGCATTAATCACGCTCCAGGCATCACACTTTTGGTATCACTTTTCAAATGTCACACTGAGTACAAAGAAAACTTACCATTTCTATATGACTTTTCTGACCTTGTTAACTTGATTTCTGTTTATTGGCAGGATCCAGGAGTTTATAAGCAGTTACCAATCTACAAAACCCTTGTTCAACTTGCCTTCTAATTGGTCCAAGAGCTGCCTATTATTTAGACAACTTCTTACAGGATCTATTCATCCTGTGGTCTTAAAAGGACAAGGCATTTTAAATGTATGGGTTTGGATTTTGTACACCCCTCCCGCCCACCTGAAGTTTTTGGCAGGGGCACACAAAAAATAGCTAGCTCACCAGCTTCTTGCCAACCCCTCAGCTGTCCCCTTTACAGTCAAGTGGGTGGATGACAAACTGGTGGCCTGTCATATGTAAATATGTAATATGAAAACATCAAATAGTATTCTTAGCAAACCTGCTGACTAGAATAGTACACTGACCATGCCATGGTATGATTGTCATCTGTAGGCAGGCAGGAATAGGCAGGTTTTCTTTATGGCCTAGATAAGAAAATGCAGAAAGGAAAGGGGCATACCACATTTTGGGGGTGCCTTGATCACACTGGTTTCACTACAGCCCAGAATGAAAACCCGTTTCTCTGATGCCTGCCCTCCAAAACCGTACCCCATCTCTCCATGGACTCCAGCATCCGGCCTCCCTGCCCTCACCTAATACTTACCTTTCTGCAGCAGCTATCCATCTTCTTTTTGCTCATTGCTACTGTCCCAAAAGAGGGCTGGCACTCCTGGCCTGAGGAGGGTCACCCTCCTAATGAGTGGCAGAACTCCCGCTGCAGCCTGTAATCACTGCAGGTCAGGCTCCTTCTTGGTGTGTCAATTTCCAGTTGCCTCTCCTTCAGCAGATGAGCAGTCTGCTAAATAACACAGATGCTCTCCAGATATATGAACAATGGAATTACAAATCAACTGAGGGGTATGTGCTAGAGATATTGTAAATAAAGTTTGATAGAAAATCCCAGCACACTGATTAAAATGTGATTGAAGCTTCATTGAGACAAGGAAATTCTTCACTGTGTTAATCATTTATTTATATTATCCTGATGATCAAATAACATTATTCTGTATCCCAGGGAGTAGAGCAAACATTCTTTTTGCTAAAATAAATGAATTATCTAAATATAAAACCTAATGGACTACAGCAGGAAATAGTGAGCTTATGTATGGATTAAAATAAAATGTGAAACCATCTAACTTATACAGTATTTGATCAAAACCTTCCACAGATAAAACCTCAACATTATGATTTAGTTTTCATGCAACTCATTCTTGAATGTATACATGTTCAATATGATGATGCAATTACAATTTCTAACTGTTTTGAAATGCATCCACCACTCTTTGCAGGCACATACTTCAGAGGTTATATTTGTCAGGATGTAAATTATTTTTAAACAATACTTTAGGCAGAGAGAGGCTGAGAGTAAGCAAGAGTAAGAAAAGAGAAAAAGATAGAGAGAAAGGGAGAATCAAATAGAGAAAGGGACAAACAAAGAGACAAACAGAGAGAGAAAGAGAGAAGAGTGGAGAGATAGGGAAAGAAATAAAGAGGAGGAAAGAAAGGAAGTAAAGAAAGAAAGCGGAGGAGAGAAACAAGAAAAGAAAGAAAGAGAGGAAGAAAGAAAAAGAAAGAAAAAAGGAAAGAGAGAGAAATAGAGAAAGGGAGAGAGACAGAAAGGGAGACACAGAGTGAAAGGAAGAGAGAGAAATGGGGGAGAGAGAGAGAGAAAGGAAGAGATAGGGATTAAGCTACGTTGTGCTGCACTGTCTTGCGGGTTTAGGGAACCAGGGATTTATAAGCTCCTGCCAAACTACAGAAGCAATTATCTACTAATTCATCTCAGATGTGACTTTGACTGGCTCTAAGAATATTTACATCAATTAGAATTTTTAGTCTTAAAGGGAAGTTTATGCACTGCTCCACTGAGGTGTAGATTTTTTTAAAAACTCTTCTTTTAGATTCTTCTCTTTGACTGTGCTGTTTGCTTCTTCCTGACCCTGGTTTCTTACTTTTTATCTTTCTCCATTTTGTTCATTGCCTATTAGCTGCTGTATGAAGTGATCTAAGATGTCTCGATATGAACACTGTAAAATTTTACATTGCTCTTGTTAATTTGGCTGCAGTTCCTTCTCTCTGGGCTTTCACCCTATGTTTTCAATGGAAAGTGGCTGTAGCCTCCTGCTCCAATTGCTCCTGCTGCACTATCCCATCTGCCATTAGACAAAACAAGTGGTGCAAAACTTGCTGATAGTTTATCACAGGGCCTCCAGTTCCTTCCCTCTGAGCTTCCTCGCGACACTTTTTATTTGACCATTCAATTGGAAACTGGCAGTGGACCACTTTGGTGTTGGTGCTGGGCCAAAAGAACTGCAAGAAATTACAAAACTCCAGGATGAGTGATGGAGCAAAATCTTTCTGGGAAAAAGAAACCCTCAAGTAGCTTAGGGGTCTCAATGCTGATGGGAACCTGACACTGAATATTATTGTTCATGGGAAGATTAAGTTCCCTCCTCAAACTTAAAGTTTCACATTTTGTCATGTTCTAACTATGTACTTTATTGAGTCTGGAAATCGTCAAATGTAATAGTATGAGCTTTGTACTTGACAATGAATGTTAAAATACTGCAGTACTATCCTTAACTAAAAAAGCGAAAGGTAGAACAATAATATGAAAATTTGCACAACTGACTTTCAAATAAATCTTTGAATTTTTGAGATGGTCACAACTCATATTTATTAATTTTTCATTTAATTGGAATATAGGGACATGGTTCAAAAATTTATTTATGTGTGATTTAATTATTCTGTTGATGAGCAATGTCACGGGTGATTCAATCACTTACATCATTCAGCAATTTCCTTTACTCAACTAGCATTAACCTCTGAGAATATTCACCATGTTAAGAAATCTTAAAATAGTTCTGAGATTTTGTAAAAGACATTGTTTTCCATTGTTATTTTTCAATATTAATACTGCAAGCAATAGTGAGAGTTGTAGTCCATGACACTTGGTGAGAGGTGTGTGCAGTGGCCAAGTTAGAGTGAGTAGGGATGGCCCTGTGAGCATGATCTAGCAAATATAAAATGCTGGCACTTACTCTTAGAATGTCCTTAACTTTTTTTCAGCCCAAAGGGCACATGGTGTGTGATTAGACAGGGTGTGAAATTTTAATTTTACAATGGCTTGTTGAGTGATAAAGTCAATGACATGTTTGTGGCTCATACCTACAGTACATTTGATTACTATAAATCTCATCAAACTGAGCCAGGGCTAATTTAAGAATAATGTTAATAGCGCACGACGATCTCATGGCACTCGGCTCACAGTTGTTTAAAGGAGCCATGCCGAGTTGGCTTTGTGCAGATGTGTGTAAGGTCAGCAGTTTTCCTTGTTTAATTGTACAACAGTGAATGGAACAGAAGAATAGACTCTTGCACATGGAGCCAGCAAGGATGAATCAGTGATGGGGCAAGTTGTGGAGTAGGATCAGGGACATAGAGAATGACAGTGGGGTTGGGTATCGATGAGTGAAGTAGGTAAGACCTGACATCCTGAGTGTATGACGGGGGATGATGAAGAGGGCAGTCAGCCAAGACAAGAAACTGACAGGCTTAAGAAACAGTGTCTTGCTGTCAGAATGTGTTTCTATCTCAGACTGGCAGCCTCTCACAGGGCTTTAAGTTTACTTATAACATTAAAATCTCTCACATTGAGATTGCTCTTGGACAATGTTTCTTCCAATACACAAGAGGGCAGGGCCAGCCTAGCCTACAAGTTCAACCATGTCCCACAGACTGCTGAGTACAACACTGGACACAAACATGAACGTTCAATAAAGAGCAAATGCAGAAACATTATATCGTTTCTTCCACACTAAAAGAAGTATTACTGTAAATATTAATGCATCCTGTCATTAGGTCAGTACATGTAGCCCTCTAAGTGAGCTAGCCTCTACAAATAGAAATGATGCCGAAATGAATAAAGTGAAAAAAAAGTGAAATATTTACAAGCAAAATTTAACTTTGAAAAAGGCCATGCCCTCAAGTCTTATGTTACTGGAGTGGAGTTGGGCAGTAAAGTTGTGGCTGTGCTTCAGAACCTCCCTATTTGACCAGAAACTGTTTAATAGGCTGCCTGTATATGCAGTATTGTCAGCCTATAGCAGGTTTCATTAATGAAAGTCTTCCTAACCACGAAATGGAATGTGCTTTACATGCACACTGCTGGAACTTGGACTGTTAATTGTAATCATGTGGAAAAAGCCAGAAAGAGGGAAAGTGGAAGTGTTGCACGGTTCTTGTGATGACATCTGGAATCACACACTGTTGACAAAATCCAGTCCAATGCATTTGCTACGTGTGGTCTACCTTAATGGCAATTTGGATTATATATTAATGTAATATTCTAGAGCTAATATTTAATTTAAATGAGCCCAATCAGCCAGTCAAACATGCATGTTGAGAACAGGCGAATTGGAAAGAGTTACTTGAGCTAGTTACGAAAATGCCCTGACATTTGGGAGACTCACTGATCCATGATATAGTCAATCAGTGATGTCATAGATAGTGTAGTTAGTTTCAGTTAAACCTAATATAACAAGGCACTGACCTTATGTGGCTGATAGACAAAGACAGATAATACTGTAATGGCAATAACTTAACTATGCTTGGATGTTATGCTCCATTACCAGTTTCGATGGTTACCACTCTGGACACATAGTGTCATGACCCTTCAAAAATGGTACACTCTTACTCCTGTAACATAGGATTACAAATTGTTGTAATGAACTATGCTATGCATATTGCGATTTCTACACTCTCTTTCTAAAGAGAACATTTTAATAAACTCAGCTTCTAAAATAAACAGAATGTAAATCAATAAGCTGTGATTTGGAGCAGCAAAGAGAGGCTTACAAAGAAGGAATAATCATGTCTGAACATTCACTCAAATTTACTAGTTTATTAAAAATGTTGAAACTGTCTTCATTTTCTCAAAGCTTGCCATATTAGATTTGTTTGAACTGACATGGTCACTGCCTCCCAATAGCAACCCTAACAAGTGTCAACAGGTTAAAAAAAAAATTATTGATCGGTTCTGAGGAAGGGTCATATGAGCCGAAACATTAATTCTGATTTCTCTCCACAGGTGTTGCCAGATCTGCTGAGCTTTTACAGCAATTTTTGTTTTTGATATTTTCAATGAACCTGTTTTAAGTATTATAACTATACCTCTGTGGCAGATAGGACTTAAACCAGGATTTTCTGGCCTAAGGAGAGGGATACTACAAGTCCCTGAAAACTTAATTTGGCTCGACCTGATGAACAATCTCTGGGACAGAGAGCCCAGGTTCAAGGCCTTTCTGTATCAGAGGTGTATGACTGAACAGGTTGATTAAAAAAACCTCCTGAAGCAGAAACAGAAAACACTTTAAATTTGCTGAAGACATATGCCAACATTGCACCAATATCCTCCCTTTAATAAAACTAATTGATTAAATTACATCTGTAGATTCAGACAACCATAATGTTTTTAGCTGGTTACATTTTCAATAGTTAAAGAAAATTTTTATCACCCAAAATGAAAAAAAATTTGTCCACAAATTAACAATTCTTAAATCTACTTAGCTTTTTGATTAATTCAGCTGGTAGGAATATCGTCATCCCTGATCATGAAGGAAACGGAGAAGAGGATGTGCTGGATTCTAAGTCTGAATCATTTCTGACAACCTTCAGCTATTTTCATGTCAACATGTTTCTACAGAAGTGATGGTGAAAACCAAATAGGATATGCATTTTTAAAAATGCTTTTACTGTCTAATTCCTATGTATCATCAACTTTGAACACATAACACATGGAAATTTCCTTTGTCCACTATTTATGGCAAAGCTGTTAAAGCATTTAGCGTGCTTTTACAATCTTACAACAATTCCACAATCAAGAAAATCATATTGCGATACTTATCCTTTGAAAGGGTGTGGACACAACATGCAAAAATGATATCTAAGGGTGAAGGATATCATTTACATGGAGAGATCACTGAAACTGCAATTGTTCACCTTGGAGTAGGGTAGGTTAAATGGAGATTTTAAAAAGGTATTCAGAGTTGTGAATTTAGCGTCATAAGGTAAAAGCTTTTAGGAAGGTCAGGCAGGAAGGGGATCGCAAGGCACTGACATAGTGTTACAATTGGTAGACTACTAATCCAGAGACCCAGTTAATGTTCTGGGGACCTGGGTTTGAATATCACCATGGCAAGATGGTGGAATTTGAATTCAATCACAAATCTGGATTTAGGAGACTAATGATGACCATGAAACTATTGTCAATTGCCAGGAAAAATCCATTTGATTCATGAAATAACTGCACAGAGCTGGTATCCCATCACCAACTCATATAAATATTTTAATTTTTCTTTTTTTTTATTTAAAAAAAAACATGCATCATGAACATGACCCTTGACCAGCCAGTTCCTAGACTGAGGAGACCTGCTGAATCTCCTGTTTATATCTGTCAGTCGGGGCTCCCTGATTGGCCCAGGTTAACAACCTCAATCAAGAATCACATAATCAACAAGACCCATTTGGCCAAGGTTCCAATCACTACAGTTCACTTATGTCCTTCAGGGAAGGAATTTGCAGTCCTTAACAAGTCTGGCCTTCATGGGACTCCAGACCAACAGCAATGTGGCTGGCTCTTAACTGCCCTCTGAGCATTTGGGGACAGACAATAGTCAATGATGCCCATATCCCATGAATGAATTTAAGAAAAAGTAGGCGCAGATTGAATATAACATTCTGAAAAAATACAGCAGAGGAAGAAGAGATTGACCTTGCCTATGCTCAGGAAATTATTGGAAGTATATAAAAAGGAGGTAGATTTTTTTTGAAACATTGAGAAGTTGAGGCCTATGAAGAACTGGTGTTAAAGAAGAGTTGAAGTGTAGAGCTGTGATTTCATAGAATGATGGGACAGGGACTGAATGATGTGGCCCTGTTTCTTTTCCTTTTGTTGAAGCTGTTTGGTCGAGAATGCATGGTCTGAAAAGATGGTGTTAATATTTTCAAAAGGATGTTGGATTGATACTTCAAAAAGATGAATTGCAGTGCTACGGGGAAAGAGCAAGAAAGTAGACTTTCCTGTATATTTTCCAAGAGTTGATATAGCAGTAACAGTGGGCTGGATAGCCTCATTTTGCACTATATGATTTTACGATATCAGTAACACATGGTGACCAGGGAAAGCCATCTGCTTCTGTTTACCTTGAATGGATTTATTAAGGCAACATAATTGGTATCAATTATATGATACAGGTTGCAATTTAAATGGGAAACATTTAATTTATGCAGGGTTTTTGACATTCTTAACGTCAATGCATAGACATAAACTAAAAACAGTGTTGCAATAATGATGTTATATTTCTGAATGACATTCGCATGGGTGGGGCCCACCAAGAGCCCCTTATAACATAGCTACTTGAAACAACTCAAGATACTTGAGTAACACATTCCTGCACCACAAATGTAGTTAATATTTAGTCATACAGGCCCTTAGAGACTCATCTTGGATTGTAATGATTTGAACTGTGTACGATCAGCCACTGTTCAAATTTATGGCTGTACTAATTCTGTTCATGGAACTGATAGCACTGTGTTAAATTACCAGCCCAGTGCTCACACTGGGTTTTTGTCTTTTTCATAAAAAAGGTGGTCTAAGATTTACGCCCAGTCTCTATACACACATGCTATGAATCTCTTGCTCAGCAATTAAGATTTACTGACACTCGGAGGTGGGAGTTTTTACTCTGAACTTTGATTGTAATAAATAACTGTACAGTTGATACTTCAGCAATTATCATGTGATTTCTTTGCAATGAAGTATCTTACAAACAAGACTTTACAGACTCTGGTGTGAATTCAAATGAAGTTAAGAATGGTACCTTGCTACTTTAATTGATTTGGCTTCCTTTCTCACAAACAAGGTGTTGGCCTCGTGCGGGATACCTGATAAAGACTCCACCTTAATCTTGTTCTAGGTGGCTTTAGGTTTCAGAGTTAACAGAAAGCTGTCGATCGGTTGGTTCCATTGAACATGTTCACTCAATTCCTCTCGAGCTGCAGTTTGTTACATATCCAGAGTTCATCTCTCCAGCCTGCACGGACTTCCAGGTAAATGTTTTGCCTGTCATTTAGACATGTAAGAGATGTGTTAATTATTTATTTTCCATAGCTTCACTTTCAGGAATGTATCACTAGGTCTATCATAGATAATACTCAGCAATCGATCACAAAGATTGTCAAACATTTATACATCTTGGTGGAAAGGAAATGCGGCAGTCACTCATTTGTAATTGCATTATGAGCACACCTAGGCAGCTGCCTTAGCTTTCTGGAAGGCCGATAAATGCTTATAACTACCATGTCCCTGCTCATTCCTAGCGGCAAATGTATGATCTGTAATCAGAATTGATAAGAAGGTCAGAATTTCACCTAGAAAGATAAATTTGTTATCAGTTGGAAACATTAACTCAAATAACTTGGAACCGATTGTGAATTCAAAGAAAATTTGTATCAAACTCGGTGTTGAAAATGCATGCCGTAAAGTCATTGAAAATGGTACCTTTCAGATCCAATGGTTGTTGTGCTGTGGGAGGTGATTAACTATATAGGCTGCTTGTAAAGATAATTCATGTTGAGAGTGTGTATTGGAAGGCCTCACCCAGAAAGCTTGAGGTCCACAGGGTGTAACAGAAGATTTGCTGCACTCTTGGCACTACTCCAGTTTTACTCAATAAGATAGTTTTCAGCTTTGCTCTCACTGCCATTTTGATTTTCTGATGATTCAATCATGGTGCAGGCTTGTAACACTATGTAGGGACATAATGTTGCTTCAGAATATTGATCAAGCATGTTTGAGCATGGATCGCAGTTGTTATGGTGAACACCATTATGGTGCAGTGAATGCCATTAATTTATAGTTGGAGGGGGTTACTATTCATCTGAATCAGGCTAACAGATAGGATGTCGTAGGATTCAAATTATCTGTTTTTGCCCTAACAGATTTAAGAAATCTCAACAGATTTAAGAACATTGGATCATCTTACAGACTGGTGGTTTTGGTGGGCTGCTATGTTCACCTTTGAAAGTATGTTGGACTTGTGGGTAAAGTTTTCCCCTCTTGGAAATGGTGAGAAACATGGCAGATGAGATGATCTTTTTGGATGAATGCCAAAAAATCAGATTCTCAATGTTGAGAAAAACTAACTCAATGAAGTCCTCTGTCAGGTGTTGAGAAGCTTAAATTAATTAATCTACATCTCAATGTCAGCCCAACTCACCATGTTAACTTTGCACTTCCAGTGATGAGCAGATTGATAGCATTCGTTGCAGCTTGCAGAATGGTTGCACTGGCTGGCTAGCTCCTCTTTACATGGAGTCTTTTCTTCCGCACAAGGTGCCTCCATGGTCAATGACTAATTTCTCCCTGGACTCATCATCTACGCAACTAGGTATCAATAGGTACCAGCCTCACAAGATTGTCATGCTTGGTCTCAGCTCAACCCAGCTGCTACATCACATCTTCAAGCATGTAATATAGAGCCGAGTGACTTGCATGATGCCAGCTGGATGATTTGCACTGTAGGACAGCCAAACATCTATTGCACCAGTACAGGATTTTTAATGTGGAGCCAGGCATCATCTGTATTTTAGCTAGCTTTTAGCTCAAAAAGTTTTTAGTGCCACTTTAGAGGCAAGAATCCTCAGTGCTATAGTTTATATTTTTAGCGCAGCAGGGCAGACAGACAACTTGCGTTAGTGGGGAGTTTTGAAGAATGAATATCAGTCAAGGAAAGGGTGCACTTGTCATTGTACTGGATAGTCCTACATCAATACCAGAGGCACAACATGTGCCAGTAGCTTGTGTGGCAAACATATGGAGTTTGCTTCAAGTAAAGGGTGATGTGTGAAAGACAAAGCGGCAAAGTGTGCAGGTGAAAAGAGGTGAGAGTGTACTGCGATAACAAGGTGTAGAGCTGGATGAACACAGCAGGCCAAGCAGCATCAGAGGAGCAGGAAGGCTGATGTTTCGTGCCTAGACCCACATGAGTCTTGAGGATAAAGGATGAGAATGTATTGTATGAATGTAGAGGATGAAGGGTGAGAGGGAACTGTATAAGTGTGGGGATGAAGGGTGAGGGTACACTGATTGGGTGTAAAGGGTGAAGTGTGGGGGTGCACCGTGTAAGTGTAGAGAATGAAGGATGAGAGTGGTCTGTGTGGGTGCAGAGGGTGAAGGATGAGGGTGCACCAGGTGAGTGTAGTGAGACAAAGGGGTAAAGTGCACTGTGTGAGTGTCGGGAGAAAGGGGGTTAAAGTGCGCTGTGTGAGTGTAGGGAGAAAGGGGGTTAAAATGCACTGAGTGATCGTGGGGAAAAAGGGGGTTAAGGTGCATTGTGTGAGTATGGGGAGAAAGGGGGTTAAAGTACACTGTGTGAGTGTGGGGAGAAAGGGGGTTAAGGTGCATTGTGTGAGTATGGGGAACAGTGGGTATCACTGCACTCTGATCAATCAGGAGAACTGCCACATTCAGTCCGTCAAAAGGCTGGTCGATTCCAGTCCCAGAGTTTGGCTGCAGTTTTCAGGCCATTGGTCTCATTGGTCTTGGCATTGCGCCTCTCTGAGACCTTGAGTTGGAATGTAGGCAGTCAGAGGATTACTTTTAGCTCCTTTGGGTTAATGTTGAGTAAACAGTCTTGGGGTTGATAATGGTTATTCTGGACTGCCCTGCCAAAGCAGTCTAGGGAGTGGGCCACTTCCAATCATGAGGGTTAGATTGCTTTGCTCAATTGAATACAAGAATGTTTATTTTCTAGTGGAAGTTACTAGGTTTTAAACAAAAATCAACAAATCTTATTTAACTTAAAAGCTCGGCCTGATTATCATAGCAAAACTGAACATGTATAACAAGTAATAAGGGTTCTTGTGGCACTGTGGTAGTGTCCCTACCTCTCAGCCTGGAGGCTAGGGTTCAAGTATTAGTTTGACTTATTTTTATTCATTTGTGGGACATGGGTATCACTGACTGGGCCAGCGTTTATTGCCAGTTCCTAGTTGCTCTTGAGAAGGCGGTGGTGAGCTGTCTTCTTGAACTGCTGCAGTCCTTGTGCTAAAGGTAGACCCATGTGCAGTTCAGGAGGGAATTCCAGGATTTTGACCCAGCGACAGTGAAGGAGTGGTGACATATTTCCAAGTCAGGATGGTGAGTGGCTTGGAGGGGAAATTGCAGGTGATGGTGTTCCTATGTATCTGCTGCCCTTATCCTTCTAGATGGTAGCAGCCGTGGGTTTGGAATGTGCTGTCTGAAGATATTTGGCGAATTTATTGTTTCGCTTAGCAAGCTATCAAGATTGCCATGGACAGAGGCCTCCTGACAAGCAGTCTGCGTGCAAGGAGCACATCAACACAGCGGTGCTGTTGGCCTTTGATGCTAGTTGAAGGACCAATGACCTAACAAGAATGACAAGGCAAGGCATGAATACTACGAGCATGCAGGTATGTGCTAAGAGAATGAACCCTAAGAGAATGAGCATGCAGCCTGTTCCAGTCCGTGAATTGGATGCCTGACACTGGTGCAATCTTTCAATGCTTGTTGTTGGTGCACTTGGCAGATACACAAAAGATGCAATAAATTGCTCCCAACGTCAATTTAATCCTCGCCAGATATCTCGCACAATTTTGCCACGCATCTTGCCACAGCCCATATCAATTAGACGCCTATAAAATTCTGTCTACAGAGATTTAGAATGCACAGGAAGTACAGGAAGATGTAGTAATACACCGAACATACTTAAAAGCTGGGCCTGATTATCATAGCAAAACTGAACATGTATAACAAGTAATAAGGGTTCTTGTGGCACTGTGGTAGTGTCCCTACCTCTCAGCCTGGAGGCTGGGGTTCAAGTATTAGTTTGACTTATTTTTATTCATTTGTGGGACATGGGGATCACTGACTGGGCCAGCTTTTATTGCCAGTTCCTAGTTGCCCTTGAGAAGGTGGTGGTGAGCTGTCTTCTTGAACTGCTGCAGTCCTTGTGCTGAAGGTAGACCCATGTGCAGTTCAGGAGGGAATTCCAGGATTTTCGTTGTATTACTACATCTTCCTGTACTTCCTATGAATTCTAAATCTCTGTAGACAGAATTTTATAAGTGTCTAATTGATATGGGCTGTGGCAAGATGTGTGGCAAAATTGTGCGAGATATCTGGCGAGGATTAAATTGACGTTGGGAGCAATTTATTGCATCTTTTATGTATCTGCCAACATACACAAAGATTGAAAATGAGAGATGAGCTCTAAAAGTTAAAAATATTTTCAGTTTATATGGATGGTTTCTGAACCGCTTGTGGGGAGCAGATAGTTGAATGTTGCGGTGGATGTAACCAGCAGTGTTAAAATTGATTCCCAGCATTTTCCTAACTACCATCAGTTCTGAGGAAGGGTCACTTGACCCAAATCATTAGCTCTGATTTCTCTCCACAGACGCTGCCAGACCTGCTGAGCTTTTCCAGCAATTTCTGTGTTTGTTTCTGATTTACAGCATCTGCAGTTCTTTTGATTTTCTTTGGTTTTGTACTGAAAGGGAAGATATTGAACTTTCATTATCTGTTCCTATTACACTTGTCTGTCTGAAAATTTGCTGGCAATCTACATGTGTGACTTTCTAAAAGTCCCACACAGCACTTTGCAAGACAATGACTGAAATTACACCTGCAATCATTTTGTCCTAAACACACATTGTTAAAATTTAACAATGACTACAGTAATTCGGGGTTCTGATCTGCTATCAGAACACATAATTCAAGTGTATAGAGGGACTCGCAGGCACCTGCCTTTTTCCAATGTCTTAGGCTCACAGACAGATTCTAAAATTGAACATGAGTATATGTTAATGAATTATGTAATTTCCAGTTAATTCAAGACTTTCAAGCAGGCAAACAAGAGGAAGGTCTATTCTAAATTTTCTGAAGAATGGGCTAGGCCTGAAATGTCAGCATTGCTGCTCCTCTGATGCTGCTTGGCCTGCTGTGTACATCCAGCTCTACACCTTGTTATCTCAGAAGTTACACAACACCAAGTTATAGTCCAACAGGTTTATTTGAAATCACAAGCTTTTGGAGTGCTGGTCCTTCGTCAAGTGAACCTGACTTCACCTGGTGAAGGAGCAGCGCTCTCAAAGCTTGTGATTTCAAATAAACCTGTTGGACTATAACCTGGTGTCATGTGACTTTGTGACTTTGTAAACCCCAGTCTAACACTGGTGCCTCCACATCTAGGCTCATAGAGAGATAACTGTTAAGAGACAAGCAGCTCCTCAAAACCTGGATCATGACACTTTTAGGAAATGCCCAGAAGATCATGGGCCTAAGGTACAATACTATTCATGCTATCATCAGGGCCCTAGTGGAACAGACACTAGGCCTCCTGAAACTAGAGTTTGATGCCTGAACCACTCCAGAGGGGCTTTACAGTATAACTTAGTCTGGGTTTCTCATTGTGGTATGTTGTCCCCTTTGGAACTTACACAGGCAAAGAGATGATGTCTGAATGTAGATGAAATGGAGGAGAAACAGTTATCCTCTGAGGTTGAAAATGAGGCTGAGGACCAGGACATTAACCAAGAGAAAATTCAATGAAAGGAAGACAGAGTAATGTTTTGGAGAGCCTGAGGTGTCAGAAATAATCTTATTACTGGTTGCTTCAAGATTGACAAAGTGGGGTTGAGAATTTGTTTGATTGTTTCTGCATCTAATCTGCTCCATGATTTGCTTAAAGGACAAGTTTACTTCTTAGTTTGCTGTTAATCACTTCTTGTATTGCAGATTAAATATTGTGTTTCCCATGTTAATGTGTGACTGGTAGCTTCAGTTGAACCAACATTCAAGTAACTACACATAACCCATGCTCCATTACCTTTAATAAAAAAATTAAATCAATGGAGCTAAAAGTTTGTGATTATGAGGGTCCATCAAGAATACCATCTCTGAACAGGTTGATTAGAAAAAAATGGAAAAAACAGGACAAGATACATCTATAGTCCAAACTCTCATGAGAGTCAGCAGGTTGACAAGAATCCTGAGAAAGGCCCTTTTTACTCTTCCTCCATGTTTTCAAGAGATCTTCAATGATTCAGGATGCACAGAGATTATAACATTGCCTTGCATGGTTGAACATTTTCTGTGACAGTGTTTAATCTGTGAGACGGAGCACCTTTTTGGCAGTACTATGAGGGTAGTGGTCATGTGAGCTTCCCAAAGAACATCTCCCAGCCTTGAATGTCTCTGCAAATGCCCCTTCATGGGAACAGCTTTTACCTACTGAGATGTGTGGAACCATCACTGGTTGCATGCTATTATGTGTATAGTAGGTGTAAGTGTTGAAGTATGAGGGTAAGACAGGTTCAACATTCTCCACACTAATGTGCAAGTTTTTTGGCTGCAGATCTCTAGAGCTCAGGTCCAAGGACACCTGGCGTACGAGGCTATTTTCAGTCAAAGAGCACAATTCCTAGTGAGAGATGAGCTATGCTTGGCACTTGCATTGACTTACATTGTATGAACAGACCTTTCATCTCTCAAATAAGTGTGACGCAACCAGGTTCGGCAGCAAAAATAATACTCCAGCTGACATTGTAACAGTGCAGACAAAAATATATTGATGAAAATGATAGGTTATTTGCAATGATGTAGCACACGTGCCTTCTATGTGCCTTCTTTCCTTCCCACTAATTCTGGATGCAGTTTTGGCTTCCTCAGGGAAGGCGGAGGCAGCCTACTCTGTGGTTAGCCCTGTTGATTTGGTCATCCCCTGGCGCCTTACAGCTTTGAGGGTCCACGTCTGCTCGGAATCTCTGGCCCAGTTGCTGGCTAAGCCCCTTCAGCTTGTACTGCTACAGGCTTTGAGAACGCAGGATGGAGAGGGCTGACCAGGCCACTCCCTGGACAGACCTCTCAAATGGGAAAATCTTTACCCAGGTCCATTAAGGGCACAGGGAGACTTGACTACCAACCCTTTTCAAATTCATCGTCTCCTACTTAAAAAAGAACACAATTTCCTAAATAACAAGATGTAGAGCTGGATGAACACAGCAGGCCTAGCAGCATCAGAGGAGCAGGAAAGCTTGACGTTTTGGGCCTAGACCCTTCATCAGAAATGGGGGAGGGGAAGAGGGTTCTGAAATAAATAGGGAGAGAGGGGGAGGCAGATAGAAGATGGATAGAGGAGAGGATCGGTGGAGAGGAGACAGACAAGTCAAAGAGGCGTGGATGGAGCCAGTAAAGATGAGTGTAGGTGGGGAGGTAGGGAGGAGATAGGTCTGTCCATCGTTCTTCAAGGACTGCAACATCCTCCCCCGCAGTTGTCGAGAACGCCCTCGACCGTGTCTCCCGCATCTCCAGCATTTCCCGCAACTCATCCCTCACACCCTGTCCCCGCAATAACAACCAAAAAAGAATCCCTCGCGTACCACCCCACCAACCTCCGGATCCAACACATCATCCTCTGACACTTCCGCCATCTGCAATCTGACCCCACCACCAAAGACATTTTTCCCTCCCCACCCTTGTCTGCTTTCCGGAGGGACCACTCTCTCCGTGACTCCCTTGTCCGCTCCACACTCCCCTCCAGCCCCACCACACCCGGCACTTTTCCCTGCAACTGCAGGAAGTGCTACACCTGCCCCCACACCTCCTCCCTCACCCCAATCCCAGGCCCCAAGAAGACTTTCCATATCAAGCAGATGTTCACCTGCACATCTGCTAATGTGGTATACTGCGTCTGCTGTACCCGTTGTGGCCTCCTCTACATCAGGGAAACCAAGTGGTGGCTTGGGGACCGCTTTGCAGAACACCTGTGCTCGGTTCGCAATAAACAACTGCACCTCCCAGTCGCGAACCATTTCAACTCCCCCTCCCATTCCTCAGACAACATGTCCATCCTGGGCCTCCTGTAGTGCCACACTGATGCCACCCAAAGGCTGCAGGAACAGCAGCTCATATTCAGCTTGGGAACCCTGCAGCCCAATGGTATCAGTGTGGATTTCACAAGCTTCAAAATCTCCCCTCCCCCCTACCACATCCCAAAACCAGCCCAGCTCGTCCCCAGCTCTCTAACCTGTTCTTCCTCTCACCTATCCCCTCCTCCCACCTCAAGCCGCACCCCCATTTCCTACCTACTAACCTCATCCTACCCCCTTGACCTGCCCGTCCTCCCTGGACTGACCTATCTCCTCCCTACCTCCCCACCTACACTCACCTTTACTGGCTCCATTCCCACCTCTTTGACTTGTCTGTCTCCTCTCCACCTATCCTCTCCTCTATCCATCTTCTTTCCACCTCCCCCTCTCTCCCTATTTATTTCAGAACCCTCTTCCCCTCCCCCATTTCTGATGAAGGGTCTAGGCCCGAAACGTCAAGCTTTCCTGCTCCTCTGATGCTGCTTGGCCTGCTGTGTTCATCCAGCTCCACACCTTGTTATCTTGGATTCTCCAGCATCTGCAGTTCTTATTATCTTTGATACAATTTCCTAAAAGTTTGCTCTGACATTGGGTGTGCTGAAATATGAAAATTCCCAGCTCTATAAGCCTGATTTGGGTGGAAAATACCTAAACAGTCAGATTTTCATTTTGGATGAGCCCCAGGAAGAGTTCCGATGCAAGGGCAGGTTGTGAAAGGATAGTCTCAGTACAGTTTTAGAAAATAACAGCCCTCATCCCTCACAGTCCTGCAAACCCACACTGTCCCCTGGCCACAGACATTCCAACACATGCCAAACCTTGCCCTACCAGCCCCCATGGTTCATCCTACCCAATGAACTTTACAGGCCCATTGCCAATTTAGAACAAACTCACGCAAACCTGTTTTCCCCCAGCCCCTCACATCTTCCCAATTCATGATTTTTACCAACTCATCCATTATCCACTGTGGACAGGTCTCAGGCCACAAGGATATGAAATAAAAACATGCTTTTATGTATCTATTGATAAGTTCATTATTAAAATTTAAACACATTCATTAGTAAAAACACATTCACTTTATTTAACTGGATTCAACTATTTAATCTTTTAGAAAAACAAGCACTTGTGTTCCTGGATCCAATGCAAAGACTTTATAAGCATTTACAGTGATCAATCAAACTGTGAACTGACAGAATCCCCACAGCATAAATGATAGTTTGTGAGATTAGTCATGTCACACAAATCTAATAATGATAACCCTCAAGCTTACAACAAAATACTGAGGTAAGAAAGCAAACCTTGAAGTTTTGTTACACCATCAGCAGGAGATTTAAACATCTTGACAGCTTGACAGTTTTGTTGACAGCTTGTCATGTTCAATCAACTTGATAGTTCAAATGTGTTTATCCACTTTTTATGCATATTCATAACTACTTCTAACAATCTCAAAGGGCAATTTACCTCTTCAAAAGGTGTACCTGTACCTCTCCAAACAGGTATCCTACTTCTCCAATAAATCCTGGAAGCTTTCAGCCTTCTCCTGAAAGGTTATTGGCCCTCTAATCATGTTTTGAACATCCAAATTCAAAATGTGGATTTATTTGAAGGCAGCTATGCTTAATGACCGTGAAGCTGCCTCCGTGAATCATGTCTGTGGAAAGTACAGCTGCCCACATTCCTCACAACCTGTCCCCTGATGTAAATAGTGGGTCTCAGGTTTAGGAGTAGGATTTAGTTTTCTGGCAACACTTTAGCTAAGCTAGAGATCCTCTCCATTTTTATGGAAACTTAGGTCTAAGTTCCTCACCTGCCTGGGAAAAACATCATTTGATTCACTACTAATATCTTTACAGTTTTCAATGTCACTCCAACACTGATGGTAAGTTAGTCTGAACTATTCTAATTTGGTATAAATGTCTCAATTCAGAGTGGACAAGAGGTGAAATGGAAGTTGAGAAATGTATATTTTCCATGTTATACATTTGTGCTGTTAACAAATCAGATTGGTTTTCTAATAACCTGGCAAATGTCCTTGAAATTGGTAGCTTGCTTGCTTGCATTGAGCTTTGTTTATATCCTAAGTAGCCATACAGGGATAAGTAGTTTCTTTTTTATGGGGGAAGGGAAAACAACCTGACACTCTATCCATCTTATTCCTGCAATCAGATAATACTCAATGTCAGAAACCCACTTGGGAACTCACAGCTTACTCTCCCATTCCCATGATGGGAGAAGACAATGATGAGGTGCACAGCTATTTATTTGAGAGAGAGATAAAATATATAACAGCGATAACAAAAACACATATAACTGTGTATTTATAAATTTTGCCAGTTGGTAAGGGACAATTTACAGTTTTAGAAAAACAAATTCCATTCAAGATACTTTGTCAAATTTATTCAGATATGCTTCAGAACTCTGCTCCAAATTTCTCAGTTCAGTTGTACTGATCTTATCCAGTTCATGAAGCAATTACAGTCAAACAACTCTTGTAATGTTATTTTCCTAAAGTAAATAAAAGCAGAAATGGATGTGAAAAGCTGGCTGTTGCTCAAAATATTGGTGAAAGATTTTCCCCACCAAACAGAAGCTGTAGTCCTTGAGGTATGGTCAGTTCGCTTTGCAGTGAGGCAGAAAAACAATTAATAATAGAGCCTATTAAAGGCTGATTGTCGCCACTAAGAGGGAGGTAGAGTTACAGTCCTTTGATGTAACTGGGTATGAATCAGGCCTCATTACAGAGATATAATCTACATTCATACATTTATGTTGGTTAGCTGGATCTATTGGGACATATTGAATTGCACATCTATACTCCATCGTTTGCTTCAGAGGCCTTTTTTTCTCCCTGCTTCTCAAGCACCAGAAAGAGATGCAATGGTCGAATAGTATTTTCCAAGGTGAAGAAAAGGTACTAGAGCTGCCTACTTACTGAGATTCCACTTCCAGAAATACATAGTATGTGGCATCTGTTTGCAAAGTTGCACATCTGGATTCTTTGTAGCTCGTGCAGCTAGAGTAAAATGAAGATTTCCTAAGTTGACACAGATTGTGTGAGCAGGAAACGAACTTCAGAAACAATTACATAATGAATTGACTTTGACACTTCCGTAAATCAACTGGTCTCCTAGTTTCTGTACCAACAAATCTTATCACATGACAAAGAGTCCTGTGAATTAAATTGACTTTATTAGCCCTTGTAGTCAGTGGTTTTGAAAGAAAGTCCATCATGACTTTCCTGGGATAATTAGAGAAGGCTATTTATAAATCTTTGCCTGCATTATGCCAGAAAAAGTAATAATTACTCATAATGTACAAGGTTATGGGGTGGGCTGGGCAAAAGGCATTGAAGTGTATGATCGGCCACGATCATATTGAATAGCAAGAAAGAAATGATGGGCTGAATGGCCTACTACAGTTCCTATTTTCCTATGGTCCTAGAAACTAAAAATAGGGTTTAGATTTTAGTCACCACTTTATGAATGAATAAAAAACTCATTCATCCTAAAAAGACTAAATTGTCAAGGTGTAGAGCTGGATGAACACAGCAGGCCAAGCAGCATCAGAGGAGCAGGAAGGCTGACGTTTCAGGCCTAGACCCTTCTTCTGAAGAAGGGTCTAGGCTCGAAACATCAGCTTTCCT
>JAHRHZ010000274.1:13359917-13385963 GCA_024137785.1 Ginglymostoma cirratum
TGTGTTCATCCAGCTCTACACCTTGTTATCTCAGATTCTCCAGCATCTGCAGTTCCTGCTATCTCTGAAATTGTCAATGTGGCTCAATTAGTAGCACTCTTCACTCAAGCCAGAAAATCTGGGGTCAACTCCCTGTGCTGGACTTTGGCACAAAACCTTAGCTGACATTCCAGACAGGGCTGAAGGCGTGCTGTGCTGTCAGAGGTGTCATCTGCCAGATCAGGTTAAACCAAAGTCTTTCTGAAGAAGGGTCTAGGCCTGAAATGTCAGCTTTCCTGCTCCTCTGATGCTGCTTGGCCTGCTGTGTTCATCCAGCTCTACACCTTAATATATCTTACGCTTTTGTTTAAATTAATGGAAAGAATGGCAATATTTAGAAGAGGAGAAGGGGAGGTATTCATGGTGTAGCCGGCAAATATTTATCCATCAATGAACATCATACAAACGGAATATCTGGCCATTACTACACTGATGCTTATAGAGAAATGTGGTTGACTCTGAACTGCCGTCTGGGCAATTAGGAATGGGCAATAAATGCTGCCGAGCCAGCAATGCCCTCGTCCAATGAATGAATAAAGAAAAGAGACTTCCTGGGTGGATATCAGCTGCTGCATTTCTTTCAAGGGAGTGACTGCACATGAAAATGTATTTCATTGGCTGTACAGTGCTTTGAGGCTTTGAGGTGTTCAATGGTCATGAAAAGTGATAGTTAAATACTCAACTATCTTTTTCCTTTCTTTCAATGAACAGTGGCTCACAACTTTAGAGTAAAACATGCTAAAAATAATGTTTTTTTCTGCACAGTGTAATTAACAATGAGACTGCAGGGACTTGTAGCATTCTATGGTAACAAAATGCTAGTATCTTAACACATTTCATTCACTCTCTCTAATTTTCGAAGAGACAGCACCATTTTGTTTTGAAAAACTGAGCTGGAAATTTAATGATTAAAGCCTTCAAGGATGAAAGTAATTTTTTCATTGCAGAAATGGAGACCTTTAATACATTCTTGGATAGGGGCGAAGACATAGTTATTGTCCATCTCTGGATGCCATGGAAATGTAATGATGGCTCTTCTTAAACCGCAGCAGTGATAGTGGGCATAGGGCTTTGACATTTTGTTGAGTAAACAATTCTGGCGTTTTGACTAAACTGTATTGAAGGGACAACAACATCTGTCCAATTCAGGATGATGTTTGACTAGGAGGGAAAGATGGAAATGATGGCATCCCCACCATTTTGCTGTTGTTCTTATCCAATGCAGAACTTGATGGGAAGGAATGATGTTTAAATTAGTGAATTGCTGCAATATATCCTGTAGGTAGTACAAATGAAAAAAAAACTTGCTGTTGCTGGACGGGACTGATATCAAATTGAATAGTAGAGGTAACAGTCAAGTGAACTATTCTGTTTTATGTGTTTTTAAATGCCTTCAAGCTCATCCAGGGCAATAGTGGTTATTTAATTAGAATCTAAACTGGAGTTTCATAGATGATGTAGGGGCTTTGAGGGGTCAGGTGAATCACTCATGACAGAATGCTTAGTACCTGCACTGCAATTTTAATCACAGTGTTGATATAACTTACCAAGCTAAGTCTGTCGGAAATGTTGACACCTGAGATGTTGGTAATGGGAATGGAGGTGCACCAGAAGTTATCCCCTCCTCCCATCTCAAGCCCCACCCCCATCTCCTACCTACTAACCTCATCCCGCCCCCATGACCTGTCCGTCCTCCCTGGACTGACCTATCTCCTCCCTACCTCCCCACCTACAATCACCCTTACTGGCTCCATCCCCGCCTCTTTTTGACCTGCCTGTCTCCTCTCCACCTATCTTCTCCTCTATCCATCTTCTATCAGCCTCCCCTCTCTCCCTATTTATTTCAGAACTCCCTTCCTCGCCCCCATTTCTGAAGAAGGGTCTAGACCCGAAACGTCAGCCTTCCTGCTCCTCTGATGCTGCTTGGCCTGCTGTGTTCATCCAGCTCTACACCTTGTATATTTCAGAGACAGGTTGCTTGGTTTTCCTTTGTTCAAGCTGCTCTACCTGAAACTGGACATTATGAACATCCTGCCCCTCTCTGACTTCTTCATTACTGAAGGAGATCTGAATTGCATTGAGCCATGTGGGTGGAATGAAGGTCATTGATGAAGCAACTGAAGAAAGTTGAACTGAGGCCATTTCTCTGTAAACCTTTGAAGAGATCGTTGAGACTATGATAATTTGTCTCTTAAAATCAATATAATATTGCTTTATATCAGGTATGACTTCCATTGATCTCAGTTTTATTAGAGATCCTTTGAACTAACTTTGATCATTATGCTGTTGATGATGGGAAACATTTTTACTGCTTGTTTTCTGTTTCTGTAACTGTACTTTGTGAAATAATTCCATAGAGGCTGGTATTCCGTCACCAAGTCACCCTTGATTTACACGTGGAGAGTCCTTGATACTGATCCAGCTCCTTCAGAACTGGCTCTCAGAGACAACAGAATGTCTGACGTTCCTGTTCTTATCTGTCAACCGGGCTCCCTGATTGGACCAGATTAGCAGCTCCAATGAGGGAACTTATATTCTATGAGGTCCAGCTGGCTGACCTCATCACAATCACTGCGTCTGTATTATGATTGTACAACTAATTTTGCATTGGGGTTCAAAAAAAGAAAGTTATATTATCTTGTCAATAATTAGGCTTATTTTGAATGCTTCACTATTGAGGTAAGCCAGGAAAATTCATGTCCATCTCAGGTGTCACATTAAGCTGTGCCCAGTGACAGCAAATAAACTTTTGTTTTGAGGTAGTAGCTGGCACCGGCAGAGATACAGAACCATCTTTCACAGTGTTGGATGATTTTTCTTTTGATTGTAAATGCTAGATGTGTTTTATTTAGGAAAGGTAAGCATAATCTCTTTGAGATGAATTGGCTCCAAGATATCACTCATAGGATGTAAGATTGGAACCGGGTCGATGCTATAGGGCAGACCCAGTAATCTGATACCTGGAACATGCATGGTGGAGCTTGAAGGATAAGACAGACAAACTGATGGCACAAATAAGCATGTGGGAGCATGACACTATAGCTATGAAGGAAGTTTAGTGTGCATCCAGGAGAGCTTTGTTGGCCAGTATGTAGAAAGCCCAACAAGGGAGGGGGCAGTTCAGGGCCTTATAATTGGAAATGAGCCCAGACTGGTGGAAGGCAGAACAGTAGGGGAGCATTTCAGAGATAGGAACCATAACTTAGCTAGACTTACAATATTTGTGGAAAAGGATAAGGGTGGGCTGGTAATAAAAGTTCTAAACTGGGGAAAGGTTAATTGTACTGAGATAAGTTACGATTTTGCCCAAGTGGACTAAAAGCAGCAACTTGCAGACAACAGTGTTGTCACAGTGGGAGTCATTCAAGGAGGAAATAACGAGAGAAAATTAGCTTCGGTAAAGACAAAGTGTTGGATGTGGAGGGACATAAAGGTTGGGAACAAAAAAAAAAGAGAAAGTCATGGAGTCATGGGGTGGCACGGTGGCTCAGTGGTTAGCACTGCTGCCTCACAGCGCTCAGGGACCCGGGTTCGATTCCAGCCTCGGGTGTCTGTCTGTGTGGAGTTTGCACATTCTCCCCGTGCCTGCGTGGGTTTCCTCCGGGTGCTCCGGTTTCCTCCCACAGTCCAAAGATGTGCAGGTTAGCTGGATTGGCCATGCTAAATTGCCTGTAGTGTTCAGGGAGGTGTGGGTTGTTGGGCGGGTGGGTCTGGGTGGGATGTTCTGAGGTTCAATGTGGACTGGTTGGGCCAAAGGGCCTGTTTCCACAGTGTAGGGGTTCTTCTAAATTCTATCTACACCAAGGGCTCAACACAACAGAGTTCTAAGAGCAGTGTAAGAAGTGCAGGGTGAATCTTAAAAAAGAATGCATGAGAAAACATTGGTAGGTAGAATAAAGGAAATTTCAAAAGGTTTTTTTTAAAATAGGTAAAGTGCGTTAGAATCAATAGAGAAATAGTAGGGCCAATTAGACACCACTGAGAGAATCTGTGTGTAGACCTGGGACACGTGGACATCATCCTCAATGAATACTTTGTGGCAGTCTTCACAATAGAAAGGAACTTGGCAGACATAGACATTACAGTAGGGTACTGAAGTCTGGTTGGAGAATCGCAGTGCCCGATCTTCCCCTTCTTCCACATCTGTATGTCTATCACTGAGTAGGGAAACTTTGGAATACCAGTGCTGTCTGGGTGCACAGCAGCCTTTTAAAGATAACATGGATGCTGATCTTCTGGCATATATCCACTGAGTGGACAGTTGTTCCAGGAATGGTGTGTGGTAAGTTTGGAATAGATTTGGACAAGAGAGATAATATTGGGGCAGGATAGGTAGTTAATGAGTTGAGTTTGATAATTGTGGTGAGGAATTTTACCTGGCCTCAAAAGCCATCCAAAACATCACTGCACTAATACTTCACCAAGAAAGGTAAAATTCAGCTGTATGTGTCATTTCAAAGGTGCTTTTCATAATTGACCAATCAGTCATGCTTATTCATAGGAAGTGCTTGGGTAGATGCGCCACTGGTGGTTGGTAGTTTTCTTATCATCCTTAGGTCCCTCTGCGATTATAGCTTAATTGAGAAGATGGAGCTGATTGGATATCCAGTAGAAAGCTTACCAACATACCAATATATAGGATCCTGAATGGTCCTGACTAGGTGGACACAGAATAGAAGTTTCCTCTTGTAGGTGACTTCACAACTATGGGATACTGTTTAAAAATTTGAAGTTACCCTCTTATGGCAGAGATAAGGAGAAATTTATTCTTTCAGACGGCTTTGCAACTTTGAAACTGTCTCAGAAGGAAGCGGAAATGAATTCAGTGAATCTTTTGAAGGCAGAGATCCATGTATTCTGTTTAGGCAGGGGTACCAGAGATTAGCAGCAGAAGATGGGAATGTGGAATTTAAAACACCACACAGATCAGTCATGATTTTATTGAATATCAGATCACTCTTGGAGGGCTCAATAGCAACTTCTGCCCCAAATTTGTATGTTTGTATGCTCTGTGCAGAAAAACCACATGGCTTTAGTTCATTACATTTAAACACTAACCCTCCACATCCTCGAGAGGCAATATTCCTTGACAGTTGTGCCGAAGTTTGAGTTAAATTTGACTCAGTGCCAGCTTCTGAATCAGAATGTTGCAGGTTCAAGATGCACTCCAGACACATCGTACACATTTTCCTTTGTTTACGGATTTAGGTGTCACTGGCTGGGCCAGAATTATTAGCTTGAACCACTGCAGTCCATTTGGCGTACATTGACTAATGAGGCCACTAGGGACGGAGTTCCAGGGTTTTGACCCAGTGACTGTGAAGAAATGGTGATTTAATTCCAAGCTAGGATGAAGTGTGATGTGAAGAGTAAATAGTAGGTAGTGGTATTCCCATGCATCTGTTACTGTTGTCCTTCTAGATGCTCGTGGTTGTGATTTTGGAAAGTGCTGTGCGAAGCGACTTAGTGAATTGTTGCAGTGCATCCTGTAGATAGTACGCAATTCAGCTCCGATGAAAAATCATCTAGACTCAAAGTTAGCTTGCTTTTTGTCCATGGATGCTGCCTGACCTCCTGTGATCTCCAGCATTTGTTGTTTTCAGATAGTACACACTGCTGCTATTGAAGGGAGTGAATGGATGTGGTGCCAGTCAAGTGGGCTGCTTTGTCCTGGATGGTGTCAAAATTCTTGAGTATTGTTGGATCAGCAGTCACCCTGGCAAGTGGGGAGTATTCCAACACACTCCTAATTTGCGTCTTGTAGATGGCGGATAGGCTTTATATTACTCACTGCAGTATTCCTCGCCTCTGACTTGCTTTTGTAGCTACAGTATGTATATGACTAATCCAGTTCAGTTTCTGGTCAATGGTAACCCCGCCAATTTTGATTGTGGCGGATTCAGCAATGATAATGCCATTGAATGCCAAAGGGTAATGGTGAGTTTATCTCTTGTTGGAGACAGTTATTGCCTGACACTTGTGTGGCATGAATGTTACCTGCCACTTGTCAGCCCAAACCTGGATTATCCTCGTATTGTTGCATTAGGACATGGACTGCTTCGCTGTCCATGGAGTCAAGAATGGTGTTGAACGTTGTGTTCGGTGACCATCTCCACTTCTGGCAATATGATGGAAGAAAGGTCATTGACAAGCTGTTGAAAATGATTGTATTTGAACACTACCCTGAGGTACTCAGTGAGCATGTTATTGGTAAGCACATAGTGCTTAGTAGCACTGTTAATGACACCTGCCATCACTTTACCGACAATCAAGAGCAGGCAGATTGTCTGGGTTGAATTTGTCATTGTTTTTGTGCTTAGAGGACAGACCTGTTCAACTTTCTACATTGTAGGCTAGGTGCCAGTTCTGTAACAGTACATTGGCAAATTCTGGAGCACATCTCGCCAGAATATTGCCAGGGCCCAAAACCTTTGCAGTGTCTAGTGCCTCCAGCCATTTCTTGATGTTACATGGAGTGAATTGAGTGAATCAAATTGAAGACTGTCATCAGTGATGTTGGGGATCTCTAGGGGAAGCTGAAATGAATCATTTTCCCATCATTTTTGGCTAAAGATTGTTGTGAATGTTTCAGCCTTATCTTTTGCAATGATGTGCTAGGCCCCCCTATTATTGAGGATGCAGATCTTTATGGAGCCTCCTCTTCCAGTGAGGAGTTTAATTGTTAATAACCATTCACAACTGGATGTGGTAGAACTTAATATTTTTGGTTGTAGGATTATTTTGCCTTGACTATCACTTGCTACCTTTACTGTTTGGCATGCAAGTAGTCCTGCTTTGTAGCTTTGTTAGGTTTACATCTCATTTTTAGGTATGGCTTGTGTCTCTGGCATGCCCTCCTGCATTCTTCATGGAACCAGGGTTGATCCTGTAGTATGCTTGTAATGTTAGAGTGGGGCACATGTCAGGTTATGAGGTTGCAATGCCTGATTTACTGGTCCAGTGGCAATGCCACTATTCCATTTTTGTAGTGTCTGCTCTTATAATAAAGGAGATAGATTGAGTAATACTGAAGTCACTTGTTGTTTCATATTGAATCCAACCGAAATAATTGTCAATGCAAAGCTTATCTCCAATGGTTAGAAAACCTCAGATGTCGGAGCAGACATAGGCCATTCAGCCCACTATTCGATGACACCGCAGCTGATCTGATAATCCTCAACTCCAATTTGCTGCTCTTTTTTTCTGATAATCCTTGATTCCCTAACTGCTTCAAAATCTGTCTATCTCAGCTTTTAATATTCTTAATGATCCAGCCCAATAGCCCTTTGCAGTAAAGAATTCCGCAGGTTCTCTACCTTTGGAATGAAAAACTTCCTCTTTACCTCTGTTTTAAATGAGCAGCTGCTCTCTGGTCCTAGGCACCCTAACAAGAGGAAACAACCTTTTGCACATCTACCCTGTCAAGCCCCCTAGGAATCTTATTTGTTTCAATAAGTTACCTCTCATTCTTTCAATTTCCAATGAACACAGACCCAACCTACTTAAGCGCACCTACGAAAATATCTCCTAATGCCAATACGACTTTCCATAGGCAAGGGACCCGAAAATGTTCACAGAATTCCAGCTGAGGCGTGACGAGTGCCTTTTATGGTTTTAGCGAAACCTCCTTAGTTTATACTTGATTCCCGTTGAAATAGTAGCCAACATTTCATTTGCCTTCTCTATTATCACTGAACTTAGATGCTTTTTTGTGATTCATGGACCAAGACTCCCAAATTCCTCTGTTCTGTAGTTTTCAGATAAAGAATAAGAAGAGGAAAAGAAAGTTTCACTGTTTGGAGGCTTTCAGCAGCGATGAACCAGGGATAGGGATTGTATACTGTCTTGCTGTGCTGAAGTTAAGTTGTTGCATCTCCATGTCTTGTGTTTTTTTGACACCAGTGAACTTGGTGAAACCTGTGCTAAAATGTAGCAATAGAAATAATTGTCCTGTAACTAATGGTGCGCACTTCTCCAGAATAAATGGATTCCAGGGGAGATTGAATACAGCGTTAAAAAAAGTATAAATTTTTGTTCACTTCAATGCATCTGATTAAGAAAACCATTGCTAATATCATGATCTGAATGTAACAAGCTCATTTGTTCCCTGGGAAGTGCTATGGGACAGAAATCAGACAATGCAAGAGAAGCAGGTGTTCTTTGGAATGCATTGGTTATATCCCTCTCTGACCAGAACCACAAGCAACAAAGAGTCTAAGGGGCTGGATTTTTCGGTGGGTGGGCAATAAGAGCTTACTGCCAGCAGAGAACAGTAAAGTTTCCACTGCAGCTATTATTTACTACAGGAAGTAAGCCTCATTTTTAGACAATGAAAAATTTGCCTCATTAAGCATTTTTAATGCTTAAAATAATGAATAGCCAAAGCAGAAAGCAAACAGAGAATGAGAGAAGGGGTGGGGAGGGAGATGGGGACACATGGCTTGGTAACCAATTGTGGGCAACAATGGAAAATGTAGATGCGCTCCCATGGAAGCTCTTCCAAGAGCTCATTAAGTAAATGTTGTGGTATTGAGCCACACACATCAGAAATGTTTGAAGTTGTATCCCCATCTCTATTGGTCTCAACCAAGGAAAGAATGGTGACACTAAAATTGTTCTCAATATGAAATAAAGAAAGCGAAGAAAGGATAGAACTTGACTGAGATGCATTTCCATTATTATAGAGACATCGCTTTTGTTTTTATTATGTTTACACAAGAAAAGCTAGGCCACTTTTGTAGACTGCTGAGCAATTGCTTATACAACAGTGCTTGAGAAGGAGTCATGGCCTTGATGGAAATAAGAGGGAATTAGAGGTTAGAAATCATTTGGACATAGAGGGGCAGACTCTGTCAGTGAACAGAGGACTTTAAAAATGTATGCACACATCACATCAGTTCGCAGTAAAGTTAATAGTCTTATCTCTCTAAAGAGTAGAATATTGAGTATTGTCTCTTATTCTTTTGCACAAAACAGTGAATAAACCATTTCCACTTTTGTGGGCTCAGTCTAGGAAAGTTATTTTACCTGATGATTATTGCTCCTACCACATAAAAACCATTGGAGCGTAATATGTCAAAGTGCCTGTTTAGACAAAAAAAGAATCCAGGCAACAGAGCACTCCCTTCCTTTCGAGAGAAACAACAGCCATTTACTATAGTACGGTACCGTCTACAATCTCTCATTTCAGTACATTGTAGCTGCTATAGCTTCCATAGATCAGAATAATTGTAATGTGCTGGCCCCAATTGAATTAATACAAGTCTAATTGCGCCCCCTTGGGGAATTCAATGAAATGTGTTTTCCAATTCCCAAATTCACTGATTTGAAGTGACTTGAAAATAAAACTGACACACTGCTGCGGGTGAATGTAACTGTTGAGGGATGTATTATGAAATGAGTTATGGATTATCCAATATTTGTGATATCAAAATACATGTTTTGGCATTCTAAACAGAATCAATCCCTAAATAAAATGTTCAGCTAGTACATGCCATCATCAGGAATTCTCTACCCAGTTCCCTTTACCTAGCTCTTCACATTTTTCAAAAACCTTCATTAACTGAGCCTTTGGCCCCTCATCCTCATTTGCCAACTTACTTCCCCTTTCACCGTGTTGTAATTGTATCATTCTCTGTTAATTACAGCTGAAGAAATAAAAATGTAAACTGGTTATGTGTTAAACACAATATCTGAAGTTGTGCCCTCTGCTCACAGGGTGGGACAGTACTATTCAAACAGTGAGGGCCTTGATCTGGTTTCTTGTTTATAAGGATCTCAGCACGGCCAGTAAAACAATGTTGTTGCTCCATCTGTGGTTTAATGAGATTCATGTAAATCATTATGGTGTCACACGACAAGCTTTTGAAGCGCAGCCCCTTCGTCAAGTGCAGTGAGAGGAAAGCACACAGACACAGAGTTTGTAGGCGTAGAGATGAAGGGCAGAGAGATTGAAGGATTGTACAACTGGTGTGAGTGAACAAAACTAAAATGGCTGACTGACTGCCTCCTGTTGAATCTTTAATGATTCATACCTTCCTGTATTCTAGAAATTGCAGAAGCAGGATATGGAGAACTCTGTTAGAAAGAAAATGCAAGTTTTGATTGATTACGATGCAAGTTCCAGAATGTGTTTCAAGTCACTGCCCCAAGATAATTAAAGGTTTCATCAATGTCTGCCTAACTTTCCAAACTTCAAATAGGCATAGTGATAAGAATATACAATAGGCGCATCTCAGGTCAGACGCTGAATTGTAGGTGTGAGGCCTTGCCCAGAATCAGTTTTAACCTGGAATCAGGCTGGTTTTGCTCTGAAGGCAGGAGTTATAAAATGCCACACTGACTGTGACTTCAAATTGTGTGTTTCTTGAACAATATAGAAAGTATCTGCAAATAAACAAACATCTTGGATAAAATGATTCATCCCATAGGTTTATGTGTGTATGTGTGTGCGCATATGTGTGTGTGTGTGTGTGTACCCGCTTGAGAGACTGTGTGTGTGCGCGCGTGTGTGTGCATGTGTGAGAGAGTATATGTGTGTGTGTGTGTCTTTCAGATCTGAAGCTTGTGATTTCAAATAAACCTATAGCCTGGTGTCACGTGATTTTTGACTTTATCTACCCCAGTCCAACATTGGCATCTCCACATCATCACCACTAAGGTGTAACTGATCACATGGCTCTGACATTAATAAGACAGAATTTCTAGAATGAGCGCATGAAGAGAGAATTCTTAGACACTGCACTAGTGAGTTGTATTTGATAACCTGCCATGAACAGATATTAATAAAAACAGCCGAGTAAATAGTCGAAGAACCTTGCTTAGAGATGAGAAGCATCAGGGACAATGTATGTGCCAATACACACAGCTCAATCTTCCAGACTGGTATCTCAATATGCAGGTAGCAGTATTGGCTCAAAACACAAAATACTGTTGGCTTCAGCACCTCAAGCTCAAGAAGGAAAATTCAGAGTTCTGCCAACCTCCCGATACATGCTGAAAAGTTTGGACATGAAAAAGCAGGATTATGTGATGCTACCAATGTTCAATTGCCAAGTGACACTGACTATGCTTACAGCTGAGCATGGGGCAACTGGATGAAGTATTAAGGCAACCAACAATGGAGCTGGATCCTAGCAGTGAATTGCTGCTTTCTGAAGACAAGGGAGAAAACATTATGCTACCACTTTTGTCAGGTGTATAGATTTCAGAGAATTTTACTAAATACTAGAAATATAAAAATACGAAATACTAAACAGATGCTAAAATCCCTTTGTCATTTAACTCGTAGTGACTGAAGTGAAAATATTTTGATTGAAAAGTAAAATGGGGAATCATGTAATTACAGAATAATGATTTGTGGCTTTCTATATGTTAGGGCACATAGCATATACTACTTTGAATTGGGTTTGTACTGAGTCAGATATCTGGAAGTTTATTAATGACTAATTATGTACAGTCGGTTCTGATATAATGCATGAGTTCCATTCTTGAACAATCTTGCATTATAAGAAAATTGCACAATAACTGTGACATTTAAAGTGAAGGGAACAGAACTGCGTTATAGCCAATACAGATAGCAAAAGTCTGCTTTCTACAAATGACATTCTATAATTCTTCAATCGAATTAAAACCAATTTGCGTTGAAGAAACGCATTATTATCAGAACCAACTGAATATTATATGACATCTCAGGATTACATGTACAGCCTGGGTTAAATGTTTGCTTAAAGCACAGACATTTTAATAGATAGTCAACTGGCTAACTAACTGACCAGCTGGCTGCTTGTTAACAGGCCAGCTGCCAACTAAAGAAATGTACAGAGAGTAAGATCATAGAACCCCTACAGTGCAGAAAGAGGCTATTTGGCCCATCCTGACCCTCTGAAAAGCATCCCACTCAGACCCACACTTTATCCCCACATTCACTATGGCTAACCCACATGGCCTACACATTCCTGGCCACTACATGGTCAACGCACCTAACATGCACAGCTTTGGACTGTGGGAGGAAAACAAAGCACCTGGAGGAAGATGACAGTCACAGGGAGAACATGCAAACTCCACACAGTCAATCATTGATCACACTCAATCTTCTGATTGAGCCTGGGTCCCTGGTAGTGGGACACAGCAGTGCTAACCACTGTGTCACCTTGACACCTTGCCACCCAGCCACAATCTTGTAATGCAGTATCACATGTCATGATGTCATGTAACTGTCTTAATGATAAAGTGCATTTCTGAAATTTGTGCCGTAATACAACTGTGAAATAAAATTTTCAAAGAATTAGTATTTACTTAAGCATATATTAGTACACTCTTGTTGATTTTTCAACACTATTAATATTCTATGTCAAACAATGAGTTCCAGTAATATTGGAATAAATAGTTTGCAGGTTTTATCAGCTTGACTATGTAAGGATGCTGTGTGATACTTAAATTAATTTGAATTAATCTCAATGATTTAACAATAATATGTTGTATTTTAATGGCATAGTTTACATCAAATTTCTAGCAGTAAAACAGGCCATTAGCCCAATAATTCTGTGCCTGTGATCAGATTTCACATAAAGCTCTTTCCACTTACTGCAATGAAGTATATCAACATGGACTTCTATTTCCCTTTTTCTGCTAGCTCCTATGAAATACAACTATGCTATTTGTTTCTACTATTCATTTGTTAGAACATCCCACATGCTAACCACTCTATATTTAAAAGCTGTTTCTGAATTCCTAATTGGATTTTTTTAGTGAGTCTCACCGTAAGGCCTCTGGTTTTAATGTCTATCACATGTGCAAAACAACGATTCTACATTTATCCTACCCTAACTATTCATAATTTTAAACACTTCTATCAGGTTATCACTTTCTAAAGAAAATGTCCTCAACTTATTCAATCTTTCTGATTGTTTATAATTTCAGTTCTGACATCATCCTTGTAAAACTTTTTTGCAATTTCTCTGTTGCATTTATATATCATTTTTGTGATATGAAGACCAGAATAGAGCCCAGAATCTCAAATGTGATTGAACATAGGATCTGTACAAATTTAACACAACAACTCTGCTAGTCTTTTCCTTTAAGAATGAGCCTATGAGTTTATTTGAATATTAAGGCCTTATCAAACTGAATGAAATGCTTAGTGATTTGTGTATCTTCACCTCAGCCCCTCTAAACAATTTAGAATCCTGTTTTTTAAAGATTCTTTATTTCTTCTAGAGAATGCAAAACCGTTTGGCGTATTCCACAAATCTGAAATGGTGCTTACTATTTCCAAATCCAACTAATTAATATAAATGGTAAACGACAATGATCTCAGCATCAATTAGTGTAGTCCCTTTTCCACCTTCTACCAGTCTGAGTTTAGAAGGTGGGATCAGCAATTAATACCAAGATTCCTTTAGCTCAGGTATCTCAATAAAATTGACTCATCCACTTCGTTGGCTAACAATGGGCTTTCAGTCAGCAACTCTCTGAGAACCTGAGGTTTACCTGGGGCTCACAAGTCTCTAGTATCATTATTATTCATGATAATGAAGATTATTAATCCTCTGAAAAAATGTAAATTAATTTCAACCAAGAATAATTAATGGAGCTCAAAATATTTCAAAGATATTTCCAGGAAATGGTAACTACCAATATGTTATACACTGAACTGTAAACTTATCTTTTACTTTAAAGATCACCCGTTGGTTTTGGTAATGCAAAAACTCAAACATTTTCAATTTATTTTCCAATGTTCTTGACCTTTCTCTTTGATATGGATTACTTAGGTACATTGCCTATCACCAACCTTACCATTGATTGCGATAGAGTGGTGAAATATACATTCTGAATCTGATCCTGTTTCCAAAGTCTGTGGACATGCATTTCCATCAGAAGAAGGAATTCTAAATTATTTTTGCCTCCCTCGGCAAGAGCTGGTGCATCCACTCATCGTTTCATTAGGGTGACTGGTCTCCTCAGTGTTGGAAGGTTCATTATTCATTAGCCCATCAACTTGCACTGAAATTAAAATTGGCCTCTCTATGTCTACTTTTAAATAAGTTAATATCAGTTAATTGACCAGAATTGGAAACTGAGCAGAGAGCCTTCCTGGCTAGAAAATCTAACCATATAGAAACATAGAAAATAGGAGCAGTAGTAGGCCATTCAGCCCCTTCAAGCCTGCTCTGCCATTCTATATGATCATTGTTGATCATCCAACTCAGTGCCCTGTTCCTGCTTTCTCCCCGTACCCAGTGATCCGTTTAGCCCTAAGATCTATATCCAACTCCTTCTTGAAAACATATAATATTGGCTTTGTTATGCTGGATTAGAGAGGCAGAAACTAAACCAGTCAGGTTTTCTATTCCTAATCACTGCCACATAACTTAATTTGGTTATTGGGTGGGTACCGGATCAAGCTCAACTGCAATGCTGTCCATGATTCAACACTTCATTAGCTCACAAAGAAAAAAATCCACTTTGAAGAAGTTGTTACAGGGTAACTGGTGCCCAAACATCTAGAAAAATTCAGAAGTAGAAGAAGATAGTCTTGAATAAATCCAGTTGCGAATTTGGGGCAAATGCCTTACCCTAGAGAGCGTTTACTATGTGGAACTCACTATCACAAAGAATAGCTGAGATGACTGCATTTGTTGCATTTAAAGGAAAGCTAGATAAACATGTGATAAGAAAGGAAGAGAAGGTGAAGATGACGGGGTTTAGATTGAAAGGTGTAAGAGGAAGTTTGCATGGAGTATCAAAAACCAAAAAGGCAGAATCTAACCACCTCACCTTGATATTCAACATTTGTACCATTGCTGAATCAGCCACTATCAAACAGGGGTCAACATGGATCACTTTCTGCCCCTCTTAGGGAACTCAATACAGAAACAAACCTTTACCACAGGTCTATGACGCACATGACATTATCCTGTATAAAGGAGATAGTAGAACCTCTTGAATGGTCCCCTAAGCGTGCTGCCAAATTCATGCCTGCAGAATGTCTCATTGCCAGGCTGTACAAACAAACACCAAGATGTAGCTTGGCTGGTGTCTCAACACCCCCTCTACACGTTGCCTTTGAGGGAAGAGACTGTTGTCCACATCCTTGTGGAATGTGCCTTGGCAAAGATGGTCTGGAGAGAGATGTAGTGCTCATGGCTCAAGGTTCATGCTAAGCAGCTCCATGATGAAAGATTCTGTGCTCTGTGGACTGTTTGCAAACACATACTTCAAGACAAATGTCAACTGCAGCTGGAGGACCATCAGCTTGGTTAAAGACACTCTTTGATCTGCCCAAAATCCAGTGGTCTTGCAATGTAAGGAATTGTCTTTGACCAAGATTTAGAGATTGGCACATTCCAAGGTTCAGTTCTATGTAATGCACAAAAGTTGGGGCAACCACCAACGAGATACAATAAAAAAAAGGAAGAAGTATATTGAGCTAAATGGTGAGGAGGTGCAGAGCTCAAAGATGCAGAGAGATCTGGGCGTCCCAGTGCATAAATTGCAGAAAGTTAGTGTGAAGATAAAGAGAGTAATCAGGAAAGCTAATAGAATGTTATATTTTATTGTGAGGTGAACTGAATGCAAAAGTAGGGAAGTTATGATTTGATTTGATTAATTATTATTTATTGATTTACTATTGTCACATGCTTCAGTCAAAAAACTGGAACTCTTTCCTTAACAGCAGTGTAGATGTAATTTTATCACATGGACTGCAATGGTTCAAGAAAATGGCTCAGCAACATCTTCTCAATAAATGCTGGTTTTGTTTGCAATGTTTATATCCCTTGAGTGAGAAAAAAGAAAACATTGACAGTTGGCCAAATGGTTTACTTCTGTGCAATATATTGTATGTAATGTTATTAAATTACCTGATAAAAATGTTATTATGAAAGTTAAGTTGATCTTGCTTAAATCAATTGTCACTATAACAATTCAAGTTAGGAGTTTGGAGAAAGCAGTTTACAGCGCTCAAGAATTTCTGCAGAAATGTTACAACATTGAACTAACAATTATAACTAGAATAAATCTAGAGAGGCCATTATCCCATCACCAAATGACCCTTTATTTACATATGAACAGTCCTTGACTATAGTACTATTTCATACAGAGTCAGGCACCTGAGTAGCAGTATCCCTACACTTAATCTTTTTATGTCAGCCAGGGCTCCTTGATTAGACCAGATGAACAGCCCGAATCAGAGAACTCATATTCTATGAGGTCCACCTGGCTGACATTGTTACAATTACTACAACAATTTAAATGTCTCAAATGGTATTTGCTATTGCCCACCAAAGACAGTGCTGGCTTTGGGTGTCTAAAGAGAACAGAGTGGCACTGCATCTAACACCACAGGAACCCACTTAAATATGGCTACTCTCCCTCTGTTGATGTAATTATAAGGCCATTGGCAGTACATGTAAACAAATGGCAGGAGGGGTGCTAGACCATTTGGACTGACATCATGTTCCAGCCTTGGAGTATGTTCAGATTTCAGTGCCATTGTACAGACTTGATGGTACAAACTTTTTTTTATTAGCAAAGCTTGGTGGCCACAAAAACCAGATTTGATTTACTCTTGGAAGTATATGTTTTACTGTAGTGACAAAAGTTTGAGATCTGCCTGTGTTAAATAGGAGAAGCTCAGAGCATAAACAACGTAAATTCAGGACTTGATCACAATATGAACCTTCACAAGTGGCACAACTTAACACAGTTTGAAGAATATTCTGTGCCATTCAGCAGAC
Source organism: Ginglymostoma cirratum (assembly GCA_024137785.1). Taxonomy (NCBI): domain Eukaryota; kingdom Metazoa; phylum Chordata; class Chondrichthyes; order Orectolobiformes; family Ginglymostomatidae; genus Ginglymostoma; species Ginglymostoma cirratum. The sequence goes on from JAHRHZ010000274.1 coordinate 13,376,696, forward strand.
TCTGCCCAGTATTTATTTGTGGCTTACAATAATTATTTATGAAGTATGAAAACTTCCTCATTGTAGATTAGGTATCACACTCTTCTTCTCATTTCTTCTCAGTTTTAATATCCTTTAACAAAATATGAATTCTATATATTCATACTGAAAAAATGCTCCAGTGGAGAACTTCATAGAGACCACTTGCGGAGTGTGACTTGATGGTGGAGTGCAGAAATGCACAGTAATCCTGAGTCTCTTATTTGTGCTTATGTGAAACAGCGCTCCTGGCCTAAAGCCTCCCAGAAATTTGCCCCCCAATGACCCATTCTGTGTTTAAAGCCTTGTAACACAACCCTGGGATCTGCTTCAGACATCAACCCATTCAAATGACGCTTCTGTGCTCTATGGCATGAGAACTGTAATGTTCTTGTAACACACTGTCATCAGGTATTCAAATCACAACAATGATCCTGCTGCTTGTTCATTCTGGAAAATAGCTGTGCTTGTAACATCTCAGCAGGGAAAACACACACTCACATTTTCTTCTCTATCTCCTACTGCTAAAACATAAATCTTTAGTGAACATTAAGTTGTCACATATATAAACAAGTTGCATTTACACAGGCATGGTGCTATATATCAACCCTGACTGTATGAAGGCTGCTTAAATGAAGCCAGATTACTAAAACACGGTAATCATAAGCAACTCTCATGTGTTTAATATCTGGTTCCTAGGAACCAATTCTGACCTATAAGCTTAGAGTGATGTGTCAGGAATGATTAGTACCTTTGTGTTAACAGTTTTCCACCTGTTATTTCAATGAAGACTTAAAACTATTAAAATATTAGTGCATGGATTAGTAATTTCTGGACGGTGAGGGTTTGGAGAATAAACTCTAACATTAAACAATTTAAGACAGAGGATTGAAAGCTACTTTAATACATTACAATTTCAATCTATATATGTCTGTGCTCCATAAATAATCCCAATCCAGGTGTAATACTCTAGCCACCAGCAAACAATTCTGGATAATAATAAATGGATCACAAGCCACTTATTAGATAGGAGTTAGGACAATCTGACATCTTCAGTCGAAGTGCAAAACTATAATGGACAGATTTTAAACTTTAAAAATGATAATTTACTTTGTTCATGCATTGGTATCTGACAAAATTGATTGACAAACTGGATGCTTGTGGACTTTTTCTAACTGAATGAAGGCTTTGATATTGCAAGTGAATGTGACATGGATATAATTGGTTGGAAGTAAAGGGCATTGGTCCCTTTGAGTATACAAGAGCTGACAGTAGAGCTGTCCAGTAGTGCATAGCTAAGTAAGCCCCTTCATGTTAGTGTGGCTGAAAGTCTGAGCCCCAGCTGTGGATGACACTTGAGCCTGTCAACCAATATGTTTGATGAGGTTCATCACTTCTTAGCCAGGCTATTTGATGGGTGTGTCTTCCCTTGAAAAACCACAGCGTCAAAGGGACTATAAAACATAAAAAAAAAGGTCTAGGCTTTCCCCACCACATACTGATAGCAATCACAGAAAACTTAAGTGGTTATATGGGAACTGTGGGGGAGGGGAACTAACCAAAGTAAAATACTTAAAGTGAGCAAGGTTCAGTATAATATCCCCTGCTCTCTGATATCACTTTTAGACAGACCAGTAAAAGGCATTATTTGCCTTGACGAAACCTTCTTGGAATGGGCAGTTCAGCTCATTTCGGGTTTCCGTCTGCCAATTGACCATATTCTCCCAGCAGAAATGAACTATCCTGAGTCTCAGTCAGCCCTGGGATTCAAGCTCTTATTTGGTTGATCCAAATGACAGGCCCAATGAAAGAGTTAAATACTCAGATTAGTTAATGAATCACCTGTATACATGAAACACAGAAGTAATATTTTCTGAGACTTAGTGGTTAAACTTCTCCTGGTAACGCAGTGGTTAACATGCTCATGCAAAATTCTTTATGTGTGTTATTTTAACACTGTCATTAATTTGTTTATTTTAAAGCGGGCACACCACCAAAAGAAATCAAAGCCCCAGGTTATATAAAAGAAAACATAATAACAAGCTGTGATGTACAGTTGAGATCCAGTTTACAAAGCAGTCAAGCCGAGATTAAAAATCATTTTAATGGAAGACACAGGTGAAAAGAAAATTTATTTGCTTCTCCACTTTTAGGTTGTGCTCCTAGCAACAAAAGTAGAGTGAAGGTTTTTCGAGAAGCCAGCTGCTTTTTTTGCTTTGAGTAAGTGTAACAGGACTGATAGATTTGCAATGACTCTCACACACGTCAACAGCAAAGCACTGTCTTGAGACTCCCTAGAGAGCTGTCCAAAATCAGCCTCTTATTAAACCAACTTCAATCCTTTGGAGATCTTTGGATGACAGAGAGAGGAAAAAAATAACAGACATCAACCCGCTTTTCTTAAATCTGCGTTTCCAGGAAAAATTCACAATACTGAGAAACTAATTATTTGCTTCTGAATTTGCACTCTGAAATATCAACATATGAGTATTAACACATTTGTTTGAATTTTTCCCTCCATATTTTAGCAGCCCCATTTGTCTATTTAGTATTAATGAGATAACAACGCTTTTAAAATACCAGAGACAGAGACATTTCAGATGAATGCATTCATGTTTATGCACTAGTTCCTAATAGGTAAATTCACGAACTTAAATTCTAAGTTATTTTAAATGTTCGTGCCATTTGTCAAATGTTTAGCAGTAAGATGAGATGCATTTTTATTCACTGTTTAATCCCTGATTAGAAATGTTAAGAAGTGTTTTTCAGACATAGAAAAGGAAAAAAGCTATAAGATGCCATTAAAGTCAATAACACAATGGTAAGCTGTTAACTACAACCACTACAAGCTTTCTCCCAGTTAGCTTTAGCTAGTAAGTTGCTTAACTGAATGCCCAACCCTCCTATGACATTTCATCAGGCGACAAACTACTGGCTTAGGACAAAAAAAACATCCTCCTATCTGAAAAGGGCCAGCCCTTTCTCAGCTGTCAGTTGAATGGTAAGCAGATGACAAGCTGCCTGCAGTTTGTAGTGTCTGAGGCATTGATAAAAACACAACCATTCCTTCCTACATGTTTCAGTCTCTCAAGACTCTCATTTTAATGAGGCAAATTTAGATGTGCAGAGAAACTCGAGACTGAAGTTTGTTTGTGTTTTTTTGCTTATTTTCATCCTTCCTGTACAAATTTCAGCTAGCTCCAGTGAAGGAGGGAACTTCATGCCCATTTGAATTCTGCAGTGGTTTTTGAGGAATTCTTAAGGGTAATTGGACTAATGCTTCAGGTGTGACTGGGTCATGGATACAACAATCTTGGGACAATTCGGAAACGTTAACAGAAAGATTGTTGTGAAGAGAAGTCCGTGTGTGGAACTCTCGCTTTGTCCAGGTGAATTCATTGCTGCTTCAGTATGCGTCTTTTCCTAGATCCCATTCCAGGAATTTTACTACAATGTGGAAATGGATGCTGACCAGCGGTGTCTCGCGCTTGCCCCACTTCGCTTGCTTTCTTCTGTTCTCCCTGGCCTGCTCAGCCTCCGCCAGTTGTCGCGGTGAGCCCGAAGATGCGCTAACGCTGGATGCTACAAACTGTTCTTCAAGCCTGGAGCGCCACACACGCAGCTACAACCATCTGCAGGGCGATGTGCGGTGGCGGAGACTCTACTCGGCCACAAAGTACTTCCTCAAGATCGATAGAGCTGGGAAGGTAAATGGCACAAGGAAGAAGAACTGCCTGAACAGTAAGTAGTCAATCTCCTGTTTTAAAAATCAGTATCAGCCACAGTGAACGTTCCCAACAATTACTCTGGTATGGGTGGTTGTGTGGTTCGGTGGGGGGAGGTGGTTGGGCAGTGAGAAAATAACCTTAAAGCTTCCCTTGAACTTTCTCTTTAAATGTTAAATGCCTTCTGAATGTACCATTTCTTCCATATTGCAGGTATGAGAATAGTACGTTTGCAATTTTGATTGAGGTGACTTGGAACTTCAGGCAACCTAACTAGTAATCGGGTATTTCTTGGTTAGGTTATAATTCTTGCAAGGAAGATTTCATTTTGGAGAAGTAGTTGCATTTAAGACGGGAAATTTGCTCATGCACGTCAATGGATTAACCCTTTCCTGATCTAAGCAAATTCAACTGGTCCAGTTATCATTTAAAAAAAAGCTCAAGAACCGGTTGATATCTTTTCAGCACTGCACTGCAGTTACATTAAGATTCTCACTAAAATGTTGATGGTCACTAAAATGAATTGATCATCCGATCTGTTCAGACCTCTTTTATTATTTTTGATTCATCGGACAATAAAAGAGAATAAACTGACATATGCAGCACATGGCTTATTAGCTGGAGCTACCACATACAATTTATTTTGCAGGAGCGAGTTCCAGGTTTTAAAGACACAGACACGTTTCCCTCCTGTGTTCAGTGATACAACGCAGTGATACTAATAGTACCCTTTAACTCCCATCCACACAGGGAGGTGATTGTGCAGAAATGTTCATTACGGTAGTGATTTGCCATCAGTTATTAGTCTTATTTTGACATTAGGCCTTTAGCGTGCAGGTACATTTGGGTTTCAAAACTTGTTTGGAACATTTTTAAGTGAATCTCTGCTTTATGTCCACTTCCCAGCATAGGTCAGTGCACAGATGTTACATGTTATTGACTGCACAAAAAAAGACACTAGACAGGGATGCTCATGAAAAATGCAGAGATAAGGATTTCAGAGCACTGATGCAATAGTTTTAAATGAACATGAGCAAAAATGTCCGATTATACATATTCCTTTAAAAACGGGTAATTGTATGAAATGGTCTGGTGTTTTCAGTAGTTGAGTGATGGATTCCCTTTTCACATAGACACTGGATTTAGGAGTGTGAATGTTTATTTTTCTTGCACAATTTTAACAGCCTTTTTAAAATGTCCCCAGTTCCCAGTTTGTTTCTCCCTCTTCCCTCCCCCAGTGTACGCACTTCTCTCAGTCTCTATTAAGCTCAGTAGCTAGTGGCTCAGAGGTGTGGAAGAGTGGCCTGAATGCGTCACCTGCCAATTTTCACATCCTGTGGGGAAGCGCCTGCTCTCTGTTGGATGTCTCCTCCTGCTGACTCAAGCTAAGACTCTGCCCTTCGTTACACACAGAAATAGCAAGGCAGGAACTCATGGACTTTGCTGTTAGACTGTGCAGGGCATTTGACAGATCAAACGGATGCTTTACTCATTCTGAGACAGAATTTAACCAGTTCTTAACTGATTCACTACAGAGAGCACCTCAACTTAACAGGGGGCACTGTTTAAAAATCAGTGGTCACTCATTTAAAACAGAGACTGAGCGATTTTATTTTCTCTCTCAGAAGATTATGCGTCTTTGGAACTCTCTTCCTGAAAAGGTAGTGGAACTGCCTTGAATATTTTTAAGGCGGTTGTAGACAGATTCTTGGTTATTGGGGGAATGTCCCGGTTAGTTGGGAATGCAAATTTGAGGTCAGCCATCATCTTATTGAATGGTAGAGCAAGTTTGTGTGGCTGAATAGCCTCCTCATGTCCTTTGTTCATATGTAACTTACAGAGGAGATTTGCATTTCATGATGGGGAAGGATCATGAAGGGGGAGATCTTAAAACCAATGGTTTAAAGGGGCATTGGCAGCTGGGATGGAGAAATCAACTTCACAGCTTGAAGGAAATCTCTGTGGATAGGGCAATGCAAAGAACAAGAATAAAGCCACAACTATACAATAACTGTTCACTATTAGTACTTTTCTTGTATTGTCTGCCATTGAAACATAACTGAAAATGAGTCTGTTCATTTGCTCAATTTCTTTGCATTGTTTTCGAGTAATAGAAATGAAATGTTAATGAAACAATGAATTCTATCTTCTATTATGCAAAACTTAACTGGTAATAGAGAAAAATATCCATAGATTGCATGCATATTTAAATGAAAGTTGAGCCTTAAATCCTCCCAGTTTTAGTCCTGACACCCCAGACTGGAGAGAAACAACCTCTTTCAGTTTGGATATTATTTGCAAGTATTTATTCTAAACTGACACCAAGTAAATCGAAGTTGAATCTATCTCTGTGACTTTGAAATTGGCTCAGCACCCACTTTGTCAAGAGCTGGAGCTTCAGGTTACCTGACTAAGGAGACAACAATCTTTTGACCAAGAATTAAAACTGCAGTTCTGTCTGCTGAGGCTGATTGAGTTGTCATATTTACTGATAATAACCTATATGATTTCCTGCTCTAACATTACTCAGATGTTGAGATTTCAATAGTCCTTGTGCTTCAGACTTACCACACAGATTTTTGTGGGACAGAACACAGGACTCCTCAAAATTTTCAACTTTAAATTAAAAGCAAATGAGAATGAAGGGCTGCATTTATAGAGCACCTTTCTCAAATTCACAACAGTACAAAGAAAGGATCTCATTTAAACATCCCATCAGAAAGACAGCACCTTCTATATCACGCACATTCTCCTCATGTCTGCGTGGGTTTCCTCCAGGTGCTCCGGTTTCCTCCCACAGTCCAAAGATGTGCAGCTTAGGTGGGTTGGCCGTGCTAAATTGCCTGTAGTGTTCAGGGAGGTGTAGATTAGGTGGGTTATAGGGGGATGGGTCTGGGTGGGATGCTCCGAGGTTTGGTATGGACTTGTTGGGCCGAAGGGCCTGTTTCCACACTATAGGCATTCTATGATTCTATGAAAACACTCACCCAGTACTCCGCTAGAACACTAGATGTTCCTTTTAATGTTCGAAACGAACGCCACAACCTTCTAACTCGACAGAAGAGTGCTACTAAGTTAACCACATCTGATACATGAGCTTTTGCAATATATCAGTTTGCAGATATACTGCTCAGCATTGAATTGAGGTTTACTGTCTAGGAATATCATTGTTCTAATTCATCAAACATTGTTCCCATTTTAATAAATGCCGCAAGACATTATCATTATAAATATAAATCACAAGTGCAAAGATACTAATTAGCTCCCTACTAATATTTAAGAATTGCCATTTATAATACTTCGGCAAGTGATTTTTTTTTTCCACAGGTGGCTTACTGTTATTTAGGTATATGTGGAAACTAGTTTCTGGGATCTTATATCCTAAGTTGCAATACTTAAACAGAAAATTGCACCAAATGCAGAAATTCAAGGGATGTCACACCATAGTAAGCTATTTTTCTTAATTCGGAGCGCCAAAATGATGACATTGTTTGCACCCATCACTAATATCTTTATTTATTTTGGATTATCTCTGAAACTATAATCATAAAGTTTCTCATGTAAAATACACTTATGCGTTTAGTATAGGCAGTTTTACTTGTGGCTCTTTCTTGTATCATCTCTTTCCACCAGTTAGAGAAACATATAATCTTCATAATATCCTTTACTTGCTTACTATTACTTCAGTAAAAATTAGTGGTGAACATTTTTGTTCTTTGTTTAATATTCAGTCCAGAGCATGCAATTCTCAATGGATATCTTAGCCAGTTAAATGGGGGTTTCATCATGGCACTAAAGTAGGACCAAAGCAATTATCCCAGGCCGAGACATTACTGCCCAATTATTCTCAGAAATATAGACATTTTCTTCTAGATGACCACTTCATAGAAATAGTTGTCATGTTTTTGGTGCTTAAGTTCAAAAAATATGCACACTGACTATTCAATCACTATAGACTCTGTACATTCAGTGGTTTCAGGAACATACAGTTACACTTTCAGCCAAACTATCAGTTTCTGTTCTTGAAAAACATCTTACATTCATGGAGGAACCTCTACCATCTATACACAGAAGCTGTGGTCGTTGAGGTTGTCGTGAGAGTGTGGGTAATAAGCATTGTTTTAAAAAAACTGAACTTGTAAAATAAGCCAATTTGTGGTGTAATCCAGAGACATGACAGCACTTGGTGGTTTGCAAAGAACTGAGCTGTGATATCCTGTTGTGCACCCACTCCAAATACCTGTCGCTGAGGTAAAATGCAATGAAATGGCAACATAGCTTGAAGGAGCTGTTGTCTGCAGCATCTGTGAGACAGAAAAAATTTAGCTGGGAGGAGCTTCTCACACACAACTTGAGTGAGCCTCCTATTGGGTCAGAAGCACGCATGTTCTGCTGTTATTGTACTGTTCCAGCATTGAAAACAACACATCTGGGGAGAGTCTTGGGATAGAAGGAGAGTAGACTGAAATGTGAAATGCATAAGTGTCAAGTCAGAGAACTATAAAGCTTACAATACTAAATTAACCTTCCTGCAGCTGCTGTCTTGAATTACTTGCAAAAGTACATAGAAATAAAATGCTATTATTTATGCTGGTTGTTTTGCATGATTCAAATTGTGAGTTCCAAGATGTGAATTTTAAATGTCGCTTTACTCTGTAAATAACCGGAGTTAACTGTGAGACAGAATGAAATTAGGAACAAAAAAGACCATATCAATTTGTGCTTTGAATAAACAAGTAGACAGAAATGTAGAGTTTGAAAATTGGCAATACAAATTGGTGACAACATAAATCACCATGATCCTTGATTGAAAGTAATGTGAACAATTTGTCCTAAATAGGTATGGAAGGTCAAGGGGATGAAATCCTAATCTGTTATTTGTAAATGGACTTCCTGTGTATTGATGGCTATTGATGCTGTTTGTTTTACATGTTGAATAAGTGTATATAAGATGAGCACAGAGATTTGTGTATGAATAGCAAGGTCTAGAATATACCAGATTCCTCAAAGTAAGTCTCAAAGTTCCTCTTCTTCTTTCCTGAAAATGAAACAAAATCTCAGTAAAAAGTTCTGAGATTAGAAGTCTAGCATTAATGGCTGGCAGTGGTTTACTGTACCAGTGGATTTCAATTTGATAGATGGTGAAGTCTAAATGAAGTGAATTGATACCATTGTAACATTATGATTATGATACTTAGCTAGAAATCTAAAGGATAATAATACTGAAACTCACCACTGCAAATTGTACAGTTGTATTCAATAATCATGATACTTTGTGGGCTGCCACCTGAAAAATAATGACCAACACTTGTGGCTTGCCATGTAAATCCCAACTTGTTCACAAATATCCTTCAGCATAGAGAATCTAATACCACTACTTTTAGTAACCTTTGTGATTCATTATTGTAAAAGCAACAACAGGTGGGCAATGCAGTTTCAGAGATAGTAGGAACTGCAGATGCTGGAGAATCTGAGATAACAAGGTGTAGAGCTGGATGAACACAGCAGGCCAAGCAGCATCAGAG
>JAHRHZ010000274.1:13386363-13474354 GCA_024137785.1 Ginglymostoma cirratum
AGCTTTCCTGCTCCTCTGATGCTGCTTGGCCTGCTGTGTTCATCCAGCTCTACACCTTGTTATCTCAGGTGGGCAATGTATGTGGCCTCAATAGTGCAGCCCTAATGCCAACAGCATTTTTTAAATAAATAAAAATCACCTCAAATATCTGGGATGACTTTCTTTGTTGACGGGAAAGGAAAGGAAAAGAAAAACTGTTGAGAGCATTGTTCCTTAGGGAAAAAACAAAGCACACTTTGAAGCAGTTGATGACGAGGGTTTAAAATCCATAATATAACCAGTGGTATCTTTCCAGATTACGTGTTGTAAATGAATACCATTGTATCTGCTCTGAATAAAGACAGACCACATTGTATATTTGGACAAACAAAACAAAATCCCTGTGATGCTGTTTCAAAGGCCCTTTATATTAAAGTATTTCATATTTTAATTTCTAAGAGTTATACTGAAGAAGTTATGATTATTTTGACTGAAAACCAATGACATCTCAGATGCATTAAAGGTGCTTTTACTTTACAGTTTTGCTAATTTTTTCGGGATGTAGGCTCTTTTGCATTCTTCAGTGTGAAAACACAGAAATCTACTTTTGTTAGTGCATGGTAGCAAAGATGCAGATACTTTCAGCCTTTTCTCATTTTTTAAACCCATAAGGTGTAAGGGTTGATGTAAGGCAGTCATCCCATTAAGTTTGCTCCACCATTCAATGAGGTCATGGCTGATCTGGTAGCCCTCACTTCACGTTCCTGTCCATAATGCTTGATTCCCGTACTGATGAAATATCTGCCTAACTCAGCCTTGAACATATTTAACAAACCAGACTTGAAAACTCTCTGCAGTAAAGACTTCCACAGATTGGCTACCCTCTGAGATACGGACTTCCTTCTCATCTCTATCTTAACTGAGACAACCTCTTACTCGGAAATTTTACCGTCTGGTACTAGACAAGGAGAAAAAATCTCTCTGCACCTATCCTGTTGTTCCCTAACAATTTTATGTTTCAATTAGGTTGCCTCTAATTTTATGAAACTACATTAATACGGGCTCAACCTACTTAATCTTTCCTCCATGAGAAAATCTTTCCATGCTGAGAATCAACCCAGTGAGCCTTCTCTGGATGGCCTCCAATGCCATAATGTCTACATTTAGATAATAAAACCAAAACTACTTACAGTATTCTAGGTGTGCTCTGATTAGTGCCTCGTATAGTTTTAGTAAGACTTCCCTATTTTATGTACTCCATTCCCTTTAAAATACAGACAACATTCCATTTCCCTTCCCTATTACTTGCTAAACACGAACTTTAGCTTTTTGTGATTATGCTGTTCAAGTTCCTGCACAGTCTTATGAAGATCATGTAGGATATGTGGGGAAATCTAACTTTTTCATTAAACTAACTCTAAATTATCAAGGGTCTTTACATTTTATGATCCTGTAGGGATTTTCTTGGAGTAAATTATCAGAAATTCAACACTTCTCTCAACATTTCTTGAAAATCAACAGAAATGCCAAAATATCATTAGCTTTTGCTTTTACTTTGCATGGAATATGTTCTTTGTAAAACTTTTTATGGCTATTCCTCTGAAGGACTTTTGGCATCATGACCTGTATAACGAATTTGGATATAGAAACCAGAACACCTACCTGGAGATAGGGGATTTGCTTTAGGGATTAAGGAATTTCTAACACGAACTGTGCCTGAAAAAACATTATTAATCCAAAGTATAATTATGATTTTACCATAACACCTTTTTTTAAACCCATCTGTAGTACCTCACCTCCAGTTTGCTGGAGAGGACTGATTTGGTTCACAAATAACTCCATGACAATCCTTAACATGAGATGAAAATTCAGACAATTATCGATTCAATGAAGGTAATTTTATGCTTAGAAGCCTTGCAACCAGGAATGCATGTTGGGAAATTGGAGGCTTGCTCTCCACTGCTTTGGATCCAATCATCATCGTGGTTTTCTAAAGTGGGAATAATTAGCAAAATCAGAGGAACCACTGCATCTTATCTTCATACTGTTGTCTGAGCTTTAAAACTGCAGATTGTGGTGTAAGATCTTTCAGGTAGATTCGCTGCGCTGTCCTCTTTCCTGGTTGGGATTTACAAGGCCCACTTGTAGTAAAGGAAACCCATTTGGTAATCTAACAAAGTCTCTACCATAGCTCAAGAAGTCATAGTGTTAAACTAGATGTAGGGTGGAATGCTCTCAGCTACTGAATGAAGTTGGTGAGTTAATTAGGAAAATAGGGTGAGATTAGCAGAAATGAGATTCTCAATGCTGAGATGAAAGAGTCTGATTCTTCAACTGTTATTCAAAACAGCAAGGGAAGAATTTCACCAGCGAGCACCATGAGGGCTATTTTCATTTATTTAGTGTCCAATATGTAAACTTGCAGTTGTTACCTAATTTCATCTTATTGATATGGATTTTCCCATTCTATCCAGTTAGATAGAAACTAGATGGCAATAATTCCCAACATGAAAGTCAAGATGGGAACCAGGCTACTCTGACTGTTCCTTTAGGCCTCCATATTGAACAGTAGTCACCAACATCTCACAGAATGTTCCATGGGCAACAATTGTACAAACCTTCCCACCACCACCATCCTGATCACAATGTTGGTATCGGACATTTACCAGCCTCTCCACACCCTCATGGAGCATTGCATCTCCAAAACATTTACAATACAGTTCTGTGCTTCAAATCTGCATTTTGGAATGCACCAGCAGTATCATTGCAACACTGATGTCAAGTCATTTTGCCCACTGGGACAGGCAGCCACCTCCTGGATTGGATCAGGGTGCTTCTTAGGACACACTCACTTTGCACTTCCTTCAATGCTCACAGCATCTCTGCCCTGCCTTTTTGAGTTTTTCCTTCTCTGCCAAAGTTAAAGACTCAAATGCTTCTGTTTTGCCTTGCATAGTGCAGACACAAAGTCTGGTACCTTGTTGTGGTTGTCAGCTGTGATCAGTCAAGTGGCTGATGGTGCTATACAACACTGTACCATGTTAGCCTCACACCTGTGGCATGTGCCAACAATGTCTGTGGCAAACACTCTTCATCTGCCTCAACTAAATTACCACGTGAATGGAGGAAGTTCAATATATAATGGGGGAGACAATAGTGCATTGGAGGACTCTGGTTACTGTATTGTGGGAGGGGAGGTGATAACCAGCTTGTCTTCAATGAGGAAAGGACACTGCAGCACAATGGTTGGCATGACTAAGTTGTAGGCTACATGAGACACTGGGGCAAGATTAGCACTCCCTTACTCAGGCTTCTAAGATGAGATGAGGCTAAGGACAGGTAACCTGTGTAGCTTAATTTTTAGATATGAATACATTTATGAATGTACACTTGTATTTGCAATGAAGTGTCAGTCGTGCCACAAATGTGCCCTGAGAATAATTTCTTTCTGGTTTCCCTCCTGCTATGTGACCTGTGAGGTTGATTGGAAATAGTTGACCTGGTGCATGGTTAGGCTTTAAAGATGATACCAGTGCTGGGAATCACAGTGGTCCAGCCAGTGGTCCAGCCAGTGGTCAGTATTTCTGTTTCTGGTAACAGGAAAGATAGAATGAGCAGGGTGCTATAGAAGTATGGTATATAGTTAATGAGGCAGGTTTTGGAGAATACTGTGAGAAATCTCCCCAGGATTCATGGAGCGAAACTCTCCATGAGACTCATCAAAATTGACACTAAGCTGATTTCTGGTCAAATTTAGCCTCTATTTACAGTGAGATATAGCAACTAGATACCAGTTAAACTAATAAAGCTAATAAGATATTGTTACAGACACTATGCTGGAGCTGTCAATGTTAGAATATCCTCCTTCAAGATCCAAAGCTGTTTCCTCCAGCCCCAGTCCCTATGACATCATCATATAGGGCAGCACTTAATACACTCCTCAGCTCAACGCTTTCAGATCTTCACAGCTTTATATGACACAGATCAGGTGAAACCTTGGTGCTCTGCACGGTGATGTATCCCAAACTAAACTAGGAAAGCGAGCTTGAGTGATGAGCAGGTCTGGAGGAGTAAAAACATGCAAGCTTATTGTTGGGAGGAAGCAGCTCATAGATGTGAGACATTGAGTTCACACACAGGTTTAGGTGGAAAGTTCCTTCAGCCCATTTGAACACATCTTTTCCAGAACAACTTCCAAGTCATGTCCCTATTCCAATACCTGGGTCCGGATAGGGATGCTTAAAATGGCTAAACAATCCAGTAAGGCTGGAATAATGGAGGTCTTGTTAAACATAATAGCAGGAGAGCAATAACATTATTTGTCTCCATTAATAACCTGACAACTGGGCAAATCAAAAGGTATTGGGATTTCACACCAGGGATGCCAGGCTGCCTCGCGGATGAGTCCCCAGAATTTGGGACTGGGGGAAATAGACCACAATCATGACTTTCTTTGATGTGCCAACGGACCAAGAGGGGTTTATGGAGGATGGGTGAAGGGGCATAGCTAAGCATGCATAGTATGAGATAGCATGATTGACGGAGTATTCGGGCAGTGAAAGGGCATGAGAGTAAGTGCTTGAGAGCGGTTTTTGGCGTTGCAGCTTTTTTTAACCACTGGATGAAGCCCCATGGCATGAAAATGGGTCCCTAAGCAGAGTATCTCGGCACTCAGAATCTCCAATGGGTTTCCTCCAACCTCTTTCCCGGGTTGGGTGACCCTACTGTAGCCCGGACCTGCTCACTGGCAATGAAGATCCTGTCTTTGTGGGTACTTTCTCCGGAGGCAAGAATGCAGAGCTGAATCTGGAAAATTCAGGCAGCACTTTTCTTTCTCAGTCTGTAAAACTTTTGTATTTGGTGCAGGCAAGATGGGTCAAATGGCCTCCTGCTGCACTATTAATCTTCTGTAATTCTGTGATATGATTAAAGTTTTGTATGTGAATGATGTGTAAACATTGAAATTAAAGATAGGAGATATTTGTTAAAACTTGTTTGTGACAGAAAATGATACCACTCAGCATTTTTGAACCCTTTCAATAATACCAACAGCAATTCTGATTCTGTGGCATCAGAGATATATTTATTTAGCATTCTTTGGCAGATATCAATAAATACAGACATAAAGTTTATGATTTAACTAGAAACAAAATGAGATGATAAATAGTATTTGTGGACCATACAGCTCAGAAAGGTACACTAGGTACAGAAAGACTCACTAATGTCCTTCAGGGAAGGAAATCTGCCATCCTCACCTAGTCTGGTCTGTATGTGACTCCAGGCACACAGCAATGTGGTTGACTCTTAATCATGCTCTGAAATGACCTAGCAAGCCACTCAGTTCAAGGGGAGCGAGGGATGGGCAATAAATGCTGGCCAGCTAGCAACCCCATACCCCACAAGTGAATTTAAAAAAGGCTAAACAAGTTAGCCATCAACTTGTAAATTCTTCCAATATACACCGATGGTGGGCAGTAGGGGTGGGAGAGACAGCCATGTGATGGAAAGACAATTGGAGCCTCTGCCAGCACTATCCAGAGTTTTGGACTACAACACACATGTAAAAGTGCATGGTACCACAGCAACACTGACCACTCTGGGGCCTGGTTAGCTCAGTTACTTGTAGGGCAGGCATCGATCAGGTCGATGCCATCAGCTGAGATGGGAGCTAAAACCTAGGTAGGAGTTAAACTGTGAGAGTAGGATGCATGGAAGCCACAAAGGTACTTGGCAGCTTTAACTGAATGGGCCTGAAAATGACAGACACTACATCATGTGAACAAGTGTGAAATCATCCACTTTGGTAGAAAAAAAACAAAGAGACAGAAAACTTCTTAAATGATAGGAAGTTGGGAAATGCTCGTGTCCAAAGGGATCCGCATAAGTAACAAGGCAAATAGGATGTTGGGCTTCATCAGAAAGGGATTTGAGTGTCGAAGTAAAGGTGTCTTCCAAAGTTGTATAACCTTGGTGAGATACCCCCTTGAGTATTGCAGACAATTTTGGTTGTCAAATCTAAGGAAGGACATTCTACGGGGCGTGTGCAACAGAGATTCACTGGAGTAATCCCTTAGATGGTAAGACTGATAAGACTGAGGATAGTTTTAAGAAACTGGCTTGTAGAATTTTGCAGGAAATGAGGGGATCGCATTGTAAATTACGGAATTCTTCCAGTTTGTGACAGGGTACATGCAGATAAGATGCTTCCCCAGGCTGGTGATTCTAGAACCAGGGGATATAATCTCAGAATAAAAAATAGGCAATTTGGAACAGAGGTGTGGAGGAACTTTTTTCATTTGAATGGTAGAAAATCTTAGGAATGCCCAACCCCAGAAGGCTCAAGGCAGAATTGTTTAGATTTCTGGAGACTAATTACATTGAGAGGTATGGAATAGCACAGGAAAGCAGCATTGAGGCAGTTGATCAGCCATAATCTAATTAAAAGGCAGAGTAAGCTCGATGGGATGAATGGCCTACACTGTTATGAGTTTGATTTCTGTTTAGGTTGGGTGGACTTGGGTTCTGAATCCTTGCCTTATCCGTCATGGAACTCATGTTGCTGTGGGTTTGACTTGCTTTCAGGCAGAGAACTGAAGAAGAAGGCAACACAGAAACACAACTAGCTGCTGGTGTTTAAACTCTACATGAGTCTCCTCCCATTCTCTATCTCATCTCAGATTTTCAGCATATCGTTCTATTCTCTATCCTGGCAAAGATCTACAGGACTTGCTTAGTTTCGTGTCGTAGAGGAAAATGAGCTGGAAATCAAATTAGAATAGACTCTTAGGTTAAACTTCATTGTACAATAGCAAATAGATCCAGTTGGTAGGATAGACATTGGTACAGAAATTATGAATCCATCAAGATCCTAAGCTGCTCCAACATCTAAGTCCATGCGACATCATCATATTGAGCAGTGCCTTGAGAGAAGTACACTTTTCTCCCATGTACTTTTGTAAATCTGCTTCAACCACTTCCTGTGATAACATTTTCACACCATCTAACCACTCTCTAAGTAATGTCTTCTTATTTCCTCATCTGAATGAATAGTAACTGTCCTGTATTTATAGCCCCTAATTTTAGCTACCATACATGACAACATTGTCTCCACCTGTATGGCCCATTCATAAATTTAAAGACCTCTATTGCTTCTATACATTCTCTTTTCCAACAAATGAGAAAGACAATTCATTCAATTCGGAACCTTCCTATAAAACTTCTCAATTTCCTTCATATCAGCTGGATGTTCCTTAAATTATTCCAGATTTTCCCTTTTGGTGCAGACATAGAACAGTTGAATGGCCTCTCCCTTCTCTGTTTATGTTCCATTACTTTACCTGTAGAAGCATCACATTTGTCCTCCTGACATCCATCCAAAATGCTCTCTTTCACTGGTCTGCATATGATTTAGCATGTTCCATTTTCACAGCTTAACTTGAAGTAATTTTCTGAATCTTGCATGCCTTTATGATGTCAGCTCGTTGTTGCCTTCTTCTAACTTACGATGTGATTACACAAATTCTTTCCTAATGACACCATTCGTTAGGATATTTGCATAAAAGTGACTAAAGCTTGTGTTTCTGTAGAAAAGATGAATGATATTGCTCCTGATTAATCATGAGCAATTGCTTCCTTTCGGACACATAAACAGAAATTAATGTGCTTGAGTTAAAGAGGGAAACCGTAAATGTTGGACTTTCGAACATCATGTTTCCTTTGTATACAACCTAGCCACATCTATTCATAAGGAGGCGTTGTATGTCTGTGTTCCTTCAATGCATGAAAGGGTCAACAGTGAGATATCACAGATTTAATGCAATTGGCAAAAGAAGTAAAAGTGAAATTAGGAAATATGTTTTCATACAGTAGGATTTAAAGTGTACTACCTTGATTGTGTGGAAGAGGCAGGTTATGGGCTGAGGATTGGCAAATTATAAAGGCCCTTGCAGAGGTTTTTGCTTCATCTTTAGCCACTGGTGAAGTTCCAGAAGACTGGAGGGTGGCTAATGTTGTTTCATTGTTTAAGAAAAGTAGCAAAGACAAGCCAGGGAACTACAGGCCAGTGAGCCTGACATCAGTGGTAGGCAAGTTATTGGCTAGGATATGGAGAGACAGGTTCAACCAACATTTGGAAAGTCAAAGACTGATTAAGGATAATCAGCTTGGATTTGTGTGTGGGAAGTCACGTCTGACAAATCTTTTAGAGTATTTCGAAGAGGTAACCAAGAGGATAGATGAGGGTAGGACAGTGGATTTTGTCTACGTAGACTTTAATAAGGCCTTTGACAAGATCTCACATGGCAGGTTAGTCATGAAGGTTTGGTCGCATGGGATCCAGGGGCAGCTAGCTAATTGGATCCAAAATTAGCTCAATGGTAGGAAGCAAAGGGTGATGGTTGAATCTGAGATAACAAAGTGTAGATCTGGATGAACACAGCAGTTGTTTCTTGGACTGAAGGCCTATGACTAGTGGTGTGCCACAGGGGTTGGTGTTGAGATTTTTGTTATTTGTTACTTACATGAATGAACTGGATGTGAATGTACAAGGCACGATTACTAAGTTTGGGAATGATACTAAATTAGGGGGTATCATTGACAGTGAGGAGGGTTATCAAAAATTACGGAGTGATCTTGATCAGATAGGGAAGTGAGCTGAGGATTGGCTAGTGCAATTCAGTACATATAAGTGTGAGGTGTTGCACTTTGGAAAGTCAAACCAAGGTAGGACTTATACAGTAAATGGTAAGGTCCTGAAGAGTGTTGTGGAACAGAGGGACCCAGGTGGACAGCATGGTGAAGAAGGCATTTAGCATGCTGGCCTTCATTGGTCGAGGCATTGAGTATTGGAGTTGGGAAATTATGTCATAGTTGTATAAGTCATTGGTGAGGCCGCACTTGGAGTATTGTGTACAGTTTTGGTCACCCCGTTATAGGAAGTACCCAGTTAAACTGGAAAATTGTGCAAAGAAGATTTACGAGGATGTTGCCAGGACTAGTAGGCCTAAATTGTAGGGAGTTGTTGGCCAGGACAGAAATTTATTCCGTGTAATGAAGGAGAATAAGGGGTGACCTTATTGAGGTGTTTAAAATCATGAAAGGCGTAGATAGGTTGACTGCATATAGTCTTTTTTCCTGGGACGGGGAATTGAAAAATAGAAGGCATTGGTTTAAATGAGAGACAAATGCTTTAAGAAGGACCAGAGGGACAATTTCACCAAGCAGCGCGTATGAAATGGGCTGCCAGAGAAAGTGGTTGAGGCAGGCACAAATGCAAATTTAAAAAAAAACTTTCGGATAGGTACATGGATGGCAAGGGTTAGAGGGATAGTGACCAAATGCAGGCAATTGGAACTAGCTGAGTGCGCATCATGGTCAACATGGATCAGTTTGGGCTGAAGGGCCTGTTTCCATGCTGTTTTGCTCTATGACTCTTGGTTCAGTTGAGGAACTTAACATTATTATCTGAAAAGGAAGAATGGGCCAGATGGGAGAATGGCCCAAGTGAATTGTTCATTCAGAGATGATGCAGGCACAATGGTCTGTGACATAACAGTTCTATATTTCTGGTTATGAATTTTTTATCTTGGAGGGTTGTGGAATCTCAGTAATTATGCTTGTTCAAGACAGAAATTGATAGAATTTTGGCAGTAGGGGAAATTAAGGGATATGTGGAGTTGCTGTTGAAATTCAGCCAAGATCTTATGGAATAGTATGATTTCTTTTGTTCTTATGTGTGATCCGATGTTGCGATAGCCCTACACACTTCATAGAGTCCCTACAATGTCAAAACAGGCCAACCAGCCCAACAGATCCACACCACCCCTCTGGAGAGCATCCCACCCAGACCCATTTCCTCACCCTCTCCCTGCAACCCTGCACTTCCCATGGTTAATCTACCCAACCTGTACGCCCCTAGACACTACAGGCAATTTAGCATGGCCAATCCACCTAATCTGCACATCTTTGGATTGTGGAAGGTAACTGGAGCACCCAGCAGAAACCAATGCAGACACGGGGAGAATGTGCAAACTCCACACAGACAGTCGCCCAATGCGCGGAATCAAACCTGGGTCCCTGGCGCTGCAAGGCAGCAGTGCTAGCCACTGAGCCACTGTGCTGCCCTAATGTCACTCAGTCCCAACAAGATCCAGCAGCCGCAAGCTCAGAAGAGCTGTATCAGTGCAGCATTTTCCCTTCTCCCCCTCGCACAGCCTCCCTGATCTATAATGTCAATGCCAAATTTCTGACGTAGCCCGACGACCTACAATCTGGATTGAGACTTTCCAAATTCTTTTTGCATGAGATGTAAAGCCAGCAGGGATGGGAATTTCATCCGATCAGTTTATGTTGGGGTTGAAGCCAAGTGCTGGAGGTAATTTCTCCACTGTATAAACTTTTAAAAACTTTTAAAGTCTTAGCTTTGAGTACTAACCTTAAGTATTAGCAAACTCTCTTCAGCCTAATAAAACTGGGAGCATTGATTTTCCCTCTACTGTGGATTGAAGGTAGAAGACATTCAGTTCTACACTGACAGAAAACTAAGCAATGGTATTGCCAACACGCAAGAAGTGAAATACCAACTTAATATGAAATGTTATTGTAAGTTATTAATACATATAAAGGCGGGAGGAATTTTCAGAAGATTAAACATTATATAAGTTTAAAAAGATACCCAGATAGAGGGAAGTATTGAAAGGGGAACATTGCCAGGGTTATAATCTGAGCAATTCTCTATTAGATGACATTTTCCACAGTTATCATAATTAATGTTACTGCATTCTCTGGTTATTTGGGAAGAATGCTATATGTGTATTTGTACAGTGTAAGTATTGCAGCATGTTCAGCTTGTTACATCCAAAAGATAAATGAGAATTGGCCCCCTTCTTTTTATTCCCCTCTTCATTGGGCTTAATAAAGAGTGTTATTTTCATTTTCGTATATAGCTAACACACTTCAATTAAAGGTAGTTCATGAGAAAAATGATGGGGGCAATTATCAAGGTTTTCTTGATTGAAAGAATTTTATTGCCGACCAACCCTAATATAAAATAAGAAAAATGCTTCATCAAGCATACACAAGTGATAAGTTTAAAAGACCGAGTATATAAGGCTATGCCATTTAGAAGTTCTTGAAGTCTATGAACTGTTAGATCTTAAAGGCCAGAGAAACAATTGATTAATTATTGACTTCCTTCTACAGCAGCAGAGAAACCGGAGTTATCTCGAGTTATTGATGAATGTTTCTTTCCCTAAGTTACCTTTTTTACTAGGTGCTGTTTCTCTGAAATGATGAGAAAACTGGGAGAGAGAGATGTGGGAGAAAGAGAGCAAGACACTTTACCAACATCTTCCACCCCAACCTTAAGTTCACCTGGACATCGATGACCGTATCGGCGCCGCCTCGTGCTCCCACGAGGAGCTCGAACAGTTCATCCACTTTACCAACACCCCACACCACAACCTTAAGTTCACCTGGACCATCTCTAATACCTCTCTCTCCTTCCTGGACCTCTCTGTCTCCATCTCGGACAACCACCTAGAAACCGATATCCATTTCAAGCCCACCGACTCCCACAGCTACCTAGAATACACCTCCTCCCACCCACCTTCCTGTAAAAATGCCATCCCCTATTCCCAATTCCTTCACCTCCACCACATGTGCTCCCAGGTTGAGGCATTCCACTCCTGGACATCTCAGATGCCCTCGTTTTTCAAGGATCGCAACATCCCCCCCGCTCAGTGGTCAAGAACGCCCTTGACCATGTCTCCCACATTTCCCGCAACTCATCCCTCAAACCCCCTCCCCACAATAAAAACCAAAACAGAATTCCCCTCGTCCCCACGTACCACCCCACCAACCTTCGGATCCAACGCATCATCCTCTGACACTTCCGCCATCTGCAATCTGACCCCACCACCAAAGACATTTTTCCCTCCCCACTCTTATCTGCCTTCCAGAGGGACCACTCTCTCAGTGACTCCCTTGTCCGCTCTACACTCCCCTCCAACCCCACCACACCTGGCACTTTTCCCTACAACCGCAGGAAGTGCTACACCTGCCCCTACTCCTCGCCCCTCACCCCCATCCCAGGCCCCAAGAAGACTTTCCACAACAAGCAGATGTTCACCTGCACATCTGCTAATGAGGTATACTGCATCCGCTGTTCCCGTTGTGGCCTCCTCTACATCGGGGAAACCAAGCGGAGGCTTGGGGACCGCTTTGCGGAACACCTACGCTCAGTTCGCACTAAACAAATGCACCTCCCAGTCGCGAACCATTTCAACACCCCCTTCCATTCTGTCGACGACATGTCCATCCTGGGCATCCTGCACTGCCACAACAATGCTACCCGAAGGTTGCAGGAACAGCAATTCATATTCTACTTGGGAACCCTGCAGCCCAATGGTATCAAGTTGGACTTCAAAAGCTTCAAATTCTCCCCTCCCCCTACCGCATCCCAGAACCAACTCAGCTCATCCCCACCTCCCTAACCTGTCCTTCCACATATCCCCTCCTCC
Source organism: Ginglymostoma cirratum (assembly GCA_024137785.1). Classification (NCBI taxonomy): domain Eukaryota; kingdom Metazoa; phylum Chordata; class Chondrichthyes; order Orectolobiformes; family Ginglymostomatidae; genus Ginglymostoma; species Ginglymostoma cirratum. The sequence continues at coordinate 13,398,861 of JAHRHZ010000274.1, forward strand.
CACCTCAAGTCCCACCCCCATCTCCTACCTACTAACCTCATCCCACCCCCTTGACCTGTCCGTCCTCCCTGGACTGACCTATCTCCTCCCTACCTCCCCACCTACACTCACCTTTACTGGCTCAATCCCCGCCTCTTTGACTTGTCTGTCTCCTCTCCACCTATCTTCTCCTCTATCCATCTTCTATCCACCTCCCCCTCTCTCCCTATTTCTTTCAGAACCTCCTTCCCCTCCACCATTTCTGAAGAAGGGTCTAGGCCCGAAACGTCAAGCTTTCCTGCTCCTATGATGCTGCTTGGCCTGCTGTGTTCATCCAGCTCAACACTTTGTTATCACAGTGCAAGCCTTCTAACTTCTACTGTTATAAATACATGTTCCCTTCTCAGGTCTAGTGGTCAAAGGCAGCTGTTGAAGTATAAGTCAGTGTGTATTCCAGTGTCCAGCTCCATTGTCTTTCCAAGCAGGCAAGCTTTTTAATCTTCTGATAAATGAAATTATCACAAATGTGTGAATTAACCAGATGCAAAATTCATGATACTGACGCAATATCATAATTTCAATGGGCAAAAATTGTAATTTCAGCGCAAACAGTTTTATTTATTCCACACGAATCTTGCCTCAAACTGTGGTGATAACAACTGCAGCCATTTTAGGTCCATGTTATATTTCCTTTTTAAGAACCATTTTAGTCAATGAAAGACTCTGGCATTACATTCAACTAATGGAAAATTCAATAGTCTACATATACCATTTTTATAACAATGTGAAATGTGTTCATTGTTCGAACAAAAATGTTGAACTATTAAGATATTTGTAATTAATATGAAACTGACTTCAAATCAATACCATAGAAAATAGAAATCAAAGAAATTGATATTTTACTTAATGCATCATTGCTGTGTCAGGAAGCTTGCAATTTATCACACTTGGCAAGACATCCTCAATAGCAACTAACTGACTGGAATTTTTTTCTCTTGATTGTAAAAGCATTGGCTAGCAAATCAGATGTGGGTGATGTTGCCTAGCAAATAAGGAGGCGTGGCCTAATGGTATTATTGCTGGACTGTTAATCTAGTGACCCAAATAACATTCTGGGGACCTGGGTTCAAATCCCATCATGGCAGATGGTGGAATTTGAATTCAATAAAATATCTGGAATTTAGAATCTAGTGATGACCATGAACCCATTAATGATTGTTGGGGGAAAAATCCATTTGATTTATTAATGTCCTTTAGGGAAGGAAATTGCCATCCTTACCTGGTCTGGCCTACATGTGACTCTAGACCCACAGCAATGTGGCTGACTCTGAACTGCTTTCTAGGCAATAAACGCTGGCTTAGCCAGCAACACCCTTAGCCTGTGAGTGAATAAAGGGGGAAAAAAAATGTGCTTTCACATCCACTTCAGCAGGCAGGCAGATTTAACCACTCCTCTGCACCTCATTGAAAGCAGAAGTACACAGGTTTGAGGCTAGTTGATGTTAGCTTTGAAAATTTTTATACTTTATCTTCCTACCTGACTTAATCCTACTCAGTTTTGTGGGCACAGGTGTTTAAAATTGTCCCCATTGCATAGAATATTTTAGGGTATCATAAAAAGGATATTTTTGGATAGTTATTAATGCCAAACATTTAAGAGAACTACAGGCTTTGGTCCCCTAACTCAGAGTCAGAATTTTGCTACATCTGAACCATTAGACATTAGGAAAAGATAGTTCCTTTGACTATCGGCAGTTCAGTCAGATGTGTAAACCAACTGAGCCACCAGGGAAAACAAAGCCATCAGACTGCTGTGGAACTCAGATTACGTCTTTGGGGAAATCTTGCAAGGAAGGAGCGTAGACTACTGCTGTAATTGGGACAGATGAACAACAGAGATAAATAAAATAGATACCATCTCCGTGACAGTCAGTCCCTTGCAGCTATCTGAGCAGAAGGGCTTATGAAATGGGTCAGTGCAAAGCCTCAGGCCCACTAATAAAATGGTGTTGCTCTATTAAAGCAACAGAAACATTTTAATCTGGAAGTTTGAAACGGGGTAAAAGTCAGGATGTTTACAAACTGTGTCTTCCAGTTAAATAAAAAATCGAAATTGGTAACAAAAACGTGGGCAGTTAACTTATCAGGATACAATATAGCACATAATTCAGGGAGAAAATGCATCACAGCAGTACATGTTACAAGTTTCAGGTTCTGATCAGTTATTTGACTATTATACTGAAGTTCTGAAGAAGGGTCACTGGACCCAAAATTCTGATTTCTGATTTCTCTCCACAGATGCTGCCAGACCTGCTGAGATTTTCCAGCAATTTCTGTTTTTGTCCTTGACTGAGAATCTGAGTCAAATCTTCCCAATGTATTTACTAAAAGGTCTTCAGAATTCCTCTGAATAATTGTTGTGCTAATCATCTTGTTATTTCCCTCTGTACCGTGCCAGCATAATGTTGACTAAAGTACTACCTACCATTAGATAATTCATTAACTGCAGTTTAATTATCAAATGCTGACTCATAACTGACTAATGACCACAGATTAATTGTGAACTCAGTGGCCATTCCTTTTGTTGGTGTTGTACAGAGTTAAATACACAAAGGAACTCAAAACAGGAACAGGGCAATGTCAAAAATTACTTTGAAGATCATTTGCCTTAGTACAAAGTGTATTCAGGTTTTCAAGAATGTTAGAGTAAGTGAGTCAGAATGTTGGTACGTATTCTTTTTGTATAGTCACACAAATTATTAAACAATACCATTTAAAGGCTGAATGTTCTCCTATCAAACTCTCATTTGCTTCTTTAGCAGAGACATGAGCATGTATTTTATAAATGAATAACACCTAAATCAAAATGGAAGAAAGAGAATAATACATCTGGATGATGATTAGAAGCAGGATGATGATTAGAAGATCAAATCTTCTCTTAACCTCCTCCTTTCCAAGGAAAATAGTTCCAACTTCTCCAATCTAACTTCAAAACTGAAATTTCTCATCTTTGGATCCACTCTTGTAAACGACTTCTGCTCTGTCTTCAGTACATTCACATTCTTCCTAATGTATATGCCCAGAACTGTACCCAATGCTCCAGCTGAGGACTAAAGAGTGTCTTATAACTCACCAAACCCCTGAGGAGCATGGTCTCAAGCAAAGTAGACTTTATAAGCTGTTCAAGTGCAGCAAATATGGTGGCAATGTGAATATTAAGGTGAACAAGAAAAGTTTTTGACAAAGTCAATACAGTGTGGAGGTGGAGGAACACAACAGGTCAGGCAGCGTCAGAGGAGCAGTAAAGTGCATGTTTCAGGTTTACAACTTTCATCAGGACTGGGGAGGAGGAAGGGAGCTCAGAAATAAATAGAGAGAGGGTGGTGGGTGTTGGGGGAGATAGGTGGAATGGTGAGAGGTGGATGCAGGTCGGGAGTGGCGATGATTGGTCAGTTGGAAGGGTGGGGTGGAAAGGTGAGAAAAAAGATGGACAGGTTATGTCAGGTCAAAGAGGCGGGGATGAGAGGGAGGGTTGGACATTGGATGAGGCCGAAGGGCTTGGGGACATTTTGAAACTGTTGAATTCTATGTTGGGGCTATCGGGCTGTAAGCTCCCAAGGCAGAATATGAGGTGTTGCTCCTCCAGTTTATGTGTGACATCATTGTGATACTGGAGTTTTTTAAATTCTTGATTTTCAAACATACAATGCGTTCAAATGGTAAGTGATGTTTCCCAAAGCAAAGAATTGAAAACATTTTTCTCATAAAAATCAGGTTCGTTGGAAAAAACAAGTAGCATATTTTATTCAACAGTTTGTTTTGTTTATTTCTCATTAAAATACCACTTTGATAGTGTTTGTCAACACCGCCGACAAATGAGTCTGAGCTTTGGGGAACTGCAGCTGTTCGTGTCTTTGAACTGTTTGAGGTCAGTAGAAAGGAACAACCATTGGTTTTTGTTTGGAGTTTGATGGGTGCTAAATTCCTACCAAAAAACAGGTAGTCTAACAATGAGCAATGTTTCATTAAAATAGGTTACAGGGTGCTTTTAAAATTTTGAGTGGGAAAAAAATATACAAAAAGTACAATTGTACAAAAGTACAATTTGATCATCTGTATGCTTGAACCAAATACATTTCTTTTCACTGAAATTTAGAGTGGATTATTTATGGTAGCTGCAAGAACTGAGAATAGTAGATAGATGTACTTAACACCACGAACAATCTCCTTTCAATAGACACTCTGAAAATTTGAATGTGCTGGCTAAAAGAAATAGATTTATATAACACTGTTCAAGGTTTCAAGGCGTTCTGAAATGTTAATGTCATTGCTTGCTTTTAAATCGTGCTTACACTATAGCCATATAGTCAGCTATAGTAGTCAGTTTGCATACATCAAGGTGCTACAAACAGCAAATGAAATAATTGACTAATAGTTTTAGTTACTTTAGATAAGAGCCAAATGTCAGCTAAGACATTGGAAACAATGATTCAGTTCCAAATTAAATGTGTTGGAACAATGAAGTACATTTTTGACCATTGAGCCTGTTTCATACTGACTTCTAATAATTTAATGATTTAAATTTCTAACAACATGTTATGAAGATTATACATGCTTTAGAGGACTAGTATCTTACAGAGTTAAGATTTAATTTTCAGATTATTTAACTAATACTATTATAAATTCACTGAACATTTGCAGTGTAGTATTCTGCCATTTATAAATGACACCCTGCACCCTAACAGAACAATTAAGAGAAGATATTGCTATTTTCAATTAGGTACATTATGCAAAATATTTTCAGAGCCCCATTCCTGGATAGTTCATCCAGTCAGTGAGAAGTAGAGCAACACTGACTCCTAAAATCCCAGGTTTGATATTCACTTTTTGTTGATTTCTTGCTGTTGGTCTGTTACAAATGTAGGCAACCTCCAATGTTATGAAGCAGTAAGCTGCGGTGGCTATTCACATCTGACCTTTATCCTTGTTGTAAGTATATGAATGGCGTTAGTAAGGATTATCCTTTAATCTCAGTTCCACAGAGTTAAAATTAGGCTTGCACACATCAGGGAAAAAGGTCATTATCTTCAACAAGAACCCTGCATAAGAATATTTACTTCAGCCCTGCTTGCCACGCTGGTGTCCGTTTTGGAAAATTAGGTACTAGCTAGCTAACTAATTCTGCCACTGTGTAAACCATCATCAGTGGTGTTCAGCAAAGTCCAGTTACAGTGAGTAGGTTGTTATTACATTGGACCTGATCACAGCGTTTGTTTGAAAATTTATAAAACATATAATTTCGATGGAAAGGAAAGATTTAAAATGGGAACAAAATATTTGTCAGGTTGACATCTTTTTAAAATGACTCATGCAAAATATTCAATTTTGTGAAGAAATATCCCCTTTCTTTAATGTTTCTTCTAATATTCAGATTGGGCTGTCTATTTAATGTAAATTATTTAAGATAGGATAAAATAATCGTTGTGTTAATTATAAACACGAAAAGGTGTTGATGTGGTCTGCTTTCAAATCAGTTGGTCAGACCTGACCCAGATCATAGTGAATATGTGAGAGCTACAGGAACATGTCTCCCTGCCTGGCCAACTATGCTCAGAACAGGTGGGCTTGGAGTGCATTGTGTGGGACAGCTGAAACTGCAGCTCATTATTCCAAGCTTGTGGACCATCCAGCTTCATCATGTGCTGTATTTGGAGTTTTATTTTGGGTTTTTTCTTGTTCCCCCTGTCAAATTCACAGCTAGAAGAAAGGTTTCACTGCTCCTCCCTTTCATTTTCATGACTGGAACTGATGGTTTACTCCTTAACCAATTAGTGTTTGCCCTTCTAGCTGTCTGAACAAGGAGGACTGAATTTTCCTGGCTCCGTAGTCCGGTTGCTCTTTTAGTATCAAAAGATACTCATTTAGTATCAAAGAACATGATTTGGGAGCACCGATAACACAGTGTGGAGCTGGAGGAACACAGCAGGTCAGGCAACATCAGAGGAACGGGAAAGCTGACATTTCGGTTCGGGACCCTTCAAAGGCTCCTGACCCGAAACGTCAACTTTCCTGCTTCTCTGATACTGCCTGGCCTGCTGTGTTCCTCCGGCTCCACACTGTGTTATCTCTGACTCCTGTGTCAGCGATTCTTACTATCTATGATTTGGTAGCAGATATCCTACACACCATCTGCTGTAAGTCTACAAGTGTACATAAAGCAGAAGTATATAGCTAAAATGAGTTTGGAAAGAGAAAAAGATGATAGACAAAGAAAAACATAATCACAGAACTATCATTAGTGGAACAGAAAAAACCACTACCATGCAGACTGCTCAATAACTGGTCATCAGCCTCCCTGATGACCAAAATGACATTCAAAGAAGTTCATATTCCTAATTATATAGTTTCTTTTGTGATTTTTAGGAGGTGGGCAATTAGTCAGAGATTAGGTTGTTTGGAGAAATGGTATTTAAAAGTAAAATAGAATTATAGATATCTTAATTATGTTTAGAACCAAACTTTAATTTTACAAATCTACAAATTTAAAATTTAACATATCACCTTTAAAATAAATTTAATATCCAATTTGATTTATTCTTGTCACCTGTACTAAGATACAGTGAAAGTATTGTTTTGTGTGCTATCCAGACAAATTATACCTCACATTAGTACATCAGGGTAATAGAACAGAACACAGAATACAGTGTTGCAGCTACAGAGAAGGTGCAGAGAAAGATCAACTCTAATGTATGAGAGGTCCATTCATACGTCTGATAACAGTGGGGAAGAAGTTGTCTTGAATCTGTTGGTATGTGTTTTCAAATTTTTGTACCTTCTGCCTGATTACGAAAAAATACTTGCTTTCAGTGAATAGCATGAAGTCAGTCATTAATATTTGAAAAACTGCTTTCTAAATAGGAAGACCTAAAAAGCACAGCTACTATGAAATGTCAGCAACAGCAAGGAATCAAAAGAAACACTGCGTAATATAGGATATAATTTCACTAGTAATAGTGAAAAGCTCCTCTTGTCATTATATTTTCTTAATAGTTATTTATGTGATTTGGATGTGTTGGCAAGACAGATGTTTGTTGCTTGTCAATAATTACCCCATGTAAATGTGGTATGTGTGCAAGCTGTTATGAAGAGAGCTCAAGGTCTTTGGCTCAGCGATGTTGAGGGAATAGCAACATATTTCCAAGTCAGGATGGTACGTTACTTGAAGGGAAATTTTCAAGTAGTGGTGTTCCCATGTGCCTTCAATCTTTTAGACAGCAGAGGTCTGGAAGATGCCATTGCCTTTGCAAATTACTGCAGTGCACCAATCAGAAAGCCTTCCTTTAATCTTACAAAGTTATATTGAGTAAGGAGATGGAAAAGTAGCTGATGCTTCACAATATTTGTATACTTTGGCAGGAAATCTTCTTTTCAAGAATGCTGTCCATTTATGCTGTTTCTGTGGTGTTTCTTTTGAATTCCACCAATGTTGCAGCAAAGGTTCGGAAAACCTTCATGGAAGTTCAGCATGAATTGTGCTTATGCTTCTTATGGTATTTGTTTCATTCTGTTTGCATTTTATTGTGTTTGAGGTGTTGAAAAATCTATTTTGGCAATGGTGATGGATAAATCTTAAATCTTAGCACGAGAAATGATAAGCTTTACTGTCTTGAGGTACATGCAAGTCTGTGGAATACAATTCAATCTTTATGTGTTTGATTTGATTTTTGATTTGATTTATTTTTGCCACATGAACCAAGATACAGTGAAAACTATCATGTGTGTACTCCAAGGCTCCGTAACGTGAACTTACATGACTCCTAATAGAACATAGAACATAGAACAATACAGCGCAGAACAGGCCCTTCGGCTCTCGATGTTGCGCCGACCTGTGAACTAATCTAAACCCATCCCCCTACACTATCCCGTCATCATCCATATGCTTATTCAAGGACTGTTTAAATGCCCCTAATGTGGCTGAGTTAACTACATTGGCAGGCAGGGCATTCCACGCCCTTACCACTCTCTGAGTAAAGAACCTGCCTCTGACATCTGTCTTAAATCTATCACCCCTCAATTTGCAGCTATGTCCCCTCGTACTAGCCGACGTCATCATCCTGGGAAAAAGACTCTCACTGTCCACCCTATCTAATCCTCTGATCATTTTGTATGTCTCTATTAAATCCCCTCTTAGCCTTCTTCTCTCCAATGAGAACAGACCCAAGTCCCTCAGCCTTTCCTCATAAGACCTTCGCTCCAGACCAGGCAACATCCTGGTAAATCTCCTCTGCACCTTTTCCAATGCTTCCACATCCTTCCTGTAATGGTGCGACCAGAACTGTATGCAATATTCCAAGTGAGGCCGCACTAGCATTTTGTACAGTTGCAGCATGACATCACGGCTCCGAAACTCAATCCCTCTACCAATGAAACCTAACACACCATATGCCTTCTTAACAGCACTATCAACCTGGGTGGCAACTTTCAGAGATCTATGTACCTGGACACCAAGATCCCTCTGCACATCCACGCTACCAAGAATCTTTCCATTGACCCAGTATTCTGCCTTCCTACTATTCTTCCCAAAGTGCATCACCTCACATTTATCTGCATTGAACTCCATTTGCCACCTTTCAGCCCAATTCTGCAAATATTTGTATGTTGGTGGATTTTACAACTTCGCAGCTATTTTTCATTGAGTTAAGTTAGCATATTTGAAATTGTATGAGCTGATCAGAGGGATCCCAAATTCATCTCTTAATCAGTCAACGTCAGTTAGCTAATCGCATTTGAAATGGAGGTCTATACAATTGATCATATTCTCCTTGGAATAGGAACATGGCTTAAACAAAAATCAACAAAAGTTACCTCTCCTAATTACAATTAGCATTATAACCACTAATAATCTCTTCAAATGAACACAGGCTTGAGGTTGCCTTCAATGCCCCCAACCTCCATGACCAAACAGCCTGCCGATGCACAATGTCTGTCATAAACATGGATAATGATAACTTTAGCGAATTCAACTGTCATGATGATGGGTCATAACCATGCATCACTTATGGATCTTCTGAATTTTTAACTGCAATATGTTTTGTTTTCTAAAAGAGGACAAACAGCCATAAAAAGACCAAAAGTGTAAATTCTGCAGAATGCAATTTATTGACTGACTTTAAGACCATTGTGGATTATTCTTGGCCTTGAGTGAGACCCTGGAATACCACATATGACAGTTGGCAGAGAGACAGACTTCAGATGGCAGAAGTACAAGGCAATCTAATTACCTCCTCTCATTAGGAAAACAAATCCTTGGGTTCTGCTCCAAACTACGAATGTGATTTAAAAGATATGTTTGTGTTTATCCTTCCTGCAATATAAGAAACATAAATTTGAAAAAAAGCAACTGAAAATCCTGCTCTCTTTGGATGCTGTGAAGGTCACAGCTTGGGGACAGCCATTAAACAGCCTAGCACTGCAGGTCAAAATTTGAGAAAACTCTTGCTCTGAGTGCTGCAACCTAGGAAGAAGGAAAAACAGGACAAATGAATTTTAACTAACCTGCAAAGTTAAGAATCTTGAAATCAATGGCAGAGCTACCAATGTTACCCATTGCAACAGCAGCAATGTTGCTCTATCTACTGCTCACAAATAACTCAAACATTGATCTGTACATCTTTTGACATCTATTTCTGTTGAATTTGCTCCCATTTCTAATTTATGTGTGTGGTGTTATTAATTCTTCTTGCAATTGGCATCTAATAAACTCACTCTTTCACTGAATCAAGAAAGCATAATTAAATTGGCTGCTTTTAAAGTAAATTATTGATTTGATCAGGGAGAAAGGCATCCACATGAGAAGTTTTGTTGCAAGTAACATAGGGGCTGGGTGAATAAAGGAAAGGAACAAGTTTGTCCGTCCTCACCAGACAGATTGACAGCTTGACAGATTGACGTGTATGATACTTTAACCTGACTGGAACCATGGTAAACTAGGGGATCTTGCACGGGTACTGGTCATAATACCAACTGAGCCAGACCCACTAGGAGAGGGAAAAGAAAAATAAAATGATGGAGAAGAAAAGATCCATGTGAAACTTAACTTTGTTCCAGTGTAAAATAACACACTCTCTTCCAAATAGTTTAAACTGGTAATTTTGCATATGATGCTGACTTCATGCATCTAGGCAATTAAGGAAGTCACACATCTGCACAATCTTTAATCAATGAGGCACACAATGGACAGATCTAAGCCAATAAAAATTTATCCGTATTATAAAAGTCTGCCTAATGGGCAAAACTGACATTTCAACACAGTTTGGCAGCTGTGTAAAATAAGGAATGTGGCAAGATTCTGCTTAAAGCTAAGAACAAGTGCTAAGGTTGCTGTAACATACGGGGTTTAAAATATAATAAAGGACAATTAAAAAAGTTGCAAGTAACCTTTGATGTGTAAACAGATATAGCTGAAGTTCCTGACACAAAATGGCTTTTAACAAAAAGAATAATTGTTATCACAGGCACAAATGTTTTCTGTTTTGGCAAGCTTTTGAGCTAACCACATGTCAAATTAGGTGGGCGGATTTTTCTCAGCCGATTTAGTGGCTCGGTTGCAACTATCTTTCCTCACCTTTCCTTCTTGTTAGTAACTTGATCCCTGATTTGTCTGCAATGTTGACAGCTGATGGTGCACTTTGAGAGTATTACCAGTGGGCGAAGGCTGGCCTTTATCCTCTTCTTTTTCTCTCTCTCAATCCTTGCAAGAATAAAGCCCAGTTGTGATGAACATGTATGATATTTTAACTGTCTGATTGAATAGTTTCCAATTCATCACTCCACAGAGAGTCTCGTTAGCTTATACTAGGGCATTGTCAACTTTTAACGACGCTTGAGAAATGAAGTAACATGTTTTATAAATGGACCAAGTTTAATTTTGTACTATGTGTCATCTTAAAGATATGCTTTATTTGGAAACAAAGAGCAAGTCATTTTCTTCATTCTGACAAAAAGAAAGAGAAGACTCCTATAATGTTCCTGAGTACAAATTGGCAGCATGTCCAGTGATGCAGAAATGCTCAGTGCAATCATTGAGAACATAAAAGTATTTTTATAAGCAAACTCGTAATTTAATAGGAATAGCTCAATAAAGTCTGGGCAGCATGGCTCCCAGTTCTCAAGGAGTTTTGAAAATCTGTTCCAATGTGTTATTATGTAAAGGCTATTTGTGCTTTTATGTCAAATTAAGAAGATGAATGTTAGACATGAATCGAAGGTTTATACAAAGGCTTGGTTTCACAGTTCTGTCTAAACATGATTGCTAAAAAATCAAATTCAGTTGTCCCACTGGAAATAAAGGTTTCTCTGGCATTCCTTAATCTTTGCCAATTTGCAATTTTACAGCAAATTGAGTTACAAGAGCACAGGCCCATCATCTTTCCCGCACCAATATCCTGAATTTCACACAACACAGCTATTGATTTGTTGATTATGCATGTCTCTTCTTTTCCTGATACCGCATTATTAAAGAGGAGTTGTGTCTTTTCTTTCTCCTTGGAAGATGATTACTTTCTGTAACTGGAGAATCAAGTCAATGGTAGTCATAAGACTGTAAGAACTTGAAGCAGGAATAGGTCATTCATCCCCTCGAGCTTGCTCCTCCATTGAACATGATCATGGCTGATCACATCTCAGTCTCAACTCCAGTTTCCTGCCCACTCTCCATAACCCTTTAACCAGTTACTAATTAAAAATCTATCTATGCCCTCCTTACATTTATTCAGTGTTCCAGCAATTTTTTTTTCCTTTATTCATTCATGGAATGAGGGCATCACTAGCCAGGCAGCATTTATTGCCCATCCCTAATTGCCCAGAGGGCAGTTAAGAGTCAACCACATTGCTGCGTGTCTGGAGTCACATGTAGGCCAGACCAGGTAAGGGTGTCAGTTTCCTTCCCTAAAGGACATTAGTGAACAAGTTGGGTTTTCCCAACAATTGACAATGAATTCCTGGTCATCATTAGATTTTTAATTCCAGATATTTATTGAATTCAAATTCCACCATCTGCCATGGCGGGATTTGAACCTGGGTCACCAGAACATGATCAGGGTCTCTGGATTAATAGTCCAACGATAATACCACTAGGCAATTGCCACCCCACCACTCTCTGGGGTAGAGAATTCCACAGATTTAGGATTGATAACTGTTGTGCTGGACTGCAAATATAAGCTCGAAAGGAATCTTGAAATCAGCAGTGCAAAAGATCAATTATTCAGTCCCCAACAGCATGAATTTATTTTGGTGTATATCATGTATTGTAGTATTTAATATTGAGAAGAGATGACTGAGTTAAGTTTTGTGTCTACTGGCTCTAGGACTGTAAAATGTCCTTATTTACATTTTGTTCTCATACTATTAATCCTACCAGTCTAACAAGCAGACGATGGCTGCGGCGGCATAGCCACCTACCAACTCCAGCACCTGTGTGCAGCAACTTTATTTCAACCAGGCAGTGGTCACATTTCTGAAAATAGAGATATTACTGATAATGACACTTAGGCCTAACTGCGATCTGAACCAGATGCTTGCAGTGGGAGACCATTGTCACCTCTCCACAAAGCCTCGTGACAGGGAGACTCCTGACCAGATGAAGTAAGTTAACTTATTACCCAGGAGCAGAAAGAGTATTCTGGTTCAGGTACAAGATTAATGGTCCCTACGCCAGGAGTTAAAATCCCAAACGACTCATTGTGTCGGGCGCTGGATAGATTGCCATGTGCCTTGGTCCTGGTCTGCCTGACTTAGGACTGTGAGCAAGTGTCCCCTCGACTATTTTGAGTTCATGCCTAGAATTACTCAAATTAGCTTGGAATAGAGAACTGAGTGCTATTTACACCCAACCCTTCAAGATGATATGACAAATTTGAAGCTTGCCTTAGACATTATTTTGGGTGGCTAGCCAATCTCATAAATGGCTTGAGAAACTCACCCGTATGATTCGATATCAAATTATACGATAGCATAATCCGTGGTGCAACAATTGGTGTCCCTAGTGAAATGAACTAGACATCCATGTATTTTACGTGCGCTCACATCTGGGTCTCTGGTCTTTTTAAAGGCACACTGAAACACTTTGAGACAAGGTCTGATATCAATTATTTATCTACCTTGTTTCACAGACAGCATGTGAACATGCAGAGTCACAGTCAAAGCACATTTCAATCGCTTAACTCAATTTTATTTCTTTCCTCAGAGATCAATAGAAAAATATGAAAAATCACAAGGTCCATTGTGTTTTGTGGGTCAGCATATTTGTTTTTGGCAGATTTTTCTCTCTAGATGTTCAATTGCAAGTGCTGACCTTCAGCATCCTTAGCATCCAGCAAAAGGGCAATAGGCCATGGCTGCCCATCTTTTGGTTTAACATTCTTCTCTGTTAATTTGAGCCTAAGGAAGCAATGGCACAACAATTTCAATGCCTATGCATGGAGGTGTTCACCTTAAGACATGCCAATCAAACCACCAGAACAAACTTCTCAAACTTCAAATACTTTAGAAGAGGAATTGAACATTATTGCACCCATTTCTCTCTGTGTTCTAAATCACTATTGGAGAAATATATTTAAGGTCATGATGTCACCTTGATATGTTACAACTGGCTGCTAAATTGGAAGCCAGTGACTTCTGGGCATGCAGGATGTCTCACATATATGCAACTCAGAGTCCTAACTCAGATTGTGGGATGTGACCAAAATTGATCAGAAATTGTTTGAGCCACGTAGTTTCACAGCTTCAGCCTCTCACACCACTCACCCTTCCTGGGAACTACATGGAGGCTGCCTGCTTATCAGAACTGAACACAAGCGGTCAGCAACAGGATGGCCAGACTAGTATCCACAGGTTACCAGCTCAATGCAGCCCAATTCCACATGGGCCTTAGGGCAATACCATTGGATGGTTCAAGCCAAAAACATGGTGCAAGTTGAATTTCTCCCCGTTTGGCGCTATGTCAATATGAATAGAGTCATCCCTACCTTGGTGGATGTGAACATTTATTTGCTTGCTTTGGATGAACTGATGAATTGCTTCACTACCATCTTAGTTAATCAGTCTGGGATGAAACAAGAGAATTCAAAGACTTGAAAATGTAACATTACAAAACACTGAAATAGAGCAGAAGGTTTGACAACAGTCCCAAACCATTTGAAACTGACATAGATCTGAGGATAAAAAATGATCCTAAAATCTTGACACTTTTCCTCCAAGAAAACTAAATATAATAATAAGTCAAAGCAGACTTCAGCCAAATAGAAGGTTCAGTCAGTTGTGTTGTGTAAACGTGGTTGTCAAACAACCAACCAATAAAGAGGACATCCACTAGAAAATGGTTCCGTGCCATGAATATGCATGTAGCATATTATTATGATGCCAGAGGATAAATTTAGTCCTCCAGCCCCAAATTATAATCATGCTCCCCAATTATTTTTGTGGCGGTAATCCTTCTCTTGTGGTCTAAACTAGCTTTTGTGTGATGTCCAACAATTCCAATGTTTCCGTTCTGTTCATCCCAGTTTTGTTTCTGCTTCATTGACTTTACTGGCTCGATCATTTATCAGCTGTCTCACTGAGACAACTGAAGGCAGACACAATACCATATGGGGTCATGATGACCCAAGAAATATACTTTCCCTTATTAGGTTTATTCTAAAATTATACAGACTTTTTGACGTTGTTTCATATTATCTCATTTGCACTGTAATGTCAGGGAGAAATAGAAGATGGTCAGTATAAACATTGATAACCTTTACAATGTTTTATACTCAGAAAGCAGCAATTAAGGAGTGCCAGCACAAGATTTCCCAGCTGATGCTGGCACTAAGAATTTGTGCAGACTCTACCTTTTTGAGAACATCTTGAGTAAAACACCTCGAACACCCCAGGCTTTCGTTTTTTTGGTAACGCATTGCATGGTAAGGCAATGGCTGCAATCAATATAGCCCCCTTTAAGATATTTGACCAAAGATTTTCACTGAACTCATTTCAAGAGCAAGCATTTGCAGTATGTTGAAAATGTCTGTGACTGACTCTAAGGATCTGTGCAGATCGATTCAAGTTTTTAACCAAGTCTCTATTTCAGATTGATCTCCTGCAGTCTGGAAGGGATTCATATCACTAAATGTAGCTGTTAGGCTTTTACTGAATTTATCTGAATTGACCCACTGTTCACAAAGAGCAAGAAAAGATCCGGTTCAAAAGCCCCCTTTGTTCCTTCAGAAATGAAAGAGTGAGTGATAAGGTTTTCGCTATCCTTGGAAAAGGCATTCCTTTCATATAATCTCATCTGGACTTGTCACCGTTAAACTCAGAATGGTTTTTGGTTAACAAGTGATGTGTGTGATACAACTGAGATACTTCAATTGTATTGTTTGGAGTCCTGATACATTGGTATAATTGATCTTTAATGTTGTAGAGGGGGATGTTTGATCAAACAACTCATGGTCAAACGTTACCCAGAATATCGTTCATTGTGGTGGGAAACTTGCAGAAAACTAGAACATAATATTAAGAAGAAAAATTTTAGGTACAGATCAACTCCAAAGGATGTAGCTGATCTTTACAATTTTGTGCACTGTTTTTGTAATCCACTAAAATCATCCTACAATACTGACAGCAAGCTGCATGAAAAATGTCATTGATTTCAAACAGATACCTCCTTTACACTTGCCAAAATGACACATCCTAAGTGGCAAAAGTGTATTGAGCAAAGTGAAATTATTGTAAAAATTAAAGTAGCCCTGTTCGGGGTAACAGAAAATACTCAGCAGGCCCATCAACACTTACCACAGCGAAAACAATATTTGTTCTCTGATCAGATGCTAATGAGTCTGTTATATTTTTAGCATTTTCTTTTCAACTTTATTTCAACTTTCGGCATTTGTGTTCTTTTCTTTCTTTGCCTTGACCACATTTCTCCTTTCAGGACCATACTTTGGATGTCTATGTCACTGATTAACTTGCTGATCTTATTTTACCTTACAATGCCTACATTCTTGTTGTATATGTTACATTCTCAAAGCTGTGTAGAGATGACACATTTCTACATGTGTAACAGGTTTTACTCATAGCCTGCATTAAAGTATCTAATCCATGATTCAGCTCAGTCTTAAGACTCTAGCTACAGTTTTGTTTACTTTTTCTGAGTCCACACTCGGTCTTAAACAATCAAGTGCAGTGAACATCAATACAAAACAGACTCTAATGGCAAAGCATGGAACAATCAAACACTACAGATCTTAACTTTAGAAACTCTCAAGAGCTTTTCTCTCTCTGTTTTCATAAATTTCATAAGCCTTAGAAATTGACAGACACTTTGCGCTGAATTTTATGCTTTTTATTTGGCTAAATGACAGTTACATTAGCTTTCATAGAAGGCTTTTCGCCATGAGCTCGAGCAAGTTTTCTTGCTATATCTGACCAAACTTGCCTGGTTAGCCACTTGCCCCACCCCTATGGCACTCCTCTTGTCTGATTCTATCCCCACCTTACCATGCACCGTTCCTGGAACAACCCACCACTGCCTGGTGATCTCAGAATTTGATTAATGTCTCTGGACCCAACACCATCTTTGAAAAGGCCATGGTGCATCTCGCCAAGTACTGTCAATCCAGAACTGCCCTGCATGGTTCCTGACATTTGCCCTGGACATGGCATACGGGGCTGCTTTGGAGGCAGGGACCTGGAGATCCTGCTGGACAGGGTGATGTGGAGTTGGGGCATCCTCTTTCCCAGGAACTAGCAAAAGGAGGCCAGACCAGTCAGCTTGCTGCTGAGCTGTGTGAGCACACATAACGGTGCCATTTCTTAACACCATGATTCAACGCGGGTGGCTCTTGGAGATGCGCCAAAGAGGATTGAATAGTGCTTTTATGAATTTGTAATTGCACTGTAATGTAACAATTGTAGTTGAGCATTGCATGTACTCTGGATAGATGTGGTCAGATAAGGAATAATGAGGTGTTACACTGAGCTTTTTGGTAATAATTGATAGA
Source organism: Ginglymostoma cirratum (assembly GCA_024137785.1). NCBI lineage: Eukaryota > Metazoa > Chordata > Chondrichthyes > Orectolobiformes > Ginglymostomatidae > Ginglymostoma > Ginglymostoma cirratum. Next base: position 13,415,879 of record JAHRHZ010000274.1, read on the forward strand.
ATTGCAATTACAAAGGTAGGACTTGGAAAGAATGACATGTTGCTGTGTCGTGAATATGTTACAGAGACTTCACAGTCCAAAACAAGCCCTTTGGCCCACGTGATCTGGGACACGCACGAACCGCCTGCCACTTCATCTAAACTGATTAATAAAAGCTTCTATTCCTTCCCTCCAACTCCATTTAACTTTCTAACTTACCCTCACTGTTCACTGTGAAATAAAATTAATATATGAAGGATGAAGCAGAAGTTTCCTGAAAAAGATTATGCAAGAGCTTCAAGAAAACAAGAGCTGATGACTTTGATTTTCCTTAAAGATGTGATCTCTGATTTTGTCTGCAAGTTCAGCCATTTGGCACCTCAAATTTAATCCAAAATTTCCTGGAAAAGCAGTTTGAAAACACTGAGGGAAATGACTAATGAGGAATCTAGGTAGCAGAACAGCAACTATCTTGTGCCATCAGCATTAAGGAACAAAATTGACCTTCAGATCCTTACATAATAATGAACATTAACACTTGCAGACGATTGCTTGAGTTATGAACACAGTCTAGAGCTCTATTCAGTTTTCTGGAACATGTAACGTATGAAATGTTCCAATAACCTCAATGACATGGGCATTGGTGAGAAAGCTGGGAGAATTGCATGAAATTATCAGTGAGGAGCTTCCCGTTGTTGAGAGGGAACGGTCCCATCTTCCAACCAAGTGTTCAACAGCAAGACGAGATTCTTGCTTGTGAAAAGTGAGAGGCCTACTAGATTACTATAATATCCGCATTATTACATTGTCTCACCTCATTGTTATGCTGTTTCCCATTCTTCCACATGCTAAATAGAAACTAGTTGATGACAGTTCCTGACTGTCAAAGTGGTAATCTGCTGACTCAAAATCGACATCCACTCGTCCACATCTCCATCAGCCATCAGCATCACGAGATACACTCCAAGGGAAGCAGCCGCATTCATCCCCACCCCGTCTGTATGTCCCCACACCTCAGTCCATTCAGCAGGACCTCCAGATCCCCTTCAGAAAACTGGGGTACTGATTTCCCTCTCAGTACCCCAACAGGTCTATGACAAATAAAACAACCCATGCAGGGCAGCTACAGTCTGTCAGCATTCAAGCGAATGCACGAGTAGGTTTCCAAAGTGGCACCAGGAATCCCAGCAGTTCCTAGCAATGGTCAATAATTCCATTTTAGATGGTAGGAAGGTGCAATGATCAGGACTCTATGAGTGTGTGGTGCATTGGTAATGAGATAAGTGCTGGCTTGGGAGCAGAAGTAGCCCCAGGCTTCCCCCTGGTTCACAGGTAATGGGTTGGTTTCTAAATCCATTTCTTTTCGTAAATGATACAAAGATATTGGAGTGAGGGCATTTCCATTTGGAAACACCCTTTTCCTTCCTCCCTTCCATTGCGGCTCACTGTTCCTCATGAGCTGGAAGACTTCTGATAACTTGAAGAGTGCGCTCACTGTCCTAAATTAGATAGAGAAACCGAAAAAAAAATTCCAGTGATTGACTGGTTTTCCCTATGAGGACGGCCTGGAATTTAGAAGCAGACCTGACCTCAGTTTCCCATCTGAGATGGTATATCTTGCTGAATGTGTTTTTGCAGCACCTCTGCTTTACAGCAGTGGAATGAGTCTTTTGTACTTGGTGTTTTTAGATTGTCAATTAGTGTTTTGGGAATTGAAGTCCATAAATATTTATAGTTCTGTAATGACTATAAATCAAGTGTGCTTGGCAGAACTGGCACAGTTTTGGAGTTTGGCAGCACTAGTGTGGTTGTTCTGGACTTTGACAAACAGGGAAGAGTTCTGAGGATTGGCAGTACTGGACTGAATCTGAAGACTAGCTGCCCGTTAGAGTTTGGCAGTTGTTATGGGTGAATAGGAAGATGCTGGGGATTGGCAGCAATGGGAGATACTATGTGATTTTGCAGCAACGTGGAGAAGGAACTTGGTATTCATTGGCACAGTTGGCACTGCAATGTGGACTTTGGCCTGCTTGTGGATTTCCAGCATTCATCACGAATGGGAAATGAAACAGGATACTTCTGGGGAATAGAGACCACACAGGTATTCAAATTTGCTTTGTGGGTTGGAACAAATCTTGTGCTTTTTTTAATCTCTCATATATTTTGGTGTGGTTGTATTATAAATGGTCTCTTTAATATGTAGCCTGAAACTGATGTGGCTTTTCCAGCGGACTCAGTTCAGATCAAATGGCAGCTCTGGCTAACAAATAAACGGTACGCATTATTGCTAGAGTTAACCCATTGCATACAAACTCATCTTCAATGTGATAGCTTGCTGAACAAACCTGAAATCATTTGCAATTACAAATGAGATTTATTGGAATATATCAATTAGCTTTCTGGGTTGAATTTGCTCATTAGAATTTGCTTTGTTCAGTTCTACTGGTAATGTTCCCAAACAAATCTTTACAGCTATATTATTCTGGCAATGGAATTTTTGACTTGCAGCTTATTTTCAACGTTATGAAGAGTCTTTTCATTTGACAGTGCATCTGGAGGTTAATAGCATTAGATGAATGAAATAGATCCTTTAAAGGGGACTATATTTGAGGAAAAGAGGAGAATAAAGTTCATTTTAGTTTCTAACTGCACAATGAAATGATATAAATAATGTCATGCATCAGAGATGATGTAATGGACCTGACATTCCAGAACTCAATACCCATGGCCTGGAGACAGGAGTTCAAATCCCACAGTGGCAGAAGGTGAAACTTGACTTCAATAAAAATATTGAATCAAGAGTCATCTAATGGTGACCATGTAACCATTGCCAGTTGTCATAAAAGCCCACCTGGTTCACTGTTGTCCTGTAGGTAAGGAAATCCAGGTCCTCAAATATCTCACCCTTCATGTTTCTCCAGACATACAACATTGTGGTTGAGTCTTAACTGCTGATCTAGCCAGTGATGCCCACATCCTGTGAATGAAAAACAATGAATCTGTGTCATGTGATCATAACAAAAGTGACAGGTTGCTCTATTAACTCTCAGTCAACCATCCACAAAGACTTTTGTCCTGAAGGCAAGGCTCCTGTAAAATTCTTTGACAGAGACATTGAATTGTTTAAAAATAAGTGGGTGCGAGTGATTGAAACAGAAATAATTTACAACAATAATAAATCCCCCTCATTATTTAATGTTGTACATTTCCTGTGATTTGCTCACAATGTGAGAGGCACAACAGTCATGGCAGTCAACCGGCAATCAGAAGGCTGTGGAAGGTGGAGGAACTGTACCTAGTGAGTCAGTGTTGGGAGCAGGAAGAGAAGAATAATTGGCAGAATTCAGAAGCAGTAAATGATGCTCTGAGAAAAGTATGCAAGAGCTGAATGGAGCGGGAACATTGGTTCATCTGGATGAAACCACATTGCCTGTTGATATATGGGCAGTTGTTTGAAAATTAAATGCATTAATTTTGTTAGATTGATTAGTTTATATGTGCTGCTGAAAAGAGAGACATTTTGCTGAAGCTTTTCAATTTGCACTCATGAAGACAGATTCATACAGCATAGAAACAGACTCTTCAGTCCAGCCAGTCCATGCCAACCATAATCCCAAACTAACCTAGTACCACCTGCCTGCATCTTACCCATATCCCTCCAAACATTTCCTATTCACGTACTTTTCCAAGTGTCTTTTAAACGTTGTAACTGTACCTGCATCCACCATTTCCTTGGGATGTTCATTCCACACATGAACCATTCCGTGTAAAAAAAATACGCCCCTCATGTGTTTTCTAAATCTTTCTCTTTTCACCTTAAAAATAGACCTGCTAGTATTGAAATTCCCTACCCTGCCATTCAGGTTATCTATACCCCTCATGATTTTATCAACCTCTACAAGGTCACCCCTCAACCTCCCAAGGCTCCAGTGAAAAAAGTGTCTGCCTATCCTTATAACTCAAACCCGCCACTCCTGGCAACATTCTGGTAAATCTTCTATGAAAGCTCTCCAGCTTAATAATATCCTTCCTATTACAGGGCAACCAGAACTGAACATAGTACTCCAGAAGAGGCCTCACTAAGTCCTGTACAACCTCAACATGACATTCCAACTCCTATATTCAAAGTCTGAGCAATGAAGGCAAGCATGCTAAATGCCTCCTTTACCACTCTGTCTAGATGTGATGCAAACTTCAAAGAATTATGTACCTGAACCCCTAGGTCTCTCTGTTCTACAACACTACCCAAAGCCCTATTTTTAATTGTATAAGTCCTGCCCTTGTATGTTTTACCAAATGCATACCTTGCATTTATCCAAATTAAACTCCAGCTGCCACTCCTCAGCCCATTCATCCAAATGATCAAGATTGCTTTGTAATCTTACATAACCTTCTTCATTGCCCACTATACCACCAATTTCGGTGTCATCCACAAACTTACTAATCATGCCTTCCATATTCTCATCTAAAATATAAATGACAAACAAAAGTGGACCCAGCACCGATCCCTGTGGAACATCACCATTAGGACAAATGCAACAGTGCTAAATGATTAAATGAAATTTAGCATTCTTGCATTTGTCCTGGTTAGCCAAGGTGATAAGCTTCTGCAACGTGTGCACTACTAATCAAAAACTCATGTACAGTAATAACATAGATCTGAAAAACATTATATACTTCATTAACTTCAGCAATGTTGGCATGCTACAAAATCTTATGGCTGCTGTCTCATTGAAATTTCCATTGATATAGTATGAGCAGTGATTTTGCTGCTAAACCAATAGGAATGATAGGAAATCATATTGGCATCAATCACAAACAGTTGAAACTATAAACCAGAGTTCACATGTAACTGGTCAGAATGCCATTGCATGAGACTTTGAACAAATAAGATAGACACAAAAATCTAGATATAATTAAGACATATGCTATTGATCATATCTTCCCATAACTACTCTGCAGGTTAGTTTGCATCATATCTTTGAGAAAGAACAGTGATTACAGTAATTTTAAAAGGCTATGACTCTAAACATTGAAATTTGCATTCAATGCGACCTGGTACACTGGAGAATGTTGTCTAAACTTTAGGGTAAAGAAGACCATTGAAAAAGGTCTTTTCTTCTTATGAAAGCAAGGCGAGTAACCAAAATTCATTGTTCAAAACACTAACATGCACTTTTTAAAATTTGTTCATGGGATGTAGGCAATACCAATATTTGTTTCTCATCCCTAGTTGCCCAGTTAAGGCAATAAGTAAGAGAATACTTAAGAAAGTAGGTTCAAAGTGTCAATTGATTTGAAATTTAGAGGGATAACACAAAATTAAGCTAATTTGCCTTAGCACATTACCACAGAAAGAATGAAAACAGACCAGCTACACTGAGACTTCAGCAGAATTGTCCCCTCCCTGGAGGTGGCAAGAAGGATGTGAGTATCTCTCCAGTGCTAATTTGCCTAATTATTTGCCCCTCTTGCCACTCGCCCACATTAGGTTTTGGAATGAGAAGGTCCTTTAGGGACTTTTCTACTACCACCAATTAAGACCCTTAAGTGGCTAATTTATTGCTACTTAAGGGTCTCATCTTGCCACCGCCCCAATTCCATGCCTCAGTGGAAGGCAGGAAAGGCGACCAGCTTCCCAAAGGTGGCCTGCCTACCAGGTTGGGGAAATGGTCTCCAAATGCCTAAGTCTAGCCAATCAGAGGCTGGGGAGTCAGGGGTTGGCCCCTAAAAATTCGGTTGCCTCCAAATCCCCTAACACCCACTCCTCACATCCCTTACCCCAACAACAAGAAAATTAAAAGAACACTCACACTAACAGCTTGGTTCCATGCTTGAGGAGTAGGCCTCAATCAGCAATCTTTGGGACTCAGAAGCTACAAACCTCTGAGAGCAGTAAGTCACTGAGAAGCTCACCCATGTTTTGCTTGACAACTCTTAATGAGCTTCTTGGCATTGATAGGATGGGTTATCATGGCAGAGCTGTATGTAGTTGCCACCTTACACTTCTGGCCCCAACAGTTTGAAAAATTTTGGAAAATCATGGTGGTGTCATGCTGCTGACCAGTTCTGGATGGTATCAAAATATTGAGCATTTTATGATGTAAGCGACAATAATGCAGCATCTAAGAATAAAAGAAAGAGACAGAGAGGAACAGAAAAAGTCTTTTGATTTCTGCATACCTCTGAGAGCAATTTACTAGCTCTAGGAATGAGTCCCTTGTTGGGACTAGGTGCCATTGCAGAAACATCAATCTTCTCATTCGAAGGGTTCTTACGTCTTTAAGTAACAGCCCTAAATTTCTCCAGTGAGTTTAATTTAATTGACTGCAGAATTCCTGCAATGTTCCAATTTTGTGAAACTAAAGACTGACAGCACAAGCTGTACTGAAATTTGTGGGAATTCACAACTCACAACATATATCTTCAAGTGTTTTAAAAGTGCTGGGAAAAAATAACAGTGAATTGATTTTAAAAAAAGGGCAATAATGGAATCTGCATTAAGCTTATAATGTAATTAAGAATGCAAGTTCTATGAAAATACAAGGACAGGAGAATGCTGACAACCACTTTGAATTCTCACGTCAAATTCACTAAATTATGAGTTTGCAATCTCAGCTGCCTGAAGCTAAAATCCCTGAATAAAGAGACGCACTGTTTGTACCAGAACTCCTGGCTCTCACTTGAAATCTTTTTGAATCATTTGAACTAGCACTATTGTCACAAGAGTCACTGGGTCAGGAATTCTATTGCAGTGGGACCCAGACACAGATGAACTAATTTCAGAAACAAAAGCAATGAGGGAAATGTTTTCTTTAAAAGAAGTTTACAGAAATGAAAGAGAATTATTAGCTGAGTAAATGTAAAGACAATTCAGATTTAAATATTGAATACTGTAATTGATTCTTGAATTGATTTTTATAACTGATTTTTCTGCTAATCAATTACATTGAGAAGGAGAAATTTTTATATGTGGATGTGTTGCAAAATGTAGTTTGCTTCTGCCGATAGATTTAGCACTCCAAACAGCTTTAAATATGTCATAACATGGGGAAAAAGAAGGAAATGATCTATTTACCTGATACTAATGAGGTGGGATGATAATACAAAGTTGGACAGAACAGAAAATAGCCTCTGGCTAAGCCATATAACACCAGTAAAATAGGCTACTTAACATATCTTTAACAGTGAAATAGAGTACATCAATCTTTCTCCAGTACCTTAAATCACACTACTTTTGTTTTTTGCCAAATGCACTGCAGGAAAAAACATTTTCAAATAGAAAGTAGCTAGGGTATGCAATGAGATAGTAGGAACTGCAGATGCTGGAGAATCTGAGATAATAAGGTGTAGAGCTGGATGAACACAATGTACTGCCTGAAAGTGTGGTGGAGGCAGGTAGGTTCAACTGAGGCTTTCAGAAAAGCATTGGATGATTATTGTTTCAATTTTAATGTGCAGGGTTTTGGGAGAAAGGCAGGAGATTAATTCTAGTCAAAATGATCAGAGATTCTGTGCAGGCACAATGGCCTGAATGGCCTCCTTCTGCACCACAACAGTTATGTCATTTTGTGATTTTTGTATGTGTGATGCAACGTACTTCAGAAATACCATTAAAGGTTGGTTGATAACATTTTGATACTTCTATTAAAATGTATTTCTTAGCTGCTTTACTTCAACGGCAATTTGTTTTTGCAAAGTGGTTTTAACTTGTCGGGTGGAGGGTGAAAACACAAGCTTGCTCACTGTTTAATGTCAGATTTAAACTGACTAAGTAAGTGATCCAGTCAGGAGAAGGAGAGGTCGACCTTTTACTCTCATCTACTGAAGGGCAGATTGACATTTAATGATTTGCCAAGCAATGTCCACTTGCACAATGTGCAGTCTTGCATCATTTAATTAGGTGCGTAAAAGGAATTTTGAATCAGATCCTTTATTTATTCATAGGATAAGGGCATTGCCCTGAACACTATCTGGGCCTCTGGGTTAACAGTCCAGCAATATACCACTAGTCCATCGCCTCCCCTCTATACACCTACGTTAAAACATCCCTGAAGGACAGAAATAATAGAAAATGGAAAATGAATCAGTCTGGGGAAGGTGTGCTTTCTAGCTGCTGAATCCTGTCTATATGCAATAGAAATGGCAATAGCACAATAACTGAAAATAATACTTTAAATTGAGTGGTCCCTATGAATTAGACAGAACTTAGAACTGCTGTTGTCACTCTTTGCTCATTAAGTTGCCCCATAAGAAAATGTTTGCCCCATTTATCATTGCACAGTTATTCTTTCCCAGCACTTTGGAGCTCCTTCAATCCTTCATTCATTCTACACTGTACTGGTATTTAAGTACAATAATTGTCACCTAATTTGATTTACCTCTTTGATGTTGCAAAGTGATAATGTCAAGTCTATCAGCAATCCAAAGGCTCAGCTTAATGCTCTGCAGATGTAGCTTCAAATCTCACCTTGGCAGCTGGTGTAACTTGAATTCAAAATCTTAATAATAATTAATTAATATTTATAGAATTGTAGTCCAGTCTCACTAACAGGTATTCTAAAAAGCCAATGGATTCATTAATTCCCTTTAGGGGAAGGAATCTTCCAATCTTACCCTGTTTGGCCTGCAAGTGACTCCAGACCCAGGTCAATGTAATTGACTCTGAACTACCTTCAGAAATGGCCTAGCTAGCCATTTAGTTGTAACAATTAAGGAGAGGCAACAATTGCTGTCTTTGCCAGTGATGCTCATATCCACTCTGTCAATTCACTCTTAGCATGTCATATTCTGTAGGCCTTCATCTTTCACCTGAGATTCTCAAAGAAAAGAAAATCTGCAGCGGCAGTTTCTTCATCTCTGGGCCAACAGAGGTGTTCACGTCCCTTCTCAAGATGTGGTATCTACAGAAGCCTTTTGTAACACATCCAAAGAGATTGATTTAAAAGAAAGTTTTAATCTACTAGTGGTAATTAAAGGATCAATATCTCACTTCTGGACAGTCTCATGCCCTGGAGAGAATTCCCTCCAAGCTCTGCTGCAACACATATAAGCAATCACCTTTAAACTAAATTGCTCTTTCAGAATTCATGGGTTTAAGTGAAACTCCAGTTTTGCAATGAAGCCAGAGACGTGGGTTTCTTTCATGACAGGTTAGACAAAATGATCTTCAATGCCTTGTACAATGTAACATTGGAAGACTGTCATATGTACAAGCTTTTATAATAGCATTTTGTCAGTTTTTGTTAATGGCAGTGCTTCTACTTACAACCTAGAAGGTGCTGAATCTATTGCCTATTTGAGGACTTCAAAAATGTAATATCGGACAATACTTTAATTTTACAGCTGGTGTGCCTCATTGTCAGAGGTACTGCTTTTTCACTGCTACTTTAGAGCTAGGTAACAGCTGCCTTTCAGGACAACAAAAAAGATTCTGAAACATGTTTTCAACGAAGAGTAGAGGGCAGACCAAGCATCCTGGTTAATCTTCATCCCTATCCCAAACCTTCAAGACAATTTACTTGGTCATTACTTCCATTGCATTTGTTTTGAGGTCTTGCTGCGAAGGCTGCTGTATTCGCTCACAAAAAAAATTTAATTTGTTGACATAGGATATTGTGAAGACATAAATGGTGAAATTGAAATGCATCTGTTGTTATTTTTCTTTTTTTTAAATTAGGGATTAAAACTTTGTTTTAACCAAAAAATACAAGCATAACAACACAATCAGAGCAACATACTTCATTCAAACATGCAGTTTCTGAAAATGGACTGGTTCAGTAGGCCATGGATTATGGGGAATGGCATGAAATCTACTATTTACTATTAAGAGGAATCTTGTATCTATCAAAGTGAAGGTGACATTTTGTGAAGGCTTTGAAGGCTCTTTGATGGGTCTGCTCCTTAGCTTCAGTATGAAACATTTACAGCTCATGTACAACATACCGAAATGTGGAGCAAACCAGTTTTTTCTTGGAGTTAATCATGGTTTTTAGACCCAACCTCAAAATATTGCTGTCTGTTTCACTAGGATTCAATGTTTCCTTCTTCATTCCAATCCTTAGTGAGATTGCAAATTTACTACTTGCCATTTGACCACAAGAAACAGGGTTGAGGCTTCCAGCACTTGTGATTTACAAGAACAAGAGGAAAGAAATTTTTGTCTTAAAATGTCGATGTTTGATTTAAAAAGTTGGAATTTTAGGACCAGCAGTGAAGCCATGCATTCCGTATTGACCTTGAAGAAAGCAATGCTACCTAGCAATCTATTGGCAAAAAATCTACTTCATTTGATATGCCATTGATTGTAATGAAGTTTAACAGGAATTCCCAGTGTCAAACTGCAGTGATGCCATCAAGCTGTCTTTGTAACCAGTTACATCAAAGATTTTGCACAACAAAGCAAGAAATGAGATGCAGTGATAATCATATCATTTGTTAAAAATGCAGACCTAATATTGGAACATATGACACAATTAAGTCCAACTTTTTTTAAATTGACACCATCAAGTTTAAACGTCTCACAAATAACCTGAATGGAGACATTGAATAAAATTTTTGATGGAATTACATTTCAGGGCCAGATCGGTTGTTCAGTAGCAATTAATACCTAGATTACTGTTAAAAATCTATTTGTACCTCATTGATAAAGACTTATCGTTTTATGCAAGTACAAACAGCAGTGAGAATGGAAAACGACACCTTCTCAATTGACTTCACTGATTGCTGGATCTGTTGGCTGTTGAGTGCAACCTGTGGCACAGCAGTTAATGACAGAGCCCCAACTTCAGGATTCACACATTAATCTGCACTTACACTAAATCATGAATCTGCAATCGGATTCAGAGAGGTTATGGTGTTGAATGCAAACAGTTCACTGTTCAGGACATTGCAAAATGCCAATATCTGAACCACTGTACCACCTGCATAATCTATAAATATATTTTTCTTTCTTAGTGAGCACTTAACAAATTATACATGCATTGCATCTTTATTTAGATGATGGTATGTATTTAAGTGATCTACCTAGAAAAAAATGCCACACGGATTCGGCAGATTGACCATGTGTGATAACTGGAGTATGTAAGGAACTTCAATCTCCAAACACATACGCAGTATACTTCTATTCTTGGTCAACAGGGACATTAAGGGTGTAAGGGATTGGTATAGGGGAGGCAGATGGAAAACAACAGAAGGAAAAGTCACACCCCATGGACAGTTATAGGTTCATAGTCATAGAGATGTACAGCAAAAAAAAGGGCCCTTCAGTCTAGCATGCCCACGTTGGTCAAATTCAACCACCTAACTATTCTAATTCTATTTTCCAGCACTTGGCCTATAGGTCTATAATGCATTGGCATCACAAGTGCCCAACTAAATACTTCTTAAATATTATGAGGATTTCTGCCTCTACAACCCTAACAGGTAGTGAGTTCCAGATTCCCACCACACTCTGGGAGAAAAGGTTTATTCCTCACAAATCCTGTAAACTTTCTACAGCCTTCGTTTAAATCCATACCTGCCTGGTCATTGATCCTTCAATCAAGGGGTAAAGTTTCTTCCTGTCCATCCTATCTGTTGGTGAAATATGGTTCTACAGTGTCAAGTCATGCTGCATTTTGACACTGAGAGCTGAACGGACCTGATCAGCCATTATGGAGCGTAACATATTGGAAGTTAAATTTGTCCTCTTCCAGTATCCTTGGGTGTGCACTTTCAGCAAAGCTTAATGAGCAGCAATTCCTGGCCTAGGGACAGTTGGACTAATGAAAATATTCCAAAGCCTATAAAACAAATTGCAGTGAATATTTTGAAAACAAAAAGAATCATTTTAACCCAAACCCCTAGCAAAAAACTGATGAGATCAGATCAGGTGTAAGCCTTCCTGACTTTGATATCAATGGAAGCTGAAATTAGACAAGGTGTAAAGTACATGGAAGACTGAATTCTATCCATACTCAAGCAGACAGGTTAGATTACTATTAATATGTAATATATCAAATCATCCTGCCAGTGTTTCTTTTGGAACCTTAGTCCATTTTATGTGTCAGCTGTTGTTCAATAATAGCATTCTTGCCTTGGAGTTGGAATGTTGTTGGTTTGAGCTGTACTCCACACAAATCAGCACATAATTTAGGCTGAAAAAGTGCTGTACTGTTGGTGCTGTCTTTTAGCTGACACTTACCGGCAGGCCTGTCTGCTCTGTCAGTTGGATGTAAAAGATCCCGTGGCTTTATTCCAAGTAGAGCAGGGAACTTCTCTATGATGTCCTAGCCAATACTTATCCCTCAGCTAACATCACTAATACAGATTATCTGGTCATTCATCCCATTGCTGTCTGTAGAACATTGCTGTGCAAAAATTGACTATTGATTTTCTTCTAGCACAGCAATGACTACATTGTGTTAGCTCTTCACAGAATTTAAAGTGCTTTAAGAAGTTGTAAATTCATGGAAGGTATCATATAAATAAGTGCTGTATCTTGTTGTTGATGCTTGACACTTAAAAAAACCTAAATTGAACTATTTTGAAGATTAATTCACTTCTTTACTGGTTTATAATCCTTGAGGAGTTCATACATAACAATTGAGACTTGCTGAAACTCATACTGAAACCTCCTCATGAACAATTAATTGCTGGGCTCGTTGGAATATATTTACAATTAGGGTTCAAGTCTGGTCAGAAGACCTTGGGGGTGGGGGTAGCTGTATTTGACATGGATCCAAAGGGCTGCCTTGTCCTAATGGCGTGTTATGCTATGCCTCTGGTTAATTTTGTGGTGAGCAATGTAAACTATGAAATGCAAAGTTGTTTTTCAATAATGTCCCCTGTCGTGCCAACCTATAAACCCAAGAAACGAACACAGGATGTGGGAGACACAATTAACACGCAACCAGATCTACATGATTTGTAAGTACAACATCATCTGTGAATGTTGTGAACAATAATCTTAACACAGGCAGATTTAATTTATATTAGCTAAGATGACTAAGTGCTACATAGCCTCATAATACCTTCATTGAAGTGTGTGTGTCTTTATGTGCATGTATAAAGTATTGAAATGTGCAGCTCAGTACTGCAGAAAGTGAAAGTTACCCTGAAAATTACATTTTATTGTGGATTTTTAAGCAGATTAATGAAACTTCTTTCTTTAAGAAGTGCAAATAGTTTATGGCTCATAGGCTACAATATAAAACAATTATCAAAGCTAATTTCTTTGCAAAACATCAGGAAAGGCTTTGCTTCTAGAAGGTTTGCACACATTTTTCCTGCCAGTGTAGAAGTATGGCAAATTTATTAAGTAAAAACTAACATTCCAGTAATAATTGCAAATCAAGAGATGAAATAACCACAATCACTGTGCAACGAGTTCTGTGAAAATTATTAGGACTAAAAGCTAACAATTTCCCAGGTTCTGATGGACTTGATCTTTGAGTCCTAATAGTAGCTGCTGAGAAAGAAGCTGCAACAGTTCCAATTTTCTGTATTTCTCTGGATTCTAGAAAGGTCCTACATTTTGGAAAGTAGCAAAAGTAACTCTTCTACTTAAAGTATCTTAAGTTATGCTCACCAATATTGTGCAAGCATATTAATCACATCAGTAGTAAGTAAGACATAGCAAAGTCTTGTCAAAGAAGTCAGAACTCAATCCAAATAGAAATTTTACCAACTAACCACTACACCCCCACTGTCCAGCAAAGAAATTTTATTTAGGTTTTATTTATGCTTATGATATGTTAGTTATTGAAAGCATCTTTTGAAATAATGCACAGCACACTATTGTGAAGATTGCTAGTAAGTGTTTTCAGAGATATTTATTGTCCTTGTATATAGGTGAAGAGCATGTGCACTCTACTAACAGCTAAATGGAAACCATGTAGACAGGTTCCTGCATGGTTTGGCTTGGAGATTTAAGAAACTTGAGCATGTTGTCGGACTCTCAAATTATCAATATGAGTGATACGTTTAAACGTTGGCATTTGGCTGATTACTTGACTTTATCTTTAGTGGAAATGAAATTAGACAAAAATATTTAAATACATGCATCTCTTTCTCTCAAAAAATTCTCATTCACAATAAGATAGCTAGTTACATCCAAAATAAATACCAGAATACTCATAACACTCATCAGTAGTCATGTTTCAACCAAGTATGAAATAATAAATCTCTAAAGATTAAATATACAGCAAAACATGTAAATACATTTAATTATACAAAAATATAAATGTTACTATCCCATCCTCAAATACTTCAAACAACTTGCTCCCACATAGACATCCCTTCACAACAGTATGTCTTCCCGTAACAAGGTTGAATTTACTTGATCATCCAGTCTCAAGGCTTTGGCTGACATGTGACAAGTACCATTTGTGTCACACAAGTGCCAGGAAATTATTATGTCACATGAGAGAGAATCTAACCATCTCATCTTGATGTTCAATGGCATTACCATTACTGAGTCCAGCATTATCAACATCCCTGTGGGTTTACCACTGACTAGCCATTTAAGGGCAATAGCTACTTAAGCAGGCTATAGGTTAGAAATTTTATATTAAATGTAGCTCCAAGAACACTCAAGAGCTCAACACCATCCAGAACAAAGCAAACTGCTTGATTGGCACCCTACCTAACGTATTCAAGATTCTACTCCCTTCACCACTGACACACAGTGGCTATAGAGTGCAAGATTCACTGCAGCAACTAACCCAGACTCCTTTGACAACACTTTCCAACCTTTAACCTCTACTTCCTAGTAGAATGTCTGGTTGGCATGGGCAAGTTGAATCGAAGGGTCTGTTTCCATGCTGTACAACTTGATGGCTCTATGACAAGGGAAAGGATGTGTCAGAATATTAGTTGAAAGTTCTCCTTCAGGTGTTATTTCATCCTGATTCAGATCTAATCATTCTTCCTTCATTTTTGCTGGGTCAAAAATCCAGAACTCACTTTCTGAGAACACATGGGGTGTACCTACACACTAAAAATGGCAGTGGTTCAAGAAGAAAACTTATTGCCATCTTCTCAAGGATAATTAATGATTTGCAATAAAAGTTGCCTTAGTCCATACTGTCTACATCCCATGACTGAATAATTAAGAGTGTCCCAGAGCTGACCATGTATTAGCAGGGCCTTTTTCAGGCCACCTGCATAGGATGACACATGAATTTCTGTGGATTTCATTGGACACCTGTAATGGGCTTGAGCAACAACTGCCCATTCATATTCTTCTGTTTCTCTGTCCTGTCCACCCTGTTCCTAACGTAGCAAGCCATTGTGATTCTATCGGGACCTTTCCTATCACTGAGGCTGTATTGTAAGTCTGGAGAGTTGTACCAGTAGCTAAATTATGTAAACTTTGACAATTTAAAGAAGAATGTCAATTCATTCCTTATAAATCCACAAGGGCCTCCCAGTCAGCCGCCATCGACTGTCTGGGCCTCCCGCTAATATATATTTAAGAGTTACTTTCAAAACATTTTAAACAATTGCACAAAAAGAGTTTCAGAGAATTAAGCTGAACATTGCTCTTCAATTGGCTCCCAGGGCAATAAAAGTTTTAAAGGACAGCTCTTCATAGCATGCTTAACTGTCGCGCCAATTAAAAAGTTGCTCAGTGTATCTAATTTTCTTTCTATTTACAAATAACTGGTGCCAGATATTACTGTTTATTCAAGGAATACACAAACATAATTTAACAAGATCTACTTTTTAAGACCTAGAATTTCTTAGAGAAGAACAGAAGAAACAGAACTAAGGGTTGGACATTTGAGCCTGCTCTGCCAATCAATAAGATCATGCCTGCTCTGATTTTGGACTTAATGTCATTTTTCTGCCTTCTTCCAATTACCCTTGACTCTCTTGTGGTTCAAATTTTTGCCTCAATCAACCTTGAATATATTCACTGCTCTGTGAGATAGAGAATGCTAAAATTTAACAACCCTCTTAGAGAAGAAATTCCTCCTCACCTAGATCTTAAATAGAAGACCAGTTACTTTGAAATTGCAGCCCCAACATCCTCACTCCATTTATCCTAACAAGCCCCTTCAGAATCTTATATGTTTCAGTAAGATCATCTCTCATTCTTGTAAAAGCTGTAAAATGTAGACCCAAACAGCTCAACCTTTCATCATAAACAGCCCTTTATCCCAAGAGTTAACATAGTGAACATTCTCTAAACTGCTCTAGTGCAAATGTATCACCCCTTAAGTAGGGAAACTAGAATTGTAATATATTCCAGGTGAGATCTCACTAATGCCCTGTATAATTGTGGTACAACTGCCCTCCCTTAATACTTCACCCTACTTGCAATTGAGTCAACATTTAATTAATCTTCCTTGTTAATTACTATAACTATGTTGCTAATGTTTTGTGACTCATGTATGAGTCCAGATCCCATTATAATGCTGTATTGTCTGATTCACAGCTGTCAGACATACAGAGAATGAAGAAAGCCCTTTCTCATTTTCTGTAGGTGCAGTGGGACTTGACTGTTAGGATTTCTGGGGTAATTACTCTGGAGCAAAAATGTACCTTGTCATCAATGTCACAAAAGAGCTTCCTACCGCATTCAGGCAATTTCTTATTCTTTGCAGAGGTACTGTCACTGAATGAGCTTATCAACTTTGCTCTCCAGAGACAAACAATAGTAGAAGAATTCAGTAATACCTGGACACAAGAAATACAAGTGTTTGCCCCAAGCCAAAAAATGAAAATTTCCATTCTACCTGAAGTTAATTCATAACTGTTTGTTTTGTTCACTTGTAAAACTCATTCAATTAAATAAAATCCTGTTGCTGTCCAGGAAGTTTCTCTCCCACACTGTTAAAATAAGTCACTACAGCTACAAAACACTTACTCGCATTCCTATGACTCAGTAATTGGAATAGTGCAGCATTATTGTCATCAACCCAAAGTTAATCATCCCAAAATCTTACAAGTTTATCATTAAACTCCTTCATAGACACAGATCAAACCCACATGCCACGAGTTCAAAATCCAAACGATAAATACATATATCACACACCTCAAATCACAACTGTATTAAGCCCATCATGCTGTGAGTATACTATATGCTATGTTTTACATAATTGTCCATTTGCATGCTCCAACATGTACAATGCATCATGGGGAACATTCAGCTTTCTTCCATAGCTGCCTTTATTTTGAAATTATTGAATTAGTCACTAATTTTAATGAGATCATTTTAAACTTCAGTAAGATTGCAAATTCAACAAACCTGTCATCTTATTGGCATGTCCAAATGTCATAAATTTCTAAGAATCCCTTATAAATGGGAGATGTTAAAATCCTGCAGCAAATCTAATGTATGGTTTTGTGTTCAAACCACCATTATGGGAGCAACAGAAGTGATTTTGGACATGAAACATTTTGCTACCAGTTTCTAAGTTGGGGTAATTTAATACACAAAAACTGTCCATTTTATAGTCTAAGATAACAAGCATGGGGCTGGATGAACACAGCAGGTCAAGCAGCATCATAGGAGCAGGAAAACTTGACGTTTCGGGCCTAGACCCTTCATCAGAAAAAACTCTGATACCATTTTATTGTCTAGTTCTTTATTGGAGGGCCATTGCTACCACTGTTAAGACTGTGATAAAGGCAATCAGAAAATTAAACATAAATTACCTTTGGGCTGCCACATTTTCCAGTAAAAATTAATACGGGCTACGGCATTGAAGATGGAGAACTTTCAAAACATTACAGATATGTGCAAAAAGAAAAACCCTTTTCGTGGATTCCCAAAGTGTAAGCAAAGCTTGCTAAAGTGAAATGTGCTATATTGTTGGATTTGTTCAAGCTTGTCATAGCTCTGTGTAAGACCAAAGTAACTAGTGTGATGTAAAGCAACAGTCTCTATTAACTACATTTATAACAATCTATTGCACTTAAATTGAATATCAAATAAATTCTATATCAATGCAAACTTTCATAGAAAAGATATTCAAGAAAGCAAATCTACTCAAAAGTTAGCAACATAGCTATTGCTCATTGAAGCTTCCTTTATCCAACAATTATTAGACTGCTACAACTGTGCCCTTTCCTCCATGATAAGATCAGTGATACAACTGGTTTCCATAGACCTCAACGTCCAGCTTCATTCACAACTCTTCTAATAATGTTGCAACACAAGTAAACCAACAGCAGCCTCTAGATAACATCCAGTTTTAGTCTGAAGATTATGCATGTTCATTTTTAAATAAGTTCAAAATAAAGGCAGCCACCGAAGAGAGTTGAGTGTTCCCTGTGATGCGTTGTATATGTTGGAGCATGTAAATGGGCATTTATGTAAAACAAAGCATATGGTATACCCATAGCCTGATGGGCCTAATACAGTTGCGATTTAAGGTGTGCGATTTATATATATATAATTTATTTTATTGTTTGGATTTTGAACTCGTGGCATATGGCTTTGGTCTGAGTCTATGAAGGAGTTTAATGATTAACTTGTAAGATTTTGGGATGATTAACTTTGGGTTGGTGACAATAATGCTGCACTATTCCAATTACTGAGTCATAGGAATGCGAGTAGGTCATTTAGCCATGCATTGATAACATGATGTAGTTCCATATACTTATGTTTGTTCCATAATCCTTTAACATCTTTAATTAGCAGAATATTAGCAATCTCAGATTTTAAACTAACAATCGACCCGGCATCAACTTTGGATTAAGGGAATTCCAAACTTCCATCATTATTAGCATCCAGGAGTATTCCCTGACTTCACTCCTGAAAGGCTATGTTGATGAGTTTCAGATTTCCAAAACAATAAAAATGGTTTATCTCTACCTTATTAACTCTAAGTAAAATCTTGGAAATGTTGATTAAATCACCTGTCTCAGTGATTCAAACTTCCTGGGCGTACAGTCTTAATTCATATAGTCCCTTCTTGTAATTTAACCTACAGAGCACAAGCACCTTTCTAGAAAATCTATGTTGCACCCCTGCCAAGGTCAATATATTTTCTGTCATGTGAGATGCCGAAACTGCTTCCCGATCCAACCAGACTTTGTAGGGATGTATTATGACATCTAACTCCTTATATTCTAGTCCGCTATAAAGACTGTCATTTAATTGCCACACAGTTGCCATATAAACAGTTGTTTATAAGAGTAGAACAGAGGTCACAATGAATGTCACTTCCCAACCCTACAGAGCCTCTCCTCTGTCTTCTCCTTGAGTCATGATAGAATATTATTGGTTCCCTGATGGTTATTGCAGCTGTTTACATCAAGTGACTCAATACCACCCAGGACAAAACATTTTACATTGATTAATAGTCCACCCAGTCCAGCACCAGTATGCCATAATTGCTGTATGTGCAACCTACAGAATTCACCAGAGCGACTCATGTTACTTCAACTGCACCTCTGTCTCCTGGGAGGTCTTTCACTGGGAAGGAAAAAATCAGTAATGTCATGAAAACATCATTGCCTGATGATCACAGAAGATCCTGACTTGGACATATAAAACCACTTTTCAACATCACTGGGTCACTATCCTGGCATTTACTATTTAGTATTATTATGGAGCTAACATCACCAAAACAAGCTTACTATTTGAAATGAAAGGCTGACTTGCTCAGGATAACTAGAGATTTGAAATCAATGCAACATTGCTGCATTTCAGAACAAAAGAAAGAGTATTATTAATTTTGATATTTCTGTCAGAAAAGTTATAGAGGGGCATGTTTCTAAGTTTGGGAATGAGGTACATAATCAAAGCAATGGACAACCTACAGGTAGCATAGTATTCTTTAAAATTTTTGTTGTAAAATTGGATGAAAATAGTACTCCATTCCCCAGCACTAGTGGTTTTCATGTCAACAGACATTAATAAATAAGGAAAAATGTCTTAAATGGGGCTTTTCACAGTAAAATGAATTATCTAATAAAACTCAAATCAAGCAAGAAGGTGCATTTTCTAAGGCTTCCAGACAGCTGTCATAATTTATGTTTAGATTTAAGTATATTTTGAAAAAATCCATTTTATATACAGACGATCAGGAAAACTCTGGTTCAGCAATCTGGATGAAAGAAAGGTGTATTTATAGTGTAGCTAATGGTACCAAATTGCTAGCTCCAGTATCAGCTCCAGACTGCCAATAGCTGGTCAACATTGTCGGGCTCCAATCGGATGTCACCCATTGAATAAGTTGTGCACATGCTTGCTTACAAACATGTATGGGTCTCCTCCTCTCGTTAAAATTTGAAGCACTCGGGTGAGGATAGCTGCACTTTCCCAGCTCCTAAAATAGGGTCTGTTTGCTTACACCAATGCATCAATGATGATTGCTGAGTCTGAATGTGCACTGCTGATTATTACCAACTGCACATACATACAATCTTAAACTGACAATTTTAAACAAAAAATTAAAATATAAGTTCTACTTTACTTAACAGTTTACTTTGATGACCTGATACAATTTTAATGAACAAATATACCATTAATTGTTTGTTATATCATTTTGTCACTATATTTGTGAGTGATATTGTTGCTAATACGCCTTGTGTCAGCAAGCAATGTTTAAATTAACTTTGAGTATGTAAAGGTAGTTCAAGGAACTCACAAAATACATTTTTAAATAAGGTGTGATAGCAAACTGGAACTACATTTAAAGTGGTGTCAAACTCAGGCTGCATGAAACTATTTCTTTCAAAGGTTGTAATAACTCATCTTTCTGGATATGGGTTAAGATCCTACTCAGGAGTTATACTACAATGCTAATAATGTTGGAAAATAGAAGCCATTTATCAATGATTCTAAAATTGTAGGACGTTTGTGTGGTAAGAGTTGTTTGATTTTTAACTTGTTAAGAAAAAGCAACATGTCATAACAAACTGAATATTTCTTTTGCCACCATCCTCACCATTTCTGCAACCAAATGTCCATGTGACTGAGAAAACAGCTCCTGTTTCACATAGGATAAATTTAACTGATAGTTTTGACATTGGTGGAATCAATTTCATCATTTTCCCTGTTGACATTTGAAGAATTTCTTATTGCTCAGTGGTGAAGTAAGATGAACTATCATTCCAGAAGGAAAACATTAAAACTTACAAATGACGTGTCCTGC
Source organism: Ginglymostoma cirratum (assembly GCA_024137785.1). Taxonomy (NCBI): domain Eukaryota; kingdom Metazoa; phylum Chordata; class Chondrichthyes; order Orectolobiformes; family Ginglymostomatidae; genus Ginglymostoma; species Ginglymostoma cirratum. The sequence goes on from JAHRHZ010000274.1 coordinate 13,436,953, forward strand.
ACTGACTAGTTTTGTATTCTAGAATGTTATTGACCAGCTTGAGATCAAATTCAGCGTTAAGTACTGTACTGGTAGGTTTCTTCCTGCTCATCGAGCCAGGGCCATCAGAGCCACTTTGGGCATTGGGCTGCAGGACTATATGGAGCGAAGTGTGATGAATTCCAGTCCCCTCCCTGTTAAAATCTATCCACTTGAGTCTCATTAATTTTTTGAGCTAACTGATGCAGTATCAGGGATGGGCTATGTTGTATAAGGTAAGGGTTCTAAAGGGGTTAGTGCAGAAGACTGCATTAAACTTCACCTAATCTGATGATGTTGTAAGGATTTAGTTGACAAAATACAGAATAGCTCTGGATCTCATAGGAGACAGACTTACTGTTCAGGTCTCCTCATAATCTTTGTAATAATATCTACCAATGTAACTTGCATTTGATTGCTATCATGCTATTAACTACTGTTTGTTTAAGGCAAGAGCTTCTTCTCATTAGGCCACCTTATGGCTTTCCTCTATCAAGCTAGACAAAGCAGGCCATGTAGATTTTAACTGAAAAAGGACATGAGGCAGAAAATTTACCTTAGGGTGACCAAGAGTCTGGCTAATTTTATAGAACATTTGGTGGTTGTCTGAAGAATTCGTTGAGCCACAGCATTGCAACAGTGGAGTGATGTAGATCTTCCTCGTTCAGGTGTCAGGTTAACAAACACCATCACAGAGATTTACTTCCATTCTGAAGTCACAGATTTTCCTCAGGCATTTCCACAGTGAAAGGTCCTACCCACAGCAGTTATAAAAAGCCAAACATGATGATTTTTTAGTGTCCAATACCACTGAGATACATCTTGTTTACTTAATCAAGGTTCCTCAATGAGACATTTCTGCCAGGAATTAGCTCATTATGAAGATGAATCTGCCTCCAAATTGTTTAACAAAAATGATATAGGTTAAAGCCTCATTGTACCTATTGCCGCCTGACTGGCCACAATCCATTAAGAGCCATAAACATCTTTCTTCATTGGAGGAGACTGGGGTCATCTTGTTTGAAAGACACCAATCCATATTAAGCATGGAGCAAGGCAAGAAGGCAAGCATCCATGAGCTACCACAGCTGGCATTGAGCCCATGCTATTGTTATCTTTCTGCGCAACACTCCAGGCATCAATGTTAACCCACCCTCTCATTGTCTGTCGCTACCACAATTTTAACTTGTAGTTTCTCCTGATTCCCACAAATGGACTGTTTCTTCAATTTCATACTTAGGAATTTTGACTGATAAAGCAGAATGGTTTAGACCCATGCCCCATGCACCTAACGTGGGATTCGGCTATCATTGAAGAGAGGTGAGAAAAATCAAAGACTCCTTCTTACCTCAAAGTTACTAAATTGAATATTGTTGTAAGTTAGATTCTGAGAATAGGACAGGGGAACAACACAGAGAATGCTTGAGAAGTTCAGCAGCCCGAGAAGCATCTGTGGAGAGAGAAACAGAGTTAACATTTTGAATCCAGTATGACTCCTTGTCAGTCTTATGGACTCGAAATGTTAACTCTGTTTGTCTCTCCACAGATGCTGTCAGACCTACAGAGTTCCTCCAGCATCCTCTTAGTTTGCTTCAGATTTGCATCATCCACAATATCTTGCTTTTACAGGACAAAGGGAGGCAAGTTCAAACTAATAAGTGATATCAGAAGGTTTTCCCTCATCTAAAACAATTGACGCTTGGTCTGGACTTCTGGGGAAAATGGTCAAAGTGAAAAACCTGAATGCATTTAAGGAAAATTTAGATGTTACATTGGTAGAACTGTATGAGATAGCTGAACTGCTACATACTGAATATTTAATGTAGGTCAGCCGTGATCTAATTGAATGGTGACATAGGGCCATAGATCAGATTGGCCTATTCCTGTTCCTAATGTTCTGATACTTTTCTTACCTGTAATTACATTGTAACAGTATTCTGACTACAATTGCAAATCAGGAGCCTTTAGTTCTTAACATGTTTGAAGAACTACGTATAACCTTTATTGTATAAGTGAATAGTTCGGAAAGACATGTTAAAGTTGCATGACACTTCATACAGTTTTTGGATGAAGAATCAGGCAATTTTGCACAAGCAACAGACAAAACCAAAAATTGCTGGAGAAACTCAGCAGGTCTGGCCACGTCTGTGGAGAGAAAACACTATTAATGTTTCAAGTTCAGTGACCCTCCTTCAGAACTGTTTCAGATCTCTAGCATCTGCAATTCTTTGTTTTAGTTTAGTTTTGTACAAATCCTGAGGAGGTCAGAATTGATGTTCCTGGCTCCAGACGTCTTAGGTAATTATGTCTAATTAGTCAATGTAACTTGTCCTTACCGATATTCTGCAATCAACAATGTAATGCAAGTGCATCTTCTTGATAAGACTCACCAGATGTCTATTGTCTAGCATCGATAGTTAAACAATCCTTTAGATTTAGCATTGAAAGGAGGATTGGTGACTGCACTCTGCCCTAACTGCCCTAACCCCAACAAGACAGTCGTCTTAGTATCATCTGACAACTACCTTCGAGGTTCATGCTCGAAATCATGCGCTTGAAAGTAGTAGGAGTGGACGTCAGATTAAGTATTATTTTTAGTTCTGATACTTTTTGTTGGGATCATACTTATGCACATAGAGAAGGTACAGCAAGAAAAACAGGACGTGGTGGCAAAATGCAGTGTTCGTTATTTGCTGAACTCAGCTAACATCGCTGTCAATCTCAGTTCTACCACTTGAATTGTTAAGGGATATGGGTGTGGTGAACAATGCAGTTAGAAGGTCAAAAATCCTGATCAGATTGAATCAGTTACATTGTGACCCAATGTTGCTGCAAGAAGCTTTCCTAGCAACTATTAAGGATACTCTGTAGCATGGATAGATGAAACAAATCCTACACTCGCGTAGTGTGCCTGTGAGTAGAGAAGTCAGAATACTGTTCCCATTGCACTTTAACATCTGGAACTGGAAGCAGCTTCTCTTGGTGAAAACAATAGAGAAATCTACAAAAAGAGTTGCACCAGTTGGAAATATTCAACCTTTGAATTGAAGAACATAAGTTAATCTTTTAGGCACTTCTTTAGAAGATGCTCTGGCAAAAGGGCTCCACCTGAAGCATTCGTCTATCTTTTCTCTGATACAGATTTCCATGTTGTTTCTTCCAGCTCCTCTCTTTACTTAAATCTGTGAAGAAAGTCTGATGTTTTTACATCGTGGATCTTCATTTAGCAACAATTGTGCAGGCAAACAAATGGAAAACAAATATTTCACAACAAAATATTGTAGAAGGTTCTACTAAATAAAAATACAGGACAAACTACAAGTAGGATGTTGCAGCGGAATTGCAATATATTTGTAATCAGGCTGCATAATGACTTCTATTTTTCTGATTTTTTTATAGCTATGACAAACCTAGACAGCAGAAGCAATTAGAAAATACTATCTACGCTTAAAAGGATTTTAAAAAATGTTTCTTGATCTGTTTTAGAATTATATGAAAACCTTTGGAAATTGGTGTTAGCACATGACTATAGGGTGTGTTGGGCACAGGGTATTACACATAATCCCAGATTTCTGCCACATCAGAGAGCACAATGCATCTCAGTACAGAAGCCCCCATTCTGTTTAACAACAAAGCACATGCCTCACTTCACAGACCCAAGTTCTGGTCCATTTTCTTTCAGCTTCAGTCTCTCAATAATGAGACTGCCCTGTAATTTGTGCAAATAGTATAATTGGAGACCTTTGACTCTTTTCTATGGACACACTCCTTTTATCTGCTTTATATCAGTAATTGCCTAATTAAATGTTTCCTTCTTGTGAACAGATCTGTTTTATGTTGTAGTCATATTTAATAACAGGTATGTCAAATGAAAATTAGAGATAGGCTCAAGTGAAAATAAATGGAGGATTTTATTGTCTGTATATAATACAAGGGAAGAAGTGCCTTACGCTCAATCGTTCAGAGATTATTACAGAATTTCCAGTTTTGTTTTGCAATACTGTGTAAGAAATGTACAAGGAATTGGAATGCTAACTTCTGTGTTTCTCCATTTAATCATAGGATACATGCCAGATTGCATTCTTAACTTTATTTGAAGAATAACATTGCAAAAGTAAACTTGATTTATATGGCCATAGGGACATTAACAAATTGAGACTGTTTTTATGCAGATATATAAATAAAAGCACCGAGGCAAAATAATTGTATCAGAGATAAAAGGTACTGCAGATGCTGGAGAATCCGAGATAACAAGCATGGGGCTGGATGAACACAGCAGGTCAAGCAGCATCATAGGAGCAGGAATTCATATTAGATTCCTCTGTCTGCCTTTTTCAGGCAGACACTGTTTTAAGTAGATTATCATCACAATTAAAATTGGTCTGTATAATCATAAGTGTTCATTTGCCGTGAAGTATTACCAGTTGATAACAAAAACTTGGGTTGTTGACAGAGAATTCAGTGGTGACTGTGGTCTAGTGCTAAATCATTTAGTTTTCCACCATAGATGTTTTTGCTTTGTTGGCAATAAGGAATATCATATTGAAAATATAATGCTGCCTGTATTTTGATATTTTATGATCTCAACAAGGTATAGAGCTAATGATACCAGCAAATCTGAATTTTACACGCAGAAGTAAACATCAAGCATTATGTATGACCTATTCCACTGGCCTAATTTTTATCATCTTTCCCTACTTGCCTATAATTTTGTTTTTACTTTCCAATGATACATTCACTTCACCTTTGAAAGCTATTTGGATGATACCTCCACCACCATCATTCATGATAAGACCTTCTATGTCATAAAAAAAATCTGTACAAAGAAAATTCTCCTAACCCCTCTCCTCTTTCTTAATTTCACATTTATTCTCTCTGGTTACAAACTCACCGATGAGTGTGATCAGTTACTTTTCCCTGAAGAACGAGAAGGGTTATTATTTCTGATAAGATATTCTTTAAGTTTAAATGAACACGTTGTGAAACTGCAGAACCACAGTTCTGCTTCAGTGAGAACACATCAGCTGGAACACACTTTAGGAAAAAAATGAAAGTAAAATGTCTTGTCTTTAAATTCAAAATGATAGAAATTGTGTTCAGGATTGGTAATTCTCTTTATTCTTCCTCATACTGTTGTCTGTGTGTATGAAACAGCCAAGGCACAGTTTGAGTCCTGGATTTAAGTCCTATTCCAGTGACTTGAGCACAAAATCTAGCAATGCTGAGAGAGTGCTGCACAGTTGGAAGTGCTATTTTTCAAGTGATATGTTAAACCTGAGGTCACGTCTGTCTTCTAAAGTTCACTAAAAATCTCATCAACTCACTTATGAAGAAAGGCAGCAGAGTGCCCAGTGTCTTGCTTAATATACATCCTTCAACTAACATCACTTCAAAAAAATCATTTCAGCAAGTCATCACTGTTTACTGTGCATGACCTGAATATTGAGTACTTAAAGAACTCATGCCTGATTTGGGATGGACTTGTGATCAGTTAATATATCACCATTAGCATCAGTTGTACAGAAAATCTCTCAAGCCAGTTATTTTAACATGTTTTTAAATAGACTTTGGGATAATAATGAAAGAGGAAACTAAGAAAATTGTTTCCAGGAATTAGAAAACAAAATCTCCGTGACAACTGATCCCCGTTTGCAGCCCTTAATGAAACTGAGCAATGGTTGTTTGCAGCTACTGTGTGTGGGCAAAGTTCAAGGTGCTCTTAAAGTCTCATAGTCCATTCTCCAAATTTGTTGTTTTGTCTGTATATGAATGATGATACAGTAGCTGAACTAGTAATGGTTACATGCATCTACTCAGAAATTGCATTTCGAAAAATTAATCGCAAGAATTTTTATAGGCCAGCTTTCTAACTTTTCAGCTGGCTGTGTGCAATCTGAAAATTGGCTCTGATGTCTTTATAGAAAATATATTTTACAGTCTATATCCTGTGCCAATAATGCCGAGAAGAAGCTCATTATACTCTTCTATGCCAACATTTCCTCCCTTCTCACACAGTTTTAGATGGAGCCAAAAAAATATGTTGTCTACTAAGTAAGTATTCACATACCACTTGACCTCCAACCATTCTTTCTCTGTTTTGACCTTAACTCTTGCTTTACTGTACTATATTGTTTGCTTATTTCAATTTCTGTCCAACTTTGAAACGTGGTTGTTTCCTGCCTTATTTTGACTATTCACCCATCGCTTAAATTAACACAACTGGGGCACTTGAGAAGGTGCTGCACAAAATGTTAATATACAAGGTAAGAATAGTGGTAATTAGTGGTAATTTATTAGCTTAAATGGAGGATTGGCTAACAAACAGAAAGCAGAGAGCTGGGTTAAATGCATCTTTTACTGATTGGTAAGTTGCAACTTGTGGGGTGACACAGGGTTTGATCCTCGAGCCCCAACAATTTACAATTTAATCAACAGTTTATGCTGAACTAAACAGTCAGGATTTGGTCCACACTGCCAAGATAGTACTGACTTCTGGACCCTGCTTTATGGGTTACATATGCCTCTTCTAAGGCCAGTCCCTGTAACACCTTAGGTCAACTCAAAAGGCAATAGCATGCTACTGCCAACCATTGCCATAGATTATGTCATATGATTCCTTACCAAAATGACATTTGTGACAAATAGATTTTCGGGACCATTAAATAGCTCCATGGTCACTTTTACTGCCTTCAACTTTTATTAATTCGTTTTGAAAATGTTTTTAAAACAGAATTTAAATTTTCAAATTGACATGATGATATTCCTCAAAAGTAGTTTATAGACTTGGGGCCAGATTACATGGGGAGAAAGGAAGGAGCTTTAGCAAAGCATAGATGTGCCAGGGTCCACTGGAAAACCTCAGAGACCAGGCATAATAGAGAGAGGAAGTGAAATGTTGCCATTGTTCAGGTTATACAGACTGCATTATAAGGTATCAGTCTTCTGTCTGCACTTTTAGGATGCAAATACTGACAAGGGGAAGTGCTAGCAGGACAGGCACTTAATCTGAAAGTACCTGAGCCATCTGCTCAGTCATGTCCTGGCATAGCACTGGACAGTAATATACTGAACAAAATGAGACATACTGCTCTTCAGATAATGGAACTGGACCCAATCAGGAAAAAAAAGGAGAGGAATTAACCTAGATTTCTGGACGCAGCATCATTTAATTCAACTGACATACAGAATAGCTGGTGGGCAAGCTTCCAAATCTGACCAAGCACTGGGTTATGTTGGCAGTTGGAGGGATACATATTGGAAACAATGTGTATGTCCATGTTATGATTTCAGCTGACAGCAATACTGGACAAGTCACATGCCAAAGTGAAATCTTGTTTGATGGGTTAGTTTTTTTTTCTTTTTTGGAGTTTGGCTTCTGTCATATTGAAACACGGAACATATTCACAAGAGATTGTCAATCTACTTGTAACAAAAGAACATCAATGCTTGTTACGTAAAAGCAGAAAAACACAAATTATTTCACCTGATACAACAATTAATTGAAACAATTTTTATTACAAATATCAGAAACAACGATTCAACCCTTTTACCTTCATCAACATCCTTATAGATACTTAAAGCTTAGTGAAGAATTCACAGTTTCCACTTTAATGTTCCTTGTTCAATTGGTATAACTGTACTTGGTTTTGTTCTGGTGAGTGTCTGCATTCACTTGATGATACATTCTCCTTTCGTTAATGTTTCTCCCTGAAGCCTTAAATGAATTGCTAACACTTATTTCTTAGATTCCTTAGATTCTTCCATAGCTATCTGATTTTGGAACTTTTGCTTACTGACATTAAACCACTCAGGATTTCTATTCAACTGAGCTGCTTTGGAGACTGCTACGCCAAAAGCACTTTTGCTACCATAAACTGACTGAAACCTACACATTGCTCACTCACTAATCTTCTGGGTGATTCTCTTTTCAAATATGAAAGTGGTTCTGACTCTGTTTCCCTCTTGTGACAGAACACATTGATACTGACAGTAGATTCTTTTTTACCTCTTCTACTCTTGTTTTTATTGAAGCATTGACTACCTCATTTTCTTTTAATAAAGAAAGCTCCTTTAAATGCATGTAAACACATTTCCATACACCCTGGTACAATTCACAGAACTCAGAAATGTAATTAAGTCCATCCCTTCTTAACCAACATAATGTAGAAATACAAATCAAACTTAAACATGTACATAGTTCTGTCTATGTTAGAATCTAAGTTTCCAAATAATACTAATACCAATTATAATATCATAATAACATATCAAGAAACTTCATCACAGCCCCCATGCACATCAGACGCTTTTCTTCATTACTCAGCAGATCTCTTTGGGGTCAATGCTGGAAGCAACAATATTAGCAGAATCATGACCCATGAATTTTGGGGACCTTGAATAGAAGTTGTCAACTCCTCCAATCCAGTTTTCCTCTGACCTTTGCCGCAATCCCCTTACAATTTCTTTGAAAGAAAGAGCGAAAAAATGTTCAGATCCATTTTATTAACTGTTAAGTAAGCATTTTCCAAATGTCATCAACATTAATTTTTGATAATAGTTCTGGGTCTCACAGTAAGTGTCAGTTGGGGACCGCATGGATTTAAGTTCACATGTGTAAAGTTGAACATAATCCAAGCAGGAATTGGTTTTAACTAGATAATGTCACTGATAAACCATGAGGATAAATGGTGCAGGAAAGGGGTGCATTCAACTACTGGGGATGATTTTCTAGGGTTTGATCAATTGCCTTGTTATATCCTTGTTATGTCTAATATTGCTTAGGATTGCCTGATTTGGTCAGTTATTGTCTTTCTTAGTATTAACATTTCTCAGTTTGTCGAGTCCAAGACTCAATCACACCACAGAAGAACAGACACATGTGTTAAGGCTGTACATAAAGTAGTTAACCTAGCAACAGTGTACTAATCATTCTGCCAACTGGTACTAAATTAGTAGAAGTTTTAAAGCAACTAAATTTTCATTTTGCTAAAGATTGAGATCCTTTCTCCTCTTTTGATAAGTGCAGATACAATTTTTTAACCTAAACTGGTCTGAAAAAAAATAATATAAAATTTGTGCATTCTATTATCTGTGCATTCTACAGATGACAGAAGTTAACACGTCAAAATAATATAAAAGCAAGGATATTAATATTTACAATAATAGCGTGTGGACCTCTCACTATATGCTGTTTCTCTAATCACAGAAATTTATCTATTTAGAACGAAAATCTTTGTGAAAATGACAGAAGGATTTTGAACAAAAGCATGAATATCATAAGTCAATGTGGTAAATAAGAACTTGGTAATTGTTCAAGGACCAATTGTTCAGAGAGAGAGATATTTTTGTATTTTGTTTATGTTCTGCAAGCAATTTAAATCTATAACAAATAATTTCTGTGGATTAGTTTGTAAAGAATGATACCAAGGTTACATCATTCAAATGCTCATTTTTAATATCTTCAAATAACAATATAACTGAACTAAGTACATAGCAACAATAATGCTGCTTACAGTGGATGTAATAGGAAATGGTTGTAATTCTATACACTTAATCTAATTACAAGTATCTCAAGTTTAAGCTTCAGTGAAATCTTTTGCATTATTAAACCAGGAGGTTAGAATATTGAATGAGACAAGCCACAGAGTGATCAATCTCAAAGAGCATCTCTATTATTTCCTATTTCTCATGCAGCACATAATAATACTAATGTAATTATGTCTAAAGCCAATGTTTCTGTGGACAAACATCCTCATGCTTATTGAATAGTTATGTTTATGTATTTACATGTAGGCTAGTTTGCAAAAGAGAATGTTTTGGTTAAACAAAGGGCAAATTCCAGGCACACTATTGATATATTAAGGCTCCCTATTATGTGTTGAGTTTCTTTCTGGTGAATACCAGATACCAAATGAGAGCTCTGAATGGATTAGCTTAGCTCTAAATAAGCTTCATCCTACGTATTAAGTCAATCATGCACACGTCAAGTAAAGGTGGTCTGAAAAACAATTATTGACCTAGTTAGAAAACTGGCTGAATGCAGAAAACAAAATGTAGGGATAATGGGGAGGAATTGTCATCACTATAATATAAGTAGTGGTCTCCCAGAAATATCTGTGTCAGAACCTCGACTATTAACCATACCAACCTGGATGATGGGATAGAAAGCTGCATGATCAAATACACCAATGATGAATTATGGATGCCATTATAAGACAATGTAAATGAAGGCGATGTAATAAAAAGACATTGGTGGTTTAGTTGACTTTGCAAAACAGTGATAAGTGGATTTCAGCGTAGGCAAATATGAGGTCATCCACTTTGGACCTAAGAAGGATGGAACACGGAATTTTCTAAATGGTGGAAAGCTACAAATAGTAATTTCTTAAAAGGGACCAGTTATGTGGATGATTAAACTGTCACAAAATAATCAAAAAGGCTAATGAGAAACTGGTGTTTTTAAATAAATGACTGGAATGCTAGGGGACAGATTTCATGCTTCACCAGTACAAAACCCTGTTTAGAGCACAGCAGAAGTATTATGAACAATTCTGGGTGCCACACTGAAGAAGTACATATTAGCCTTGAAGCGAAAAAGGCATTGAATGATATCTGAACTCTAAAGGTTAAATTACAAGGAGCAGTTGTACAAATGATAGTCGTACTCACCAGAAATTAGAAGTTTAGCGTGTGATTTGATCCAAATTTTCAAGATAAAAAGTATGACAAATGGAATATGTAAAAGCAAACTTTTTGTACTTGTTAGAATGTCTAGGACAAGGAGGGCACAACCTAAGCAGTAAACTAGCACTTACAGCAGTGAAATTAGAAAATATTTCTATACACAAAGGAAACACTTCTACATGCACAGAGTGGTAGCATTTGGAACTTTCTTCCAGAAATGGCGACTGACGCTAGATCATTTTTTAGTTTTAAAACTAAGATTGATAGATAGTTGTCACAGATCAGATATGATCTCAATGATTTCAGAACAGGCACAAGGGACAACATGACTTCTTCTGTTCCTATCTTTCTAGGGTAAGGGGATAAGTAATTTTGCTAGTTGTATAGATTAACATTGTTCCTTACTTGGCAGGCAGCTCCTGGTCAACAATACCCATAGTAATGGCCAAGAGCATGCTCAGCACAATCTGTTTCGAAGGGTTTTAACATCAGTATTAAAAAATGCAGTGCTAACAGTATTTACCTGTTCTACAGAGACAGGATATTTATAAATTCCGTCAAATTAAATTCTAAAACATTTGTGAAATTTGACAATTCTGACGTTTAGTCTACTGTAGCAGTCTGCTATGCTACTTTATGCACTCAAGTATACAACCTTTGTAAGTGTCACTTGTTTTTAAACCAGAATGTTTCCCTGATGGTTACCATGGCAATGTGTTCTTTCAAGTGTTTAGTCTTGCGGTCCATGCCCCCATTCTCCCTTTGTAAGTAAAAAATTGCTTTAATCATTCATCTAGCAGAGTCTAGCCAATGCAACCATTGTACTTGGACTCGATGCTGCAAATGTATTACAATAATTATTTTGCAAAGCTATTTGATTTTGTAGTACATGAACTTTTCTTGATTCTGTAGCTCTGAAAACATATGTCAAGCAATTACAGTTAGCAGGAGTGTACTGTTGAATAGTGCACAAGAAGCATGGGAAATGTGTTCACTTTACCTTGTTAGGACTCAGTGATATTGTCATATTTATGGACTGTTTAGTACATTGACAACCCCAGTTTTTGTGTCAAAATGTAAGCATCTCTAGTTGCTTTGCAAATCATGAATCACTTTTCAACATTATGTTCTGGCATTTAGGGTATAATTATATATAGCTATTGTATGGCACAAGCTCAGAATATGTAAATGCAACAAAAGCACACCCAAATCACGCTATATTGCTCTTTGGCCTGGAATTATATCAAAATGCCAGTTTCTACAGTTAACAATGATCCGAAAAGACCGTTATCTGTCTGCTTGTGTTAAAGAAGTGAAATGAAATGTTAGGTTTTCATCTTTGTGACACAAAACACGTATTAGGAATTCACACCATATCCAAAAATGTTCATTGACTGAATATAGTGGAGAGGAATTTAGCAGTGAATTCTGAAGTATATTTCTGGGTGTGAAACGCTAAATTGAGAGTTCTGGAGATGGAAATTTAACCCCTAGCTTAAAGCAATCCCAATGGACTGTTTGAAGTGTGGTTGGCACTGTTGCTGTATAGTCTGAAGCTTAACTATCCTTCACCTTCATATTTCTAATTGAAGGCAGGGACTTGGAGATTATTTGGAAAACACATGCAAATATTTTTTATTAGAGTTAGGAAAATGAGATGGGCGATGAATCCACTGGAACAGAGATTGAAAACTGTGCTATGGGTTTTGCTCTGAACTCCACAATAGCCAACCAGTCAACTGAGCTAACCAAGCCCCCACTCCAATGTAACTTTTTAACTGGCTGCACGTATGATTCATCCAAAAATGTGGCAAAAATTGTGGCTCTAAATATGTGCAGGATATAGGAAACAGTATTGATAATATTAATATTACCTGGATAAAATCATCAACTTTATTAACCTTCTTTTTCAAACTGAACCTTTTCTTTAAATTCCATAACATGTCCCCTTGGTTTGTATCCAGTTGTACTACAAAGTCTTACAGATCAAGGTTGGTCTTGAAGAAATCCGTTGTTTCACATAATCTTATTGATTTATATCTAGTCCCAGCACTTTACCCTATAATCAGGGCGTGAAGCCTACAGTGTCGGATAAGGTAGAACAGGCCTTTTTACACTGGCGGCTCATATTGCAACAATTTCATGAGGCTGCTCAAAGAGTGAAGTTCCTGATTCTATCAAGGTGTTGTTTGAATGTAGGAAACTGAGAAAACTATTGAATGGCTCAAGCCCATCATTCTTATTTTACCCAACTAACCATGAGCTTCAAATTAAAACTCGGGAAAATTAGACACAAACAAATTATACGTTTGAGTGAATTGCTTTGTCGACTATTTGAGAAGTTAAAACAGAATGTAGATAAATTTACTTTGAAAGTTCCTATAAATGTGTAAGTTAAATTAAGAATGTAATATAGAATAATTTAAAAGATAACTTTTAAGAAGTCTTTTTATTGTCAATCAAACCTAGAGCAGCAGGATGTGAGTACATCCGATGAGATGAACGTAGAGAGATTGATGGGTACAGGAGGGAAAGTGAGAAAGCTAGAGCTATGAACCAGAAAGGAGTCAATGAAGGTTTCAAAGAGCTCACACAGCAGGCAGCAGAGTAGATGGCAAAAATAATTGATGCAATGCATAAGAAAAAAAGAGACGCACAATAATGCAAGAAGCCAAGACAGTTGATAGAAAAGGGCAATGTCATTGATATATGGACAAGGCACAAGGGATTCATCCACTTGCCTTTCAATACTTGAAATTTGTTGCATTTTTTTTTCAGGACACTATGGCAAACAAGGCCCTGTTAATACAAATGTGTTGGGAAACAAATCAAACATCACAGTATGAGATAGTAGGAACTTTTCTATTGGTCGTACCTAACTATGGAGATATCATCCTTTGCATATCTGCTTAGAGATGTTATCACACGCATCTGGAGCAGGTGGGACTTGAACTTGGGCCTCCTGGCTCAGAGATAAGGACTCTACCACTGACCCACAAGACCCCTTGTTATCAACTTTTATAATTAGCTGACACATGAATGCCTGATTTGAATGAACTGCTTAAAACTTTTAGAAGTCTGAAATCTTAGGCAGACTTTGCCAAATACCTGAAAAAGGCCTGGTCAAGAGAGATAAATTTACATTTTCGCAATGTGTTGGCAGACTGCAAGTTTTGGCATCGAATGCATCATCCAGTAATTCGACGTGTGCTCCACTATCATTCACCAAATGATCATACTTCTTGTTCGTTATCTCAAAAACAAAAAGGGCTCCTTCCTTTGCAGTTGTCTTCCAAAGGATTTTTATCTGTCCATCTAATCCTGCCTCCCTAGAAATGGGTTTGCCACTGGTCCCCAGCACCAAACCAGAAAGAGAATGGAATAGCGATGACTTAAATCCTGAACTTTGATTGAATGTTAATACGCTAAAAAAAGTCAACTTAAATAACTGAATCTGCATAGTAAGAAATCCAGATGCCATTGAAATGTTCGAGTGCAGGTTACTGCCATCAGGTGTGAAAACAGTTTACTCAATTTAATGTTTCTTCTCAACCAGTTAGGACTGATAAAATTCAATTTTAAAGAACAAGGTATAAATATGTACGTACAAAGCCAAGCTCTAATTAAACATCAGCTACAAAAATTGATAAACAATTATTGTAATCAAGAGAAATAGCAGATACTGACTGATGCTTCAATTGTGTGTTTTACTTATTATGTTCTTATTTACATTAACAGGACCCCGTCCTGAAAAGCGTGTGTGGAAGCTTCAGGTCTTTTGAATGGCAAGGGGCTCAATCCCTTGCAGCTTGTTCATAGAATGACAATTGTATCAGTGCAACTGCTCTTTTCTGTCAATTGCATTAGCTTCTTTAGTTATTTGCCATACGGATTTTTTATTGCATCCAATGTCTTTGCCATCAACATCCACTCTCCTGCCTACTGTATGTACTCCTTTGTGACTCTCGTATTGACTTATTTCTGTTTCTTTGTTGGCCCTCATTTAAACACACAGCAGCTTGCCATTTCCTCACTGGCATCCCAAGAACTTCAGATGACTTTAAATGCATTAACTGCTGTGTAGACAAAAGCTAGAATCATACTAGCTGACAAATGGCTATAAATTGAATTATTAATAAATTATTCCTGCCCTGTTGGTTAAGGGAATAATACAATAAACAACTAATGAATTATCCCAGACCACATAAAAAGTTCAAAACAATAATGTAGGAGTTTTCTTTTCCCTTTATGTTCTCATGGGATGTGGCTGCCACTGCCAAGTCCAGCGTTTGATGCCCATCCCTATTTGCCCTTTAGAATATTTGGTCAGCTGCCTTGGTCACTGTACTCCATATGGTGTAGGTACACCCACAGTGCTGATAGAACTTCATGCAGTTTTAGTGAAGAAATGATGAAAGAGTTTCAAATGAGGGTAGTGTCTGACTTGGTGGTGTTCCTGTCTATCTGCTATGCTTGTCCTTCTAGGTGTTAGAAGTCACAGGGTCGCAAAGATGCTGCCAAAGGAGATTTAATGATTTGCTGCAGTGGATCTTGTAGATGGTATACACTGCTGCTACAGTGCGCCTGCAGTGCAAAGAGTGATTGTTTTAAGTACGGACAGGATGCTGATAAAACAATAGGGCTGCTTTGTCCTGGATAATGGAAACTTCTTGAGTGTAGTTGGCGTTAGATTTGTCCAGACACACCCAACTTATACATCATTGATGGTGGACAGGCTCTGGGGACCTAGGAGGTGGGTTACTGCAGAATTCCCAGTCTCTGACCTGCTCTTGTAGATACAGTATTTTTGTGATTGGATCAGTAAAACATCTGTCCACAGTCTTAACTGGAGAATGAGATACACCATTGGGCTGAGATGCAGGGGGTGGGGGAAAATCAACTTGACATAGTTAGTAGCATTAGTTACTTTGCATCCTATACCATGGCCTAATCTATATTAATACTCCATTGCAAAGGTCCCTTGTCCCTGTGATTCAGTTAATGTTAAATTTGAAGAGAATAACATTTTCCCAGTGAAGATTTGGCACCCAACATGTACACTGTATACTTTACAGCAATTTTAAATTCATTGCATTTGAAACATTTTGAAATGCTTCTGAACAAGTCTATCTTATGAAAAAGAAATACTGCAGATGCTGAAAATCTGATAAAAACAGAAAATACAGCTAATGTAAAAGGTCAGGAAACACCTGTAGAGAAAGAAAGAGTTAACATTTATGGTTGATAACTAACCTTTTTTTCAGAACTAGAAAAAATCTAGAGAAAGAAATGGTTTTAATCAAGAAGAGGGGAGGGTGGAAAAACTCTAAAGAGAATATCTGTGGAAGGGAGAAGGCAAGAGAGATTAAATTAAATGAGGGATGATGGTACAAGACAGAAATGGGTGAACGGGATATTAGAAGAATCAAAAGATGGGTCTGAGGGAGTAGAAATGACCAAAGCAGAATTCGACCAAGCAGCTGTCTGAAAAATTGGGAACAATAATTATGGTCTACTTTTGTTATAAATCTCTAACTGTAAGCTTTTCTTCTTTTGAAAAAATTGCAGGCAGGTACTTTAGCAAAATGTGTACCCTTTTCTTTTCATGAACTTGTACTTCTTGTGGGCATTCTTGTGTTTAAGGAGTGGATAAGACTCATTGTTGGTAATGAGCACATAGCCTTATGGCGTATGAAGCAATACAATGCGAAGGACTGAGTTAAGCTTCTGTTTAATAGCTAACTTAAAATGAAAGTTATAATTGAGCAAAGTTCACTGTCTTAGTTTGGAAAATCATTTAAGTTGAATGCCATGCAGCTCACTATTAGATATCTGTTGTTCAGATATGCTTCCAAGAAAGTTTGAGTGGAGTTAAACCATTTACTTCATTAACAACAACTTTTATTTTCTACTCTTTGATATTTGCAAGAATATGCTCTAAATCTAATAGCCTAATGCAAATAAAGCTACTGTGCTGTCTGATAATTTATTAATAGCAACATCCTTCATGTAAACAGACAAATCACAATTTTTATAAGCAAAGAACACTAAAAATCTCCGAATATTTAATAATAAAACTTAATTTAAAAACTCTAAGAGTCAACATCTGGAAGCAAAATTGCTTCTGAAAGGCAGCTTAGTGTTTTCAATAGCAGGGACTCTCAATTGGGCTTCATTTTAGGTTCCTTAACTTGTCCTCTAATTGAACACTCTTCTACAATGTATGGGTATAGAAAACTCTCGAAAGACCGCGTCAGCGAATAATGCTTGATGATAGTAGCAAGCACTGCATGTCGAGGATAAAGACTAGCAAGGAGGCCCAACACCACTACAGAGACATGCACGTCTCGTCGGCTGATCAGAGAGTGGCATTGACAATGACCATGGTCTCTGGCGGTCTATCCTCCTGACTGAAGAGGAAGCTTGGCAGTGGGTGGCAGCGATAGGAATCTGTTGGGGGTTGGGAGATGGACTATTGGTTAGAGGAGGGGGGGAAAGTGTCCAAGCAGAAAGTCGGCTTGAGGAAATCAGATGTGTTACTTCTCCTTTGATCATATCACTCACCCCAGTGGCCTGACGCAGAGCAGGGTCTGTCAGACTGTGTTGCCGAAAACTGACAAGAACAAGATCAGACCAGCATGACATCTAGACACATAAACTGTCAGTCACACTAGAGTGAATTGCCTGCTAATTATTCCTTTGATAATGCATTGCATATGTTTAAGCAAGGATGGTGTGACCGAGGGCGCATGGCAACCACTACTAAGCTGATCATTTTCATCTATCACAGAATTTATCCCACACCTCCAGTGGTTTAGACTGCTCACTGGTCTAGTAGCTTTGACCCTTTCCACTGCATGATTGCCTAAATAACCTTCTCACACTACTCTTAAACAGAACGAGTCACGCTATTGAGGAAATCGGATACTTCTAATTCACTTAATAGCCGGAGAACATCCTAGCTAATTCCCTTAAGTACACGCTGAATAGCTACATTTCAGAAGCAAGTGATTTTTATCTAGTCATTTGCAGTGAGGGAAAAAAATTAAGAATACAAATTTCTTTTGAACTTCCCACTTAGATCAAGCACAATTTAAACTAAAACAAAAGCAGCTGTTGGAAAATTGTCACTACTGAGTCTGCTCTGGTTACCAGCTTTTTCTTCCAAATGTGGTAATGACACATGGTGGTTACTTAAAGCTTCATATAATTTTTCTCTGAAGGTGTAATTACCTTGCCATTAGAAATTTATTGAAGAAACCTTTTCACAGGAAAATTATCCCAAGTGTAGGCACACGGATGATGCAATTCTGAACTTCACTACTTTATTGCCCTGATGTAAAGATTCACTCATTCTGGAGGGCTATTACAGGCTGGCAGAACATTTTCCCTTTCATAAGGTTTCTCATGCTTCTTTTTCTACCCTGCTGACTGTTGTCCAAGGTCTAAATTCCTTCCATGTAAGATTACTGTATTTGTGGTCTGTTAAATTGAGAGACTTTTATGCACTCTATTTCTCCTTTTCTCCTGTTTTAGCTCAGCACGTTAAAGGACTTAAATTATAAAGAAGGCTCATTGATATAGGTCCACTCAGCAATGGAATTGGTTGAAAGAGGACCAGCTAGCTTTCCAGGGTCTGTTTTTGCAACTTTGCAACATCAACTACAAAGAACATAAAAATGATTCACATGTGAAAAAATTATTTCAATTAAATATTTTGTTGATTACCTTTTTCTTTCAGCCAGGATATAAAATGTACAAAATTTGTACTCTGAAATGCAGTATAGAAAGGGATTCCAAAATTGGTAATCTCGTTTCACGATTATGATAAATTTATGCATACATACACTCAAGTCTTCGGAGTATTTCTCTAAATCTATAAAATAATGCACAATTTTGAAAATGAGTGCAAATAATTTTTATTTGGATGTAGAATAGAACAGTCTGTATAAATTATCTCAAATGGGTCAACAGTAGATGTTCTCTACAACTTAATGTTCCATTGTAAGGCAGGAGATACAAAGTCAAGACAAGGAGCTTTTTCTCGTGGTCACACCATGGGCAGATTTTAAGTAGACAATGAGAGCCTAGGATGTTCCCAGGCTTTTAGGGTGCATCATTGTGGGGAAGATATGCTATATTAATTATCAATTAGGCAGAGGCAGACCTACCCCAGGATCAAGGATGCTGGGAATGAAAGTCCCATCTGCCAAGAACTGCCAGGCAATGAGAGACCAGTAGCTGGGCATTGAAAGTCAGTGCCACTGGGGTGATGCCTCCTTTTGGTAATGCACCAACCTGAGGTCCAGGATCACCAAGACACCCAGGGGAGGGGTGAGTGGTGGCACAAGTGGAATTGAGAATTGGAGAGGTTGAGGAGGAGCTATGGTGTTGGAGGTGGGGGAGGTGTCAGAGATAATGACAGGGGTCACCTCTCAGTGGATGATCAATCTGACCCTTGACTGCAGAAAACCTCCAGGAAGCCTGAGAAGAACTCAACTGGTTTACTCTTTGGCCTTCCTGGAAAGCAAGCTCTCTGTCCACAACTGAATGAATAGCAGTGGAGGCAGGGTGAGAGTGGGCTATTGTTGCCCATTTAATGTCCTCAATTGGTGGTGGAGCAAGCAGACCATCCATGAGCCTTCCACTCATAGACTTGCATAGAGCAGAGGTGAAAAGGCAATAGGATCATGTTCCGCCTCTCTCCTGTCTGATTAAATGTCTCCACTGCCAAACCCACCACTGCAAAGGGCATTAAATTCTGCCCCAGACATGAATAAGACCAACATGGCAATCAAAAGCCTCATGCATGACACCAATCAATGTTCAAGCTGACACGATGGCAACTCCAAGCAACACACTAATGCTGAAACTACTGACCAAGCAATAGCTAGCATGGCTCAGGAGGAGAAGGTTGCGATGAAAAGACAACAGGAAGATACACGTTGATATAGCATCTCATCATGTCCCTCTGAAACAACTCAAAACATCAGTATTCACTGTTGGATAGTGCTGATGACATCTTCATGTTTTACTAAGATTTATAGCATGAAGGAAGTGAACAGCTAACTATGCATGATCTAAAAGTTTCTGGTGTGCTATAGCAAGATGCTAATTGCAGGAGACCTGAAATCCTCTACACCATTCCTCACAACAATTAAGAGTACTATTGAAAGAGGTTATGTTACTGGACCGATAAGGTCTAGACTAATGATCTGGAGGCAACTGTTCAAATATTATTATTGGAGCTGAGGAAGTAACTCAAAGATTTTATGCACAAATTACACAATCAGTAATCACTATGATAGATTGGGCTGGATTAAATTTGTCATTTGACACTATTTACCAGCACGGTGTTTTGGAATAATCATGTAGGTGTACAAACTTGTAAAACTCTTGCATAAACAGATTGAGGAATGTAACAGTTAATTTTGGGGAAGGCTGCAATCTTGATATGTGAAAATCCATGCGTATGTCAGCACATGTGGAAGCCTATCTGTATACTGAGACCTTTCAACACCACTGCCGCAGCTTTTTTGTTTATTTACGCAGTTTCACAAATAATTTATTCTGTTTTTTTTACTGTTGCTGCCCCCACCAAACTCTGGCCACTCTTGACGACTATTTAGTTTCCTCATGGTTGCACTAGCCTTGTCATACTGGTAATTTCCCACCATGTCACCTAAAATTAGGCATTCTTACCAATGTTCCACTAAGCTGTGCAATCGTACAACAACCCAGAAGTTCCAAAGCAGTCTGCGTACAGGTTGGCACATCTAAATAAGATTAAAGGTGCTATAGACTTAAAAAAAAGCTCCAAAAACATATTAAAGGTACATTGCTCCCAGCTGATGTCCCAGCACTGAAAAAAAGTGCGCTCAATTCTCCACACAATTCAGAACCCTTCAATATCTACTTGTATCAAATACATATTATACCTGAAATAAGCAGCTTTGCAAACAGTGATCACTCTTGCAGGTGAAGGAGAAAATAAACATCCCGTGATCTGTGGGGATAATCACAATGATCCTGAAATTATTGTGTTGTGAAATGATAACTTATGATGCTGCAACATTTGACTAAAATTTCTGCCTCCACTGAGTAGGTGAAGGCACTGAATTAAATAGTTTAAACTAGATTAAATAGGTTGCTTTGTTAAAGTAAAGAAAGGCGAATTTCAGTTCATACATAAAAACTCAAAGAACTGTGGATGCTGTAAATCAGAAACAAAAAAAACACAGAAATTGCTGGAAAGGCTCAGCAGGTCTGGCAACACCTGTGGAGAGAAATCAGAGTTAATTTTTCATGTCCAGGGACCCTTCTTCACATCTCTGAGGAAGGGTCATTGAACCCAAAACGTTAACTCTGATTTCTCTCCACTGATGCTGCCGGACCTGCTGAGCCTTTCCAGCAATTTCCGTTTTTGTTCCAGATGATACATGTTACTGTGACCCACCGACATTTTTGTATTTATTAGTGAGTGAAAATCAGAAGCATTCTTCTGATAGTGAAACCAAACATGTGGAAAATGTTTTAGAATGCACAACTTCCACAGTGAAATGATGCCACTGCTCTAGAATACAAAGCACTCAGCTCCACATTTCAACATCTATTTGTTGAATAAAGTCAGGCAGTAAACAATAGTGATTTTATTTTCATCTGAAACCTGGTAATACCGTAGGTCATAGGTCACAAGCTCCATCACTCTTGAAGCCAGATGTCATGTGTCCAATCAATGACATTCAGATCCCTGAAAAATGTATATTCCTCCCATGGCCAATTGTTCAGTTGTGGCAGAAATTAATGTGCATGCTGTATTATGAATAACACTCAGTATCTCAGTACATTTCATTGGTACTCCAGTTTCAAGGTTCAGAATAGTTTAAATTTTACTCTCATAGTAGCAAAACTTCAGTTGAATTATTATTACTTTGATTTTCATTCACGAAGACAGAGCAAATTCTCAGTTCAATTTGTTGTCTGTGTACTGAGTTTGCAGATCTTACCTAGGGTGACAACTGATGTACTACAATTGGCTTCAACAGAATTTGACCAGGCGAATGAAAATCAGCCAATGTTTCCAATGTTTCTCTTCCCTGCAGAAAAGTGCTGATGTGTGGACATCTGTAGATTACAGGATCGAAAATACTATTGATCCTGGACCCTCAGAAAGCAAAATCTGTATTTAGCTGAAATACAAGAGGATGCTGATACCTGTAGCATCGTAGTTGGGAAATGTTAATCTGGAAAGAGGAGAAAATTGGAATGATAAGTTAGATACCCTTTTCTGATACTTTATGACAAATGATTTCATTAAGTCAAAGAACAATTTCAATCAAGTGTTCAATCAATCTGCATGCTTTAACAGTCACTGTCAGACAATTATTGGATTTCAGGCAAGTTACACAATACCATGTGAAAAGGAATTGTTTTTGAACTTATTTAATCTTGTTGAGTATTTCATGCAAAATTTAAGGTAAATCTTTCTACAATAATGGCAGGTCCTTTTGGTGAAACATGATGTGCAGAACACAGGTGTTTTACATTATATTTACAAAATAGTAATGTTACCTGTTTTTGTGTATGAAATATTCCACTGAAGGATGTTTCTGTCCTGTGCAAATGATTATGCTTGAGACTGAGTTCTAATGGTGGAAGATGGTGATGGAGAGGGGGAAAAGGGTGCAAATGCATTAATAAAATTGCAAGCTTTGAATTAGGATTTTAAACATGTGAATGTCAAGCCAGGACTTTACTTGTAAACAGATAATTCAACCCCCAAAAAATGCAGTATTGTAAAAAGCAGCCACGTACCACTTAAGGCTGAATAAGACAGTTGAAAAAAGATTTTTTTTTTCTAATAATTTGTAAAAAGTATGTTACAAAACATTTCAGCTTGAAAATTACAGAAGGTGCAAGAAAATTCAACTTGTCCCCACAAAGCATGTTCCAGTGTTGTGTATCTCAATATGATTGCAGTACTTATGATATTCATTCTTTGTCCGGCATGCAGCCCAAGGGCAAAACATTTCAAACTGTAAATTACAGAAAGTGCAATAGAAATATTTTTTTCTGCGTGCCTTCCTCTGTTTGAAGTGTTTCAATCGAATTTCAGTACTCCTGATGTTCATATATTCCTTGTCAGGCAAAAAGCCCAAGGTGAAGGTTTTCATCTCGAAATGTTGACTTTCCTGCTCCTTGGATGCTGCCTGACCAGCTGTGCTTTTCCAGCTCCACAATTATTGAGTTTAGCTTCCAATATCTGCAGGAGGGTGAGCTAGTGAGAAATATGGTAGGAAATAAAAACAAGCAGACTAGTACAGAAATAGCGAAGACCATTAATCTGGCTACATTTCAGGATTACTGTAGAGTGAACTCCTGGTTGCTGGACTAGAAAGAAAGTAGTTCAATATAGGAAGCATCCAACACATCCTCAAGGTGTCCCTGTGCCTTTTACAACAAATGAATTACTTTTGAAATGTAGTCCATCCTGTAATGCAGACAAATACAACAGGCTATTCACATGTTTCTAGATTCTATAAAGAGCGACAAGAGGAAATAGCTGGTTAAACTGAATGTCAGTTGATGCATTGACTAATACACCAAAACAATTACTTCTTCAAGGTAAATGGTCCTCAGTACACCTTTTATTCATTAACTCATGGGACGTAGGCATCGTTAGCTAGCCAGCATTTCTTGCCTATCCCTAGTTGCCCTGGAGAAGGTGGTGGTGAGTTGCTTTCTTGAACCGCTGCAGTCCATGTGCTGTTGGTAGACTCACAATGCCCTTAGGGAGAGAATTCCAAGATTTTGAACCAGCAAACAGCTGGGCCTTTCATTTACCATTTCACATAAAAGGCAGAACCTCTGACCGTGTAGACCATAAAATATAGGAGCTATTCAACCCATTGAATCTGGTCTGCATTTGATCATGGCTGATATATTTCTCAACCCCGTTTTCCTGCCTTCTTCCTGTAGCTTTCATCCCTTGACTAATCAAGATCCTATCTCTCTGTCTTAAATTTACTTAATGACTTGGCCTCCATCTGTACCAGAAACCAAGAGGTTATGAATTCAAAACACACTATGGCAACCAAACTCAACGCGTGTGGAATTGTGTGAGCCACACCAGACCACACATCCAAATTATTTTGCAATGTTCTTCAGGAGAATGTAACATGCCTTGACTCTACATTATTGTATCTTAGAGGATCTGAATCAAAGCAGCAAATCATTCAAGGAAACATATCTTTTTCTGTGTGAATTGGCTCAGTTGAACGTACTCACACCTTTGTGTCAGAAGGTTTGAGTCTAATTGTAGACTTGAGAGCTAAATGTAAACTGGTGTGGGAGTGAAGATGAATGGAGTAAGGACAGGAACTAATCATGCTGCCCCAGGTGTCACAAGTATAGGACGGGTATGATGGATCATCTATCTTTTCACACCCATCATTTTTGCATGTATTTTACAAATAACGCCCATAATTGTTTTGTAATTATGTGAGATAATGGAAAGGTGAGTTCTGGTCTCAGTTTTGAGACAGCAACATTTGTTGGAACTCTCCAGGAAATCATTGGCAAGTGAAAATATGAATAGTGCACAGTTCAAATAGTGCTTCAGAGTAAATTGCAATTATAAGATGCAGTAGAACAAATGGGTATATTAATATCCAAGATTCAATGATCTGGACTAATAAGTATAAAAACTTGAATTCAGTTTAAAGAATCTGGAAAATTAAAAACTAGAATTAATATTTGTGACCATGATGCTGTTGGCACTTGATCAGAGCTCTTAACCCAATCTATTCAGGCCTCCAATCAACATCAACTGCCCTTTAAAGAGGCCTTGTAAGCTATACAGTAGTTACAAACTGCACCTGCAGGCCCACCAATCCATCCAGCACATTTAGGGATAGGGGATCGATGTTAGTGGTGCCCATATCCTAAGGTGGATTTTCCTTAAATCGGGAAATTCTTTGCTTAATATATCAGTAAGTAAATCAGATACAGGGCTTCACCAGTAAGATGTTATAATGCAAGAAGTGCAAACAATGAAGAACTAAAATTGACTAGAAGTGATGTGTAACTGTTAATTGAGAATATTTTTATGACCTGATGTATTAAACCTCATACATGGAAACCGAAAAGTAACAAAAAAGCTATCAGTTCAAATCCAGATTCGTCTTATGACATACCATTGATTTTCACTGCATTTCACCGAAGAGATCTTCCAATGTTATAACTCCTTTTGAATCTTAGACCTTCATATGCTGTTCCCACATCACTGAAGTCTCTGAGGATATCTCTGCGGGCTGATTTGCCTGATTAGACATTCTAACTGTTTTCTTATTAGCCCAGGGTAAAACATTTTGTGTTCCCATTGCGTGATAACTTTAATTATTACTGAGCCATTGATAATGGGCCAGCAGTAAAATTGATTCTACCCAATTGGAGATATCCCTTATCAGTCAAAGATGCCAGATGAAAGCATTTATCAGATCTACCAGCTCACTAAGTATGTGTATTATTGTCAACAATTACTCCGAGCTGCTAGTCTACTTTACACTCAGATGTTTTTATAAATTTAATCAGTGGTTGGATACTCTGGTTATGACAATGAAAGAAATCTCACATTGTGTTTAGTCTGTCCATGGGGGCCTATTATGGTTTGTTTTGGAATTCCAGGATGGATTGCCTGACTGCTTTTAACTCCATTCCTTTGGACGTCACCTCAAGATAAGTAGATGAAGCACTCCCTGATTTAACAATTGGATTGCTTCCAGACAATTTTGTTTTCAATTCAGAAATGTTTCAGTGGCATAACTATAGACCATTAAATGTCATCACTTTTGCATTAGCATTTTAAGTACATGTGGCTGTTCAAATTGATCCTGATATTGTAACTTGGCTATAGTTAAGACTTTGTATCATGTAATTATAGTCACTCATGGAGTCATAGAGTCACAGAGATATACAGCACAAAAACAGACCCTTCAGTCCAACTCATCCATGCTGACCAGATATCCTACATAAATCTAGTCCCATTTGCCAGCATTTAGCCCATATCCCTCTAAACCCTTCCTATTCATATATCCATCCAGATGCATTTTAAATGTTATATCAGCTTCCACCACTTCTAGCAGCTCATTCCATACACGCACCACTGCCTGTGTGAAAAAGTTGCCCCTTTTATATCTTTCCCCTCTCACCTTAAACCTATGCCCTCTGGTTGTGGACTCCCCCACCCCCGGGGAAAAGACCTTGCCTATTTACCCTACCCATGCCCGTAATGATTTTATAAATCTCTATAAGGTCATCCCTCAGCCTCTGGCACACATGACAAAATAGGCCCAGCCTAATCAGCCTCTCACTATAACCCTCAAACCCTCCAACACTGGCAACATCTTTGCAAATCTTTTCTGAACCCTTTCTAATTTGACAACATCCTTCCTATAGGAGAGAGATCAGAATTTCACACAATACTCCAAAAGTGGCCGAACCAATGTCCTATTTGGCTTATTTTCTACTAATTCTGT
The DNA here is from genome assembly GCA_024137785.1 of Ginglymostoma cirratum. Taxonomy (NCBI): domain Eukaryota; kingdom Metazoa; phylum Chordata; class Chondrichthyes; order Orectolobiformes; family Ginglymostomatidae; genus Ginglymostoma; species Ginglymostoma cirratum. The sequence goes on from JAHRHZ010000274.1 coordinate 13,463,187, forward strand.
CCTCAATGTACTGTGTATACATTGATGTCATTTGGTAGCACTCCTCCTTGCTGCCTTCCATTTTGCAGAGATGAAACAACAATCGATCAGTCGTCAGTGATCTGCCTACATGAGCATCATTCTCAAACTTTAAAATGGAAACAGAATTTATTCTTGGCCAGTTGAATTATTAACAAGTTACACACACTGGTTATTTGAAACAGTTGATAGTTGATGGCTGGATTGCTCTGCAGAGTGACACCAACAGTGGAGTTGAATTCTTTAACCAGCTGAGTTTTCCATGAAGGACTTTCATTCTCAACCGATCCCCTCACCTGACCCTCAAGTTAAACCACAACCAGCTCTCTCTGATGTGAGAGCAGCTCTATGGCCTGGTAGGATTATGATGACTTTTAGTTAAATTAAATATTTTTGTTCAAGTTGCACAAATGTTTGCATAAGACTTACAAAAGTATTGCTCAAAGACTAATAATGTTCTCACACTGTTCACACAACTGATATGTATATTGATTGAAGGAAAAATCTTTCTATTGCAGAATTGTTTGGCACATAAAGATCACTGTGACCAATTAGCTAAAGAAAACAGTTAAAGAGTGATGATCTAAACTTTCAAAAAAGAAAAAGACCAAGAATCATATTTGGGGATAGCAAGAACTACAGGAGTTGGAGCCAGAGATAACACCGTGTAGAGCTGGAGGAACACAGCAGGCCAGGCAGCATCAGAGGAGCAGGAAAGTTGACATTTTGGGTCGGGACCCTTCTTCATTTCTGAAGAAGGGTCCCAACCCAAAGAATCATATTTCCCTGATGAAATGACAAAGATCATCTGCAGGAGGGGGTTGACCTTCCAAGTACGTCTGTAACTCAAAGTACAAAACAGGAATTTCCTACTTTCTCGTTCCTCAAAATTGACAAAATGGGCATCAAAGCATGCAGGGGAAATAAATTCAACTTGTTTCATCCAATCAATCATATTTTGTTTCTCTGATCTACAAATGTTGGCTGACCTCTTGTGCTATCCTGCACTTAGTTGACTTGTTGGCAACTATTTATAACCTTTCTCCCGCAATGGTTTTGTTGGAAAAGTGCAGATGATAGTATCTTGGGGACTCCATGAGAAATCAGGACAGCAATGTCATGGACATCAGAACAAACAGCTGGATTGGGTAAATCAGAAATTCCTATGTTGTACTCTGTGTTGCAAACTACTTGAAAGATCAACTCATCCTGCAGGTGATCTCTGTCATTAACTGGGGAAAGATGATTCTTGGCCCCTTTCCTTTTTGAAAATCTAGGTCATCAATCATTAACTGTTATCTTCAGCTAATCATTCATTATGATTGTAAAGTTCTGAATATTTCTGCAACAGACAGGTGTTTTTCTCAATTAATATATATTTCAGTTGTGTGACCAGTGTGACAGCACTATTAGTCTTTGTGTAAGATTTTTGTAAATATTCTGTACACTTTTCATTTTCAGTCTGCAAGGCTTGATTGTGTTGTTTGATGAGTAACAGCTGCACTTTTAGTTTTGTGATTTCACTCAGACCGTAGTACGTACCAATTCTTGTGGAGTTTTAATCTGTACATGCTCAACTTTAAGTTTTGACAAGGTATTCCAGTTCTCTGGAAGCTCAATAGTTTGATCTTGTAGGCTTTGCCCAAAGAGTTATTATGTCTCGCTCATGGGTTTCCCAGTCTTCAACTGCCATCTCTGTTGATTGACAACTTCTGCACCTTGAATATTGGCATGATTCAATTTGAACTGAGGGATCACTTTTCTTTTCTCGATAATATTTAACCAGCCATTTGGAGGAGTTGTACCTGTTCTTAATAGACTATTTACAAGGATCGGAATTATTCTCGAAACGTGTCAAGTTGGCATCAAGCTGTGCATGATCTCAAGGTGAACGGTCATCTACTCTGCCTGAAGCTTTAATGATCCTGAATCTGTTTTGAAATTCTGAGACCAATTTCCTGTATCTCTGTTCTAACCGCATAATCCCAGAAATCTCAGATTCTGTGATTACTTTACTACCTGTAGAAATTTTGAAACTACATTTGGAAGTGAACTAGTGCAAGATTTTGATCTTGCTTCCGAGCAATCATCTAATCTTTTACTCTGGGAGGAAATTTTTTATGTACATGTGAGTGCAGTACTGTAAAATAAGGAGACAGCTTTACTTTTTCTTCCCCTTCATCAAAACTGATTATCCTGAAATGACTGACGCACCTCAAAAGAGTTAACAGAGTTCTCAGAAATGGGGCATCTGAAATCAAAGGTATAGGAAGTTCTAAGTCTCAGACGCCAGTAAATTAATAAATTAAGGGATGGTTTCCTTCTTTGTGACTATATGCTGAAGGAATAAAATATGGGCCAGAATGTATCTGTTTGTTGGTCCCCTTCTTCTTTGGTTTCATTCTTTTCCTGCCATTTTCAGTTTCAGTTTCAGTTTTGAGAAAAATGAGAGGTCTGCATTCCCATCTTATAATGCTAGTGTTGGAGTGTTCATACTGAACAGTGACCTTGGTGAACTAAGTCAAAGTCATAGTCATCAGTGCTTTGCTAGAAAATTTTAAGCTTAATAAATCTCTACATTTTATAAAAAACCATATAGATTAGGTATGACATATGTGTAATCACCCTTCCATTGTAGTGAAATGTAGCATCCATTTAGCTTTTGACACTGAGTTTATACTTCCAAAGCCCTAAAGCTGAATGGAAGACACTCTGAGGATTCTTGACCTCAACTATGGCATAGCATCTGAAAAGACCAAAAAATCCTCCCCAGCATCCAATTTAATACTAGTTATTCTGCCATTTAATATAATCTCTTCCTACCTGAAATTGTTCTACAGAAGAATGAAAATTTTGCTGTGTGTCTGTAACATCCCTGAGGAAGAGTTCATCCTGCCCCTTTGCATCCCTTACTTCCAGGGCTAGCACAGACCTCGGTATCCTGGATTTATTACTCGATGTTCCCACTTTAGCTGTACCCTGGACACTCTCTTTGCAGTCCCAAATATTCTATCTTGATGTGGTCCATGCCTCTCCGCAATATCTTATTTACTGTAGCTGCATTTTCCACATACTCTGCTGCGGACTTTCTCCCACACTTTTAGATCTTGTACGTAGTTTGTTGCCTAGATAAGCCTTGAAGTCCATCACTCACTGCTCCCTTCCATCAACAAGCTTCACTTTAAGTATTTCTCCACATCTTGGTTTGAATCAGTGCATGAGCCTCGTGATATTTTCCCATATCGTATGGTGTCTCCGCATTTCCTTTTGGTTCTTATAACCCCTTGTCATTACATCACCAAAGTAATGGAGAGAATCATCAGCAGTGCAGCATTTGCAAAACAAATAACCTGATCACTGATACTCAGTTTGGTTTCCACCAGAACTGACACATCTCCTGACCCCAATTCAGCTTTGGTTTAAACATGGATAAAGGAGCTGAAGTGCAGAAGTCAGCTGAAGAGTTACTGTCCTTGACATCAAGACAGCATTTGAGTGCTTATGGCAGCAAGAAACCTGAGCAAATTTGGCGTCAATGGGAATTATTGGGCAAAGTATTCATTGGTTAGAGTCATACCTTGCATGAAGGAAGATTACAGCAGTTGTTGGAAGGCATTTATACTAGCTCCAGGACATCAGGACAGGCATTCTTCTGAGTTATCTCCAAGGTGCAACTGTCTTTAGCTGCTTCATCAATGACCTTCCCTCTATCACCAATTCAGAGAGTTGCTGATGATTGCACAGAATTTGGCACTATTTGCAACTCCTCAGATACTGAAGCAGTCCATGTCCATTTGCAGCAAGACCTGGACAATATAGGCTTGGCCTGACAAGTGGCAAGTAACACACATGCCACACATAAGAGCCAAACAAGAGAGAATCTAACCATTGACTTTTGACATTGAATGGCAATACCATCACTGAATCCCCCAATATTAACATCCTAGGGTGATAACTGATCAGAACGTGAACTGGATCAGCTGTCAGAGGCTAAGAATTCTGCAGCAGTTATCTCAACTGTCTCCCCAATGCCTTTTCAGCATTCACAAAGTACAAGTCAGGAGTTTATCGGAATAAACTATGCTTGCCTGGATGTGTGCAGCTTCAACAACATTCAGGACAAAGCAATCCGGTTGTCAATACATCTACAAACAGTCACTCTGGTAAACACTAGATACTCAGTAGCAGCAATATGCACCATCTACAAGATGCACTTCGGTAACTCACCAAGAATCCTTTGATAATATTTTACAAACCCATAAGCTCTACCACCTAGAAGGACCAGGAATGGAGATGTATCGGAATATCAGCATTTGCAAGTTCCCCTCCAAGGTCATACCATTCTGACTGAGTCAAAATCTTGGAACTCACTCCCCAACAGCATCATGTGTCTACCTACAGCAAATGTATTCCCCACAAAGTTCTATTTTTCCTTAAGTTGTAAAATAAAAGCTACTAATTCAAAAGCTGAGTATATATTTCCAAATAAATATCTGTAGTCCTTACTAAACAAATCGAAAAACATTGTTGCAAAGTCAATGCAATGAAATACATTGAAACTTTTCACCCTTCACCATAAGATGACCAAGCAAAAAAAAATTCCTTTGAGAGTTATTGAGAAACTGCCATATAACAGTTAATGATTTAATCATAAAGTATTAAAGGCTGTGGCAAAGAAAATTGATGATGCCCAGATAAGTATTGAATATAGGAATTGTAAAAAGAACCTGGAGAAAGTCAAATGAAATGCCAATTTCTAAAATGAGACAGAAGGATGCCCAAGGAAATTATCAGTGAAATACAAATCATGCTGCAGAAAATGATCTTAATAATATAGTGAGACATCAGTATACGAATGCCTTAATAATAAGGAAAAGTGGAACTGAGTGGTATTCTGTTGATACTTATGTGAGACATTCTGGCACTGGGGATCTTTGGAATAAAAGTAACTGTTCAGCAACATCTATGAATTAGTTATTAAAAGAAGGGCAAGGACCGCAGATATATCGAAACAAAACCATTTGCTGTTTCCCCTCTAAGCCACACATCATCCTGACTTGAAACTCTATTTCCATTCCTTCTGTGTTGCTGGGTTAAAACCTTGGAATTCACTCCCCCATAGTACTGTGGGTCTACAAATTCAGTTAGAAATCATGAGGGACATGAATAGAGTGAATAGCCAAGGTCTTTTTCTCAGGGTAGGGGAGTCCAGAACTGGAGGGCGTAGGTTTAAGGTGAGAGGCGAAAGACCCAAGGGGTAACTTTTTCATGCAGAGGATGGTGTGTGTATGAAATGAGCTTCCAGAGGAAGTGGTGGAGGCTGGTACAATTACAACATTTAAAGGCATCTGGATGGGTACATGTATAGGAAGGGTTTACAGGGATATGGGCCAAAGGCTGACAAATGGGACTAGATTGATTTAGAATATCTGGTCAGCATGGATGGGTTGGGCCATAGGGTTTCTTTGCATGCTGTGCAACTCTATGACTCTACCTGAGCACTCACAACACCAGATTAGGAGAAAATCACCCGCAATCCTGTGGGAACTGCTTACGAAGAAGAAAATCTCATTGGATGAAAGAATAAATAAAACAAAAATCGTGGAGACAAAATCGTATTTAGAAATTGGCAAAGACATGGAGCTGAGTGTTGTCAGTTAATCCCATTTCTGCAGAAGATGCTGGATCAGGACTGCTTTGAGCTGAGTACGATAAGCCAAGGATGGATCCCCAAATGAATTCTTAGAAAGAGAAACCATTGCTAAAGAAATGATATGTAAATACTGAATGAAAATAATGTTTTTAAACTGCGTACATGATTGGAAAGGAAAGAACGCATGTAAGTAAGGTTACCATCAAACTGGTCACAGGAGGAGAGATTTTGTTGTAAAACAATTGTATAAAAAGTATTTAATACTGTAGAAAGTTTGAAGGGAATGAACAGAGATAGTAAAAAAATGGTCAGAATCACTGGCTTTCGTCTGTGATCTCAGTTTGGGTTGTTTCAGAACAGTGGCAGAGGCTGCAAATCCATTTGTGAGAGTCAAACAGGGAGCTGCTGAAATGATAGACACAGATTTGAAGGGCAACAACATAAACTCTTGGAGAGGAAAGGTGGATGAAAGGTTTTAAAGCACAGTGGACGGCAGGTCAGAGAGGGGAGGAGTTAAAAGTGATAGTGTGTACAATAAAAATTCCTCTAAATCACTGTGGGCACTAATTATGCTCATTAGCAGCACAGCGTAGGAGAAAATGGGACCTCTGTACAAATACATTGATCAATGTTGTTTAAATCATTGTCTTTTAGATCAAATGTGACTTATGAATCTAGACAGTCTAGCTCATGATGCCCATGTAAATTCAATTCTGTTTGCCTTTAAGTTTCATGCTGTTTAAATTTCATGTTTATAAAGTTTGGGAAAGGTATTTCTCAGTGCTGTTTTCTCATTGGCAGATGAATTCTAAATTAAAACATCAAAATCTCTTCTTGTCTGTTATCTGAAATATATTCCAATATTGGGTAGATATCAATTTTATAGATGGCTCCCATGTAGTTTAATCATGATGATAAATGCTTGGATATTCCAAAAATAGATGGACATTAAATGCCATTTTCACTACATCATTCACCATTCCCTAAGCGTGAAAATGATTGCATTTTCAAGAAAAGCTTCCAGTGCATTTTTTGCCTTTACAACAGAGTTTAAAGTGTCCTGTATTTGCCAGAATATCCACAATGATAAGCATCTGGCATAAAGCCATATTAACATATTAAAAAAAACAAGTACATAGGAATGAGGTTAGATCTGTAACCACATGTCTGGTTCAGCTGATTCTGGTAAGTGACTTCAGTTTAATTTCTCAGCTAACGATACCATCTGTAACAAATCTATCCCCGCAATCTTCTTCAGGTTCCTTCCTCAAACTGAGTGCTGGATGAACTGTTGCACCAGTCTCTTACTGTATGCAACAGCAGTTTTGTGACTAGGTTTCACTGCTAACTATGAGATGAAATTTGGTCAGGCTCCAATCTCCACCAATAGGATACCTGCATTAAATTTACAAAAACCTAAATTCCAATGCTGTGAAAAAGAGTTACTCAAAATTTATGATCTTCCTAAGACTAAAACTGGAGGAAATCTGCATATAGGCATTTACAATATCAATACGCTTAATAATTAAGATAATTCTTTCACTAGTTAGTTCACAACAGTGACCTCCCAGGTAGGCAATATGAAACAAAGATACACCACTTCCACAGCACCACCCCTTGGCACATGCCAGAGGTATAAAACTGTGAAATTCAGCTCCTGGTTTCTCAACACATGGAAGTTTATAGACTAGGATCACGCATTTTGCAATGATATATCTTTGGCATATGCCAGGAGCAGGCACAACGAAGTACTTACTCAAAGTAACCCTTGTAGATATGTAACTAATTGTTCTTTGGTGCCTGATTTTCTAAAAAAAAGCGCAAATCACTATGTAATACCATGGACTTGGTGAGGCAGTCAGAGTGATATATCACAACATGTCTTAGAATTAAAGGCAAGGCTTTTCAAAGCACTGAATGCTTAGTGCTGACACTAAGGACTGAAACCTAAATGATAAAAGCAACATCTGCGGAAGAGATCACGGGAAGGGGGCAGTATCCATTTGTTCTTTGGTCTGGATATTGCACCTCAAAATAGCTTCAGAACTGGTAATAAAAGCAGCTGCAGATTCTTATTCAACTCTGTGTTATGTAAGTAAATTGGTACAATTTTAAAGTGCTGTTGTTTCCCACATTATGTTCAAACACATTTTAAAAGACTGCAGTGGCATTATCCACTTTGCTATACTGCGAAGGTTTAATGAAATCAAGATTAATGTCATTCTTGTGCGCCAAAATGTGAAACTTGAGTTCCATTTGATGATCACTAGTGTAAAGTAGTTAGGAAATTTTTTTCTGCTAGAATTGCTTACTTTATCTTCCAAAGGGCGGGCTAGTGCAGAAAGGGTTACAAAGTTAGGTTTGCTGTAGCAGACAGCTTCTTCTCCCCACGCTGCTCACCTCCCCAACCCCCCAACCCAACCCAAAGAAAAATCCAAGGGGTGAAGAGAAGCTTTTGTTCACATTTAACTGTGACAGATCACCACTACAGGGCTAGAATGAGAAAGGCGTGTTGAAATGGGAAGGTAGACCTTAAGCCTACACAAGTGCAGCCAGCATGGGGCACAGAGTCTCAGATCAAAGGTGCTAGTCACGGTCATTAGCTGCAAATGCAAAGTCAACATGAAAAGATGTCTTAGAAGCAGGCCCTCTCCATTTATAACTGAGCAAACTGTGAAATAATTGAAAAGGTATGTCAATCAGAGGAAGGCCATGGTGGGATTTGATGAGTTCCCATGCAGTATTGTACTAGCTGGGCTGTGGTGATGGGGCCGGCACAGGAAAAGCTTACTAAAGCCTTAGAAGACTTTGGGTCTGCCCTTTAATCTGTACAATTAATAAGCCTTTTACTCTTTTTTGTACACTCATTGAATATAACTGGGAGCTATTGTTGAAGCCACTCTCAGGTGAGCACTTTGGGGTCAAAAAGGAGCCTTGTCAGAGCTTTATTCTATAGACCACACAGTATTTTAAAGCTGACAAAAGGCCCTGTCAGGCCATCAGGTCAGAGATGGTTGATTGATCTTATACCCAGTCTTTTTTTTCCACAAGGCCTGTTTCCTTTTGGTTGAAGCGGAGTCACTCTTATGTTTCGAACATGTTACAGCTTTTATTTCAAAGCCCAGAACATTTAACTAGTTTCTTCTCTGCATACACAAGCCTAAATGCATCCTGACAAAGTGTCCTAAAGTGTCTTTGTATTCCATCGTTAAACAGCTGAAGAGCATCAGAGAGAAATGGAGTTGAAAGACTTAAATATTCCGCATATACAGTAACTAGAAGACAAGGTTTCAAATATTTTGAACATTTTATTTTAAGACTAAATACAGTTTAGAATTTAATTTAAATTATACAGGAGTGAGATAGCTATTTCTGAACAAAGCTTTAAAATTTGGAAAATCTCTGAACAAAATGTGGCTGATAGCTCTACTTAATTAGATTATTACTAATCACAATCACTGATCCATCAGAAAAGGATCATGGTGTACAATTGCAAGGACATCAGGAAAAAGCTCCACAGTCTATCATAACACAAACAGAATTTGACTTATTTTCAGCTGCTGTAAATGGTTGAGCGTAATTACAGACGGACAGAATCACAAAATGTGATCCCTGAAACCACAAGATGAAATCCTGGAATCCCAGGCAATAAAATGGAATTAAACCTATTCATTTGTGGTCAGAGAGTGGCCCTGGCAATAATGGAAGTGTAACATGCACCAGAGACAGCTGGCTGGCAGCAATTAAGTTACTGTACAGACTTCTTTATTGCAGAAGGATTTCCTCTAGTTCCTTTGCGTTATCAATATCAAAAAACACAGCAAGTATAATTGCTCTGATCGTTATTTCTAATGGGATTGTAAACATGTTCTTTCAGATTGCTATCATGAGTTTGGGTGGAAATGAGGTGCAGAGGAAATTTACCCGCTATGTTTATGGTACTAAAATAGAGTGACAGGAGGAAATCCTTTTTACTTTTATTTATATTAGGTGATAGAGCTATGGAGTTTGGTGGAAACAGTGCTTATAGGCAAAAGAAAGATAATGATCAGAATGCAAATGCTAAACTGTTATGAATATACCAGGCTGTTATCCGAAATTACGTTATGGATTGCGCGCAATAATATTATCAAGGTCATCTTACTTTGTAGCCAAAATCATTAATTTACAATGCATTGTTTGTTGCTATGCAACAATGAGTTCTGAGGCTAGAGTGAATTATACATTAGAATAGGATTGACAAAAACAATTAATGAAGGAACAAGGTAAGAGCAGGGGCCTTCACCTCACCTCTATGTCCCCTGTGTTTGCACAAGACATGTTAAATTTCACTGCAGTCATGCAGTTGCAGATGAAATATAGAACTGATTTCCAACCATAAGTGGCATTTGTGGGGAAGTCATGGGCTTGCAGCACCCCTTTTGGCAACTATTCACTAAAATAGTTTGAAAATCAGTCACTGAAGACTTATAATTATCCAAACAAAGCCTCCAGTGGACACTGCTGAGCATCGAAACTACACCAACTGGGCAATCTGCCCTAACGAACATTCACGGAACAATTTTTGTTCTACTCCTCTCTGTGGGCAGTTGGTGCCTGGTAATTATTCTTAGAATGTGAACAAAACTGGAAGCTCAAGAGCAAGTCTGTTAACACAATTTCTTTACTCCAGCATAAAATGTGTTGGAAAGACATAAATAAGCCACCCAGACTGGATAACTCAAGGCTCTATTCCTAGTCTGGGTTCCATTTGCAGATCCCACTGGATAATATAATAACGTGGAAAGTAAACCAATTTTCCTATTGCTGATTGCTAAGTAGCAATGCTTGCTGGAAAGTATTCATATGTGGCTGCATATGTACGTTACAGGAGGGCAAATTAAACATGGCTGGAACATCCTTAACAAATCTACAGCATCTGAATAGCCTCTAACAATTGTCATCTAAGAAGAATAACTACTTGGCCATGACATCAATTGATACCAACTTCTAATAAATCTTCCGGAACAAGCAATGCTTCCAGATGGCAAAGAGAGAGGGAAAAAAAATGATAAAAATAGTTAAAAGCTGGTGTATCATCACTCTTACTTCAACTACACTCATTGAACCCAGGCCTTTCCTTTAATCGCTGAGACAAAATATATTAGTTCATGAATTGAAATTCTATCCTTCCAGTAATGAGTAATGTAAATCAATGATGAAATTTTTCAATGATTCTTCTGAGAAACAGTAACAGATACTGGAGAGGAATATTAAAATTACCTAGAGTCCTGGCTTCATCAATCACAATCTTTTTTTGCATCCATTTACACAATTATTACTGTATCAGTGTGGCAAGAACTGTTCTATCACAGATAATAGGTACTGCAGATGCTGGAGAATCCGAGATAACAAGGTGTGGGGCTGGATGAACACAGCAAGCCAAGCAGCATCATAGGAGCAGGAAAGCTTGACGTTTCGGGCCTAGACCCTTCATCAGAAATTTTCTGATGAAGGG
>JAHRHZ010000274.1:13474754-13617933 GCA_024137785.1 Ginglymostoma cirratum
CCTCTGATGCTGCCTGGGCTGCCGTGTTCCTCCAGCTCCACACTTTGTTACATCTGCTTAAAATCAATGGTCATTTGCCTCATTTGTGAACTGATCAAAACTTGAAATTTTCAAATCTTTTCATGTTGGATCTATTCAATGTGTGAAGGTAGCTTTTATTAATATATTGCCACCCTGAGATTCCTGGCTTCTCCTTAACATTACACATTAACCCTGGCGCTAACCCTATTGCTGTAAATTTATACTCCCAATGCAATGAGAGCAAACAATCTTTCTCCTGGTAATATAGATGGGAGCACCTAGCTTCTCAAAACTTTCCTGAAAACTTTGTTTCAAGCTATGATCTATGAGCACCCAGTCTCACATTGCTGCAAAATGGTTAAATTTAGTATGAGTTATATTCAGAGTAAAATTCTTCCACACCTGTCTGAGAAGTACCATGAACCCCAATCTCGGTTACAGAGTGTCTGATTTTACACTTTAAAGATCTTGGTTCAAGTTATATTATCGGAATTCATTGGAGATGAAGAGTGATGAATAATGTCCCAGCCTGACACGCGAACCTTTTCAGATTTGATTGCTTTAGGAAGGTGCCATATAAAATAGCATCGTCTAGCCTGTGGCAACAAGATTGTAGATACCAAAAGACTCAACACATTGACAGTTGCAGGGAGATACAACTTAAAAATGCATAACAAGGTGATGATAGGTCATCAGATTATGCAAGTGGCATGTCTTCACCCCCAGTTCGTTTTGGAAACCAAGTTTGTTTTGATGCTGGTTCTATTATATGACAAACTGTCAATTATTTTGTACATAAATATATGTAACTTCCTCTTGAGTTACTTCCATGGGTGTAGCAACTTAAGCTCCTGCAGCCCTCATGTTTTCAATAGTAAGATATCAGCTGGTAGATAATTGTCCTTTACAGCTAAGATAAAATGTTCTGACGATTTTTTTCACTTAATGACACATTGAAATTATCAAATACTTCTTCTTGCAAATCGATTGCGCTCTTTGTAAAAGTGATTATCTGATTTTAACATTTCACATTGAGTCTGACACCATCCTGACTGGTGCAACCATAGCAACTGATGCCTCTGATCATCTTTGCTATGGTTGTGCATTGCAGTTGTTTAAATCCAAAAAAAAACTTCAATCATGTGAATTCTGACTTTGAATCCGAGGTGGCTATTGAACCACTGGACTGGAGGTTTGCTTTGGTTAGAAGATGGGCAGCTGGGAAAATTCATGCAGCAGTGTTGCCTGACATGTTACCTCAGTGGGATGTTTCTGGAGGTCAATTCTCAGTGAGGATGGTTTCCTGCCCAGTGGTGCTAGGCAGGCCATTTGGGGACAGGCTAAGGAGGTTGCCTAGATTTTCATGACCAATAGCTATTCTGCTGGGGTACCAGTAAGTGGTTGACATCAATCACAACAATTAAGACCAGTAGATCATCAAGGAGCCCATGTAAACTGCAACTACAGGCTGCCCTATCGTGGTGCTCCAAAATATCAGACACCAACCACTTCCTTTCCCCATGAATGAGCTGCATAAATGCAAATGTTGGAGCCTAATCCACTCAATCCTTCATTCTGGGAAACTTCCATCAGTACCTTTGCATACCCTACTTGCTACTGTCATGGTGTTTGGATCAAATGATCTGTTTCTGTTGCTCTACTGTATAATCCAATGATATTTCACATGTAAAAACTGTAGTTTCTCTCAGTAGCTCAGAAATATCAGACAGAGCATGTGTGGCAGCTTTAAGGAGCAGAAACTTTCTGGTGTTAGCCCTTGATCTGTATTGAGCTCCTCCATCTCAACAGGTAACTGTAAGGTAGCTACAACTGTCCTCCTCATTGCTGGATTATACAGGACAAGATCAGCTAAGGTTGTATTTCTAATCTAGAGGCCTCTGCTGGGAGTGCAATATATGGATGCCTGGTGAAGTCGGATTTGTGTGGGCTGCTCCTGTCATCAAATAGGCTGTCAGCATTCACGATCAATGTTTCCACATGCCTAATGTCCATTCAGCCCAGGCAACAGTGGCTGGCTGATATCCATCGTAACCACAGTGAGCTGTGCTTCATCAAGGAGTCATTGTTAACTGCCACTAGGGTGGCCAGTGATGGAGAATGAAATATCAAATACCAATCACATCCTTGTCCATCTACTAGAGGGAGATGGGGGCATAGCAGTAATACCACAGGACTAGCAATTGGGAAATTCAGACTAACATTCTGTGGACATGGGCTAAAGCCCTACCATGCCATTTAAATTCAATAAATAAAATCTGAAATTAAAAGCTTGTCTCAGTAATGGTGACCATTAAACTGTCATTGATTAATGTAGTAACCTACGTGATTCACTAATGCCTTTTTAGAAAAAGAAATCTATTGCTTTTACCTAGTGTGGCTGACATAGATACCTTCAAATCCAAAGCAATGTTGTTCACTCTTCATTGTTCTCTGAAATTGCCTGGGAAGCCATTCAATTTAAGGGCAATTAGAGATGAACAATCAATGTTGGCCTTGCCAGCAATGCCAGAAAACAAAAGTGAAACTTGGAAATAATGGTGTTGGTCGAAACTAAACATCCACATTAAGGGATGCAAGATAACGTCAAATCAATTCTGTAATTTCTACATTACAGTGGCTTTTCCAAAAGAATAAGTCATTTTTTTAAAGCTTCCACCTATGCGCACATGCAAAAAAATAGCTACGAGGCCAACGTCGAATTACTTTCCCTGGGCACCCACTAACCTGGAAATGAATTGAAATAAATAACTAATACAAAAACAGGAGCTGGGAATCTGAAATAAGAACAATAAAAAAAAAGACTCAGCAGGTCAGACAGTGTCAGTGACTTTTTACCTGATGTTTGCCCAGAAAGAGAAAACAATAAAATCAGAAAATGACACATATTAGTCCGACTCATCTTGTCTATTTCAAGAGGAGGTGCAGTTCATCTAATATTTTCCTTCCCAAATATTAATATCTTTTTACTGGTATTTCCCACTGTATTGCGTAATATTCTTGTTCTTGTTGTATTGCCAAAGAATGTTTACAGAATCTGCTGAGGAATGAAGGAAACGTTAACTTTATTTCAGAAATATCTTACTGTGGATTCATCTTGCCACAGGGATGCAAGAGAGAGTGAAATCATATGATATTGCATTGCTTCCTAAGGTGATGTATTCCATGTCTCCTTTTATAATACAATTGGACTTAACCCCTCAAACTATAATTTGGAGTGATTTTACAGAATAGGAACAATTTGTTAAGTTTGCAATGTTTGCTTTGGAGCCACTGTTGATGCCGAGGCAAGATCCTGGTTGTTTTTAGGAAATGTGTTCTGTGATTTTGGTCACAATTCTCAGAGGACTGGATAGTCACATGTTTATCCCTGCAGACTTTATAATGGATAACAGGATTTGTTATTAATAATATATGTTTCACCCAATGATTTTTTTTTTCCTTTTTTACATGGAACATTGTGTCACTCCTGGTGATATTTTAGGATATCAACTACTTGGATACTTTAAAGCTGAGAATTGTTGTAACATCAAATTAAATTGCAACTACTGTCTGATTCAGCGTTAACCAGAACAATATCATAGGCTAAACTTATGCTGAAAGCTTCACAGACACGTCCATCTACTAACGGCCAAGAACCATTTTCCATACTACATGAAAAATGGTGTGCTGGATCTCACAGCTGCCATCTTTCAGTCATTAAATTTGAAACAATTTGATTGAAGAGGCAAATTTATCTTTTTGGAAATAATTGCCTGAGAGGTTATAGTAGAAACAAATTCACTTCCATTCAATGAGATTTAACCCCCACCACATGCTCCTGTGCAAGGTGGGAATGGTGCAGTTGAGAATGAGGAGGGAATGAAGGGTGAGAGTGAGTTGAGAGTGAGTAGGGAATTTTGCACCATTCCTACAGTGTTCCAGAGACACCATTTTAACCTATCTAAGAGAACTGTATACTCTGCAGAGATAGTAGGAACTGCAGATGCTGGAGAGTCTGAGATAACAACGTGTAGAGCTGGATGAACACCACAGGCCAAGCAGCATCAGAGAAGCAGGAAAGCTGACGTTTTGGGCCTAGACCCTTCTAATGAAGAAGGGTCTTGGCCCGAAATGTCAGCTTTCCTGCTCCTCTGATGCTGCTTGGCCTGCTGTGTTCATCCAGCTCTATATCTTGTTATCTCTTGTATACTCTGCAATTTGGTTTTACTTTACATGGAAATGATAGTATTGTAATGTCTGAAGTTCTGGGGCACACCAGTGGCTGAACCCTGGCAAAGTCATGGAGTGGCCAGTCGAGGTCAAGGTATGTTTAAAAAAGTAATTTGCAGAATTATTCTGAGCTAGGAAGAGCAGGGATGCTTCCCAGGGCTTCACAATGAGCCTATGAACATTTCAGCCCACCTTGCCTCTACTCTGTGTTAAAGTTAACTGCCAAATGCCCTTTGCAGCATTAACAATAAACATGCAGAGATCATTTCCATCCATTCTTACAGGTTCTCAACACTCAACCAAAGATATCACTTTGGTTTAAATTTTGTTTGCAGGTTCCTATTGAATTCCTAGGAGGAGAAAAGAACAGTACAACTTCGAAATAATCAAAGTGTTCTTCCTTGACTTGTATACCCATAAAGGGAGCTCCAGTTTGGACCAGTACACACACTTCTGAGCTAGTTTTCTTTCATGCATTTTCAATTAGCCTTAAATCTTTGTTAAAATGGGAAACAATCTTTCAATACAGAGCCTAGGTTATTCAAATCAAGATAGAATATTTAGTTTTTCTGTAGCTAACAATGCACATCTGAAAACAGACTCAGAATCTGTGGTACCAAACATGCAGGTGATCTATAGAACAAAAGCTTGGGATGCCAGTCAAAAAGTATGAAAGCAAGGTTTCTGTCTTCCCTTTTAGTCAGAGAATTAAGGTTTAAATTTGCAGATTTTTCTGAACAGGCAATGTTTGGATTAATTGGACCCTGAAAACTGACAGAATAACGTGTGCAAAGTTAGAGAAAGGACAATCTCAGTGCAGTGTGGCATGTTTAAGAGCAACTGGCAAAGCCCACATTGTGACTTCACTGTGTAAAGTATGGAATTAGGAAACACTGTAAATTATATAAGAAATGAAGAAAATGCAACACATACTGTTGCAAAATTGTTTTGATCATGAATGTAAAAGTACATAGAATCATCACCACGCAACAATATGAGATTATCAGATGTGGGGAGAAAAAAATAATACAACGCATTTTCTCTTGCATTTGCAGGTATAATGGAAATCAGGTCAGTTAATGTTGGAGTAGTCGCAATCAAAGCGGTCAACACTGGCTTTTATTTAGCCATGAACAAGAAGGGAAAGCTATACGGCACGGTAAGGTTATACATTTAATACAATTTCACATCTTATTTAAAAGGCTAAATCCTACAATTTCTCTTTAGAAACATCAGATTTAACATAACAGCTACTTAGGCCCAACCACTGAGTAGTGAGCTGGTGGTGATCCTGCCAAGGGCACTTCTAACAGATCTGATGTGATTTAAATTGTAATTTGGCAATCTGTTGCCTGGTGTCGGGTTCACAAAGCTTTCAAGAAAATCGTCCCATCCCTGAGAACTTCCGGTCAATCAGCGATGGGCAGCTCTTCAGACCCAGCAGCACCACCAGGAACAGAGGACACTGTTGATACTGCAGTATACTCCAGGTGGAGGAACATCATTGAAGTTTCTAGAGCTTGAATAAATGAAGGACTTTTGTTCAGGGTCAGACTGGCAATCCAATGCTCAATGGTGGCATTGTGGTATGCAGTTGGGAGAGAATTGGTTTGGAAGTCCACTGCATTGATTCCAAACTCCTTGAAATTTCATGGCATCATTTCAAGCATGTACAATGAAACCTCCTGTCAACTACCACCCAATGATGAATCAGTGCTCCTCCATATTGAACACCGGTTTTTGTTTGGCAGAACCCCCACTGTTAGAAATGGCTAAGTCTTCAAGGACATATTTGGAAATCTAGGTGTTTGGCAGGTGGTGGGACAACCACCAAGAAACATAAAACCTACCCAAATACAGCCTCACCAATCTGTCACAGATTCACCCATTCAAGACAGCATCAGTAGGAATGACCACTGCACAGTCAATGTGGAAACACTGAGAATATCCTCCATTGTGTTGCATGGCACAACCACCAAGCTAAATAGGATAGATCTCAAACAAATCTAGCAGCCAAATCAAACTGGACATCAATAAGGCACTGTAGATTTTCAGCAGCATCAGAATTGTACTCAAGCACAATGTATAAATACATGGCCCGGCATAACCCCTTACTAAACAATTAACATCAAGCCAGGAGATCAAAAATAAAACAGAAATTGCTAGAAAAACTCAGCAGGTCTGGCATCTCTGGAGAGGAAGCAGAGTTAACACTTGGGGTCTAGTGACATTTCTTTGGAACCGGCGGGTAAATCTTGGTTCAAGGAAGGCATTCCCGGAACAGCAGCAGGCATACCTAAAATTGAGGTGTATCAACCCGGTGAAGCTACAGCACCTGGCATCTTGCATACCAAACTACATAATTAACATGCAATATAGAGGACAAAGTGATCCCATAACCACCAGATTGCAGCTCTGTGATCCTGCCACATTGAAAAATGGCAGATGAAGTTCAATCTGGATAAATGGGAGGTATTGCATTTTGGTGCAACAAACAAGGTTAGGACTTACACAATTAATGGTAGGGTCTTGGGTAGTGTTGTAGAACAGAGGGACCTTGAGGTGTATGTACATAATTCTTTGGAGTTTGCATCATGTATAGACAGAGTGGTTAAAAAGATGTTCGGCACCCTTGCCTTCATTGCTCAGTCCTTTGAGTATAGGAGTTGGGAAGTCATGTTGAGGTTGTACAGGCCATTGGCGAGGCCTCTTCTGGAAAACTGTGTCCAGTTCTGGTCTCCCAGTTATAGGAAGGATATTATCAAGCTAGAGAGGGTTCAGAAGAGATTTACCAGGATGTTGCCGGGTACAGAATGTTTGAGTTATAAAGAAACGCTGGATATGCTGGGACTTTTTCCACTGGAGCCTAGGAGGTTAAGAGGCAAACTGATAGAAATTTATAAAATAATGAAAGGTATAGATAGAGGTAATGGTAGTTGTCTTTTCCCTAAGATGAAGGATTTCAAGACTAGGGGTCACATTTTTAAGGTGAGAGGAGAGAGACTGAAAAAAGACATAAGAGGTAAATTTTTTACACAGAGGGTGGTTTGTGTGTGGAATGAGATTCCTGATGAAGTGATGGATGCGGGTACAATTACTACAAAGACATTTGAAAAAGTACATGAATAGGAAATGTTTACAGGGATATGGGCCAGGAGCAGGCTAGTGGGACTAGTTTAGTTTGGGATTATGTTCTGCATGGTCTGGTGGGACTGAAGGGTCAGTTTCTGTGCTATATGACTCTATGAGTCAATGATTCCATCTAATCATGAATGGTGTTGGATAATTAAATAATTAATAGGACACCTCCTCCAATACTCCCATTTTGGGATCACTCAACAATGGGGAGTACAGTACATCAGGGTGAGACATTTTCGTCCATCTTCAGACAGATATACTGATTGTATCATCTGTCACAGTTCTACAGCTGCCATTTCTCAGCTAATTTTGGTTCACTCCATGGGATATCAAAAGCAGCTGAACACAACACTTCAGCCACAGTAATGAAGGCTGTGCTCCAGAATTAACCCCATTTTTATCCAGGAAGTTCCAGTGCAGTTACCGCACTGGCAATAGTATTTAAAATTCCCCAGGTATGCCTTGTGCACAAAGAATAGGACAAATCAAACTAAGACAATTGTTGCTTTCGCAGACTTCTATTAATCATCAGCAAAGTGGCAGAAGTGGTCATCGATAGTGCTCTCAAGTGTTACTTGTTTAGCAATAACCTGCTCACTTTCAGTTGGGTTTCACCAGGACCCCCTCAGCTGTGGACTCCTATCATAGTCTTCATCCAAACATGGACAAAATATTTGATCTCCTGAGATGAGGGGAGAATAATTGCCCTTGACATCGAGGCAGCTTTTGGATGAGCCTGACATCTAGGAGCTCTAGCATTACTGGAGCCAATGAGAATCAGGGCGATAGCTCTCCATTGATTGGAGTATTACCTGACACAAATGAAGGTAGTTGGAGTAGTTGAACGTCCAACATCTCAGCTCCAGGACATTATTGCAGGAACTCCTCAGCGTAGTATCCTTGGCTAACCCATCTCTTGCTGATTCATTAATGAACTTCTTTTCAACATAAGGTCAGGAGAGGATGTTCACTCTTGATTGAACGATGTTCAGCAACATCTGTGAGTTCTCAGGTACTGACTCTAACCATTAACCCTTACAAGCAATTAGATTTCTATTGCTGAATTCCCCACTATCGATATCCTGGGTTACTACTGACCAGAGACTGAATTGGGCCAGCGATATAAATACTTTGTCTACAACAGTTGATCAGCGGCTAAGAATTCTGTGGTGACTATCCCTCCAATGCCTGTCTACAAGACACAAATCAGAACGCTTTGGAATACACACTCCAATGAGTGGATGGTACCATTCCAACAACACTTCACAAGGTCAAGACTATCCAGTACTACTCAACCTGCTTGATTGTCATCCCATCCACCACCTTCAACATTCAGTCCCTTCACCACCAATGCTCGATAGCAGCAGTGTGTACCATCTACAAGATGCAATGCAGCATCTCACTAAGGCTCCTCTGACAGCACCTTGCAAACTCCCAACCTCTACCACCTAGACAGACAAGGGCAGCAGATATATGGGAACACTGTGAGCTGCAGGTTCCCCTGCAAACGACACATCGTCCTGACTATAACTACATCATCATTTCTTCACTGGTGCTGGGTGAAAATCCCAAAACTCCCTTCCTAACAGTATTGTGAGTGAACCTATACCTCATGGGGTGCAGCAGTTCAAGAAGGCAACTCATTGCCACCTTCTCCAGGGCACTTACAAATGGGCAGTAACAGCAATGCCCACCTTCCACAAATTGGTAAAAATGCATCAATTTCCATTATGTTTCATTGACTAGTGATTGGAAAGAAATACGTTGCATTTCTCTGCACTATCCATATTCAAAGAACATCACAAAGTCTTCACAGGGCACTGAATTGTTTTTGAAGTGTAAATAAAACAATCCCACAAACAAAGTCAGTATTTGTTGTATCAGAGATAATAGGTACTGCAGATGCTGGAGAATCCGAGATAACAAGTGGGGCCTGCTGTGTTCATCCAGCTCCACACCTTGTTATCTCAGTATTTGTTATTTTTGCTGAGAGATGAATATTAGCTCAGACACCTGAACATTATACATTCACCTGAATTGGCAGATGGAGACTCACACTCCCTCAGCAAAAGGCACAAACCCTGCCTTACGTTTTCCCTTTTCATAGGCCAGTTATTGCTAAAGTGTTACCTTTCTCTGTAATATGTTCAACTTTTGCTATAGGATAGGAAACGTGATCATGATTTTGTCATTTTTTGGGCTGGTAACTTTGCTTAAATAATGTGCCCAAGTTTTGTGGACTTATTAACCGAAAAGGACAAGGAAATCAGCCTATCCTTGCCCACATTATTTATTTACTAAATACATAGCAGCTGTTAAAATAATGCTTTCTGCTGAACCTCACACCCGAAGCTGCATTTGAGTGGATTCTGATACCTGCCACTGATACAATGTTAAGAGTCATGAATTGCATCCTTGATAAGGGCAACAAAAGAACAAAACACAAAGGAAATGCATCAGCTGGATCATCTTTCATAACCTGACACACAGTAAATTCCTATTTCACCACATGCTTCCATATCATGGTTACGGCTTTTGGTCTGGAGCACAATACACCAGACTATCCTGGAGACATCCTAGAAACATTTTACAAGCACTTGTTTTACCACACTAATTACCCAGTGAATTGGTTTGTCTTTATTTTGGGCTGGGAATGGGTGGGTGGATGGGGGCGGGGCATAATGCAGAACCAGCGAGATGTCAACATTTTTTGTGCTCGTCACCGACAAAATAGAATGCTTCCCATCTCAGGTGACCAACTTCAGTGGCCAAACCGTGGATTACTCAGCCAGCTACAAAGTGAACTTTTCCCAGTTACAAGGCACTGCTCTGAACAAATTACAGTCCCATCAAAGTTAAATATATCGCCAGCAGGGCTGCCACCTTCTTTTGAAATGCTTCTTTCACTGTCATTCAACAAAGTGATTGAACGCCATCCTCCAGACAACATCTCTTTTGAGTGTTGTGCGGAGTTTCTCTTTTTGCATTGTAAACATCTGTGTACCTTCCTGATTGTGCCTAAAGGTATTCAACGGTCTTAAACCTTTTCGGAAGATTTTACGAGCAATTGTCTATAACACAAATATTTGACTGCAGTATCCACACACTAGAAGTTAGTGTTATTTTCCTAAGTGAGGAATCTGAAAGTTTAACCTTCAAGCTCCTGAAATAACTCAAAAGTTCCTCACACTCTGAATTGGTCAATTCTTTAACTTAAATTATGTTTTGCAGGATTATTAAACATTTGAGGTTTCTTAAGTACATAAACAAACAATATGTTATTCAAATATTATATCATGAATCAGAATGGAATATCACGAATTTGAAGGGAAGGCTGCAAACTGCATTTCAACCTCAGCTATAAACAGATAACCTGGGAATTGATATGCTTGCTGATTGCTGGCATCATCAATTAAATGTTTTACTGTCTTAGACTGTGATTTAGGGAGTTATAATGTGGGAAAGAACATGGCCTCCTCACTGCCTTGCAGTGCTGTGCCAGCCAGACCAATGGAATGCAACAATTGTAATTTTGATGTAAACTACTTGCCATTCTAAGCTCCTTACAATCTGCACCACTGTGAGCTGACCTTACGGAACCTGCAAAGATGAGTTTGATAACTCAACACTTTGAATTTCAATCCCTGTAATCCTCAAGTTACAATGTTGCATCTTTTCTTGCACCACTATCTTGCACTTTGCTCCAGACAATGATGTCAACTGTATCATAATTGGCTGAAATCTTCAGGTCATTGACCTTTTATCAGCCAGGTCGACTGAAGTTCAGTGTCTCTTGGTTGAAATACAATGAAAAATGATGGAGCAGACATATCAACGTCACTTAGGAATAGAAAATTCTGTCAGTGAGCTACACTGAAATGAATCAGTCGTTGCTAACAATTTACAGACTAAAGGTTTTGCTGAAGACTACACCACAGGCATGGAGAACTGGGCAGACATTCCAATCATTATTTTTCTGTTTTGCTAGTGGGGGAAGAGACTTGAAGTAGGGTGGATAGATAGAGTGAATCCCATCATGTAAATGAGAGGGGGAGATGGTACAATCCATATTCGATTAACTCGCTTGTTATTTTTGAAAAATCTGTGTTGAGCTTCCCTTCGGAGGTGGTTGGAAATTCCTTTTGTGGAAATTAATGGGAAAGGAAATGTTGGCAGTAGAGATGAAGACCAGAAATTTCTCATAGTAATTCACAATAACATGCTGAATTTAAATAACAAAGTGTTTCTTTTACACGTAAGGAAAGAAAGTTCCACCAATCCTTTCTATTATATGTATGCTATCTCTGGTTGGGATTGAGATAACAGCAAAATACTGCAGGTGCTGAGATAAAAACAGGAAGTGCTGGAAAAACTCAGCAGGTCTGGCAACAACTGTGAAGAGGGAAATAGAGTCCAGTGATTTATCTTTGGAACTTAGCTGGGATTGAAATAATTTTGCTTACAAACTATAGGGGCAGGCCACTTAGGACAGAGGTGAGGAGAAATTTCTTTACTCAAAAAGTGGTGAAATTGTGGAATTCTCTGCCACAGAAAATGGTTGAGGCCAAAATATTGAGTATTTTCAAGAAGGGGTGAGATACAGTTCTTAGAGCTAAGGGGATCAAAGACTATGGGGAGGAAGCTGGTGCAGAGTACTGAGTTGGATGATGAACCATGGTCATATTGAATGGCATATCAGGCCTAAAGGGTCTATTCTTTCATTGAATACTTGAATGCATAGAATCATAATCTGACTGGAGGTACAGATGATGGGTACGGAAAAGGAACTTCTCATACATACCCCTGCCTCTTTATCCACCCTGCCATTAAAATGGCATACTTATCAATCAACTCACTGAGGGGAAAATGTGAATGCTTTTCAAATTGTAGGCAGTTAAAACACGTCAGATTTATCTGGTGTTTTTCTCCATGAATGTTCATAAAACACTGAGTCTTTTCTCACTCCCTTGCCCATGCATATACACATTTGCATTTCAAAGCTGCGGGTCTAAATTCCTTTTTTTAAGAAGTTATGGATTCTGCCCTAAAGTTTGTTTGTGGCAAAGAATTCCACAATCAAGCACTTTCTGTGTAAATGAATTATCTCTAAGCTGCCCTGTTATTTGAGCCCCATTATTAAATTCCTGCTGGCTAATTACTGAAAAGATTTTCCTCATTACAGTCACATTGGACTACTGCATTGCAATTTCTAGTGGTCAGCTTTGAGCTCCATTGGTACCATGCTGGGAAGAGGTTGGAAAGCCTCTCTCCCTGGGTAGTGCAGATGCATATTCAGGAGATGGTGGTAAATAAAAAAGTCATAAAGTAGGAAAAGTGAAAAAAGAGATAAAAATCATTGCTTGATAACATCCTCCAACTATTGATTGTCTTTTTGTTCCTTTTCTAGGAAGAGTACAACAACAATTGTAAGTTTAAGGAAAGGATAGAAGAGAATGGTTACAATACTTACGCCTCTCTGAAGTGGAAGCATAAAGGGCGGCAAATGTTCATCTCATTAAATGGGAAAGGATCCCCTCGCCGGGGACATAAAACAAGGAGAAAACATCTCTCAGCTCACTTTCTACCCATGATGGTGCCCTAGACACCAGCTTGTGCCCACATGCCCTGAATTGTGCATCATTACCAAGTCTTGCCATTTGACGCTGCAAAGAAAAAAATGCACATTTCCTTTTTTTATTAATCATGGATCTCACATACAGAGCTATTTTCTCTGCATAAAGCTTGCGCAAGCAACAGAGCATTTACTGTTGTAAATATATGTTTTCTTGGGACCATTTGCAGCAGCTCTTCATCAATATAACTGTAGGACTTCTGTAGAGAAAAAGAAAACCCTCAGCCACAATAGACAGAGGAGAAAAAAAGCAGTAGTATTTAATATAACAATTTGTTTCTTTTTGAAATAAGGAAACCTGAAAGAAGCTTTTTTTTTGGCTTAGAGCATGAACAATAACACTGACAATGCTATATGTGTGTCTGGGTTTGGCCGAGGGGCAAGGATAGAAAGGACAGAATAACTGTTGAGCATCAATACCAAAGTTCGAAATTGTTGTAATGCACAGAAGACTATGCTCTAGTCCAAGAAAGACTGCATTTGTAATTTGCACCGGGTTTAGGGAGACTATGTACAAGCAAACCATGAATAGGTATCTTCCGTAAGTTCCTGACTGCATGACAACTTTATATACACCACGGAAGATCCACACATGGGATGTCCAAACTGATTTATTGTGAGCACTGAAGAGATGGATTTGTGACTGTTCTGTTACAGCTCAACTGTGCTGCACAGCAAATGTTGGACAGGTTGATGATGTTGTAGGAAATGGTCATATTTATGCAAATATAAATCATGGTGTTATTTGTAGGTTAATACGATCAAACATTTCATTGGAATGGAATGGATTTGCCAAACTACCAATATCACATCAGAACAGGGGAAGCTGGCTTTCATGTAATGTAACAACTCAATAAATCTCTTTCTTTCTTAGAAAGCACAGTGAAGAGATGAATTTCTAAAGCTTTTGATGTGTTTCTTCAAGTGTTAAAACTCTTTTACAATATAGTGAATAAAGTGGTATCTTACTAATTACTAATTAATCTCGCAGTTTATGACATTATCTGAACCCCTTTATTGTGTATTCACCATATTTGTGAATTAATGCAGTAAAAATTGCCTAAAATCAAAGGCAGTTGCAAGCAAATATTCAGCACAGTCTCCTAGTGTGGTTAGGTTAATCAATTATTAATCTTCACTAACTGTTTAACTTCAAGCAACATATTTTCATGTATCAGAGCTCTACTTATAACTTGTCTGATTAATGCCAAAGGAAATGTGGGGTTAATTATACAATGATACCCACGGCTCTGATACTGCCTACCAGATATATTCTAAATTTAAATATAGCTTTGAACAAAATAAAGTTGAATATCTGTTGACTGTGAAGAAAGAGACAAGAAGACTGTAATTTGTATAGCATCATTCATCATCTTGGCCATAACAGACCTGGCTCATTAGGTAACTCTCTCCTGTTGTGGGTTCAGTCCCATGAGAGCATTGAGCAGTAAGTCTAGAATATCACTCCAATACAGTTCTGAGGGAATGCTGCACTGCTGCATGTATAATCTTTCAGGTGAGACTTTAAACTAGTTGACTGGATGCAGCTCCAACAACACTCAACAAGGTCAACAATATCCAGGACAAAGCAGCCTGCTTGATTGGCAACCCATCACTACCTTCAATGTTCAGTTATGCACAGTGGCAATAGTGTGTACCATCGACAAGATGCACAGCAATATCTCACTAAGGGCCCTTCGACAGCACCTTCCAAAACCACGACCTCTAGCATCTAGAAGGACAAGGTCAGCAGATACATGAGTGTACTACCACCTGTAACGTCCCTTCCAAGTCACACATTATCCTGACTTGGAACTATACCGGTCATCCTTTTTCAGCTACAACATGATATACTTGCACTTTCCCAATTTTTCACCACATATATACGTGACTTACTTATCAATACCTTATAACTAGATGGAAGAGATCAAACAGGAGATACTGGTTGTGTAAAGATGTCTGAGAATTTAAGAAATGGGGAGGCATGGCCTAGTGGTATTGTCACTGGACCTGTTAACCCAGAGAACCAGATACTGTTCTGGGGACCTGGGTTCAAATCCCACCATAGTAGATAGTGGAATTTGAATTCAATAAATATCGGGAATTAAGAGTCTGTTGATGACCATGAACCCATTGTCGATTGTTGGAAAAACCCATCTGGTTCACTAATGGCCTTTGGGGAAGGAAACTGCCATCCTTACCTGGACTGACCTACATGTGACTCCAGACCCACAGCAATGTGGTTGACTCTTAACTGCTCTCTGGGCAATAAATGCTGCCTGGCCAATGGTGCCTCTCATCCCGTTAATGAATTAAGAAAGACATGTCCCCTATTTGCATCGCTTACTGACAACGTTTCAAAATGGTGACAACTCACACCCAAATCAGTGGTTCACATTTGTACCTGGTGTATAAATAAAACCTTGTTTTTGGAGGGATTTAGAGGGCTCAAAGGTGAACTTACACCCAACATCAATGGTATTGATATCAATGGTATTTCAACAAGTATATTTGAACTTTTTTTAACAAGTTTCCAAATGTTATTCATATCACTAATTCTGTTCTTAGCCTTAGAAAGATTAGAAGATTCAATCTGGGAGCAATTCAGATTATATTCAATAATTTTTATTTGAACCAACTTAATTAAAGGTTAACCATGGTATTTATTATATGAAACAAACAAACGCCACTTTGAATATTATGATATTTTATTACAAAGATGACAAAAAACTTTAACTTATGACATTCAAGTTCATCATTTGAAATCCTCTTTCAACACTTCTCTGCTCTTTAATCCCACAATATCTGTGTTATTTATCAATTATAATTAAAATGATAGGAAATCTTCACTTACAAATCCAAACAAATTAAAGCATGTTAGACCATTTGGGAGGGGTTGCAGAAACCTTTGATTTTTCCTTTCTCTGTGAAAATATTGCATGCTTTAATTTTATCAATTTTAAAAAAGGTGAACGGTGTTTCATTTGCCAATCAGGATAACCATATTTAAGGGAAAATCACTTTGCTTAGTTTATAGTTGTGCTTTATGGGAAATGCATTCTTGAATTTATTACTTCTATACTATGGCATTTATTTAGTATGTGTAAAGGTATAAGTTTTAAAGGTATGTCAGGCATATTGTGAAAAATAGGATACATGTTTTTCAGATTGCAACATGATACCATTTCATAACCTTTTATGCAACACTGATTGTCTATCATCCCTGTTTAAGGAGAGGACCTACACTGAATTTACTACCATCTTGAAAGCCCTTCTCTTACAGTGGGCTGAATTTTACATAGGTTGGCTAAGTCTGAGGTGTATCGAGCTGTTTGGAGGATTTCTGCTATGAAGACCTAGTTAGTTTTCTTACTGATACTTACTAAATTCGCTCAATTCTAGCTCCATTTTACAACCCATCATTTTGAGCACTCCTTGCCATTCTGCTGGATATCCTTGAATTCCCTAGCATTCTTGCACTTGCTCCATCTTTAAAAGCCCATTATGTGCCAGGGTAGATGCTGAAAGTCTGGACTGCGTTCGTGATCTTCCCTGATTTAGAAATTAATAGCAGACTGTTCTAGGATTGTTCAACAGATGGCATATTTGGCTCTCTGCCTCACTGTAAAAATCGTACTTCCACAATTTTTCTTGCTCCCTAAATTTGCCCACTGCAATACTTTTTCCTAGCTCCCTCAGGTCAGAGGGGTGGCCATGGGTACCCGCGTGGGCCGTAGTCTCTTTGTGCGATATGTAGAACATTCTTTGTTCCAGTCCTATTCCCACCCCTACCCACGACTCTTTCTCTGATATATTGATGCTATCATTAGTGCTGCTTTCCTCTGTCATCTGGAATCAGAAAAGTTCACCGATTTCGCTACCAATTTTCACCCTGCCCTCAGTTTCGCCTGGTCTTTCTCTGACTCCTCCCTTCCCTTCCTCAACATCTGTTTCCATTTTTGGGGATTTCCACTCTAGGCACTATAAATCCACTAAAAACCCACTGACTCCCACAGCTACCTGGGCTATACATCCTCACTTCCTGTAAACACTCCATCCCTTTCTCTCAGATCCTCTGTCTCCATCATATATGTACAGATGAGGCCGACTTCGACAAGGGAGCCTCCAAAATGTCTACCTTCTTCCTCAACTGTGGATTCCCCAGCACCGTTGTTGACAGGGTCCTCAGCCAGATCCGGCCCATCTCCCGCACTTCTGCCCTCACACCTTCTCTTCCCTCCCGCATGAACAATAGGATTCCCCTTGTCCTTACCTACCATACCACCAGCATCCACATCCAGAGGATCATCAGACGCCATTTCCACTACCTCCAGCGAGATGTCACCACCAGACACATATTTGCCTCCCCTCCCTTGTCCACCTTCTGCAGGGACCTTTCCCTCCAGGGCACACTGGTCCACACTTCCTTCACCTCTAACATCCCCCCACCGCCCTAAGGCACAGTCCCCTGCAACCAGAGAAGGTGCAATACCTGAGATAACAAGGTGTAGAGCTGGATGAACACAGCAGGCCAAGCAGCATCAAAGGAGCAGGAAGGCTGACGTTTCGGGCCTAGACCCTTCTCCAGAAAATGGTGCAATACCTGCCCATTTACCTCCTCCATCCCCAGTATTCAAGGGCCCAAACATACCTTCCAGATGATGCAACACTTCACCTGCACTTCCCAAAATCTAGACTACTGCATTCGCTGCTCACAATGTGGTCTCCTCTACAGTGGGGAAATGAAGCATAGACTTGGCGACCAATTTACAGACATCTACGTTCTACTTGCAAAATAGACCCTGAGCTACCTGTTGCTTACCACATTAATGCATCACCCTGTTCCCTGACCAACGTCTCTGTCTCTGGCTTGCTGCAGTGTTCTAGCGAAGCTCAATGCAAGCTAGAAGAACAACACCTCATTTTCCACTTGGGGATCCTGCATCCCTCCAGGCTCAATATTGAGTTCAATAATTTTAGGGCCTAAACTCTCCCCTGTCCCAGACCCCACCCCACACACCAGGCCCTGCCACCACATAGCCTGCCATTACACACTACCTATTGTTAATTAGAATCCCTACAGTGTGGAAACAGGCCCTTTGGCCCAACAAGTCCACACCAAACCTTGGAGTATCCCAACCACACCCATCCCCTTGTAACCCACCTAATCTACACATCCCTGAACTCTATGGGCAATTTAGCATGGCCAAACCACCTAACCTGCACATCTTTGGATTGTGGGAGGAAACCCACGCAGACACAGGGAGAATGTGCAAACTCCACACAGACAGTCACCCAAGGCTGGAATCGAACCTAGGTCCCTGGCGCTGTGAGGCAGCAGTGCTAACCACTGAGCCACCGTGCTGCCCGTCACTGACAGTCCCCATTAACAACTATTCACCGTCCTAGCCCAATCATTCTCAACTCATTTGTCTATCCAACTGCTCTTCTCTCTCTCTCTCTTTGGGGTCTATCCTATCGTTTCCTCCTTACCCCACTACCCTTCCTATTTTTTGCGTTTTCTCAGCTTCCATCACTTCTGTGGAAGGGTTACCGGCCCCGAAACTTTAACTCTGATTTTTTCACCCCAGATGCTTCCAGACTTGCTGAGCTTTTCTAGCAACTTCAGTTTTTGTTACTGACAGTCTGGAGTTGTCCTGCATGGTTCCTGATACTTGCCCCGAACATGGCAGACAGGGGGACATCTACATCTGCACCATCACACCCCACTTACAGGAAGGTCATGGTAGTATTGACACAGTTCCCTCAGGATCAGCAGTGGAGGCCATGACACTAGACCATGTCAGCTTGGTCTGAAGTTGCCACCCTGATTAAAGCAGTCTCATCCATTTGGAGGAATGCACAGCGATGTCGGAAGAAGGTCAATGACTTTCTCCTTTCTGCCATCATTTTCTCCCTCAAAGCTCATATTACAATGCCTGCAACATGTTCCCTTGCTCGCCATCATCCACCCCAAATCCCAAAACCACTAAACCTGCTCGCCCTCAGCACTACCTACTCAACTGCTTGGAACACCTCCTCATCAAGAATAACAGCTGCATCAGGCACTTTCATTTTCTTAATGGCTGCCACTCTGTCTCATGCCAGGAGGAAAACAGACCCTAGTAGGGCAGAAAGAGTCAAGATGGCTGCGGTTCTGATGAAGGGTCACTAGACCTGAAACGTTAACTCTGATTTCTTTCTTCACAGATGTTGCCAGACCTGCTGAGCTATTCCTGCAACTGCTGTGTTTTTTCCCTGATTTACAGTATCTCCAGCTCATTTGGATTGTATGTGGCTGGTGGACTACCCAACATTCAGCTCCTCATCCCATATGTGGAGAGCTTCCAGATTCTGACCATCCTGAGTGTCTGCCTGACCGTTTCTGAGTCCCTGAACTAATATTGGAGACTGCCCTTGACTGACTGCACCTGGAACCGCTTGACCAAATGCTATCTCCCCTTGACTTAATTGAGGCCAGATGACAAGTGTCTTTCCTTTGTGTCCATACTAAACAGAAAGGCAAGAAAAGAGAAATATGAGTCTGGCATCATTGACTGAGAGGTCAAATGCAAAAAGGCATGACAAGCCAATGCAAGGCAGGGGTGCTGTCAGCATACATGTCAGCTCAGAATGATTGTGTAATATGACAGCAATCAAAGAGTGCAGAGATAAGTCCAGTACATAAGCTGGATGCATGTCCATAAGTATATAGTGTCCTTTCAGCAGCATTACAATGATAGTTGCCAGTTTGGCCCAAAGTGAAGCATGAAGTCCAGAAGTATCCTGTATCGCAAATGAGCCATAAGGATTCTTAGAGGCCGGTACATGCCAGATTAAAACATCTGTGGATTTGGGGTATGAGTTGCTGTTGCCCATGAAGTGTGCCTTGAAATGTCGGTACCTACTGTCCAACATGGAGGCTGTTTGAAACAAAGCGTGAGCTGAATTTGTCTTGTACCTTCTCAGCTTTCCATGTTGAGTTTCCTCCATGTCTAGCTTGCTTGATGAGTTTTGTAAGATAGAAATCTGAATATTAATGAAATGAATTGTGCCATCAACAGGCTTTTAACAAGCAACAATCCCCCTTAATTTACAACTCGCTGCTGTCTAGCGGCAAACTCAACATGCTGTTTCTGAGAAGCATAAAAGAAGCAGTGTGATGCTCCTAATGTCAATATCAGTCTTATTTGACCACTTGTTCAACTCTGCCACAAATCTCCACTTAGCCCACTTCATCAGACTCCTATAACGTTCCATACATAGCAGGAGCATAATTGCAATTTCATTCTTTTAGTAAAAGTAGCTGCTTGCTTCAGTTGGTAACATGTCCACTTCCAAGTCAAAAGGACATGGGGCTGAGTCTCTGTCCAAGACCTGAGGGCATAATTTAGACTAGAACATCAGTGCAATATTGAGGTGACCATGTTAGAGATGTTACCCTTCAGATAAGTGCAAACTACTAGTCCCAATAGTTCAGATGAATATTAAAAAATTCTCTGGTGTATTGGAAAAAAGAGGAGCTGTACCCCCTTCAATCAACATCACTTAGGAAAAATGATCATTTATCATTTTGTGTCTGTGGCCATGTGCGTAGAGAACAACAGGATGTGAAATGCTTGGGATGTAATAAAGCTTCATATAGTCCCGAGTTCTCTGTTTCCTCTTTTGATCATGTTTGAAGCATCAACTAAAGGAAATCTTCAAGGATACATTGTTCATGTAACTATCAAAGCAGTTCACCGTACACCCCTTCAAAACATATTACAAAACCCCAAAAAAGAAATAGACCAGTAATAAGTGTTATCATGCTCTGCTTTTCGTTTTGAAGTCCTGAGGTTCATTATCCTCACAGAGCACCTACTGACCTGCCCACAACATTTATCATATTTCTGAAAATGTAACCACCTCAGTGGGCAAGTTTTGATAAAGCCACACAGCCGTTGATAAGGTGTAATTATTTTGTTTTTAATGATTTTGTGATTCAATCAGCAGCACACAAACAGAATCTGTGGTAACACTTAGAGCAAGATCAAAGTGGCTCTTTTGATCTCAGTTGAAAAAAAACCTTCAGTAGACACGCCATTCTCAATCAAAAGGAACATTCAGATGCTATGCTCAACCAAACACACACAACTTAACAGACACAAAACAAGTGCAGGTGCTTTTTTGCAATTTTACATAGGCGCAAACACAAGACCATTATAATAGGATGTTCTGTCTTCGACGAATTAAGTGGTCATTATTACTCTTGATGGAATGTGTTTATGACTAAGATGTGCCTGTGTTGGAATTGTAACTCAGACGTTTAGCAAACTGTAATGTTTCTTCTGTTTTGTTTCCTAAATCAGATGTTTATTTTCACGACTTGATTGAATGAATAAATTGGACAATCCCCTAAATGTCAAATTCTTTTTCAAGGAGAACTGAAGGGTTGAATCACTCTATACCCACAGAGTCCACAAGAGTGACAGAGTGCCACAAATTTAATTCCCCAGCCATCACAAGCACAATAACATTTTAAATCCCTCTTCTATGGTCTGCAGTTGTTCCTGCTTTTCAAAGCACAAGAACTTGGGATTAGGCTTGTTTTGTTTAAAAAAGAAGCTCTATGGTACTTTGTGAATGAACCTTTGGGCTCATGAGCATAAAACACTTCTTACCCGCAGTGTTCTTTTTCCTACAAAATGTACAAGTCACTGTTCTGTAGCCAGTGCTGTCACTTTGTGGAAGGAAATGGGACGTCATATTTCAAACTAAAGGTATATTTTCCAACTGAAAGCTTTACACATTTATGATTACTGGGTAACCACAATTTAATGTCAAGCAAGATTTTTGCTTGTGTAGAACATGTGTTCAGATACACTTGTACATCCTTTAAAGACTATCTTCGCAGTCAAATTGTTTGGACCTTTTTCCTACTATCCATTGCATAAAGGTATTTTACATCTCGTCTTCCCTCCAAAATAAACTTGGTTTTTAGTTATCAATATTTAATCTGAGCCTTTTTTAACAAATAAGCCAAAAATAATTTTTGGAAATAGCATTATACTTCGTGAGAAAAGAAAATCATATTCATGTAAGTCAGAGAGACTCATTCAACTATTGGGTAATTCATATTGCCTATCCTTACAGAGACTAATTTCAGAAAAGCAGGAGGTGAAACCATGTAACTTGCCATAAGATAGGGAAAAGAAAGAAGCTGAATTGTGCTGGGTCAATTGAAATTTGCAATGTTGAGACTGTGAGATGTTCATTTGTAAAGAATATCAATAGACTTGGATCAAAGATGAGTAAATGGAGTTGATCCGGATGGAGCTACTAGCTTGAGGGTCTTGCTTCTTCTTGTTCCTATGTTCTGATGTGAACTATTCCGAATGAAATGTAAAGAAATTACTACTGAAAAGTAATGTCAGAAACTGTTTAACATCTGTCATTCTTCTGTCTACTATTTTAACAGTAGTGAGATCTCACTCTCATTTATTCCTGACTGATTAATGTTGCTTAACTTCTAGACCTGTGGCCTTACATTTCCAGAGTATAACAGTCGAGTTAGAGCCCTACTTACATGGAGTCTGCCCTCTTTGTATTGATCCCATTACGATACCACAATCTCCTTTCCAGCATTATCTGGAACCCCTCAAGGTTGCTATAGGCTTAATTTTAATCCACTCAACACCAGTCACTTACATAGTGTTAAAATTAGGCCTGCATGCTGTTTTATTTCCAGGTTTCTAGCCCCAGAAGAAAAGATCAGTAAAACTTGTGACTGATGCGTACAAGTCTGTCTTGTTTTGTATCCCTCAGAACAATGCTCCAGTATGACAAGTACATTTATGTCTATGTGTTACTGCATATTTGCTGTTTTTTTACCCTCTGGGGTGGGAAGAGGCCTTATCAGGTTAAGTTTCCGAGGACAAGGACATGAGTTTCAGGTGAACCTGAACCTGGGCAGGCACAGCATGTTGAAAACAGAGCCAAAGATTTTGCTCCAATTATTTTCAAGTACTTCCTTTTTTTAATTTAGTACAAGATTGCATGTTAAACTTTCTGCAGTGGAAGTATTGGAAGACATTAAACATTAAGTCTTAGTGTTGTTTTCCTACTCTGTTATTCAAGGTAAGTATGCAAGTGGATGTAATTCAGAGCACAGTATTTAATTGCAGTTATCCAATACCTGTAATCATAATATAATATTGTCTAAGGAAAAGTAGCGCTGAGCTGTGCTTTTTGCCTTATACTTCATTTATAACATGAATGTAGACTGCACAATACTACAGTTGCTGGTGCAGGCAGCCTGACTGACTGTGAACATACATAAAATCAGATCAAAATGAGCACTTGGTCTTCCGAAACTATCATAGAGAGTTGAAGAAGAAAAGCAAAGCCTTTCTCCAATGGGAGAAAATAGAAAACTTTGCACACTTTCAAACTGAACTTTCATAGAATATTTAGAAAACAATAGCTTTCCCAGCAATGTTCAAATTACTACTATCCTTGCATAAATGTTCTATACTGTTAGTAGAAACATCCAGTCTAAAATCTCTAACTTCCTGCAAATTTAGAACCTCAACCCAGCAATTATTAGATGCGGGGCATAGTTCTATTCTGCTCAAGCTGACAAGGAAGAGTGTCAGTAGAAATGTGTTCAATGTAGCTTAAATTGAGCTGATTCTTGCTCTATAAAGATGAGAAAATTCTACCACATTGCTCATGGGTTATGTTGGAGTGGTGAGACTCCTATATTATTAAAAAGTCCATTGGTTTTATTCTTTCCATTTCAAAATTAGATTGCTTGTGACACGCCACAGGTGAGATCACACCAAAAGTCATTTTAATGGTTCACCAGGAATATGTTTCCAGAAATACAGGGCCTATATTTATTTTAGCTGTCAGTTTGAGCGAGAGTAATATTGTTCTCATTTACACTATCAAATTTTTGATGTAAAAACAAAGGGGAGAGAACTGTCAATCAACACATATTGGTCAAGATTCCAAAAGATAATCAATAAATGGCATGCACTGTCTCGGCATATTTGCCTTCAAAAATAACAGTAACTGCAACTCAGAAGCAATGGCTTTTTCAGTCACAGATCAACGGAGATCATACTTATGGTATGTTGAACTATGTCTTAGATTCTAAACCAGACAGGTCCATAAGACAGTTACATTGCATAATGAGAAGCGATGTTCTAGTACAAAGGTTCACCTGCAGTCACTCTGTTTGTGTAATAGAGCCAGTGAAGTCAGTTAGTTAAGTGTATGTGATGTACAGGAACATCAGTAAGTATAAAACCCAGACTGTGTGTGTAAATCTGGGATAATCACAGCCTTGTAAGTAGCGTTGTAAATAAACTTCAAATTGTCTGACTCAACAGAAAGTGTTTATCTTTGGTCTATGTAACGTGGGCAAACTTGTGACTTCGAGGTCAAAAGCAACCTACTGAAGTCTTTCAAATTCCAGGTATGTCTGGTCAGGCTGTTTCCTGACAGTACAGGATTTCTGATGGCATGCTTCCAGCACTAACTGGTATGCACTTATGATAATCTATTTTACTGCCTTGTGATCAATGACACTTCCTTCAGGCAAGCGGAAGTAAACATTATGCACTTTCCCCAACAGCTTACTCTGCAGTAACAAGGACCAAAATTGGATGATCACTTTAACTGCTGAGTTACCTGTTTGAAAGAGATAAAGAAGCCTTCTACCTTTGCCACCTCAAACTGTGGAATGAAGTAAGCAAACAGAATTACCTCCACTCTAAATTCTGAGCCAACACAGCACTAAGAGTGATTGAATACTTATAAATAGAATTATAAGGTTTTTTTTCTATTCATTTTGTGGGATGTGGGTGTCGTTGGCTGTGCCAGCAATTGTTGCCCATTCCTAGTTGCCCTTGATAAGGTGGTGGTGAGCTGCCTTCTTGAACCGCTGCAGTCCTCCTGGAAACGAGCTAGGTTTAAAAATGTCTATGGTACTTTGAGGCTTTGATTCATTGTCACGAAAATTGTTATTGTTGAAAGGAAAACGATAAGGCCCGGGATGTTCCAAATACTGAAACAAACACAGAGGATGCTGGAGAATCTCAGAAGTTGTGGCAGTAGCTGTGGAGAGACAGAAACAGAATTAATATTTCAAGTCCAGTACAATTCTTCTTCAGACTTCAAGTGCACACTGCTGCTATTGAGCATAGGTGATGGAGGGAACAAATGAGCCTTACATCTGTTGTAGGAAAAGTTTTGGAAAGGATTATAAGAGATAGGATTTATAATCATCTAGCAAGCAACAATTTGATTGGAGATAGTCAACATGGATTCGTCAAAGGCAGGTCGTGTCTCACAAACCTCATTGAGTTTTTTGAGAAGGTGACCAAGCATGTGGATGAGGGTAGGGCAGTTGACGTGGTGTACATGGACTTCAGGAAAGCCTTTGATAAGGTTCCACATGGTAGGCTATTGGAGAAAATGCGGAGGCATGGGATTGAGGGAGATTTAGCAGTTTGGATTAGAAACTGGCTTTCTGAAAGAAGGCAAAGAGTGGTGGTTGATGGAAAATATTCAGCCTGGAGTCCCGTTACTAGTGGTGTGCCACAAGGATCTGTTTTGGGACCACTGCTGTTTGTCATTTTTATAAATTACTTGGATGCAGACATAGGTGGATGGGTTAGTATGTTTGCAGATGACACTAAAGTCGATGGAGTGGTGGACAGTGTGGAAGAATGTTGCAGGTTGCAGGGAGACTTGGATAAACTGCAGATTT
Organism: Ginglymostoma cirratum; assembly: GCA_024137785.1. Taxonomy (NCBI): domain Eukaryota; kingdom Metazoa; phylum Chordata; class Chondrichthyes; order Orectolobiformes; family Ginglymostomatidae; genus Ginglymostoma; species Ginglymostoma cirratum. The sequence continues at coordinate 13,500,536 of JAHRHZ010000274.1, forward strand.
GGGCTGAAAGGTGGCAAATGGAGTTCAATGCAGATAAATGTGAGGTGATGCACTTTGGGAAGAATAATAGGAAGGCAGAATACTGGGTCAATGGAAAGTTTCTTGGTAGTGTGGATGTGCAGAGGGATCTTGGTGTCCAGGTACATAGATCCCTGAAAGTTGCCACCCAGGTTGATAGTGCTGTTAAGAAGGCATACGGTGTGTTAGGTTTCATTGGTAGAGGGATTGAGTTCCGGAGCCGTGATGTCATGCTGCAACCGAACAAAACGCTAGTGCGGCCTCACTTGGAATATTGCATACAGTTCTGGTCGCACCATTACAGGAAGGATGTGGAAGCATTGGAAAAGGTGCAGAGGAGATTTACCAGGATGTTGCCTGGTCTGGAGCGAAGGTCTTATGAGGAAAGGCTGAGGGACTGGAGTCTGTTCTCATTGGAGAGAAGAAGGCTAAGAGGGGATTTAATAGAGACATACAAAATGATCGGAGGATTAGATAGGGTGGACAGTGAGAATCTTTTTCCCAGGATGATGACGTCGGCTAGTACGAGGGGGCATAGCTGCAAATTGAGGGGTGATAGATTTAAGACAGATGTCAGAGGCAGGTTCTTTACTCAGAGAGTGGTAAGGGCATGGAATGCCCTGCCTGCCAATGTAGTTAACTCAGCCACATTAGGGGCATTTAAACAGTCCTTGAATAAGCATATGGATAATGATGGGATAGTGTAGGGGGATGGGTTTAGATTAGTTCACAGGTCGGCGCAACATCAAGGGCCGAAGGGCCTGTTCTGCGCTGTACTGTTCTATGTTCTATGTTCTATGTTCTAAATCTTTCAGGATATGGTGCCAGTGAAGCAGGCTGCTTTATCCTGCACAGTGTCAGGCTTCTTGAGTGTTGTTGGAGCTGCACCCATCCAGGCAAGTAAGGAGTTTCCCATCACATTCCTGGCTCATGCCTTGTAGATGGTGGACAGGTTTAAGGACTCAAGAGATGAGGTATTTATTGCAGGACTCCTGACTTCTGATCTGCTCTTATAGCCATGGTATTTATATGGCCAATCAAGCTGAACTTCTGGTTAATGGCAACTTCTAAGATGTTGATGGTGGGGGAATCAGTGATGATAATGTCATTTAAAATCAAGGCTGATGGTTAGATTCTCTCTAGTTGGAGATGATCATTGTCTGCCACTTGTGTAGTGAGATTAGTACTTGCCATATGTCAGCCCATGATTGGATATTGTCCAAGCTTGCTGCATTTGGGCATTAACTGTTTCAGGAGCTGAACAGTTGAAAATGGCTCTGAACATTGTATAATTGTCAGTGAACATCCTCTCTTCTGACCTTATGATGGATGGGTTATGGTGGAACAGCTGAAGGTGGTTAGGCTTAGGACACTGCCCTTAGGAACTCCTGCAGAGATGTCCTGGAGTTGAAATGACTGAACTCTGAGCTAGGAATGATTCCATTCAATGGAGAGTTTTCTCCCAAACTAAGCATCAATAACCAGTTAATTGTTAAACAAAAGCTTGGTAGCATAGATCAAGTGTAGACTGATGAGGTAGTAATTGACCAAGTTGGATTTATCCTTCTTATGTGTACAGGACCTACCCAGGTAACTTTCTCTGTTGCTAGGCAGATGCCAGTGTTGTAGCAGCACTCATCTAATTCTGACTACTGAAAAATTTGTGATTTTAGTTGGTGGCTGCACTTTAGTGTGTCTAAATTCTAAACTATGGAACTCCGTGTCTACAAAACTCTCTGCCTCTCTACCTTGCTTTGCCCTTTTAGGATTTGCCTTAATACCTATAATTTTGAGCAAATCTTTGGTCACCTATACAGGTACAGTACCCCAAATCTGGCTGTCCAAAAACCAGAATTGTCTAAAAACTGGACATTGTTCTCTCTGGTTGCCACTCAACATTTCCAAACATTATATTATTTGCCCTGTTCATTTACATGTTGTGACATCAAGCAAAGAGCCTCAAGTACTAGTGTTCAGCAGGTGTCCTGTACTTCACTTTTCATGATCCAGCCTGTTGACTTAAACACAACACCAGTATCGTGACTACAGATCATAACCCCAGATCATCTATGGACATTTTGAGCTTTTAAATCAACATGTGATTTTTAAAAGGGGATTGATACTGTTATGAAGTGGAGATTGACCCTCTCTGATAACTAAAACCGAAATACCCAGAGAAGCTCGCCTTGCCTCATAATCTGTTAAAGGAAGTGTGAAAAGTGGTATAACCTGCCTCTCACCCTGCACTATGTCATAAAGGGGAGGTTAAATGAAATGAACTCCTGATAGTCACACTATAATCAACAAGTAACAAGTTATTTTATATAACTCTAACAGTGAACAAACTAACTGAACTACTACAAACCAAACAACTGAGCATGGTGGCTCAGTGGTTAGCACCGCTGACTCACAGGGAGCTAGGTTCAATTCTACCCACAGGTGACTGTCTGTGTGGAGGTTCCACATTCTCCCCATGTCTGTGTGCGTTTCCTTCAGGTGCTCCGGTTTCGTCCCATTGTCCAAAGACGTGCAGGCTAGGTGGATTGGCCATGCTAAATTGTCTGTAGTGTTCAGGGATGTGTAGATTGGGTGGGTTATAGGGGGATGGGTCTGGGTAGGATGCCCTCAGGGTCGGTGTGGACTTGTTGGGCTGAAGGACCTGTTTCCACACTGTAGGGATTCTGTGATGCAACTAATGACTATACACAAATGAAACAAAATTCTAATGGTATGCTGTTCCAATAAACATAAGCCCCACTTATATAAACCAAATTAATCAAAAAAAGATTTAAAATTAGTCTTTTGAAATTGCAGCCAGGAAACATCTTCCGGAATGTTCTGTGCCTTCTTTGCTGCTCTTCAGTCACGAATGCCCTCCTCCATCAAATTCTTGTATCAGGAATATTAACTAAGAGTGCCGCTGTACTTTTAGTCAGATGATGGTTCTCTGAGAGCTTCGAGAATTCTGTGAGAGTCAGTGATTTTCTCTTGAGAGCTGCTGGTTGTTAATTCTAACAGATGGCAGTTGCTCTCACGCTGGTTTTCAAATACTGTCTTCCTTTATACCCTTGATGACCTATCAATTTCCTACAATAGGATTGGTCCTAGATTGTCAAACCATCAGATTTAAATTTAATTGGTTTTTAGTCTCTATGTGCCTTGTTTGAATTAATTGGCTGATATTCAAATTGGTTGCCTTGCTCACATAAACAACACTGCTGCCTGGGTTGCTAACCACACAGCCTTTGACACAAATGTTTCAATTTCAGGCAGGAACTTTTTTAAATCTTTGAACATGGAAAAAGCACATCATCTTTTAAAGGGACCACATACGCTTCCCCCTATCATTTTACAAGTAACTTCTAATGTCCTGCTTTCCAATCCACAAGTACCTTACTCAACTTTGCAACAATACAACCAAGGTCACTGCAATTGTAAATTTGGTGAAAGACGCATGTCCTGGAGCTGCGCGGGGGAAGCCTGTGCCAGAACAGCACGAGGGTAAGCATTCCCAGACCAGCAAGGGGAAGTATGTCCTAGAGCAGCTAGGGGAAGTGTGTCCCAGAGCAGCGCGGGGAAGCGTGTCCCAGAGCAGCAAGAGGAAGTGTGCCCCAGAGCAGAGAGGGGAAGTATGTCCCAGGGCAGCAAGGGGAAGTGTGCCCCAGAGCAGAGAGGGGAAGTATGTCCCAGGTCAGCAATGGGAAGTATGTCTTGGAGCAGCGAGGGGAAGTGTGTCCCAGAGCAGCAAGGGGAATGAGCCCTGGAGCAGTGTGAGGGGAAACAATTCCTGAAGATCCACGAGATGCAAAGCGAGTTTCGGAGCAGCACAACTTATTTTGGTGCAGCTGAGTGTCTGTCAGAGCAGACTGGAGGCTTGGAGTGGTGCGGAACTGTTGCTGGACTGGGGCATGGTGCGGGCAGTCAGACCACATGTTTGCTGAGCTACAACAATGCTGCTGCAATGTAATATCGATCTGAAATTCTTTACCAGACTGTAATGTCAATCCTTTAACTATGTTATAACTATCTTACTTCTAATTTATTTAAAATGCTTCTAGTTTTCTTTTTATTCCTCTTTTGAATCCGAGATTTGTAACTAGGTACTCATACCTAAGATGACACCATTAGAGGCAGCCATGGTAAAAACGTTTCATTGTACTCCTGTACTTCTGTACTGGAGTACATGTGACAATAAAGGATATCCTATTCTGTTCTATTATCCTCATTGGAATATACAAAAAAAAAAGAGTTTAAAAGGCCCTTCATCACTGGTGTCATGATCACGCATCAGAACCCTGAAGTACTGCGAGTATTTTTAATTTATAATTCCAAAATGTGTTTTTTGGCGGAAGACGGGAGATATAGCCAAAAATGGTTGTGGGAGTAAATTAAATTGCTGTCTGGGAGAGACAGATCAATGGAAAGTCATATTTATGGATGCAAGGGGTGGGGGTGCAGCTAGAACAAAGTAATTTTCTCCAACTTTGAATGCTAAAATTCAGTCATGGTGAAAAAGAATCAAAACTGCAGAATCTCAACCAACATGCAAAGCTAAGGATTGTGAATGTCGACTGGTCAATTACCAACATTAACAGTACTAGTAGCCTCTACTGCAAATGCCACATAATTCAACTATCCTCTTTCATGAACAATTCAGAGATTGATCTGCAAATTCTTTCTTAAATTTATCTTTACTATTCACCTCTTATATCTAATCTGTAAGTAACATTCACTTATTCTTAAGTGTAGTAATTAATAAACAAACTCTGTTTTGCTAATTCAAGAAAAGCCAAGTTAAATTTGTTTCTTCAAAACATGATCTTTTCGCTCTGAGAGAAGAGTATCCACAAGGGAAGGGATGATTTATAAAAAAAACTATTGTAACTATCAGAAGGATCAACGGTAAATAAAGAAGGTGCGCCATTCATCCCACATCATTTGGGAGCTTCACAGTTTGTGCATCCTGCCTGGAACCATAATAAATTGGTGGACCTTGTCTGGTCAGTTTTTAGTACTGGTCTGAGCATGTTAGCTCCTTATGTCCTAGTATGTGCTGTGAAGGGCACATTTTGAGAACAGCCATTTAACAGCCCTGCACTGCTGGTAAAAGAAAGGGAAAAAAACACTTTCTCACTCTGTGTATTGCCAACCAGCCTTGACAAAAAGAACATGCAAAGGCAAAAATCTCAAAACTGACTGTTCAACTACGTCAATTCTGCTGGTCACATCCACTGTAATGGCTGCAATGTTCTGCTCTCTACTCTTCACAAACAACCCAGTGACTGATCCGTAAATATTTTCTTAACATTTATCTTTTTTATACTCACTTCTTATTCTTAACCTGTGTGCATGTTGTGTTATTATTTCCTCTCATGCTTAGTAACTAAAAAACTCACTCTTTTGTTTAGTCTTGAAAGCCTGGTTAAAGTGGTTCCTTTTTAAACATAAATTCATGTGGTCTGGAAAAAAAACTTTCTGCGCCCAGTTGATAAGGTGCTTGATTGATATAGAGGAGCCAGTTCATTCCTCTGCAAAGCTTACCGATCCCCACTGGAACTGTAAAAACTTGGGAACCACACACAGACTGATGGGAAAACCAAAAATTTATTGTGTGTTCACATAATTTTTCAAAGTATCGTGTAATGGGTAATCCAAAATCCAGAAAAATCTCAAGTACAGCATTGCATGCTCACTTGGGTGTTGGGTTTTGACATTGGACCTGTGTCTCTTTTTGTGACTCAATGGCAGATTTTGACCTTCTAATTTTCTTGCGAAGGGCCCTAAGATTTTTTGTCATGTTAAGGGTGATATGTCAGTCTTCATTGCTTTTGTTAAACCTCAAGCTGTCATTCTTCACGTATGAGCACGGGATACAAAAGACTGAGAGAGGATGATATAATACTATAATACTTTCAATACTATAGTCAATGGATGTTCTCTTTTTGTTTGACGTCACCAGTGGTGATTTAGATTTTGTCTGATTTTTCCTTTGTATGATCTTATACAGGGATCCAAGAGAATTTTGATGCTTGACAGTTTTTGTGGTGATCGGCCGTCAGTAGCATGAGTTAAAATACATGCAATGATAATAGATATATGGCCTAAACCATTAGCAATCAAGAGTTTTGGAGTCCAATTTCCTGCAAGGTACGTTTGCTGTATATAATCTCAGAGGATGATGACAATGTGTTAACTGAAATACCTCTGCTTTTTACAGTGTGCTCCAATTTATTTCAAAAATACATACAATCTAGAAGCAGGAGCAGGCAATTTGGCCCCTCAAACCTATGCTGCTAGTCAATAAGATCATTGACAATAAGATTGAGGACTCATCTCCACATTGCTACTTCCTTCCTGTAACTTTTGACTGCCTTGTTAGTCAAGAATACACCTGCCTTAAAAGGTATTCTCTGATTTTGACTCCACTGCTCTTTGTGAAGAGAATTGCAGACTCAGAACCATCTGAGGGAAAAAAAGTCTAATCTTTCTTGAATAGAAAACCCCTTATATTTAAACTCTATCTCCCAATTCTAGTCTCTCCCACAAAGGGAAGCATCCTTTCAGTGTTCATTCCTCTCAGAGTCTCATACAACTCCTTAAGTTCAACCCTCATTCTTCTAAATTGAAGGACTGACCCGCCCAACCCTCCTCCATAAGATAACTCCCTCTGACCTCCACCGCATCCCCCCCCCACCCCACATCCATTTTAGGTGTCAGTTGAGTGAACCTTTCCTGCACACCTTCTGACACATTTATACCTTTTCCTAACTAAGGAGAGAAAACCGGTCACAGTACTCTAGACTTGCCCTCATCAATGCCCTGTACAACTGTAGCAAAATAGAAAGTGATGGAGAATCTCAGTAGATCTGGGAGTATCTGTGGAGAGAGAAATAGAGTTGCCATTTCGAGTCCAATGACTCTTCTTTAGCATCCCCACTTGAATATTCTATTCTCCTTTAATAAACAACAACATTCCATTTTTCTTTCCAATTACTTGCTAAACCTGCATATTAACTTTTCATGATTCACTTATTAGGAAACTCAGATCCTTCTGTATCTTGAGATTCTACAAGCTCTCTCCATGTCAATAAAATGCTACTCTTCTGTTCTTCCTACAAAAGTGGACAAGGTCACATGGTATACTATATACCTATAGTACACTCCATATGCTTTTTTGAGCACTCACTTAATCTTCATATATCCATTTTCAGACTCCTTAAGCTCGCTTCACGACGTACTTTCCTACCTAGCCTGGTGTCATCAGCAAATTTTGCAACCATACCTTTGGTCCCTTCATCCAAGTCATTAATATAAATTGTAAATATTTGTGGCACCAGCACTAATCCCTGTGACACTCTCCTCATCACAACTTGCCAACCAGAAAATTATACATTTATTCCTATGAACTGTTTCCTGCTATCTAACCAATTCTCTATCCATGCTATTACATGTATCCCTTCCACCTGAGCTTTATATTTACTTTCCATAACTCATCATCCAGGCTACCTTTGTCATTCTGATTCATCCAAACTACATGTAGATTAAAATTGCCCAATGTTATTATCTTACATTGCTCTCAAGCCCTCATTGTTTCTTCCTGTATGCCACATCCTATAGTGTTGGGGAGTGGGGAGGCTATATATTACTCCCACAAACAACTTTTACCTTCACTATTTATTTTATCCACCCAAACCTTTTCTATGTCCTGATCTCCAAAACTAAGTTCATTTCTCTCAATTGTACAACTGCCATCCTTAATTAACAGAGCTAAACCTCTACCATTTATTGGCTTCCCAATTTAAATAAGTGTCACGTTGCCCTGAATGTTCAGAACCCTATTTTTGCCATCTTGTGCACATGTCCCTATCATGGCCACCAAATCATATATAAATTTTTTGTGCTATCAGTTCTTGCTATGAATGCTACACGCATGAGTTCAGTTCTGTCCTTTTACTATGTTTATAACTTCTAGCTTTACCTGCTTGTGCATTCTTAGGTTTACAATTAACTTCTCTTCCTGCCATGCTCTGATCATTTTTGCCTTGCTTAATCAAAGTACGTGTAGCCTGCTATTAGCTCTGTTAGCTGGGTCTCCTTTGCCAGGGATGTTTTGCCTATAGCAACAAAGTCAAGGGTCTGAAAGATTATCTGAGATCGGTAAGAACATGGGGTCACAGTTAGAATCAGATTAGCAAGGACGTTATTAAATTAAGCTCTATTAAATAGAGTTCAGACATTCCAAAAATTTAGAGTCATCATTTCTTATGTATTTTTCTTCACCACAATATATTGCCATATGCAGGTGTATATTTTGGGATGTAACGGGATATGAGTGAAGTAGTCAGTGTAGTATGAGGGCAAGAAACATTTGTGGATGAGTTAATTACAGTGGAAATAGATTTTGTTTGGCCAGACCTACAATCTTGATTTGGTACATCCGCTTTTGGAATCTGCTTCCACATCCTTACATGTTCCTATGAGTCTTTCTAGAAACTTGGACACAAAAAAGCTAACATTGAGAATTCATCTTTTTGATTCAAGCATTCTTCCCTAATCAATTTTAATGAACTTTTTCTTTTAAATTTAATCTGTTTTACTAATCAACCTGTTCAGAGATGTTATTATACACCTCTGGAACAGGTGGGGCTTGAATCCAGGTCTCTCAGACTAGGGATAGGGACACTACCACAAGTGCCCCTTTAATGGATCTTTAATCTCATGACCATAAATCAATTCAGATGGACTCAAGCCTGTAGATTCATTTGGAGAATTTCTGGTAGCAAATAATAAGAAATCTAATCCTTTGTCCTATCTTTGTGGGTATTCATGACAGTATGCCTTAATCATGATTTTGAAAGTCTGATGGTATCTCTCCAAAAGTCCCTGTGTTTGTGGATGTACACAGTTAACTTCAAATGTTTTCAATGAAAGATGCTGATGATTTCCTGGAAAAGTTTAGACATATACTTAGAACCTTGATCAGCATGTATCTCAATCGGTAGTCTAAAATGAGAAAAAGACTGGAGTTAACCTTTCCGCTACTCCTGTGCTGTAATGATTCTTAAAGGACTCACATCTGGAAATCAGATTGTCATATTCATAATCGTAAGTATGCAACAATATCCTGCTTCCATTTTCAGTAGTGGTGCTATGCAATCTGCCAAATGCCTTTGACAAAAAATGCTTTCTCAAAACTTGGTGCTGGTTTAATTACATGTCGACGTTTTCCACCTACATGAAATATATGATACATTTAACAGCACAGCACTGTGTGTTTCTGGAGTCTTGGTCATGTAAAATACCAGCTTACTGATGCCTGCATTTTCCGTATTTCTATAATGTCCTGCCCTGCGAATTTCATCTGCTACTCACAATATCTCCTTACAATATTGGGGTGGTAACACTATTTGATGAACAACTGTTCATTCTTCATCTGCAGGTCTGTGAGGGTGTCTCCACTTCCTCTGTTTTTAATATAATTGCACTCTGGAACTCCTTCAGCCTCAGCTTCAGTTTGAGCTGTCTGTGCTAAATTATTTAACTCAGACTCTGCTTCCTGAGCTTTAATTAACAAAGGCATGGAAACACATCTTTTTAATTATCTTTGTTCTTAAATAGAGCTTCAGCTACCCTAACATTTGCTTGCAATAGTACTGTGCCCCCTGGTGACAGACTTTGTTTATCCTTTACTCTGGTCACTACACACAATGGGAAAATACCCAAAATCTATTCTTGCAACTGTTCCATTTCTTTAGCCTCCTGTCAATGTTCTATGAACTTTGGCAAAGCTATATGCTTCATCCCAGCCAAATCATTCCCCAAGAATAAAACTATTGTGGCCATGGCCAATTTCCTATCTACCACTAGTCAAGATAACAAACTACACACCAACTGGATTTTGTACAATGGAACTGGGACATACTCTCCACATATTTAATGTATGAACACTTTGGATTTCATTGAACTCGAGGGAAAACTAAATCCTTCTCCAGCAATAGAGTTTGAGTAGTCTCGTATATTGTTAGTTCAGTTGGCTGGATACCTGGCTTGTGGTGCAGAGTGATGCTAACTGTGTGGGTTCAATACCTTCACCAGCTGAAGTTACCATGAAGGACTCTCTTTCTCAACCTCTTCCTTTGCATGAGGTGTTGTGAACCTCAGATTAAACCATCACCAGTTGTCTCTCTCTACTGAGAAATAGCCAGATGGTCTGGTAAGAATATGGCAACTTTGCCTTCAATCAATAGTATTGTTGTGGGCTTTGTTCCATCATTTAAAGTTAAAAGGGTCATCTTCATTTAGACAAAATGTTTTATCTCTCTTACTCACCCTAAAATCATTTCACAGTTGCGTTTTTCCCTCCAATCACTCACAACTAAAATCTGGTCTGTGGCGTTTTCCTGTTAAATTCAATTTTCAGACTTGTCCCTATATACTCCAATAAATATGATGGGTTTTCCTCGCAACTTCCAATTTTCTGAATAAATATGCCTCACTTTGTAACAATTGAAATAGTTCAGTCTTCAATTTTCACTTCCATACTCAATACTTTCCTTTCTGATCTGAGGACATGTTGAGGCATTCCCAAGCACCCATTCTTTACTCTGGATATTGGCCTTCCTTTCAGTGTCCCAATTCCTGTCCCCTAAAAATTTATGAGGGTAACTGAAAAAAGGTTTAGTTTTATGGATCAGTAAATATTATTGCTGCCTGTCTAGCAGTTTATCATAGAATCCCAACAGAACTGAAAGAGGCCAAGAGGCCCATTAGGTTTGCACCAACCTCCAAAGAGCATCCCACCCTATCTCCATAACTCCACATTTACCACAGCTATCCCACCTAGCGTACATATCCCTGGACACTACAGGGTAATTTAACAAAACCAATCCACCTACCCTGCACATCTTTGGACTTTGGAAGGAAACCAGAGCATCTGGCAGAAATCCATGCAGAAGTAAGAAGAACATCTAAATTCCACATAGACAGTCACCCGAGGCTGGAATTGAACCCAGGTTGTTGGCACCGTAAGTCAGCAGTGCTAACCGCTGTGCCACCCAGTTGCAAACCTTTGGTCCTCAACATGGATTCTTATCATGGAAGACAGTGATTTTTAAAAAAATTCTTTTGATAGAATACTGTCTTTGAAGACATTATACATAGTTTCAGTTTCTACTGCTTGTATCCAACTGTCAAAATTACTTTGCTTAACTCTTTGACATAGGTTTGCCTAAGCAATTCAATGTACATTTGCTACCGCTATGACCTTATGTTCCAAAAATTTTGCCTATATGTCTCAAGCATTAACTTATATACAGCCAAAACAGCTGATTTTATGGCATCATTATCCTTAGAAACCTCCTCTGATAATGAAGCATAAGTTTCCTGTACTTTGCCTGTCAACTTACTCTGTATGGGCAACATCCAAGTTCCTTTAGGCCAATTCCTTTGTCTCACTATTTTCTAAAAGGAAATAGAGAATGCTTTCATTCTTAAATTTTTGGCAGGGCCTGTACAAAATTAAATATTACGTTAGGAGGTTTTAGACTATGACTTAGTTTTTTCTCATCAAAACCAGCATCTAACATCTCTTCTCTCAACTGTAGCATTTTAAGCTTACATTATTTATCTCTCTCTTCCTTGTTCCTCTACAATTCTAATCATTGTCATCTCATTTCCATTATTTTAACCTCCATTTCTATTTCCTTTCTTTGCCTTTCTCCTTAGTTTTGAACTCCGTCTTCAGCTTTTTTTCCATCTGTTCTGCATGCTCATGCCGCTTTAATTGTAACTTAACATCACCTGATTCCAACGTTTCACTGCCTAGAATACTGGTCTCCTTTGTCTACAAACTAAACTCAAATAATGTGCTAATATTTCAGAAATCTTCACCTTCTTTGTTTAGCAGGCAAATTACTCGCCAAATCAGGGAACCTAGTATTCAGAAGATCTCTTAAGACTACAAGGGACAAATCTGCCACCTGCAGGAAATCCTTCATATTTTTCAATGTTATTCCTAATTTTCAGTACAGAACCTGGCATTTGCTTTTCCTCTATCATTAATACCGTGCCCAAATCCTCCTCGTTTCTGTTTTAAAAAGGTCAGTCTCTTGTGACAACCCATTTGGAGAAGTGCATTGATTCTCAAGCCCCACTATTCTCAGGGTTACAACATAAGCTAATGATTTAATTAAAGCACACAAAATGCCCAATCTGTTTGAATCAAGTTAACAGGAAAGTGCTGACTGGATTCCTGCACTTAACAAGTATTATGAATTATTACAGATAAGTAACTTCTAACAACAAGTAATCAGCTATCAACTATCATCTTCTGGCTTTAGTAGTTACACTCTAACCACCTTTTTTAAAACCTCTTCATCCACATGTTGACAGACACAAACAAACAAAACTATCGACTTTATTAGTGGAGGGAAAAAATTTGGGAAATGCAGTTCAGTAGCACCTGTCTAAGGAATCTGTTGAGATGCTCGTTTTGCTTGATGAGACTATTAGTTCTATGACCTCATTTCTCTAGGGTCTTTCACTTCTTCACAAGAGACTACAAGGTCTCTTATTTACTGGTGAAAGGCATCAGCTGTGTGTAACTGGTGGGAGAAATTAGCTGGCTTTTTTCAGGCTTCACACACACACACACACACATACCCATACCCACACCCACACCCACACCCCCTCCCCCTCCCCCTCCCCAATTAGTCATAATTGCATCAAACCAATCAGTTACATTGTCAGCCAAATTGCACTCTGTTGCATACACACCCAGTATCAGGCCCTCATTAGACATCTCCTATCACTGCTTCAACTAAGTAGCACTGTAAACACCACACCATAATGTGTTTGAGTAACTTGCTTATAAAACTGCAGAAAGTCATTTCACAGTCCTTTGTTTTCACAACACTCCAGTTTTAATTTTGGTCCACAATTAAAAACAGAAGATAACATGATGTGGTCTTCACAGTAGTCCTTCCCAAAGTCTATGGAGGTACCCATTAACCAGAGGGTCCTGGCATAGAAGGCCATGGGCAGCTTCCAATAACAGACCAGGGGTTTGGCCATGATCAGGCCTCTGACCAGGATATTCCCAGTTCACTGCAGCCGGGGCGTGGGTCACAGTCAGTCCTGTCGTTCTATAGTGGCTATTCTAGCAGATATTGTTAATGCTAGTCATTTCTTTGTAATGTCCGGACCGCACTGACCCAAGAGGCACTTCAGCCAGGGTCTGGTACCATGACTCCCCCAGGAAGAAGACACCCCTCCTCTGCTCCACCCCCTGCATCAGGACCTCCAGGTCCCCATTGGAGAATCATGGAGCCACCTCTCCTTCTCCGCCATCTTTATAATGACTGCCCATCACCAAGCTTCATAATGCCAGTGTTTGTCTGGGTGCTCAGTCCCAGCTATTTAAATATGGCACACATGCCAGAGAGGCTGGTTTGGGGGGATATCCGACGAGTTGTTCTGGGAACAATGTATAGTCAGATGGCGTAGAAGCAGATAGGCACCAGGAAGAGTGGGGTAGATGCTTAATGAGGTGAGTTTGGTAGGGTACAGTGGGTAATCTTATGGGAAAAACCCTTCAAAAAACTTGGTGCAGCTGACACCTTGTGAAAACAACATAAGATTCAGTCCATTATCTTGTTGTTCAGTGAAACTATTTGATCTTTATTGCTGGTGCTTGTTTTGTCAAGTTTGTAAAGATTCTTTTGATGTTCCAATTTAATCCTGGACCCTAATCTTGGTCCTTCCATACAGTGCATTCTTTCAATAATTATGATCTATCAAACCAGATAATAGTAAAAATCCAGCATTCTCATAACTAGGATCATAACACCATGTTAGCAGCAGTAAAGGCTCCAAAATGTTTTCCATCACATGGTGAAACACAAATCTCCCCCACTCTTACCACCTTTGGAGGATTTACAACTTGAAGCTCAACTTATTTAGCCATCAAGTTCTGGAGTGGCACTTCTGACTGATAGATCAGGATAGTTCTCACTACAGCACAAGACCTCCTTTGAACTAAATGTTCAACCTGTTAGGCATGTAATCTAAGACTGAGAAAAGTCTTTGACCTAATTCAGTGTTAAATCTAAAAGCAATCATGATTCCTGTACCTCCTACACAAGGACTCATGTCAGTGCCATCGCTAGATCCCCAATAAAAAAATTAATGTCTATTCCAATTTACAATCTAATGGGAGAGAACTGTTGTTCTTTAAGAAATGTTTTGTCATTCTCTCTGGTTGTCTGAGGGTTTTAGGACACTGGAGAAATCTGCTCCTTACTGTACATAAATAGCACAATGTGGGCAGAGTTTAGAGAGAGGAAACAAAATGAGAAACAGGTGAAGAGAAGTATATGGGGTAGACCAACAAGAATTAGGTTGTACAGCTCACTGAATAAAAACTGGAAGAACTCTAATGCTGTAAATCAGAAACAAAAACAGAAATTGCTGGATAAGCTCAGCAGGTTTGACAGAATCTGTGGAGAGAAATCAGAGATAACGTTTTGGGTTGGGTGACTGAGGAAGGGTCAACCAATCTGAAACATTAACTCTGATTTCTCCCTACACATGCTGCCAGACCTGTTGAGCCTTTCCAGCAATTTCTGTTTTTGTTCATGAGCTCATTGAATAGTCTTTTTATAATTTAACAGTAAGATTGGAATCTGGTATCCTCTGCATAGCATTTATTTTATATTCACTCATGGGACATGGGCATCACTGGCAGGGCATTTATTGCCCATCTCTTGTTGCCCTTTAAAAGGTGATGGTGAGCTGCCTTCTTAAACCAATGTGTATTGTAGCATTTAGTCTTATTATTTAATAAACACTGTTTTAAACATGTCTAATCCTGGTCACAGTTTTTAACATTGCCTTCTCCACAACAGTCTGTTTTGAACCCAAACTCATGGATGTAGGAATAAAACCATGCAATAAAATATTTTCCACATTTAAGATACAGTGGTTCAGTTTCTAACCTGGACTTGGCAATTTTTCTCATGCAATTCAGTCATATCTGAGTCAAAGTTTGCTTTGGAACAGACTCTGACCTACTGTATCTCTGTCTGGTTTTCCTGTTACAAATTTCACAAAAGCAGGCCCTAAGAGTGTACAATATGCATGTCCAGATATAGATGCCCATAAATGGAAACTGTATCATAAACTGATGCATAGAAAAATTCATCCAGTAATAGATCTTCCAGTGTATGTGCCGTGGTAACAATGGATGCCAGGGATACCTGATAAAGCACTAAGAGTGTGGGTTTAATCCCTGTACTAGCTGTGGTAGGTTTGTTTTAGTCTTGCCTGGGAGGTGATAGTCACTGGCAAAGCCAGCATTTGCTGTCCTTCCCCAACTTTCCTTGAACTGAATAACCCCCTAGGCTATTTCAAATGTAGGCTGGATCAAGTAAGAATGGTAGATTCCCTTCCCTACATGATAAAAATGAACCAGAAGGGTTTTTACCACAATGGTCACAAATCTGCAGTGGATGCTGGGGCACTGTATAAATTTAAGAGTCTTAGGCAGATTTTTAATTAGCAATGGGTTGAGGGGTCATGGGAGTGTGCAGGAGAGTGGAATTGAGACCAAGATGAGATTACCAATGATTACACTGAATGGCAGAGCAGGATCAAGGAGCTGAATAACCTATTGCAGCTCCTGGCTCTTAGGTTATTATGTACAGTGTCACCATTACATTAGTTTTTTAATTCCAGATTTTTTTCTTTAAGTGAATCTGTCATCATAGGGATTTGAACCAACACTTTCAGAATATTAGGTGGGGACTCTGGATTACAGCACAGTGATACTACCACTACACCAACATAGCCCCTGGTGCTTGACAGCCTCCTTACCTTGCCCATTCTTGTTGAGCGATGCCCATCAAGTTATAGTTGACTAATTGTCTCTATCTAATGGAGAGAGAGATATCAGTGGCCCTATGTGACCTATGATTGATTTACTAGATGACATGATTGCTTCAGATAGCAGTATTCCTCCCCATCCCAACCAAGTACATATTTTCATTGTAGCAAATCATTTTCTATTCATTTATGATAAAAGCATTTAGTTACACAGTATGCCCCCATTGTGCATCACTCCTGTTTGATCCACCTCTTAAATTTTACAAGTCAGTTTTCATTAGACAAAAAAAATGAGGTTCACAAAACATCTGTGTGTTTAGCATCACACGCAAGTCCTTTGGCTGTACTTCAAAATATTCTGTTATCACTTTGTTCATATTGTACAATATAATACGCTGTCATGCCTTCAATACCAGCAGTACAATCTACTTTACCATTGTGGAAGGTCTTAATCTGATCCAGTAGTTTCCGCTTAAGTGAATTATGAGCAAATATTGGAGATACTTTGGCTTTCCAGGTGGAAAAGAGGCATCTGATAGATGATCTTGGAGAGATACACTGATAGCTGAGAAAATGCAGAAGGCAAATGCAGAATATTACCTTCATTGATGAGAGGACAGGCAAGGACTAAGGTTCAGGCTAGTGAAAGGTTACTTGAGGAATACTATGAAAAATTAAACTCCACACAAAGTATGAACAATACCTGGAATGATTCCCAGAAAAAATAAACAAGTCAAAATCATTTAAGAAATAGTTACAATAATATGGAAAATAGTTTGCTTAGTGGGTGAAATAAAGACAGACCAAAAGGTCTTTCTCAATTAGCATGTCACCTCAAAGTCTTTGGGGGAAGGTAGCAGCCCACGATGTTGCGCTGAACTTTTACCCTAATCCTAAGGTCTATTTAACCTCCACCCCTACCTTATACTATCATCCATATGCCTATCTAATAGCTGCTTAAATGCCCCTAATGAGGCCGACTCCACTACCCGCTCCGGCAATGTATTCCATGCCCCTACCACTCTCTGAGTAAAGAACCTACCTCTGACGTCTCCCCTGTATCTACCTCCACTCACTTTAAAACTATGCCCCCTCATAATAGCTACCTCCACCCCAGGAAAAAGTCTCTGGCTGTCCACTCTATCTATACCTCTAATCATTTTGTACACGTTATGGCTGATCAAACACTTCACTACCTTTTACTTGTCTCATTGCTATTATCCTGTGTACCTCTGATCTTCAGAAATCTATCAATCTCTACCTTAGACATACTTAAAGACTAAACTTCAACAGATCTCTGCGGCAGAGAATTCCAAAGATTCACAATCCTCTGAGTAAAAATATTTCTTCTCATCTCGGACCTCATTGGCACCCCCTTAGTTTTAAATTGTTACCCCTGGTTCTGGACTCTCCAACCAGGGGAAACATCTTAAAGGGACAGACAGGTAAGTGTTTTGTCAGTTTCAATGGGACCGCCTCATTGTTGGAAACTCTAGAGAATACAGGCCCAGTTTGCCCCATCTCTGTTGGTAGGACAAGCCCACCCTCCCAGGAACAAGTCCAGTGAAGCCTCTATGGCAATGATATCTTTGCTGCATTCAGTACTCTGGGAGTAGTCTAAGCAAGCCTTAATACCATTGACACTAGTCAGAGCAGATCCAGATGGTCTTCTCACCAAAAACCCCACTCGTCACTTTCCAGTGACAGAGTAGTGATGGTAGAATGTTCACCATCAAACTGTCACTTCCTCCTAACAGTCACAGTTAGGAGTGCCACTGCTCTGATTGAACTTTGCTAACTCAAGGTATCCCAGCTCCCAGATATCCCTAACCCCAGGGGCACCACTCTGTATCACTCAAGCATTGGGGAGGAGTGACTTGCAACATTTTGACCTAATGAAGGCGAGCAGCAACACATCCAAACTCAATGGTTGAAACAAAAAAAGAGAAATGTCAGCTTCCTGCTCCTCTGATGCTGCTTGGCCTGCTGTGTTCATCCAGCTCTACACCTTGTTATCTCAGACCCTGTTGAAGATTATTTTTTATGATTTTATAATGTGTCATTGGTGTATGATTGCGTGCAGCCATTTATCCTGTCACTAATGTCCAAACACTCCCTAATTCCACCCCTCCGTGAGTCACTGCTTTTTCTTAAGGATTTGATTTCCGAATTAGATTTCACAACGAGTCTTCAAAGAGATTCGTAATCATGTTAAACGTAAACCTCGTGGCATTTCCTCTTGCTCCGCACACCCCCCCCCCCCCCACCACCTTTCAAAGTCCTCTGAACAGTTCCCACTCAACAAATTTTACTTTATTTTTCTTCCCCCTTTTTCATGCATAATTACCCGCTGTGTCAGACGGTCTGAGCTCTTTTGACCCAGACCGTTTAGTTCATTCAAACACGAATCTCTCTCCCTGTTTGGAAACTCCTTTTGGAACTGAAACCATTAGCTCCAGCCTTTTAACCTGGCAGCACATGTCTGCAGACGTTTATGCTGCTAATGGAGAGAAATCGGCTGCACTATTAGATACCTGAAGAGTTTAAAGGAGTAGGAATTTCTGGTCCCGTTTTATTTTTCAGGATGCAAAATTCAGGCTCTTCACCCTTATATTCCCCTCGCTCACTAGTACTGTAGACACGCATACTTTTTTTATTAAATGCGTAACCAACAACTTACTGGATGATACAGCAGTGTCATTTAACAAAAAGAAAAACATTGTAATGATCATTATTTATTTTCATTTACTGCATCTAGAGTCTTGACTTCAAAATAATAGCACTTCTCTGATTTGAGAGACATATTGGTTCATATGACTTACCTATTTAACACCGACGGTGTTAACATGTTCTTACATGTACGTGGCATTTTTTTCTCTTTATTGAAAATTCCTGATGACAATGACCCTTCAAATCACTATCGAAAACAAATTCATCACCAAACCTGGTGGGCCAGGGCTCACAAAATCTGAGTACAGATAAAACTGGTCTTTGCCCAAATGCAAAGATTTGAAGCGATACTCTTACGCCAAGAACATTTTGAAGTAAAAACTCCGCTATTAAAGAGAATCACCTTAGAAACTTGTTGCTGGATTTGTTTCCAAAGGTCAAATCTAATCATTCAAGATACTTATGGAGTCATAGAGATGTACAGCATAGGGACAGACCCTTCGCTCCAACACGTTCATGCAGACCAGATATCCTAAATTAATCTATTCCCATTTGCCAGCATTTGGCCCATATCCCTCTCAATCCTTCCTATTCATATACCCATCCAGGTGCATTTTAAATGTTGTAATTGTATCAGCCTCCACCACTTCCTCTGGTAGCTCCTTTCAACACACACCACCCTCTACATGCAAAAGTTACCCCTTAGGTCCCTTTTAACTCTTGCCCCTCTCACCTTAAACCTATTCCCTCTAGTTTTGGACTCTCATATCCTGAGGAAAAGACATTGACTATTCACCCTATCCATGTCTGTCATGATTTTATAAAGTTCAATAAGGTCACCCCTGAGCCTCAAACCCTTGAGGGAAAATAGCCCCAGCTATTTCACACTAAAGTAACTTTTATTCCAAAAGACATGCTACTTAAACAGTCAGCCATGGATAGTTCCTTATTAGAAAACAATGTGAGCTAAACTGTATTTTTTAGCAGCATGGATTCACACTCAGATCACAAACGTTTCTGAAACAATGTTGAAGAGACTACCTAGTAGAGGCATGAGTCACAGCTTGAGGTATACTGCCACCTGCTGGCAACAAGTGACAGCAGCTGTAACGGGTTCCTCAAGGTTCACTGAATTCACTTGACACCTGAATGAATGATAGAGTCACACTGCGCAGAAGAGGCCCTTCGGCCTATCATAACTGTACAGACCTATCTAGACTAATCCCACTTTCCAGCACCTGGCCCACAGCCTTGAATGTTATCATATTTCAAGCACCTATCCAAGTACTTTTTAAAAGGTGTCAGGTTTCCTGCCTCTACTACCTTCCCAGGCAGTGCCTTCCAGACAGCCACCCTCTGGGTGAAAAAAATACTTCCACAAATCCCCTCTCTCTAACCCTCCACCCTTTCACCTTAAAATTATGCTTCCTCATTATTGACCCTTCAACTAAGGGGAACAGCTGCTCCCAACCCACACTGCCCTTCATCATCTAATGTATCTCAATCAGGTACCCACAGCCGTATACAGCCTTCTTTGCTCAAAAGAAAATAATCTGAGCCTATCCAGCCTCTCTTCATAGCCAAAATGTTCCATCCCAGGCAACATCCTGGTGAATCTTGTCTGCACCCCCTCCAGCGCAATCCTCCCTATAGTGTGGTGATCAGACCTGTATACAATATTCCAGCTGTAGTCTAACCAAAGTTCTGTACAGCTCCAACATAACCTTCCTGCACTTACAATCTATGCTATGATAAATCAAGGCAAGTCTCCAGTATGCCTTCTTAACTAACTTATCAATCTGTCCCGTCTTTCTGTAGCATTGCATCAAGTGAATACTCCCACAGAATTTACGATAGAACTATACCTCTTGCAAGATTAGGAAAAGCTATATTCATTAGACTGGAATGACTGGGACTTTTCTCACTGGAGCAAAGGAGGTTGAGGGGTGACCTTATTGACATTCATAAAATCATCTAGAACATAGATAAAATGAATGACAAGGGTCCTTCCCCTAGGATGAGGGAGTTTAGGAGGCATATTTTGAAGGTGAGAGGAGAAAAATTACAATTGTCATGAGGAGCTACATTTTTACACAGGGAGTGGCTTGTGTGTGAAATGAACTGCCAGAGAAAGTGATGGATGCAGTTACAGTTACCAGCATTTAAATGACATTCAGATAAGTTCACAAGTAGGAAAGTTTTGGAGGGAGATGGGCCAAGCGCAGGCAGGTGAGACTAATTTAATTTGGGAACATGGTTGATGGGGACTGTTTGGACCAAAGGGTCGGTTTCTGTGCTGTATGACTCTATAACTTTATTACACTGATCAAGGGCTGGACTGTTTGAGACTCTCTGCTCCAGGACCCAGGTAGCTTCAGGTCCTGGGTTGTTTTAGGCTCATGGTCCTGGATGCTGGGCTGTTCAAGGCTCCAGGCCCCAGGCCCCGGGCTGTTCAAGGCTCCTCCAATCACAGCCTGGTTTTCATTATCATAGAATCATCACAGAATCTCTCCTGCATTTTCTACTGATATGTTCACCAGTAAGCAGCACACACTGAACAGAAAGGGCCCTTAACAGGAGAAACAATTCCTTGCAACATCGTCCAATGTAACCTTTCTGCATTTGAATCTCAAGCTTCAAATAAAACACACATAAAACAAAACAAAATGTAAAAATAGCAATAGACTTTCATTTTACATGAGCCGTTCCTAATCTTTGATCCTTCTTGTGCAAAGTTATGGAATTATTATTGATGGGATAGCTCAATCAAACAATGATAGTCTTTCAGGAAAAACCAAACCTGTTTGAGAAAGGAGGAAATTTTCACTACAAGCACTGCTCATTCACTCATCTTCTCATCTTTATCCCCCCTCAATATCCTGGCTCCTTGTGGAGGGACAATTAGTAGACACTAGGAGTGCCAGATATCCTCCTGTACCTCAAACGTGGAGCAATTTTGAGACCTTAAACAGCAAGATTCAACGGTTGATTTGAACAAAATGGGAAGAATCATAACTGAGCACGATCCTGTCTTCATCAGACAATGCCTCCTGGCACTTGAAGTGGGATTCATGAGTTAAAACCTTAAAAAAATTACATTTCTCTCTTTAGGAATACTGAACTGAACTTCAGCCTTCCAATAGCACTTCAGGGTGGCAATGGCCTAATTGCGGTTTTACTGCTGAACGATAAATCCAACGATAATATTCCGGGCACTTGGCCCCACTTTGTGAGATCCATATCATAGTTTTCATAAATGGATTTCTTAATTTCCTAAATTCAATTCTGGCATTTTCGGGTTTTAAGGGGTCTGCTGACACCTCAGAGATCTGACTCAATTCACCATACATTGAAATAAGACATGCTGAGCACTATTGCGAAATTTATTACTGACAATATGTGCAGGGTCCATGCAAAGCCAATGTTGGCCTCGAGCTACAAGTTGTGGAGGAGGGGAGGGTGATGAGGGGCAATAAAATACTGAATGAATTACTCATGACACTATATAAGTAAACAAAACAGGTTTCAAAATGGAATGAAGAGTCTACTGCTATACATCCACATTCAGTAAGATCTTGCTGTTCACGGGAATAAATCGCAGCAAAACCGTGAACAGCAAATAGGTCTTCTAATGGGAATCAATTGGATGGATTCCAACAAACCAAGATTTTAATATCAACAACAGTTGTTTCAGTAAATAAAAATGATATAATGAAGTACACTGCCAACTTCCAAAAAAAAGACAATCTGATCCGTAAGCTGAATGCAAAAATTGCTGCTAATCAACACCAGACTGACTGGATAGGGCCAGTTTGAACAGAAACATTTATCGTAAAAATTAACAGAAATGTTTATTTTCCTAGTTCTCCTTGGAGAGTGAAACCTATTCGGTGGGAACATGGAATTGCTCAGTCTCAGAAACCCTGTTCTTACATGAACTGGTCCTTTTTGGTGAAAAAGTAATGGTGAATCTTGGCAGAAAATGTTAATTTTAGTCGGAAAGTAATAGCTGATTGCAGGATGTGGATTGGAACAATAAGATCAAGATTAGCCAGACACGAGCATCAAACTCATGTCATTTGCAAAGTGATGGTAATGTAATGGTGGGTAAGGTGTGACAAATCTGGAGGACAAAGATCAATTGGTATTATGCATAAAATTAAAACAATAACAGAGTTAGAGATCTCTATTTATGATATAGCTGGGTGAAACGTCCTACTGTATAAGGTTATATCCCGTGATAACCACTGATAATTGACCATTAACACCACAATGGGTAATAGACTGAACAGAATTTATATGTGGAGCCAGAGGAAGTGGTGAGATCCTCACTGAGGACTTCTCATCGGTATTCATCAAGGTGAAGGACATGGATGATGATAACAATAGAGACAGGTATGTTGATATTCTAGGGCATGTTCATATTAAGAAGAACATGTTGGGTGCCTTGACAAACATTAAGGTAGATAAGTCCCCAGGGCCTGTTGGAATCTATCCCAGGATACAGATGGAGACAAGGGACGAGACTGCTGGGGCCCTGACAGAGATCGTTGCATCTTCTTCAGCAACAAAGTCCCAGAAGACTGGAGAATAGCCAATGCTTTTCCTTTATTTAAGAAAGGTAACAGAGATAATCCAGGTAAATCATAGAATCCCTACAGTGTAGAAACAGGCCTTTCAGCCCAACAAGTCCACACCACCCCTCCGAGCATCCCACCCAGACCCATCGCCCTATGGCCCACCTAATCTACATATCCCTGAACACTATGGGCAATTTAACATGGCTAATCCACCCAGCCTGCACATCTTTGGACTGTGGGAGGAAACCCACGCAGACACGGGGAGAATGTGCAAACTCCACACAGACAGTCACCCGAGGGTGGAATCAAACCCCAGTCCCTGGCGCTCTGACGCAGCAGTGCTAACCACTGAGCCGCTGTGTAACTGTAGACCAGTGAGCGTTATATCAGTGGTAGGGAAATTATTGCACAAGATTCTTGGGGACAGGATTTACTTGCATTTGGAAATGAATGGACTTATTAGGGATAGTCAGCATGGCTTTACGGGGGAGGAAGGTCTTTTTTCACAAATTTGATTGAGGTTTTTGAGGATGTGACAAAGATAATTGATGAAGATAGGGCAAGTGCATGTTATCTACATGGATTTTACTAAAGCATTTGACAAGATCCATCATGGCAGGCTGATCCATGGTGAGTTGGCAAGTTGGAAACAAAATTGTCTTGGTCATAGAAGACAAAGAGTAGCTGTGAAGGGTGTTTATCTGACTGAAGATCTGTAACCAGTGGTGTTTCACAAGGGGACATAGGTTTAAAGTGTCCAGGAAAAAGTTTAAAGCTGTGTGAGGCACTTTTTTTTTTTACACACTAGTGATAAGTGCCTGGAACATATCGCTGGGTGAAATTGGTAGAAATAGATAATATTTCAACATTTAAAAGGTATTTAGACAGACACATGAACAGGCAGGAATAGGAGGTTACAGATCATATGCAAACAAATGGAATTCATTTAGAATAGCATCACAGTTGGCACAGAAATGGTGAGCTGAAGGGTCTGTTCCTGTGCTGGACTATTGTATAAAGATTTGCCCAAGGAAATTTGCAAATGATGAAAATGCGAATGAGAAAACTTTACGCTAATACATATGTAGTTTTTCGCAAATTTCATACTATACTCCTCATTCTGTTTGTGCAACAGTTTAACAAATCTGCTTACCTACAAGACTATTCCACAGTTATGAACCAGTAAATACTATCAAAGAATGGAACTTAATCATGCCCATTCTACTACTGTAATGATCGTAGATTGTGCAACATATCAAAAAATTTAGCCGAGTAACTACTTCAACCATTGTAATGTATATACCCTATGTAGTGCAGAACAACAAGAATGTACAACCAGTAACTTCATAATCTCCATTTTCATGTGAAATAAATCTAATTATAAGTACAGAATTTTTATTCATGTTAATGCAAAATGTTAATTTTCAACATTGGGTTAGACAGAGGCATGAACAAAAATGAAGGTTTGCTTAGGGTGCCTAATGGACCAGCTCCGTATCTGTGGTTGCAGCTCTATAGTAGATTGAAGCGTCTACATGTGTCCTGTGACAGCACACATGGAGGCAGACAAATAAAGCTTTGAGATATCCATCACAAGTACTGTCTATTGTGAATTTAAAGTGGCACTCAGCAGTACAGCTTGCTTCAGTCACATTCTAGGACACACTTCAGTTTAGAAGTTATATTTTCTTTCTTATCATTAGATAAACAAATTTGAACATCAGCAAACATTGCACTGTGCCTTCCTAGCTAAGGGGCAAGTACCTATTTATTCATTTCTGCTGATGGTCTGTCACTAGCCTCCAATACATACACACAAGCAGTGTCTTGCCATCCACTCTCTCTGCCTTCTTACGAAAGGGGCCATGCCTCCTTTGTTCCCCTCATATCTTTTCGGATCCACTGTGTGATATGACCTTTAGCCTCTAGAGGGTACTTGCACCTGATAAACCATATTAGCTCCTGCAACATCAGCATTAACAGACAATTATTATAGCCCCTAACACATACACATACCACAGTCACAGGAGCTTCCGTCTGGCCTAATTAAAATATTCAATTACAAACAGTAACTCACTTCCATCAGCTAAGGTGAAGTCTGAAAGCTTTGTATCATGAGGGCATATGTTACGTTATGGTGATATCATGAGCATGTCTTTCAAAGATATACTACATACTAGTTTTGAGATAAATCACAACACCTTCTATTTGACAAGAATAGTTGAGAACTGAGATCAGAGAACTGAGATTCCCTAATTTACAGGGAAATGGTGGACTGAAACATAAATTTTAAGTGCGCGTGTGACTCAGGATCCGAATGAGAAATATAGGTTAGCATATCAGTTTCGACCTTTCATAAAGGGCAACACCTGATGTGTGCACTTTTGTTCCTTTCTTGGTTGCATCATATCGGAAGTGAATGTTCAGCCTTTTCGTTTCAATTTCAGATACCATATGACTTTTTTCTTGCCTCAGCACATGCCTAGTGCTTTTATTTTGGTCTCAGTTTTTAAATCTAAACTTTGCAGAGATTTGGGGTAAATAACAAAGAATTCTACAGCTTCAGAGTTTAAGAGAAAATGAGTAGGACATAAAAGCTTACTGTGAGCTAACAGACCTACGAGAGTGACAAGTTTTAAGCATGGGGATCATTTAATCTGAAGATTCTCACCATGCATCTCTCAGAGTCATCTTCATGCTGAGGCCTTCGTCTGCCTGAAAGGACAGTTTGTTCACCCACTTGTGGGTGGTGATGTTGACTGCAAAGGCAGATGGAAAGACATCCTTGTTCAAGAGATTCCTGCCTTGAAAATCAAGATGCAGACTTAATTACTGCTGAAAGATCAGCTGGGCCCAAACAACAAGGACACTTCAACTCCTGAGATCCACGTTCAGATCAAGCGAATATTCCTTTCCAAAGCTGTCAAAGGGCAAATAATCCAGCAATGCGTGCCACAAAATCCCATCAGTTTCATATCAGTGAATCAATTGTTTTCTCTTTTTTTCCCTCTGGTTTTGATTCCAGTAAAAAGGTTTATTACAAAAAGCTCGACTGTGTCATCAAGCAACTCTATTAAGATATCTGTGTGGAGCTGTCAGTGAGACAGTGCCCACTGCATTAATGTGCATGGCACTGACAAAAAACCAGATGCTGAACATTCTTTCAAATCCACAAAGTTTATCCTGTTCAGCTATAACTATGCTTATACAATTTTAAAGTTGCAGACTCCCTTTGCTTCCCACAGTAGTCGATAAAGAGCAGTATACTGAATTTTAAAAATCCATACTTCCTTATGAATGTCAAATATAGATTCATAAAAATGGTGAGAACTGTACTATTGTTCCTTCTGTTTAGAAATTCGATCTCCCAGAAAAGTTTGGAGTTAGGTCAACTCAATATTTCAAAACAGTGTTTGGTAAGATTTTTGCTACAGTGTCAGAAATGCAAGAAGTAGGCCATACAAAATTAGAATCTGCTCCACTATTCAATAAAACAAAGTCTGAACTTCTAACCTAACTTACTTCCCTGTCACTGTAGCTCTGGGTCCATTAATACCACATAGATCTCAATTTTGAGTACACTTATTGACTGAGTATTCACAGCTCTCTGGAGGTAGAGAATTCCAAAGATTCATGCACAACTCTTTGACCATAGTAAGTGATTAGGCAAGTGTACTAAAACATTACAGAATGAAAGCAAATAAATGGAGTTAAGTTAGTAATCAATCTAACTGAATAGCAGACCAGGCTCAAAGGACTGAATGGCCTACTCCTATTCCAATGTTCCTATTGAGCAAAGTGAAGGTTAATTTGAGAAATTTATTTCAAGTCATCATTTTTCATTGCTCCTCTTATTAATAAGGTATCAATAATATTAACTTAGAGGTAGGTTTCCTTTTTTTATTCATTTGTTTGACAAGGGTATTGCTGGCTGGCCAGTATTTATTGTCCATCCCTAGGTGCCCTTAAATTGAATGTTAAGTGTCAACCATTTTGCTGTGGGTCTGGAGTCACATGGAGGCCAGAACAGGTAAGGATGGCAAACTTCCTTCTCTGAAAGGCATTAGTGAGCCAGATGGATTTTTCTGACAATTGACAATGGTTTTAGTAAATTCCTATTCCACATTTTTTAAAAATCTGATTCAAATTCCACCATCTGCCACACTGAGTATTAGCTGAGCTTCAGAATTAACAGTTTAGTGATCATACACTAGTCCATCACCTCTTTGTTTGAAAATGTGAATAGACCATATAACCCATGGAGCATGCTCTGTCATTCAATACAATTTTGGCTAAACTTTGGCTTCAACTCCACCTACTCTCTCTTCATATTTGTTGATCCCCTGAAAATCTGTGAAAAATTATCTACTTCAGCCTTCAATATTCAACGAAGGAGCATCTACAACCATCTGGGGTAAAGAATTCTAAAGATTCAAAACCCATTGAGTGAAGTAATTTCTGCTCATCTCAGTTCTAAATGATTGGTTTGAGAAGTTAAAAGGTTGTTGATTTGAGTCCCAGTCCAGAGACCTGAGTGAGACACTAATGCTGCTAATGCAGCTAATGCAATGTTGAGGGAATGCTGCACCATGGTTGTTGCTATGAAATATTAAACCAAGGCCTGAAAAGATACCATTAAACTATCTGAAGAGCAGGGGAATTCTCTATGGAATCCTGGCTACCATTTGTTGCTGAACATCATAAAACAGGTTATCCTACTGCTGTTATAGGACCTTGCTATATGTAAATTGGTTGCTGTGTTCCCTACATCACAACAGTGACAACACGGCAGATGTACTTCATTGATTGTGAAGCACTTTATGCTGAGGCTTTTTTCCCTCTCCTTCATTGTATTATGTGGTTTGAGGTGGAGTGAGTAGTGGTCCTGTGTCTCAGTCAGAAGCTCTAGGCTCAAGTCCCACTCCAGGACTTGATGGGCACAGAAAGTGCATCCCGAGCTCAGTCAAACTGGTTGACTATCAGCCAACCTGCAAATCCTTCCAACACAAGCCAATGACAAGCAACAGAGCAGCTGAGATTCCTGGTTGTCATATAGTCAGAGTTAAACAGCATGGAAAAAGACCCTTCGTTCCAACTCGACCGCACCAAACAATCCAATCTGACCTAGTCCTATTTGCCAGCATTTGGACCATATCCCTGTAAACCCTTCCTATTCCTATATCCATCCAGAGATAGTAGGAACTGCAGATGCTGGAGAATCTGAGATAACAAGGCGTAGAGCTGCGCAGGCCAAGCAGCATCAGAGGAGCAGGAAGGCTGACATTTCGGGCCTAGACCCTTCTTCTGAAATGGGGAGGGGAAGGGGTATCTGAAATAAATAGGGAGAGACGGGGAGGCGAATAGAAGATGGATAGAGGAGAAGATAGGTGGAGAGGAGACAGACCGGTCAAAGAGGCGGGGATGGAGCCAGTAAAGATGAGTGTAGGTGGGAAGGTAGGGAGGAGATAGGTCAGTCCAGGGAGGACAGGCGGGTCAAGGGGGTGGGATGAGGTTAGTAGGTAGGAGATAGGGGTGGGGCTTGAGGTGGGAGGAGGGGATAGGTGGGAGAAAGGACATGTTAGGGAAGCGAGGACGAGCTGGGCTGGTTTTGGGATGCGGTGGGGGAGGGGAGATAACCTCATCCCACCCCCTTGACCTGTCCGTCCTCCCTGGACTGATCTATCTCCTCCCTACCTCCCCACCTACACTCACTTTTACTGGCTCCATCCCCAACTCTTTGACCGGTCTGTCTCCTCTCCACCTATCTTCTCCTCTATCCATCTTCTAACCGCCTCCCCCTCTCTCCCTATTTATTTCAGATCCCCCATTTCTGAAGAAGGGTCTAGGCCCGAAATGTCAGCCTGCCTGATCCTCTGATGTTGTTTGGCCTGCTGTGTTCATCCAGTTCTACACCTTGTTATCTCATATATCCATCTTTTAAATGTTGTAATTGCACCCGTTAGTTCCATACATGCACCACCCTCTGCATGAAAAAGTTGCCCCTGAGGTCCCTTTTAAATCTTTCCCTTCTCACCTTAAGATTATGCCCTCTACTCTTGGTCTCCCCTTCTATGGGAAAGAACCTTAACTATTCACCCTATCCAAGCCCCCTTTGACTTTATAAACCTTTATAAGGTCACCCCTTGGCCTCTGGTGCTCCAGAGATTAAAAAATGCCTCAGCCTATTCAGCCTTTCCCTACAACTCAAACCTTCCAGTCCTGGCAATTATGAATCTTTTCTGCATCCTTTCAAGTTTAATAACATCTTTCCTATAGAAGGGTGACCAAAATTTTACGCAGTATTCTAAAAGTGATCTCACCAATGTCCTTTACAGCTGCAACATGATATCTCAAATCCTATACACACACGCTCAGTTATTACTTAAATATCATTGGCTGATATGACTGAGACAAAAGAAACTCATTGCTTTGAATTTATCTCCACATCTCTCTCTGTCTTATTTTCGAAACTTATGTCTATCCTTTTGGGGAATCATTCATTTGAACTGTGCCAGGTCCCACTGCCTCCAACTAGACCTTAATCTAAAATACAGAAACAAACCAATATGAAGAAAAGAACATCTGACCTTCTGTCATCACAATCTGTACCTCCTGAGGACAACACACACGTCAGAAGTGCATCACTAAAATAAAACAAAGAATGGCGGATGCAGAAGATCTGAAACAAAAACAGAAATCGCTGGAAAAACTCAGTAGAGGGAAAGTAAAGTTAAATGTTTTGAGTCCAGTGACCCTTCCTTAGACTGTTCTTTTCTCTCCATAAATTCTGCCAATCCTGCTGAGTTTTCAAGCAATTTCTGTTTTTATATTAAAAAGCCCATTGGATCACGGCGGCAAACCCTGACTGAATTCTAACATACCATTACATTGCATAGTATCATGCTTTTATCAAAACGTTGTGGGAAAATGCATGTGGGACTGACAACAGAAAGTAATTTTCTTCTCATTAAGAAAGCAGGCAATTTTTTTTAAGAAACACAGCAGCTGAGTAGGAGTTTGAAACTAGTCACAGGTATTACAACATGGAATTACTAAACGGGCAAGCTGACTGAGGCACATATTAAAGGACAAATTGATCAGTTTGTCACTGCGTCTTGGAAATCACTCAATATCCCAACAGTCTGATCATTCAAATGCTTCATCTCTAATTTGGAGAGCGTGGTCCATGACAGGAAACTGGTAAATGGGAACGGGAGAAGGCCATTCAACACCTTGAGCCTGTTCCACCTTTTATTGAAATTATGGTTGATCTGTGGCCTAAATCCAGTTTCCTACCTTTGGCCCGTATCCCTTAATGGATTTTGTTTTTGTAAGCAAAGCTTTCTCAGATTTAAAATTAATAACTGATCCACCATCCACTGCCATTTGTCAAAGAGAATTCCAAAAATCTACCACCGTTTGTGTAGAAGTGTTTCCTAACATCTCTCCTCCACAGTATGACCCTAATCAGGTGATCCAAGATGTAATGTCCGATATTAACCAAACTTGTCACCTTCTTTTAAATCTACTGAATATCAACAGTGTGTGACTCACACAGGGAACTTTTTTATTCATTCACGTGACAACCAGTTTAACATTTAGCAACTTATTTATTGTAAAGTAGCACCCTTCAGCTGGTTCTGACATTACAATAACTTAGAATCAAATGCTGACACGTGTTTCTTAAAGTACGTTTTTGCAAAGGTACTCCAGAATTAATATTGTTTCCAAGATCCACTTTTACCCCATTTAGTAGGAACACGGGGCATTAGCACTGAATATAAGTATACACATGTAAGTATAAACACACAACTTTTAACTTAAATATTTTCTAATAATCCTGTTGAGATGTTGTTAGACACCTCTGGAGCAGGTAGGATTGAACCCAGGCCTTCTGGGTTCAGAGGGAGAAAAACTACCACTATGCCACAAGAACCCTACTAATTTTAATTTAGTTATGTTCATTAAATGGTTTCATATAGGAGGCCAGTAAACTCGTCATTTTCAATTAGTGCCAATCCCTTGTCTTTGTTCCACAGCCATGCATTTGTCTTCCCAATAGAATATTTTCAATGAGATGCAAAATATAGATGATATATGCTGAGTGTGAGAATGAGGAGTCCTAGGCTTGCGGCTGGGACTGCTAATAAGTCCATATCCTTATCCTACAGATGTGCACATGGATACAGAGTACAGGTAGAACTGAAACTAACCACAAAAAGGTTTTTGTTCATAGAGTTGCAGAATGGTCTTGCATCTAAAACATTGATTGGTTTCTTCATGCATATTGATATTTTTATTTATCCTTAATTGTCAACTAGCAACATCGAGAACTCTTGTTCCATGCTGGTCCATGAGAAACAAAGAATATCTAGTAGCATTATTAGTGATGAGAAAATAATGTTATGCATTGACATTCTTTTCACACTTTTAGCGATACAAAGACATCAGAAAACTTCAGTTCATGCCATTTGGTAAATATTACTAGGACTAATTTAGGTACAATCATGATGATCTCTAGTTCAATTCCCTCTATCACAAACGCTTAAAAAGTGCAATCCCGAGAGCCTATTTTGTATGCTAGGTGAATGTCAGATGACAGCAACCTTAGCACCATCTGTTGGATCAATTTTAGACTGCAGGATAACCAGGCTCTCATCACACATAGAAGTGCTTTCATCAATGATACAGTCAGGGTCATCTGTCAGAACAGATACAATCAGTGTCATGTGAAGGAAACTGCTGTATGGCAGGTAGCAGGTTTTGAATTGAATCAATTACTGAAGTAGGTCAACCAAGAAGTGACAATGGTTCCACTCTGACTGCAGCAGGATCAGTAGCAATAGCAAAGCATGCTTTCATTTTTAATGTGACCCTGTTAAGTCTGTTGATCTCAATTCAGCAGACTTGAAATTCCCACAAAGTCTGCGCATCACCACCAAAAGTCATCAAAATATTGTGATGCCCAATTACTCATTCACTTTTAACATCACAATTAGGGGTCTGTCAAATGTGAATATCGTCTAAACTTTGTGTTGAAATGAATTTTTGCTGTTCTAATTATGATAAAATAAAACAAGTTTTATTGTATTAAACTCCATGAAGGCCTAACAAATATTATACTCACTGCTACAGCAAATACAAAATTAAAATTGACAACATCACATCAAGCCTGTTTGTCACAAGCAGGCCGACAGAGAGCTGCTGTAACAATAAACCCTTCTTTTGTCCTTAAGGAAAATCTTGCATTTATACAGCAATTTAACTACATTTCAAACATCCCAAAGCACTTCACACCACAAATCAAACTCACATTGTTGCTCTTCCCTACCAGGGAACCACGATTGCTGCCAATCTGCGATAGCCTTCAAGTTACTCATATTTATAACTGCTCCCCAAAACATTTAATGCAATAATTCAGTTGTATTCGCTTCTTCATTTCTGAAGAAAGGTCTAGGCCCGAAACGTCAGCCTTCCTGCTCCTCTGATCCGCTTGGCCTGCTGTGTTCATCCAGCTCTACACCTTGTTATCTGTATTCGCTAAATGACTTTTAGCCAAGACTGATTTTTCCAACCTAATCACAGGGTAGCCAGTGGTAGTGACTCGGCCATGATCTAACTCCATAAACAGCCCAAGGTTTCAAACCATACAATTCAGTATCACAGCACTACAAATAATGTTGCCAATATCTGAGAAATTATTTTGAATAGCTGTTCATGTCTTGAAAGTTTAATTTGTAACATACTGGCACACTTAATCTTATACATGCTGATCCTAAAATCAACATTACTATTTACTTAAATGGGTTTTGCAATTGGTCTCCTTTTGGTCACAAATGTTTCTCCTAACATGTCATGTCGTGTGACCACATTGTCTTGTGAAGATAAGAGATCAGTGGGAGCTGTTTTGTCTCTAAATAAATCAAGATCAAGAGTTAAAAACCAAAAGAACTGCGGATGCTGTAAATCAGGAACAAAAACAAAGTTGCTGGAAAAGCTCAGCAAGTCTGGCAGCATCTGTGAAGGAGAAAACAGAGTTAATGTTTCGGGTCTGGTGACCCTTCCTCAGAACTGATGGTGGCTGGGAAAACATCAGTTTATATGCAGAAAATAGGGAGGTGGGTGGGGTAAGGAGTAAACAATAGGATTGAGCCCAAACAGAAAGACAGTTGGACAGACAAAGGAGTTGCTCACGATCAGCCTGGGAGGGTGAGTAGTTGTTAATGGGGAGTGTTAGTGACTAACAACAGGGGGGGTGTAATGGCAGGTTTAGCAGAGTTTCCTTTTCATCAAATTAACTTTTTGTCCACTGTTATTTTGACAGTCCCTACAAAAACCATGCTCATCTGTTTTCCTCATTTCATCAGGGATACCGACGGTGTCAAAAAGGTTAAATAACTTGTAAACATCTAGCTATTTTCATTTAAGGATCAACAATTTTTTAGAGCCTGAAGGACGTGAATATACATGGAAGGCAGTGGTTTACAGTTAGAGTATATTGAAGTAATTACTTCATTTTCTGAGTAATGAACGCAAACATTGTCTTTTTGTTTCTCAATTGCTCTCCAGCTCACTAAGATGGAAGTATTCACAGCTTCGAAAGCTGCAACAAGTGATTTAGCTTAACCTTGCACCAGTGTGTGCCCTGTTGTTTTGGGTGTGTAAGGGTCTGAAAGGGTTAATACGAGTGCCTTAAGCACTAAGGGAATGTCATACAAATTTGATGGAAGAACAGCTTAAACCTCAGAGGGATAAGAACTGCCCATTTACGTCCTCCACAGTCTCTGTAGCATTGTCCAGCATATCAGTGTTAATTTGGAATTTGTTGCTTACATGCAATAAACTTCTTCTTGTTTAAGATCAAAGTCTTCTCTTATTAGAATAACATTTTTTTTACTCTCTGCCACACTAGACCAAGTAAGCCCTGTAGATCCTTACATTAAAATAGGATAGTGGCAGCAATCCTGCCCCTTAGTGAGCAACAGTGCAGCCAGCCCCAGATAACATTGTGGCATGAGGATCGCTCATAAAATTTGTTCCTCTAGATTTCATAACATCCGTCCTTCGACATAAAACATCACCGGAAAAGTACAAATAAAATGTACCCAAATAATAGCGCCATCAACATCTGAATAAGTATGGCTAATTTTAAAAATGAGGAATTACAGTAATATGCTGAAATGTGTTAGTTTCTTTGAACTATATTTGAAGAACATTCTTGGACACTTGAGGAAATTTTTTTTAAAAAAGTGCAATTTTAGAATATAAATGTTTAGACCAGACTTTTTTTTAATTTCTGGAAGACAGTAGACAACCAAACAGCGCCAATCATGGTCACAAAAACAAACCATTAATCTACAGTGGCCTGACATAAAGTTAACTTCTGGTTTTATAAGGAGTACTTCTCAATGCTTCTTTGGTAACATCTCTATCACTGATGGCACGGGCAGTTGATGCATACAAGCATCATCATCTGCAAGCTCCTCTTTCAGTCATCTACAATCTTGACATGTTCTTCATTGGCACTGGGTCAAAATTTCGACCAGACAACTGTACAGAACCTTCACCTTGTGGATTGCAGTCATTCAAGAAGGTATTTGACTATCATCTTCACAGGACAATTAGTGATGAGTAATAAATACTGACTTTGCCAGTGGTAGTTTCATCTCTTGAAGGAAGAAAGAAAAGAAATTATT
Organism: Ginglymostoma cirratum; assembly: GCA_024137785.1. Lineage (NCBI taxonomy): Eukaryota > Metazoa > Chordata > Chondrichthyes > Orectolobiformes > Ginglymostomatidae > Ginglymostoma > Ginglymostoma cirratum. The sequence goes on from JAHRHZ010000274.1 coordinate 13,535,379, forward strand.
TATGAATAAGAAACTGCACAAACATTAAAGAGGGGCACATTTTTAAAGCAGTATATCTCTTCACCCTACGCCATTTGAATTTTTTTTCTCTCTCTGAAGTAAATGACTCACACTGGGAATAATTATCACAAACAGTATGCCCTCGTGGTCATTTTTTAGAATCATGCCAGGACAACAAGTGTCTTGAGACAATGTCATAATGGAAAACATCACAAGTGAAAGTGACTGATCAATACCCATGCAATTTCAAGAAAGTAAGTCTGGACAGCAGATGGAAGTGCAAATATTGTTACTTTTCTCTCCTTCCCTAACCAGAAAGACAACTGTACCAATCTGAAGCACAACTGGTTGAGATCAATTAACTCTCCTTTGACTGGGGCCACAGTAGAGATCTTTCAGATGAGTATAGCTCAGTATCAAAGCTTACCAGTGACACAAAAATAAAACACCCAAACAAATTCCCATGTGTTTTTCTCAATACAAGAAAATCTTTCTACATATCCATTTACAAATGAACATAACTGAATTTCAACATAATCTCTATCACATTGTTTTTATTTAAAATGCACTGTTTTCATCACATCTTCCAGCAATGACAAGTGATCACCGTCTCTAAATCCTTGCTAACAAATCCTTCCTGTTGCCATTTCTAATCTTTAACTGAACATTAACAAAATAGAATTTGCTGCAACTACTCAATTCAAAATCATTTCTTTGAAAATCAAAATATTTCATAACCTTCAATACCCAAATAGACCAGAGTTAGGGAGCTGACAGAAGTCCAAACTAGTGTAAAATTTTACTTTCATAGCTGCATTAAATACTGCATTCCCAGCTCATGGTAATACTGAACAGGTCAGATCCCAAAGTAAAACTCAGTTTGATAGACCATAAACAAAAACAAAAACAAAAACTATCATGGAGGTCAATCGTTGAAAGTATTCACAAAAAGCTGGCATGTATTTGAACAAAAAGAAAAATGAAAGTTTATCGCACAAGAGAAAAACACAAACCAAGTTACACTAAACAACTATTAGAACAATATAATTACAGAACTCAGTAAGAAAGATTCATCCCTTTTGTCTAAACAATACAGTTACAGACACAAACCACTGAAAACCTACTGTCGTCTCCACACAAAAGATTCTTGCTCAGATAGCACAGTAGTAGTATGTTTGCTTTTGGCAAATGTCTGCATGCCCATGGAATGCTATTTCCTTCAGCTAATATCTCTCCCCAAGACCCTTAAAATAAACTGTTAATTGAGATCACTATTATTTAACATGGGCTCCCTAAACTCATGATGTCAAAAGACATGAGGGATATCTTTCTCTCTGACACCTCCATAGCATTCTGCTTCTGAAGCTTCCTTCTCATTCATTTCTAAGTACCTCAGAACTTCTCCACAGCCCTGACTCCTTGGACACTGTTGTGGGCCTTTCTTCCTGCATGAATCTGGCTCCATATTCTCTCTGGTGATCATGAAACCAAGTCAGCAAATACCGTAGCAATTAGCTCCCTGTGTGTCTTGCTGGTCATTTACTTGAAATCACATTACTTGTTGTAAATGCAGTTTTGAACTCACTGTTTCAAATGGCTTTGAGCTTTGAAATACAAAGGCTACTTCCTCACTGAACAACTAAAATCCATTCTTCATCCACATTAGAATTCAAGTTCTCAAACAATAATAAATTGCAAACATTCATAACACTAGAGATTTGCTTTATTCACTCAATCATTACTTTTGCAGGTCTCATGTGACATTGCAAAGCTAAACTGATAGCCTTCACCTGTGAACACTAATGTCAGAATATTAATGTCTTTTGACATTAGAATAAAGCTTTTGTTGCTGCACATAATCCTTTGCAGGAATATGACTCCAGATGATGGCGGAAAATAGCTTACACTGAATATATTTTCAAAATATATGCTAAGATGGGCAACCTATCAAGTGGGATTAGTTTCTGGACTAAGAGCTGCTTTTTTTTTGGTATCCAAAACAATGGCTGAGATTTTTTCTGAGTGAGTACTTTTATTACCTTCCTGCAGATAAAGTCAAGGAACTTACTGCTCTACATAAACAAATTAACAGTACAGCTACGTTGCAAGATTTTTTCCTCCCCAAAGTTAATTTGGGTTTTCCAATAAATGAATTCAAGCCAAAGTTTAACTTCTCACAAATCTTAAAGTAAATATTTTTAAAATGTTTGCTATCCAAATGTGAAATCAGTGCAGTCATAAATGCATTAAGCGAGGGAAATTGGAAATTAGAATGTTAGGTGCTGGCATGTTTGGACCTCCTGAAACGGAATTTAATTGTGAAAAGTGAAATTGGCCACTGTCCCAGAGTTCACAGGATAGTCTTTCATCAGAGAAGGATGGCAAGTTTAACCTGAGGGTGATCACACGTCAAGCAAGTGGAGAGAAGGCAGGACCTTCATGGTGAGCTCAACTGGTACAAGAATTGCCATCACTCTGCACCAAAAACTGGCCATCTAGCCAACTGAGCTCTCCGTATTATTTTTTACGGGTAACTGAAAATCACAAAATGACCTAGACTAAAGTCCATTATTGTTTAGAATGATATACTTCATGATTCCACAAGGTGACACTGTTGCATTGGAGAAACCCTGCAGGACGGTGCATTTCCAATACCTTGTCATGGAACAGATAGAACGGACAGAACAAATTAGTACCTTCCTGGCTCACTGAGTAAATACTGTTAAGGGCAAAAATGTGAAAACTCCCAAATGCTTCCTAATTTGCTAAATTTAATAATTTCAGACAAGGCCACCTTAGCCAAAAGTATCTCTAAAAGAGTATTAGTGTGCGTGTGTGCGGGGCGGTGGGGGGTGTTAATTGAATAAAGGAGGAAACAATCTTCATTTTACCCAGGGACAACTGCTGGAACTGCATCGGAATGTTGGTGAGAAGTCGAAGGTAGCACAGCATTTGACCATAGTTTGGATCAGAATGAAACATCTTCATGCTGTTTACAGTAGCATTGCACATATTAAATCAGAATTTGCACTGTTATGTTGGAACACAACATGGATTTACGCAAAATCATGTCCCATAAATTGCAATGTTTAACCATTTTATTTATTGAAATTGCTTTATTTATAGAACAAGTTATGTAATTACCTTCTCCACACTAGGAGCATCAAACCTGGACTTGCTGCCAGTTTGGTATTCATTTTTGAGCATGGCTGTGCTCTTTACATAGCCAAACAGTCCCTAAATAAAAGCTTACAAATACAATAAAACCATTTTAGCAAGGAACCTCAATTTAGCAGGTTACAGAAGTGCAAGAGTAACGGTCTCTTCTGGTTTCCTAATGAAGAGCTGCTGCTGTATTAAACTGTATTTGGACATGCATCACGGAGAATACATTGCAGTATTTCCACAGGAATATGGTCATGGTTCAATGGGAAGATTAAAGAACTGAAAATACACTGATGTTAATATAAATAGAAACCCAGATCATTCAAATTCCTGTTATTTGTTCTAATCTTGTTTCAGGTGTTGCAATTGTCGATGAACACTCTGAACAGTTAAACAGGTTCATTCAATCGCCCATTTCAGTCTTGCAATAGGATTGGAGATCTTTGAAGATCAAGGTTGCAGAACCACAGTCGCGTTATAAAAATAAAGTGCTGAAAAAACTCAGCACATCTGATGTGGGGGGAAGGGGGAGAGAGAGAGACCGAGCGAGCGACAGCCAGACAGACAGAGAGGGGAAGAGGGAGGGAGAAAGAGAGAGGGGGAGAAAGAGGCACAGGTAAGGGTGATTCCTATATAGAATTTGGTTTGAAGCATTAATCAGTTTCTCTTCCCACAGAAGCTGCCAGACCTTGAGATCTGTCAGCACTTTAATTTCAGATTTCTGACATCCAGAGGATTTTGCTTCTACTATATTTAAACACACTTAGGTTTTTTTTTAAAAAAGTAGAGCGGGTAATGGGAGCAATTCAGTTATAGTCATACAACACAGAATCAGACAATCTTTCCAACTCACCCGTACTGGCCAACCTGACCTTGTCCCATTTGCCAGCATTTGGTCCATAGCTCTCTAAACCCTTCCTATTCACGCACCCATCCAGATGTATTTTAAATGGTGATTATTGCATCTGCCTCCTCCACTTTCTCTGGCAGCTCATTCCACCCTCTGCATGAAAAAGTTACCTCAGGTCCTTTTTGAATCTTTCGACTTTCATCTTAAAACTATGCCCTCTAGTTTTGGTCGCCCCCAGCCTCGGAAAAAGACCTTGGCTATTAAATCCTATTCTGCCCCTCATGATTTTATAATGCAAGGTCACCTCTCAGCCTCTGAGGCTCCAAGGGAAAAAGCCCCCACCCTATTCAACCTTTCCCTGCAACTCAAACTCTTCAGTCCCAGCAACAGTCTTGCAAATCTTTTCTGCACCCTCTCAAGTTTAACAACATCCCTCCTTGTGACAGGAAATCAGAATTGTACAAGTGGCCTCTTCAAAGTCTTGTACAGCTGCAATGTGACATCCTAAATCCTTTACTCAAACGTGCAGTTGTTACATAATGTCTCTGGCTGATCTGACTGAAGCAAAAGAAATCCACATCTGTCTTTCCAAAAAAAAAGTTTAATTTTGGGGAAATCGTGTATTTGAACTGTGCCGGGTTCCACTGCCTCTAAATAGACCTTAATCTGAAATACATTTCAAAACCAATAAGCAATCAGGACTCTATCTTGAAATGTTAAAATCAGCATGTTTCTTTATGTATATAGCACAACTTCTGATTTCCACTAGTGATCATCCATAAGGTTGTGTTAAGCACATTTGACAAGATTCTGCTGCTTGAGGAGCAATGTGAAGTTTAAAGGACAAGTACAAGTGAAACAGGAAAGATGATGGAAGATTTGTAAATTAACATTAAATAAATCACCCTAATGCTTCACTGAACATTAGACTTAAGAAAACAGAAGACCATCTTTTAATTAAAAACACAACAGGCTGTAAGTAAATCTTTATTTTTTTAAAAAATTAATATTTACCTAAAACAATCAGCCTATTAACATTGTGCAATGCATCTTCAAAATAACCTCAAAATCATGGCTAGTAGATGAAGGGGGAAAAAAATTGGTTTTTAATTTACTAAATTGTTCAAATAAAAAAAAAAGTGCTGAATACAGAATATATATATTTAAATTCTGAAGATTTATTGGTGTCAGAAAAGATGCCTTGCAGTATTCAGGGCACCAATTATGAGCTGGAACAGAAATAATATAACTGATATACTTGTCAGTGAGTAATTCAACAACTGAGATCAACAAAATCCAGAAATCAAATTACAAAGTAATTATCTAAATTTGAGTGGCAGTGTTCACATACTTGTATGACTGCAGTCATTTGTCTGCAGAATCTACTTTTCAGAGTTTATTTGGGGCGAGTACATACTACATCACTGCCAACTGTTAAATTAATGTGGAATCTTCTCTTCATACTTGCATCAGTTACCAAGAACTAAATCCTCAAAATTGTCCTAATGCAGATTTATCTCCAGCTCCAAATCACCATAGTCAAAACCAAAGTAGTATTTTTAAGTCTCAGAGATGGTTTTAAAATTCAAATATGGAATCAAGTTCTTACATATACCATAAACCAAAAATAATATGCAAATGTATTCACAGATATACATTACCAAATGATGTGTATGTACATATGTTGCACTTTTAATAAGAAATGAATGGATTTCATGACAATGTTATACATAAATTACTGCTCTAAGATTTTTTTTAAAAAAGAGCCTCTTCTTTAAGAAGCAACTTCATGTAAATTCTGCAGCTTCATTCGAGTCTCATCACTTCAGTTCCCATGTGTTACTCAGCTCATCTGGTTTTCAGATTTAAAATGTTACCCCACAGTCAACTGATCTGTGTGGGCTAGCTGAAGCCCATTTACTAATAACCCACATGAACTAAGGTGATCCTGTTGTACGCTTTCAAGTGCTAGATTCCAATGCTCCAGACAGAATGGTAAAATTGAAGGAAAACTCTCATTGATCTAAACAAAGCAGCAAGCTTAGGACAAGTGTAAGAGACGGACGTGGAATTGTAAACTATAAACATATTTTCCTCTTATCCATTTCTTACTGTACACTGACAGTACACCCTTGGCTTCTGTTAGAAGCACAAGACAGTTCACATCATATAACCATGGTACATTCAGACATCTCTCACCTGCAGGTTATGGACTACCAGAATATAGTTATACAGATTTTCTTAAATAGTCAGTGATGAAAAAAAAATCTAGGTGTTTAAAGGATGAGAAGCTGCCATCATGATGACTACTGAAGTTGAAATCATGTTTCACATCATTAATCATTCAGGTTTGCCTTTTAAGAGAAGATTTGCTGGTTATATGCAAACAAAAGTCAAAGACGACAACACTTTTTTTTTAAAAAATGATTATTCACCAACTTGTATACAATTGATGGTTGTTACAGTATTAACAGACTTAGTAAATACCACAAATTTACTTGTTATTTACTTGGAACACATTTCTATACATTGTATGTTACCTACTGACAAGCATACCTTCGGGCATACCCTGAGGTCTGACAACTCGCCAGAAAACCCACTAATACAAAATGCTTTACAGTGAGCCAATCTGGCTTTTTTAAAATAGGAAGTGACGGATGACTGACAGTCCAGGTGCTGCTAAAGTAAGGCAACTGTACTGTCGTAAACTGCTCCGTACATATCAGTAGAGGCATTGCACTTCTTCCATGATTGACATATTTTCAGATTTAACACAAAGAATAGTTGTTAAAAAGAATTCTTAGTCGGCATGTAATCAATTACCACTTCAATGCTTTAATATAAATCTTTAGACATATTTTCTTTCCCACCCCAATCCAAACACAGTCCTATCTCCAGTCCCTTGATTTGAAGCAAACAGCCTCCCATTTACTATAAAACAAAAATGGGAGGATGTTGACTGTCATTAAGCTTTCCACAGTATCCATAAAACAGCCAATCAAAAAAAGATTTTGAAAAAAAAAATGTCCCTTTTTGTAGGAGAACAAAAATTCAGGTCTATAAAAGTGAACAATACCCAAAATTCAACAGCTGCATTAATCTTAAAACACATTACAATGGTTAAAAGATTTATATATATTTGTGAAATAATGAACAGCAGACATCTTTCCACTGCTTAAGCTAATTCACAGCAGTATGATTACAGCAATGTGCACACAGGGCTTTTTCCACCCAAGTGAGATGAAATAAATTGAACATAGCAGCTTGTCGATAAGTAAAGTTTTAAATCGGTCCCAGAAGTTAAAGCTATAAAACAAATCTTGAAAAGAAAAGTGGGTATTCATGTTCGAGTAGAGATTTAGAAAAGAGTTCTTTGTTAAAAAACTCCATTTACTCTGGCTTTCTTTGTGCCATGCATAATACAATAATTTAAATTATAAAATGTTTCATGGTAGTCATCAAACACTGTTGCATATGAAAACAGTAAACCTTAGATGCTTCTGCTCATATTCAGGAATTGTTTGTTGAATTCTCATTACTCGGTGAACTTGAGGCAGAGGAGGAGGAAGAGGAGGAGAAGTTCATTCTTGATAAATCAGGAGGATTTGTTGCTGTGTTTTGCCCACTTAAGCTTTTCCGACATACTGGACAGGTGTCATGCTAGGAGCGAACAGAGAAAATATCTTTGAAACATGCCTTTGTCCCAAGTCTCTTTCTACCCCATCAAACTTTGAAGACACTCACAGCCGACTCCTCTAAAATTGCTGTCTTCAATTTTCCCTCTAATTTTGCTTTGTTGCATAGCTTGTTTGTTGTATTTCATCAGACATTTAAGTTTGGTGCATGGCTACATTTTTGCAAGTTACTAGGAACGTCAGCTGTGCACAACCCAAGTGGTATGTAGCAGATAACTGTGCAGTTACAGATTTGCTGAGCTTAGAGGGCATGGCAATCTTTGTATTTGTATAAATTTGAAACATTAGAACCAGGACTTTCTTTTCTCCTTTCGGGACAGGGGTGTGGGAAATAGTGGAAGGGGTATTACTCAAAATCCATATTCCCAGACAATGGAAACATGTTTACTATTTGAAAATGAACTAAAATAGAACTGAAATTTCACTTAAGGATCAGAAATTCAGCTGCCAAAACACCGGAGTATTTGCCATCTACTTTAATTTGGCACATCATAGATACAAGCTAATATGGCAGCAGTGCCCAAGTACAAAAATCCTGTTGCTTACCTTCTCTTGATAACGACAATACAGCAACTGTACAACTCTTGGTACAAATAATGCAAAAACATCGAAGTCAAAGTTGGGACCTTATAACTTATGTGCTCGAGTTTCACAATACTTTCACCAACTGAGTCATTGGGAGCACTTGAATGGGCAAATTATTTAAAAAGCTGACAGAAACCCATACAATTGTCTCTGAAACCCGTCCATTTGCCTTTGAAACTAAGAGAACTGCAACTTCATTTATGCACTTCAACACCCTAAGAAAATGACAAAACTGTTGCAATAAATCATACCTGTGCAGATTAGAAGAGATACTCTGTAACTTTCTAAGGTAGTGTACTGCCCCCAGTGACATCAATATTTCACTTGTGAAGAGTGTGGCAAGTGCCATGCCATCACAGGCAAGGTTCGAGTCATGTTGAAATACTGAAAACTACCACTGCATTTTGCTTAGCTTAATATCAATGAAAATACTCGAACCTTTTCTCAATTACTTGATTGCCTGAATTCCAACGTCCCTAGAGGTGTGATTCTGCCTCAAAAATCACAACACTACTCCTTATTTTACGGCAAATTCAGGAGAAATGAACAGAGCAGAAGAAAATGTACACAGCTTTTATTGAACATGAAGAATATTTACATGAGCAAGGTACTGAAGAAAGCCCCTCTTGTGGATTTCTGGCAAGGAACCAAAGACCACAAGAAAAAAGAAAGCAAATTACTATAAGAAGAGGGGCAAGAACTCAAACTCTATGTAAATTAGTACATTATAAACACAATAAATATATAGCAATCTTTCTTAACTTACATAAGCATGTTTTTGAATAAGTTTTACAGAAAATCAAGGATTAAGCCCAACTCCACTGCTTTTTTGTATTTCAGCATCATAGTAAATTAAAAATTTATCAAAGCAACTGACACAGACACAAAAAGGAAATTTCAAAGGTATTGTAACCTACAAAGGAGGACTGTGTTGCAAGAGGTGCATTTAAGCATGTATTTTATAGATTGGATTTTGAACTAGTGGTCTGCTTATGAATAGGTTTAATGTGTCAAAGGGCTGCTGACTGGGACCCTCTTGGAATGAACTTGCTTGTATTCAGAGAGCTTTATGATCAGAAAGCAATGGTTCAAACATATTAGCTTGCTTTCAGTTGAAAAGAATCAAGAATTGATTTTAGCTTAGGAAAACACAGATTGGAAAGCTTTTGGGCAGTTCACAGAAGATCTGGCTGGGGTTAGATGCAAGATTAGTCTCTTCTGGCAAAAGGAGAGGGTTCAGAACTGTTGAGGAATAGATTACCTCAGTGTAAAGGTTTTCATTTGAAAATTCCAAACCTGAAGCATTTCATAAGAAACCTGAAGTAGTTACTTGAAGCTAAGAAATTTTGAATAAATCAAGGAAAAGGCTATCAAGCTCTCAAGACTGGAAATTGAAAGGAACAGTTAAGTCAAACCTGTTGATGTGACAGAAAAGGGGACTCTCTGGCATTTGAGTACTGTGAACTGATAAAGTCAGAAGTCACATGACACCAGGTTACAGTTCAACAAGTTTGGATCGTCTCAGCTTTCTTACATCTCTGCAGAAACTTGTTGTCTGTTGATATGTTCAATCTTCTTGGAGATCTTTTCCACTTCGAGGTAGCAGTTTGTGGTGTCAATGGTAGCCACGATGTGGCGGTGCCTGTGTTGGACTAGGGTAGACAAACTCAGAAGTCACACGACACCAAGTTACAGTCCAACAGGCTTACCAGGTGTCGTGTGACTTCTGACTTTGTCCACCCCAGTCCAACACTGACACCTCCACATCATGTAAAATGGTAGTTTTTGGATAGATGGGATTTCATTCTGCACCATGTTACAAAAACCTTTGAATTGTGTTACATGCAAATAGCCTGATGCATTTTTTTTAATGGTCATTTCTTTTATGCAGTAATCCTCTGTTGCATTGTTGAAGTTTTGTCTACAACGTGGTGTATTTATGTTTCAATGAAAAACTGCAGTATTTAATTTTAAAAAGTACAAAATATGATCTATCAAGCCTGGTTTCAGTTGGGTTTTGACTCAAGTAGTAATACTAACCAGGATCACAACAGCAGGTACACAAATTTTCATTCTACCAGAAAACTGCTCCGATTCTCTGCGGTTCTACAAATCTGTGCATTGAAACAGGTGAATAGGGCTGAATGTAGTATTGTTACTTACCATTTCTAGCCAAGGTATTATACAATCATTATGGAATAAATGGTTGCACGGAAGTTGCCTAACAGATTCTCCGATGCTGTAATCTTCTTTACACACAGGGCATTCTACACCAGAACCTGTCAAGAATTTAACAAGTTAAACAAATAATTTCTTTAATCTGTTCAATGAAATATTGCCCTGGAAGAAAGAGCAACCAAGCTGAATCAAAATCAGTTGACCAACTGATTTTCTTTGTTTAAACAAATTCTTTGTCACAGTCCATAAGTCCCATCTCAATGGCTCTTTATGATGCACATTTAGCTAAAATAGAATGAAACCCTGCCACAAAAATAAAGTCTTCCAGTGAACTTCTGAAAGTTATTTGTTTAAACTGGAAAATAGGCAGTGGTGGTGGGAGTATCGTACAGGAAGGGGTAGGAATTTATCTGCAAGCTCAAGATTATTCTGACAGATCAGTTGTCAGCTAATTACAGTCACTACATTTTGCTTTTATTAAGAGGTGTGCTTGGTTCCTTAATATCAAACCCACCACCACCCCTCCTTTCAACCAACCTTGGTACCCATGGCAAGACTGTTACTGATAAAATACTCTAAATAAAGTCCTGATGCAAAATTAAATATACCATAATCCATGCAGACTAATTCAAACTAAACAGCCTGAGGCCATTATCCACAGCATCCATACCCATGAAAATCTACATTACAACTAAAGGTGTAGATGATTGCAGTTTAGATGAATAACCATCATGTCTTGCAGAGATAAAAAGGAGGTAGAAAATTGGCAAAGCACCATTCTAAGTGTTCTGCATTAACATCCAGGATATTACCAAAACAGTCATCCGAGGTCTAGCTTGCCAATGGGATATCAAATGCGTCTCTGGACTCATCTATGAGTAAAACTGCAGAGTGCTGAAAGTTTTCAGGAATGGAATCACATATGGTGTACTCTCCAATTCCAGGGACATACTATGAACTCTGTGGTTGCAGAATTCCACAACACCTGTTAAATATTAAGTGGATTATGTGATGTTATATGGGAGCATCTTAATTTTGCTTTATAGTTCTTCAAACATTTAGAAATAAACGTTTCAGACAGTGATCTGAATGCTGCATTTTACGTCCAATTAAAATATTTTTTCACTGGTTGCATATTATTGGTTGATCACTCGAACGATTCATAGTTCAGAAATTCTATTTTGTCATTTTATATCACCCTCAACCTTCAATTCATTTTGATTGTCTTATCTTATAATCCATGCCAAAACATACACATGAAATGTTCTTCTCAATAGATGAATAAATGGTTATAAGCAACAGGCAGGAAAACAGCAGTCAAGGCCAAGATCAAATCAACCATAATCTTATGGCAAAACAAGATCAAGGAGCATTTTGACCTTCTTACTCCATGATCTAACAGATGAGGACTTAAATATTTTAAATTACCTGCAATAAGAAGGACCAGTTTCTTCAACTGAATTACTGCCTGGGAAACTGCAAATAGTTGTTTAGTCAATCATCATTTGCCCCATTGGAATCAAAGTAATTGAAAGAAAGTCTACAAGTAAGGATCCTAAATTATAACTGAGATAACACAGTATGGAGCTGGAGAAGCACAGCAGGCCAAACAGCATCAGAAGAGCAGGAAAGTTGCTTAGCTTAGCTTACGGGCACACAAGGACTAGTGTGTAAAATGGCTGGGGGAGTGGAGGGGAGGAAAAAGGTCACTGTGACTGCGCAGGGGTGTTATTGTTGGGTTGATCTACATGACAGAGCCAACTTCCATATTTGGATTGGCTACAGCTGGTGTCAGAGTGCCCAATGCTAACAGAAGTGATGAGGACTGTATTACTCAGTTATTGTGTCATTACACTGTCCAATTAAGATTTGCCATTTCCCTTTGACATAAATGATAAAAAAACTCAAATGATATTAAGCAGTCCAACTATTTTGTTTGGTCAACCATTCAAGCAGCAAATTACTTCCAGTCAAGGTGCAATTACAACTGCAATGATAATGCATTATATAATAATGTCAGAAACAGGTGGCATAAGCCATTCAACCCTTTATACCTACTCTGCTATTCAATGAGATTATGTCTGATCTTCTAATTCAATACCTTCTTCCTGCACTATCCCCATACTCCTTGATGCTTCTAATATGCAGAAATCCATCCATCTTGGCCTTGAAAATACTCAACAACTGAGCCTTCACAACTGTCTAAGGCAGAGAACCTCAAAAATTCTCCACCCTCAGAGAAATTACTCCTCAACTTAGTCTTAAGCTGCCAATCCCTTGTTCAAAGTCTGTGTTCCCTGACTTCCAGCCAGAGGGAACATTCATACATGTATTTTGCATTACCCTGTCAAAATTTTGTACATCTGAACAAAATCACATCGCATGCTAAAATACAGAGAATACAAGCTCTGTTTATTTAGTCTTTCCTCATATGAAAATTCTACCATCCCAGGAGTTCAATTGGTGAACTTTCGTTGCATTCTGCCCGGAGCAAAAACATCTTTGTGTCAGTAAGGAGACAAAACTGCACACAATACTCCAGCGATAAAAGGTACTGCAGATGCTGGAGAATCCGAGATAACAAGGCGTGGGGCTGGATGAACACAGCAGGCCAAGCAGCATCATAGGACCAGGAATACTCCAGCAGTGCTCTCACTAAGATTACACACAATTGCAGCAAATATCTTTGCTCCTAGATGCAAGTCTTCGCATAATAGAGGCCAAAATACCATTTGCCTTTTCAATTGCTTGCTGTACACAGCACAGTAGCTCAGTGGTCAGCACCACTGCCTCAGTGTTAGGGATTCAGGTTCAATTCCAACCTCGGATGACTGTGTTGAGTTTGCACGTTCTCATGTTTGTGTGGGTTTCCAATGGGTGCTTTCCAGTTCAAAGATGTGGAAGTTATGTGGACTGGTCATGCTAAATTGACCATATCCAGGGACGCGCAGGTTAGATGGATTAGCCATGGTAAAATTGGGGTGGGGCTGAATCTGGGTCAGATGCTCTTTGGAGATTCGGTGCAGACTCAAGTGGGCCAAGTGGCTTCTTTCCACACTATAGGAATTCTACGTACCTGCATGTTAACTTTCGGCGGCTTTCTGTCACACCTCATTGGGGCAACACACTGTAAATCAAGCCCCACTATCCCCAGAATCACCACGAAGAAACATAGACAATAGAAGCAAGAGCAGGTCATTCAGCCCTTTGAACCTGTTCCACTTCTCAATATTATTATCAGTGATCATCCATTCAGCACTCTGTTCCCGCTTTCTCCCAATACTATTTGAACCCTTCAGATCCAAGAACTACGCCGAACTCCTTTAAAACATTCAACATTTTCACCAACACCACTTTCTGTGGCAGAAAAATCCAAAAAGTTCACCACTGTCTAGATGAAGAAGTTTCTCCTCATTACAGTCCTAAATGGCCAAACGCCCTATCTTTAGGCTGTGACTTTGGACTGGGGAGTCCAGAACATCCCTCCTGTATTTACCCTGTTTAGTCTTGTTCGAATTTTATAGGTTTATAAAGAGAATCATCCTCATTCTTCTGAACTCCAGTGAATATAATCCAAACCAATCCAGTCTCTCTTCATATGTTAGTCCTGCCATCACAGCAGTCAGTCTGATACACATTCAATGCATTCCCTCCAATAGCCAGAACACCTTCCCTCAGGTTAGGAGGTCAGAATTGCATACAATACTCCAGGTGTGGTCTCACCAAGGCCCTGTACAACTGCAGAAAGACATCCCTTCTCCTGTACTTGAATTTATTTGTTATGAAAGGAAGTGTACCACTTGCATTCTTCACGGCCTACTTACTTTTAGTGAATGGTGCACGAGGACACCCAGCTCTTGCTGCACCACACCATTTCTCAATCTATTGCCAATCAGATAATAATCTGCCTTCCTACATTTGCTATTAAAGTGGATAATCTTAAATTTGTTTGCCACGCATTTGCCCACGCACTCAACTTGTCAATAAGTTAAAAAAAATTATCAAAGCACCCAAAATCCCCAAATTACGTGTCAGATAGACTCAGATTAACAGCAAACAGGGATGAAGTTTCTATACTTAACAAGGGCTACTGTTTATTGCACAAATAGATCCTAAATACAAATATGAACTGTTAACATATAACTATTAGTTAAAACTAAGCACACCCCCCCCCCTTCTCATTTCTGCACAAGAGACACAGTGACTGGTTCATGAATGATAAAGTCTCTAACTTATTAGTTAAGATCAACAGTTTACAGCAACTGGTGGGAAAAAATAACCTGGCTTTCTTCAAGCTTTAGTTATTTCACTGGAGTGAGAGTACACATCATCTATACTTCATTTATTATAAATAGATTCTAAGCATAAGTAAACAACTATGAACTGTTCATGCACACAAGAAAACATTGATGTTCCTCACAGGAGGAGAAAACCTAGGAAGCAGTTTAATGGCCCCAGTTGACAAGGTTTGCTGAGATGACTTTTTGCTTGCCAGATTTTCTGTTCTTCAGTCTCTTTGCCAGGTGGCACATGTGATTAATACATTAAATGCAAAGGGCCTTAATGGTCAAAGGCACCAACTTTCAGCAATTGGTGAAGGAAAATAGACTGGCTTTCTTCAGGTCATAGGTACTTTACTGGAGTGAAAGACATTCCAGCAGTCTGAAGGCTGCTGCTGGTTTTGTTCTCACCCACAATGTCTTCAGCTACCCAGGAACAAGACAGTTGTTGTCCAGTTGGTGACCTTTAGTATCCACAACTAGTTACTACTCCACAACCTAATCTGCCTGTTGCCAACTCCCTGGTGCCAGACGGTCTAGAAACACAGTTTCCCCCATTGCTTGAAAAATGTAGAGTAGTAATATGACTTACAATGAGTTTCAGTGACTTGTTTTTTGGAAATACAACAATTTCTCCCTCAGCCTTTTGGTGCAAAACAATCCTTTCACCATTTCTGTCCACAGTCAAAACACAGATAACAAAGAACCTTTAAGTTTACATTCTAATTTGAACCCTAACTCTTCAAACTGCTTGCGTGAACATCATTCTTGTTCTACCTATTTTACTGGGTTTGCAGGTGGAACATAGCAACTAGATTATTTCCCTCCTATCCGTGTCACTTTCAAGCTGCCAGATATCTATATCCCTGACACCGCACAAGCAAGACAACTTACAGAAGTTCTAGTTGTGGCTGGAGAGAACATTACAATTAGGGAGATAGATACTGTCTCTTACTCAAAATGATCACTTACTCACTTGCATCAACGTGCCCAATGGGACAGAAAACAAAAACCTCAAATTTCTTTGCCAGTATGAAGTTTATCTTTGTCACACACCTGGAGTTGTTCCTTCGTTTATCAGATTATCAGGCTGAAAAATTTGTCGAATGCTTTGTTGCCAATGCTATGTTGGCACTGCTAGTGAACTGAAAATCTGAAAGCAGATTTCAGGCTGCATAAACTTTCTGAAGTTCACTACCATGAATGGTGTTCAAAAACAAGCATGACGACGACTTATTGACAGACAGAATACGCATGCACCTCAGGAAGCTAGCCCCAAGCTTTTACTGACTAATCCTTTTTCATTGTCACTGCAATAAAAACTAAAGTAGCTACTGCAAATCTACTTTCTGCACTGTTACTTAATACTGTATCATAAGCATTAATGAAAGGCTTGTCTGTTTTAATGTTGTTTTCTACTTAATTGACCACTCATCAATATGAGTTGCGTTACAACACCTTCTCAACACTTGCAGCAGACAAGAAAAGCAAATACGCTTACAGTATCAAATTAAAGCCTGAGTATACGGCACTTTAATTTTTCTTAACACTTCATCTTCTCCAAGTTACACGCTGTTTTGTGGAAATTAGATTAAGATCATTTGGACTCAGATTTGCCTTCCCTGGAAAATATTCAATCAATAATTCAGTTCTGGGAGCTTAAACAGGAGATCACAGTGCTGATATAGATTAATTCATGCTACACTATGCTGCAGCATCAAAATTTTCACATCATGGATAATTCTCCATGCTAAGTACTTGGTTTATAAACCAGAGCCCACTGCTAGGGGGCTGGAAAAAGTGCAGGTGAGTAAAGACTGCATGGTTTCGTACCTACAGGCAGACATTAGGCTGCTTTTGCACCCACCCTCAACATTACTGAAAGTTAACCAGCAGAATGCAGGAGTCATACAAAATTTTTAAAAATGGAGAAACTCAAATTTCAAACCAATTTCTACCAAAGGATAACTATTTCATGTGTTCAACTACTTTATTCGAATATGATGTCCCTATTTACTGTAGAGAACATAAGGTTAAATAACATATTTTGCATCAGCGCAAAAAGAACAAAACCACCCTGTAGCTGTAATGTGACCAACTTATATCATTCGATCACACAATGATACAAGCTCCAAAAATTGAAATTGCAGCAGATTTGATGTATTTGGTGGGGAAGAAAAATTAACTGAGTGTTTGGTTACTGATCCGAAGTACACCTACCTACATGTTCATCTGTTATTTCTACCGTAGGAAGTGTCTTGATTTTCTCTCTGTCTGCCGGAGGTGGGCCAGTATTTTCAAACTGGTTCAGAAGCTAGAGGAAGAAAACGGTTAATTAGAAAGTAAGAGCCGAAGTATTTCAAATTTAAAGTAATCAAATGGAACATTGTGTGTACCACAGCTGCACTATGCGCTCATGCACAGCAAGTTGCTGCAGTGCCCCCTTAGGGTTCTTGGGAGCACCTCTCAAAGCTGCAACCTTCAACAGTTGGAAAGAAAAGGGCATTATCTTCAGGGATCCTACCCAAGTCACGAACCTAAGACAGAGTATTCTCTACTTATTCTTGGGTTAAAATCCTGGAGTTCTCTACATAGTACCAACCTCTAGCACAGACTGCAGAGGTTTAAGGTAGCAGGCTAACACCATCTCCTCCGAGATACTCAGGGACTCACATTAAATGTCAGTGACAACCATATTCCAAGAATAAAGAAAATTGCCAAACCGCTTAGAAGTTTTCACAATGTTCTGTGGGTACTGCAATGATCTGTTCAGCTGATCACTCAAAATGAGAGAAGTGATTTTCTTTTAGAACATAAATTTATTGGCGCATTTGTTCAGCAGTAAAGCCAGCATATCTTCAAATCTACAAATGCAGTTTAACAGGGTATCTTACATACCAACACATGAATAAAACTTCAAAAAAATAAAAGCTGAAAGAAATATTTGGAATGGATGTTGACTCAATACTTTTTTCAAAATAACAGTACAGACTTTTGTTTTACTACCTAAAGCAGCCCTCAAGTGGAGGCCAGAAAATTTGGCAATACAATGAAAATGATTAAAATCAACCCAATCTTTAAAGTGATATTTTTGGAATAGACGACTCAAGCGAGAACTTGTTCTCTCATAAGGCACAATTAAGTCTAAAGATTGTGAAAACTTACTAGAAACCAGTAAAAAATGATTAAAACAAAAAAAAAAAAAAAATTTGATGAGGAGGAAAAGACCCAAAACAAAAATTTAAGAAGTAAAAGCTTCTTCATGCATATAAAAATGGAAGAGATTAACTAAAATGAGTACTTATCCTTTAAAAGATGGGAGTTTTGTGGGAATTATGAGAAACAAGGAAATGGTAGAGGCTTTGAACAAGGTTGTTTTAATCTGTCTTTGGAGACCCAGAAAACATCTCAAAGCTAGTAGAAACACAACGGGTTAAGAGATGGGAGGAAGTTCGATCAAACAGTATGGAAAATGTACTGAGAAAACTAAAGGTTCCCAAGTCCCTTGGACCAAAGGCCTGCATTCTAAGGTATTAAAGGAAACGTTTGCAGCGATATCAAATACATTGACTGTAATCTCTCAAAATTCCCATTCTCTGAAAAAATCCGACTGAACTGGAAAATCACAAACGTAATACTCAACACACATGCAGATAGAAAGCGGAAACTATAGGCCAGTTAGTCTGTCTTCTTTGCAAGATGCTAGAAGCCATTATTAATGAGGTGTAAACAGGACATCTAGAAAGTTAAAATTGAATTAGGCAGAGTTAACATGATTCTATGAAAGGACAAATGTGTTTGACAAATTTATCAGAGTTCTTTCAGGATGCATCAACAGAGTGAATAAGAGGTAACAGCAGGTGCAGTGTATTTAGCTTTCCTCAAGGCATTCGATAAGATTTCTCTGAAGTATATGATATACCGCAAGATAGAAACTTTTCAAGGGGAATATATTAGTGTGGATTGCATAATGGCCAACTGGTCATTTTTGGTTTGGTAAGTGAACTCATTGATTAGGGAGATAGCAAGAACTGCAGATGCTGGAGTCAGAGATAAAGTGTGCAGCTGGAGGAACACAGCAGGCCAGGCAGCATCAGACCGTCAGCTCTACATTTTGTATTATTGAGTAGGGATCTTGCTGAAGTCTCAACTACTTACAAGCAATGAATGACCAAAAAGAAGGAATGGTTGTATTAAAGCCAAATTTGCTGGCAATACAAAGAAAGGTACGAAAGCTCATTGTGAAGAGAAAACAAAAAGTCTGCAAAATGATCTAGATAGGTTAAGTGGATTAACATTAAAAAAAAAAAATTGGCAGACGGAGTGTAAATGAGCTTGTCCACTTTGCCAAGAACAACAACAAAAAAATGCAGAACATTATAAGGATAAAGACTGTGGGATACGCAGTACAAAGGGATCTGGGTATCCTCTTTCATGAATCACAACCATACTATCTTGGGATCAAGTTATTTCTAGATTATGGAATTACATTAGAATGCCTAACCACAAATTTATGAACTGGAAAACACCACAGCTATAAATAATTTATCTGAAGTACAAAACAGTGATAAAACATCATAAAGCAGTTACAAAAAAATGATCGTGTATATCATACAATACATTCCATATTTTCATTTCTTAAAATTAAGCTGTAAATTGCTGGATCTGTTTAAATTATTTCTCAACAACTTGTGTTACTGAACTGTAGAGACTTCACTGTATATTGAAACTTACATATACAAAACTTTAATATTTTTATTTCTCTGCTTGTCGCTACAATCACATCTTTTCTTATCTCCATCATCTTACTATAATTTCAACATGAACAAGTTGCACTAACCAGATTAACTACCTGTGTAATGATTGTGTCCAAGCCATTGGCTCCCCATGCATAATCCATTGGATTTGAGTGCAATACCCCCCTATAAAGCACAGAAAAGTTTACATTAAAATAAATTACACAAGCAAAAGGTAATCAAAATTTCAATTATACTGAAAGTTGTCTTGTCAGCTTTCAAGTTAAAATAGAAAGCAACTTTCATTCCACTTCCTCACCCATTTCACCCAATGCTAAAATAATGGAATCTGCAACTCAGCAAAGTGTCTATTCCCACAGGCAATCCAGATAAGACAGTATCATTGCTTGACAAACACATTAGAACGTGAATCTTGCATAAGGACAGATTAATTTTTCAACACGAAATCGCTCACCCTAATTTATATAGGTCTGCTAGCTCAACTAACTGAATCAGAGAAACTCCGGTCTGCACAGTTCACAGCATGTCTTTCCAGATTTACTGACCAAAACACCGGACAATTCATGATTTAAAAGAAACTTCTTTTAAAAGGAAGTACTTTAAAGGGTACATTTAAAACAATTCATTTCAAAGGTTAACTACTTGGATCAAAGCAACAGTCATACTCAAGGACACAGTCAAGAAAGTCCCACAACTGAGCCAATCCAGTAGATATTAACTGATACATTGGACTGACAAAGTCTAGAGCGTGGTCCATATGCAGTCAAGACCAGGACAGTTAGAATGATTGTAGATGTTGACAAAGACAACAGCCAACATAAACTGAATCTCATATCCAATAGGTATTTGATAAAGATGTATCAAGAAAATACTTGGACTTGAATTTTCTCATGAGGTGATCACAACATACATCAAATTTCAAGCATTCCTGCACATTTTCTTGTATCTTTGATTACAATATGCTGCAACAAGCATGGGAGAAAAATTAGAAATAAAATAGCTAATGCCTTTTGGAATTCAATTTAAATGACTGGTTTCATCATTGCAGTTTTAAAATGTAAATCAGAATTTCTCACTTCTGATCTTCCAAATGGACTCAGGTGAAATGGGACAATTGCCACTAAAATGTAAACTCAATGAAACAACAAACCAAATAAATGGTGATGAAACTGATGAAAATGTCAATTATATTGCTTAATAACTTTTAGCTCAACCACCCTGTGGAGACATTCTGTATTCCCAAAAAAAAAGTAATAATTTTCTGTTAACCGGAAGAATGATTATTTATTAGGTTATCAGAACTCAGTTAACGTCCAGTTCCAAATTTCAGATCTTCCTGAGAATTTACAGATATAATTTTCTGTATAATCTGTGTTCCAATAATAGCCAATATAGATGCACCTTTGCTATTTCCAGGAAAATCTTAGCCATAAGACACAAAACGAGAAATAAATTCCAAATCAATTTGATTTCTCATTTCAGATAATGAAAACAGATGGTCACAATGTTGACTAATTAGGCATTCATACTTCATTATAAACCTTTTCAGTTTCTTTACAATACAGCTTACCATGGACCTAATCCCAAATTTGGCACTGCTGTAGGTGCAATGATTCCGTTAACCAACTGTTGAATAATTCTGTAATAAACAAAAGAAAAGTTTGAATCGAGATTTGTTTCAAAGTACAACAGGGGAAACATACAACTGTAGGTTCCATTCCAGAATAAGTGAACATATAATACCATAGCTGTTTCATAAATACCACATGCATCAAAACGCACCTCTATTATAAAGTAGAAACATTCTAAAATGCAGTTGAAGCATTTGGAGTGCATGTTTTCAAATTAATTCAATATCTACTTGCTGTGGTAAAACCCTTGCAACAACTCATACCCACTTTACCTGATTTCCACAGCAGCAAGCTTTATTACAAGAAAGCTATGGTGCAAGACAGGTATCAAATTCAACCTCTCTCAAGTTTTTGTCCCCCCACTGGTTTAATTCTAAAACTCCAAGAGAAACACTTACCCTTCTAGAGTTGGCACTCCTTCATTTCGTGTTGCAGGACGCCGTGATGGGAACCTGGGTGCTCTGGGTTGCCTAGAACTATATCGTGGCCGTGACTGGTGTTCGCGATCCCTCCTATTTTCAGAATCTCTATTTTCTTCTGAAGTCTGGTTAGTTCCAAAGGAAAAAGGATCAAAGGTGTCATCCAGAATGCCAAATGTAAACTGTCCATAACTACCTTGTGGTAAGGAAAGCAGGTGCTGGTCCAAACCCTGGAGTGAATAAAATTGTTGAAAAGAAGATTAGGAACAAACATTTTCTGGTCATCAAAACAATATTTTTGAATTTTCATTTGGCTCTCACCGGTATATTTCCCAAATATAATTACGGAATTTACTCCTAGGCCTCTACAGAAGTTTAGATTATTGCCAAAAGTTGCCGGTTTCTGCTTACCCTAATAAACGTTACAAACAACAATGAATAATGATTTTTGCTCACAACTGCAAATTAAAGACCAGGAGATTAACACCTATGGGATAAGTCTTGGGAAGTTGATGCAGAAATGTGTGTCAAAATATAGGAGAATTGGTTCTAGCTGAAATTAAATTGTATACGTTTTGGAGAAGAGTAAGCACTCAAACCAGAAAACAGCATATATTAATCACCCACTCAGATTATTATGGATAACATGCACACACTCATCTTTTTGGGACTGCAAGAGCAAATTTCTATCATTCACATTCTGCCAGTAAATCTGAACACAACGGTACATGGTAAAATTTATGTTCTCTATATAGAATATCATATCATATTTGGCAAAGCTGAGGATCTTTAGATAAAAATTTGTGCTTACTAGAAACTCCAAATTAACAAAATTCTAAAACAAGGTATTTCCACCTATTACACGCCAACTCTATTTTCTTTAAATTATGGACTTGATTCAATATATTGTTATGATAATAATAGGTTCTGGGTTAATTTATTGTTGAATACTCTGACCAAGCAACTGTACTCAAATACATTAATACAGTGTTGATGTGTCTTTGAGGCTTAAACTTAGAAAAATGACATACGCATGTTGGGAACACTGGATGTCTTTTAGCAAATTATGGAATAGTGTTAGTGCTTAATTGTCAATTCTGAGCGCACTAATCCTTAGAGTACAGAAGATGGGTGCAGATTTTAAATCAAAGGAGACTTGATATTATTTACTTAGGAGAAAAGCATAAATCTGTAAAGACAAAGAAATGCTGGGTGATAGCCAAACTATAACCTGTCATAATGCATTAATAGACATAAAAATGGATGTAAAATAGTCTTAGCTTTGAAGTCCTAAATTTCATTCATTCTTTGGTTAATTAGTCTTTTAAAAAAAAATGAAAACATCAGTATGAGGAAAAAAAAACATGGGACAATGCCTTCCACCAGTAACATTCAGAAAAATATTAGCTGCCAACAAACAATCACCTTCATACGTTTACAGCTGCAGAACATTTTCTTCTGAGGTTAATCTTGACAAAGTTTAGTATGGCAGCAATCTTCAGCTCTAAATACACTCAAAAAAAAGTACTATTTGAAAATAACTTTTCTCGAAATTTCATTAGTATTCTCGAGGTGCAACATGGTAAATTTACGAACCTTTTACAGATATTACCACTATGCTTGCACCCTTTTTCCATTTTACCCAAATAGCAAAAATTCAATTGTGAATATTAATGTATGGCAGCAAGCTACTCAGAAGTAAAAGTCTTTGTTAGTGTCCTTTGCTGTCCTTACCAGATGGTCTCAGTTATACTTTCAAGCAGAGGTTATTTAATAACAAATCAAGAACAAACAACCAAGGCTAACCTAAGCACTCTTACAACCAACTCCGATTCAAATCAACTTACTCAAACTCTCTGAACAAATAGTATTACATGCAAGTTCTCTTGGGCTAACATCTACAAATAGCAAAAATATTTTGCCTTATTTTAGACTCAATTTTATAGACAATTGAAAGGATTAGAAAACTGCCAAAAAGACACTTTTTAAAAAAAATTTAACAAAGGAAGGAAAGAAATAGGTAACCATAGAACAGTTAACTTAATGTCTGTTATTGGAAAAGTGTTAGCATCTATTATAAAGGATGTAATAGCACAGCTTTAGAAACGCACATGATCAAGCAGTGTCAGCACATTCACAAAGGAAAATCATGCCCAAAATGTTTACTAGAATTCTTTAAGGAGGTAACAAGTAGGACAAAGGGAATCGGTGAATATTTGGATTTTCAGAAAGTGTTTCATAACATATAATACATTAGGCTACTTAATAAGATAAGGTACCATGGTGTTGGAGGGAGGAAATTAGTGTGGATAGAGGACTGGTTAACTAACAGAGGCCCAAGTTGGGAGAAGAGAGGTATTTTCAGTATTGGAACCTGTAACTGGTGGTGTGTCACTGGGATCATTCCCGAGGTCACAATTATTTACAAAATGTATCAATGTTTTGGATGAGGAAAATGAATGTACTATAGCCAAGTTTGCTGATAACAGAGTATGTATAAGG
This sequence comes from Ginglymostoma cirratum, assembly GCA_024137785.1. Lineage (NCBI taxonomy): Eukaryota > Metazoa > Chordata > Chondrichthyes > Orectolobiformes > Ginglymostomatidae > Ginglymostoma > Ginglymostoma cirratum. The sequence continues at coordinate 13,559,441 of JAHRHZ010000274.1, forward strand.
ATATCGACAGGTTAAGTGAATTGGCAAAAACTTGGCAGATCCAATATAATGTGGGAAAATATGAAGTTACGCACTTTGGCAGGGAGAATAGAGGAACTGAATATAAGTTAAATGAAGAAAGACACAGAACAGGGAGATTTGGGGGTCCTCATCCATGAATCACAAGCAGCTAGCATCCAGTTCAACAGAGAATAGGGAAGGCAAATGGAATGTCGGCCTTTATTTCAAAGAAAATGAAGTATAAAAGTAGGGAGAGTTTGCTAAAACTATACAAGAGACCAGTCAGACCACAGTGAGAACCAGCAGTTCCACTAACAGTTTTGTAAACCTTACCTAAGGGAAGATATACTGGTATTGGAATCAAATCCAGAGAAGGTTTACTACTCTGATCCCAGATATGGACAGACTGTCTTGAGGAGAGGTTGAGCCTGTATTTGCTGGATTTTAGAACAATGAGAGGTAACCTCATTGAAACATAGAGGATCCTTAGGTGACTTGACAAGGCAGATGCAGAAAGATTGTTTTCCTTGTGAGGTAGCCCAGCATCAGAGGACGTAGTCGAAGAACAAGATAGAGATTTACATTTAAGATAGGGATGATGAGAAATTTCTTCTGTCAGAAGGTAGTGACTCTGTAGAGCTCTTGGTCACAGAGGGCTATCAAGGTTGGGTTGTAAAGGGTACACAGGGCTGAGATAGACAGATTTTGAAATCAGTAAGGAAATAAAGGGTTACGTGGAAAAGGCAGGAAATTTGACTTTAGGGTTATCAGATCAGTAGCGGTCTTATTGAATGGCAGTGCAGACTCAGTAAGCTGAATGGCTAACTTCTGCTTCTACCTCCTATGGTCAAACTGCAATGTGCATAATGAGATTTTGCACTGGTTTGGAATCTTAAGTTTTAAAACATAGAAGAATGTAACAGCTACACAAAAGAAAATAACTGGCTCAAGTTAGACATCATCCATGTAATACCTCAACTGAGGAAGGGTCACTGGACCCGAAACATTAACTCTTTTTTCCATTCACAGATGCTGCCAGACCTGCTGAGGTTTTCCAGCAATTTCTGTTCTGTTTCGTTTTCTGATTTACAGCATCTGCAGTTCTTTCGTTTTTTTATTTACCATTCTTGTCAACTTGGGGAAAATATTTACAGAAAGGGTGTTGAGCAAAGTAACTCTCCAATGGACATTGGAACCTTAAATCAAATGACTCAAATGGACTGATACACATCTACATCCTGTGAACTCTGTAGCGGTGCTGGGATTCTTGTTTATTATAGACAACCTTACTTTAGTTTAATAACAGAAACCAAAATAACCAGCGAGGGCATTTACCTTCGGTTGGCAGCAATATAGTTGGTTGCTATGTTACTCCATGGAATCTCAAATGCTGCTGTAATGTAGTAGCTCATGCAAGATAAACACCTGATCGTCAAGTCTCTTTGGCTTAACAACTTGAATGTATGTAGTAGATTTGACTTAGAAAATCATTATCTAAAGCACTTCCCTGAAGCATAATCACAGAAATGATAACAAATCAAAGAATACGAGTGATAACCAAAGGCTTGGCAAAGTACGGGTATTAAAAGGAAAAGAGGAAAATCAAGTGATTTAGGGAGGTAATTTTATTATACTTAGGGCCTAAACGATTGAATGCAAGGTAAAGCAATTATACGTGCAAAAGGAACCAGACTTGATGGAATGGAGCTCATGGAAAGTTGAATGATTGCAGACTGTTACGAGTTAACAAAAGGACAAGGACATGAAGGGAGCTGAATATGAAAGTGTGCATGTATTTTAAATTTGCTGCATTGAAAACTGGAGACAATGCAACAAAATTGCAGCAAGGGATGAGCATGATGTGACTGACCTTCAAAACGAGATGGAATGTCAAACAACAGTAACAGAAGCAGAGAAATTAGAATAAAAATAGTGACAAGATATGGAGTTGAAGGTGCCAGTATACAACACAGATCCTGACACCATTAATCAGATGATGCCATCAAGGAACAGCATGTAGTTGAGGAAATGGAAGAATCTTCAGAGGATTCCAAAGGTAACAATGCTCAGACAGATTAAGAAGCTATTGTTGGAAAGGATTTGGCTACAGCTGAATAAGGAGGAGTTAAATCAGGCTAGGCAATGGAGTAAGAATATTGGAGGTGGATGGGCATTTGGCCACGTCAAAGATAAGAGAAAATTTGATAAGGAAAGGGTAAAATAATGTACCATAGCCCTAGTCGGAAAGGCTGTCATTCACAATGTTGCTCAGATTTGCTGCGGCAAAATTAAAAGCTTTTGAAGTAGGTGATAACTATTAACAAGTTATTACAATTAATGAGTTAAAATTATAGCTGCATTACAGAATGATTGGTAAGATGTGAATGAAGTAAAGATACATGCAAGAGTGGTGGTACACTGCCACAAACTTATTTCAGAGAATTACATCAAAATCCTTCCAAAATGAGATTGTAATAATTTAAGCTAGGTGATTTTAAGGATACTTTTAATGCGATTGCATTGACTAGAATTAAAAGATGGTATAAGATTGTATGTATTAATAAGAAGGTTACAATAGAATAACACTTCCAATGATTTTTTTTAAAAATCAAAAAACCAAGTCAGGAATTGAAATGTCACATTCATAAGCTGATAATTATGTGCTGCAGAGTGATTAAACTTGAAACCCTGGAAAACCCATGCTACCAACCTCAAATAACTGTCGAGTCTGGTCACTCGTGGAAGCTGTTGAACTGGAGCCATTTTCAGTATTCCTACAAGAATTCCAAGCATTGCACAATTAACAATGTCATAATATATAATTCTCATAAGAATTTGCAACTAGTTATTACAAATTAATACACAAGGAAAGCAGGCTATTTCATGCATACCAGCTCAAGGTTAAAGTCAGGGACAAGGCTAAAACTAATCAGCAATACCAGTTTTAGTTAAAAATTATTACGCATTTTTTCATTTCAAGATCCCAGCAGTTCCCAAGAAGAACTGAATATATTGTGCAAAAACCTTAAGATCCATGAAAAACTCTAAATTCAGTGTTCACCTATCATTGGAAGATTGTTACCTGCTGCTTCCAGGATCCTTCAACATGGTCACCAATTCACTAGAACAATATGTTTTATGGCTCATTTTATTTCAAATGCAATGCAATCAGCATACTCTGTAAAGAGGAACTGACAAAATGATCTAGCTAATTCTTATCAGTTACTTAGTTGTTGTTTAAAGCAGGAAAACAGGGGGCAAGACCTTCAGTCATAACGCACGCACTTAGAAACCTGCTATTTTGGGTTCCCCAACTCATCAGAAAGCTGATCAATCCACACCAGTTACAGACTTTAAGTAGATGCATTGTAAACAATGCAAATCAGCTGTGATCCAGCATTCAATGGTGACTTGGAGGAATCAGAGTTTAAGGACAAAAGTCCACTATGTGAACAATCGGCAATGACACAACCCTGTCAGTTCTCAAGACGATGAGCTGCATCACGTCAGGCATTCTTATGTTCACATTCTACTAGCTATGAACACTGGAGTTGAATATTCAATAGGCAAAATGGAAAATGCACTAATGGCTAATCTTTTTGAGCCTTATTAGATCCTAAGCCAGACAATTTGAATATATAAATGTTGACAGCTTTCATCCAATTGCTGAGCCAATTCCATGACAAAGCAGTCATCTTTCCTCCAATTTCTGTACCCTTCCCAGCCTGAAGGTAGGGACTGCCCTGTAGTTTGATGCGATATTTGCCTTCCAGCATCTCACCCCAAGTGATTATTGTTTTGACGTGGTTTGCAAGAATTTTTATTTTTGGAGAGTGGAAAAGGCAATATAAGCAGAAAATCAAGTAGGACATGAACAACACTGAGCAAGGCTGCAAAGCCTTCAATATATGTAGAATTTGCTTTCTCTATCAACTCTCAGCACAATAGCATCTAGCCCATAATGCAGTAATACCACAAAGGATGTAACTTTACTAAGACACAAAAATTAGAGTTATATTAAATACTCAGTTTGAACAGAAATTATGAAGCAGCTTAGCAAGTATCTAACTACTTTCTTGGCTACAACGTATCTGTGCCAAGAGAACAGAAACGTGTCACTTATGAAATGCAATCACAATTACTAGAAAATAAGTGATCAAATTATGCTGTACCTTCTTGGAGAATTCTTCATTAGGATATTCCATGGTATTCAAAAGTATAGCAAGACTGAAATCAGCAGCCAATGACCAGATTAGCATAAGGATTTTTTCTTGCAGAATAAAGAAGGCCTCTCAAAAAACTAAGCCATTCGTTTGAAAATAATCTAATTTTACAATCTCATGATAAATTCAGTATGATGAAAACGCTTTGCCTGCTATGCAGTAACTTTCCAGCCCACTGGTGTTAAGCATCATTTGCAATGGGTACATGAAAATTCAGTAAAAATACTTCAATTTGCTCCATCAGAAAATGTGCTGAAAATTAACTATAAGCTAGAAACATTAACATGAATGTATTCTCTCATGCAGTTAGCAAATGTATTCTGGTACAGAGACTAAATCTTTTCCAGAATAGCAACCTCCCCAATATCATTCCAACTTACTGTGAACAATGTGCTTTAAAATGATAGAACAACAGCCTTGTGTTATTTAGTACAACATGGAAGCTACAATTATCCAGCTTGTCTTTCGAAAACTTACCAACATGTTTAAATAAGCACAAACCAGAGATCTGTCAATAAGACCATGAAATAGGAATAGGAGTAAGCCATTCAGCCCCCTAGAACCTGCTCTGTTATTCAATAGGACTGTGGCTGATTCCTCATGTACATTTTCCTGGCATTTCTCCATCGCCCTTGATTTCACTATTAATCAAGAATCAATCTACCTACCTACCTTACTATCTGGTACTATCAGAGCCTTAATCATACAGAAGGACTCTGGCCCATAGCTTTCCGTAGCAAGGGCTTTCAAAGTCACTCAGACAGAAGAAATTCCTCCTCACTTCAGTCTTAAATTGGCAGTCCTTAATTCTGAGACTGTCCCCTCTGGTCCTAGAACAGCTTAATTGCTTGAGAGGTAAAGTGTGTGGACAATGCCTTTAAATTTCCAGCTTAATCTACAAATTTCCCTCACTAACAGCAAATGTTCTGCAATTGAACACTGAAATGAATGTCACTCATTTTTGAAACAATATATTTCAACCATATGCATGCTATAATTATGATCTCAAAGATTTCATCGGAAAGTCAGAGGATATGCTGAAGGGTCAAATGCAGTGTAACAAAAATTAAAGTGTACTTTGAAGAACTATACATAAAACAAATATTAACTAATGACCCATGACGTCACTCAGTCTGTCAGACTTTTTTTCCAGACCAAGGGTACTAAACTAAATTGTATTAATGGAGCCAGATTTATTGTTGTAGGGTGCTACAATGAAGAAAGAGCTGAGAATGCTGGGAAGCTTTGAGGTTTCACTGTACAATATGGAGGTATTATGCACTTCAGCTGAAGCTGAGTGGAAAGAGGAAACATGCAGTTCTTGAATTTAGAAGCTCTGTAGACAGAAACACAATCAACCAAGTGTCCCAAGTAGTGATTAACCCCACAAGCAGCTATAGTTTCAAAAACCACATCAAAATTCCATATAAAGGTCTACTAGGCAAGCTCAAAGTCACAAGGCAGCAGGGTAAAAAATTGCACAATTGAGAAAATGGTAGGAAGGTAGAAAACAAATGGCACAGCAGTCAGGAGATGCATTCATAAACTTTAAAAAGGACATTGATCATGTTTGTAACTAGTATAACAGTATGCCAAGTCAAAAGGGATTCAAAGACCTACACAGTGCTCATTCTTAACATGTACTCTCAATAAAGTTCAGCACTTAATAACATATCATTGTGCATGCAATAGATAGCTTAATCTGTAATTTTTCTTGGTGCCAAACAAAATGCAGTCATTCACAATTACACGGCTAGATTTGATTCTGACACTCATAGGCGCAAATCACAGTTCTATTATTAGATTACCATTTTCAGCCAATCCACTTGTAATCTTATTGCATATGGGACATTATATTACAGATGTTTCTTGAAATTCTTACATTTTAAAATAATTAAATCCTGGTGATGACATTGCTGTACAAAGATGTAGTTTTACCTTGGTACTTGATCGAGTAGTTCTTCTATGAAACCAGAGTCACATCTTGGACATGTGTATTCCTGAAGATAAAAGTAAAAATAACATCAGAAGACAGTAAAAAGGTAGAAATTTGAAATTCTACGACAGAGCCAAACAAAAAATTAACAATTTTGTTTTAAATAGTATGTAGATTTGTCCCTGGTAACATCACTCAGAAATAAAATAACAGGAACAGACAAGAGTAAAAGTACACTATAAACTACTTGTTTTGCCAACTACTTGACAATTACTATTTAAGTTAACTCATAAGCTCATCATTTCCTGTGAGAGATTGGCAGACAATTATCTAAAAATGCAATGTAACCAACTGCTAGAAGATGGGTAGATGTTTGGATTTTCCTTTAGCTTTTCCAGCAATCACTTAAGTCTTCATGTCAAATACAGGAACACACTCAAATACTGCAGTCCAAATACTGGAACTGTTTGAAAAATATCGTTAGAATGTGCAACAGCTTACTTTTAACTTTATCAACCTACCTAGAAATTTAGATGAAGTCCAGAGGACCACAGACCGGCTCTCTCACTAGAGACACAACTGGTGGTAGTTTAATCCAAGTGTCACTGGCAAGGAGAGAGGATGAGGAGGTGGGATCTTTACGCTAACATCAATCAATATGGGAAAAGAAGCTGTGCTGTGACACCACTCTGTTTTACAAACCAACCATCCAGCTATGAGGTAACCAACACCCAACAATTCAGATAGGTGGTACTACCTGGTACCACAATTATGTTTTCATTCTTTATGCAGCAATACACTTACCCACATGCATAAAATATCCTTCAATACTACGTAACCTCGCTTGGCTCACTAAATAAGATGCCCACCCCAAATTCCGCAAAATCCAAAATCTGGCATGGTTTCAGTTCCAAAGCTTCAGGTTTTGAAGTTAACTTGTAATTTATCTTGTAAGTAACATCAAAGAAACTGCAGCTAAAAAGGGCCACATAGTACATTATAAAATTTAAGTACCCTTCTTCATTACTTGTTATTTTGAAAAATAACTTCAGAAAGACGATTAGGAAAGGCAGGTGCAACACCTCTATTCAAAGTAAAAACCTTACTTCTGAACTAATCAGCTAATTGCTTTACCGTATCATTAATCAGACAATACTTCAAAGTATTTCCTTAGCTTTCTTCAAAGGAAAAAAAGTCACTCTCTCTATCAACCAATCCTACCCAACAGGTGATGTTTGCTTTGTCTTCGGCACTTCCAGGCAATGATGCTATCTGGTGTAGAGAGGTCAGTCTGAACAAGTTCAGTAGTTGGTGTTCCATTCAGACTGTCAGATTACAACTATATAATGGGGCAACAGCAAGTGAGGAAGCCTGTGCGCTATAAGCTGCAAACTGTTATTTCAGCTTGAGAGTTCTTGCTGATTTAAATACATACAAATTTGAACAAATTCTAGCTCAAAAAGCACCAAAAATACTAACTATTGGTAATGTTAGTACAAATTAATAGTGCTTTAATCATCCTCATTTCACTTACTGACACTGTATCACTTTCAACACAAAATACATACCATTACTTAGAGAGCTCAGCAATAGAAACGACCAGCACTTGCATAAAAATCAGATGCTTCACCAATCCTGATTATTACACCCCTGATTTATTAGCTGGAAAATCTTCACATCACTTCCTTAATTATCGAGCCGTAGTAAGTGCAATTTATATAACAAATCAGTCATGGTACAAAGTACATAATAGTGCCTAGTTCCATGAAATAAGAATGGCCAATTCACTTAAAAAGTGATATATATTTTGTGCTATGCACATAAGGTCTTCACAAAGTAAGTTACATTTAACTCTGAAGACATTTCAATAAATGACTTCTTCACAAAAGCAGAATAAATTGGAAAACACGTCATGCAAGTCATATACTTAACTAACAAATGATTGCATGCAATTAGTTTTGATAGTTATCCCAGAAAGTCCTGGAATCACTTTTCTGCGCTCTATATTCGCAGGAAGAACTGGTAAAAAAATTAAATAGCAATGGCATTTTGTTGATGGTTAACTATTCTAAAAATTGAATCTGTACAGATGTTCACAATTAATATGGTACATTTCTGACAATAAGAAAACATTTCAAAACTAACAGACTCAAAACAGAAAACATCTTTCCTATGTGCATTTCTGATATACACTTCTTTCTTACTTATGGCAAACAAAAGCCTCTAAACTCATGAATCTAATAGGTGGAATAGCGACTACACCCCTTCCCTATGGGATGTGTCAAAACAAACAGTCACTCCTCGGCTTCCCTGTGGATTCACTACATCTAGTCAATATACTTTCAGCAGTTGTTTCCAGCAATCTAAGGAGTGAATTAATTTATTCTAAATAATTCTTGTATTTTTGAGACAGACACACAAAGATTCTATTCCTGCACCGGGCATCTGTCCTGCGTTTTTCAAACTTAAGAATAGTGCAGCATGTTCATTTTCTGGATTGCAATGAATCATATGGAAGTACTAAACGGAAGCACATGTTCGTTCAAAGAATAGAGAGGCAGTTTACGAACACTGCATGTTATTCTTTTCAAATTGGGTTTTTGTTTAAATATGAACAATAAAGTTTATGCTTTCTCCTCCCATTCACTCATCTAAAAGTCTTTCCTTTCCCTGAAACACCATGCAGGAGGATACACTTCATTGTATCACAAAATAACCAAGACTAAATAAATTTAATCGTTAGTAATGCCAGTTATGATTACAACAAAATTTAAAATGCTAGTTACTTAAAGCTTCTTCGCAGTACTTTCAGTTACATAAAATACACAGCATAGAAACAGTTCCAATCATCCCAACTGCTCTGATTTTTATACACCACACCAGTCTCCTTCCACTCCATTCTCTGTCTCATCCTGGCCTTTCCGCATTTCTTTCTACTCAAATTTTCTTATAGATTGGCCCTGCCACTTCTTGTAGAGAATTCCATATTCCATCCACTTAATTTACCAATTGGATTTATGCATAAATATCTTGACTGAGGACATCCTGTTTTCAATTTACCCATGCGTGGCAGTATGCTCTCCACATTCACCCTCTCCAGTCCATTTCATAACTTTAAAACCTTTCCCATATCAACTTAACACCATTTCTTTTCAAAGGAACAAAAACAATCTGTTCAGACTTTACAAACAGCTTCAAACTCTCACTTCTGGCACCATTACTGTACTTTCTCCAGTGCTTTTATGCACTTAAGAGAATGGGTATCAGAAAAGTTCAACAAAAATTCAAATGTAGCCTAATCAGGCTTGCGTGCAAGTTTAAGATAACTTCACCACCATATTTCAAATTATGTGCTTTAGAAATAAATCTACTGGTTTGATGATCTAAAATGTTTCCTTTAATGTTTTGTTCATTTCTATTCCGAGATCCCCTTACTTTTTGACACACTTCAGTTTCTTTTGTCAGATGCTAATGACATTTCTATTTGTCCTATTAAAGTGTGTTAATACTGTACCTATTTATCAATGCTGAACTTAGCTTGCCATTTCACTGCCCAGCCTGTAAGTCTTCAGACGGCTTAATTTATTTTGGTGCATTCATTTGCTATAATTCCCAACATTACACAAATGTTACTTGCTGCCAAGTCCAAAATATGCAAGTAAATTACGACTTAGCAGTGGGTCCTGCATGACTCTTTGTGGATCATTGATTTCTAACTCTCTTCAAAACATAAATAACTACACTTTTCCCTCAAATTCCACTTTCTACCTCTTCAGCTAGTTTGGTATCCAGTTATTTGTCCCACGACTTAAAACGACTTTGTCCTGAGCCAAACATACTATCCTTTATCAATGGCCTTTTAAACACTGAAGTACATGTTCGATGATTACATGCTCATTTACCTTTTCAACCAGTTTTCGAAGGATTCTGTCAGGTTAAGCATGAATTTAGGCTGTCAGAATCCATCTTGATTTTTTTATTTCAACTTTTCTCTAACACTTTTCATATATAGGTAAGGCATTAGTCAGCAGATACACATACATAACTCAGACCTAAAATTTTGTCTTTTATTTTGACTACTTTGTCAATTATTTCCTCACCTTTACCTTGTCTTAAAAGTATTCATTTCAAGCTCATCTTCTAGCCTCTAAGACTTTTATATTCTTGTTTATCTGATTTCCTTTGGAAAACTACTACTTCTACATCCATTTTGTTACATTCAATTCTGAATCAGTAAAGAGCTAAATAAAAGCACACCATAATAATTCTGATCTGATTTTTACTGAAAGGCATTTCTCGAATTAAATTTTTAAAAATTGAATTACTAGTTTTAAAGATATATCACTATTCTATGGTCTTTATTTTTCAAATTTTCTCCCAGTTAATCTTTAGCTCCACTCATTTCCTCACAATTTGCTCTTTTCCAATCTAGTCCTTGTCTAGACAGCCAATACCAAGGAGCCAAACTAAATTTGTGTGGGCACTATTACAGAATGTTAGAATTTTATTTTTTTTTAAAAGCTTCATTGTCACAGGCACTCAAATGAATACAGTGAAAAGTTTATAAGTTGCCACTAACAGCACCTTGGGTACAATCCTTAAATTACAGAATAGAGAAATGAAGAAAAAGTTATAGTAGAGCTTTACACAGTATAATTATAGGTCAGGAAAACAAGTTAAGACGACAAACAACAGTCTCTCTCCAAGGGCTGTCCATAGCAGACCAGTGCAGGGGGCATCTACATGGTCTGATGGCTGGCTGATGTCCCGTTCCGCATTGAGCCACTGGTCACCAGCAGCCCCGCTTAGGAGGCCGGGGCCAGGTGTCCAGGGCTGTGGAAAGGGAGGAGAAGAGGGAGAAAAAGAAGAAAAAGAACAGACGAAGCATCCTACTCCGTCGTCATCTTACCGTAATACAGCATCTGTTGCAAGGGGCAAACTTCAACCGTGGGAAAATCCATGCGGGGGTATGTTGTGTGTGAAGTGCAAGCTGAGCTGTTTGACTTTCTTCAACCGATTTTGCTAGTGTTGATCCAAAATTAGAATTGTATACATTTCAATGTTGCCCTCTCGACCCTCTGAACTCTACTGAATACAGCCCAGTCGAACCAATGAATGTCCTGCCATCCCAAGTATCAGCCTAGTGAATCTTCACTGCACACGCTATGGCAAGTATGCTCTTTCTTTTCTTAGGTAGGGAAACCAAAACTGCATACAATATCCCAAGGTATCGTCTTACCAAGGTCCTGTATAGCTGCACTAAGACATCCCTACTTCTGAACTTAAATCCTCTTGCAATGAAGGTCAATAAACCATCTGTCGTCTTAATGACCATTATAACATAAAATACAACCTGAGAATATACTATCCATCTACTTTCATTGACTGATATGCAAGATCACCAAGATCCCTTTGTACATCCAAATTTTCCAATATAACACTAGCTAAATAATACTCTTCCTTCCTGTTTTTGATACTGAATTATATAACTTCACATTTAGTCACATTACACTGCATTGCCCATGTGTTTGCCCATTCACTAAACTTGTCTAAATCACCTTGAAGCCTCCTTGTATCCTCAAAACCCCGCCCAGTTTTGTGTTCTCAGCAAGCCTGAGAATGCTGCATTTGAGTTCCTCATCCAAGTCATTTATAAATAAAGTGTGAACAGCTGGCGTCCAAGCACTGATTGTTGCAGTATTTTACCAGTCACCATTTGCTGCTCTGAAAGACCCTTTACTCCCACTTTGTTTTCAGCTTGTCAATAATTATTGATCCGTGCCAATATATTACTCCCTAGCCCAGCTGTATTAAATTTGCCCATTAACCACTTACGGAAGACCTTCTCAAAAACCTTTTGAAAATCAAGTACACCACATCCACTGGTTCCCCTTTACCTATTCTGTTAGATACATCCTTAAAAAACCTCCAGTGTGTGTGTTAAGCATGGGAAGGTGGTATTACCATTGGACTGTTAATCCAGAGATCCAGGTTCAAATCCTGACACAATAAAAAATATCTGAAATAAAAAGTCTAATAATGACCATCAATCCATTATCAATTGTTGGAAAAACCCACCTGGTTCATTAATGTACTTCATGGAAGGAAACTGCCATCCTTACCTGGTCTGGCCTACATACGACCCACTATAATGTGGTTGACTCTTAATAGTCCTCTGGGCAATTAGGGATGGGCAACAAATACTGACCTCATCCTATGAATGAATAAAAATCTTTCACTGTTGCTGGCTTAAAATTCTACCATCAGCAGAGCTGCTTCTCCCAAGTGAACTGCAGCAATTCTAAAAGACACCCTTTTCAACAGCAACCAAGAATTGCAATTACCAGCATTACTAGCATGCTCTCTCATTCATTACTTTTTAAAAAAGTTATGCAACAGAACTTTCCCACCGCACCCCCACCCCCACGACAGTGCACATGCCATCCTTGCTTACTCCAGGGTAGCTGTCTCCAGCATGCAGTGTATGATTATTTATTAGGACTATTCAAAATAGCTTAACAAGCACCAACCGTTTTGGGCAACAATGACAATAAACTCACTAATTAATCCGCTAATAAATCAACAATACTATTTGTTTGGACAAATTGAAGAAGTGACCGAGATAGTTGAAGGCAGAGCGGTAGATGTTGTCTACACGGCTTTAGCTAAGCCTTCTGCATGGTAGGCTGGTTAGCAAAGTTCAATCACTTGGGATCCAGGGAAAGCTAGCCAACTGGATACAAAATTGACTTGATGATAGGAGACACAGGGTAGTCGGAGAAGATTGTTGTTGTTCAGACTAGAGGCCTGTGACCAGCAGTGCACTGCAAGGATTAATGCTGTGACCGTTGTTGCTCATCATTTACAATAAATGATTAGATGAGAATATAGGAGGCACGGTTGGTAAGTTTGTGAATGACACCAAAACTGGTGGTATAGTGGACAGAGAAGGTCACCTATGAGTACAAGGGGATTTAGATCAACTGGGCCGGTGAGCCAAAGAGTGGCAGATGGAGTTTAATTTAGATAAATGTGAGGTGTTGCATTTTGGTTTAAAAAAAAGGGCAGGACTTACAGCTAATGGTAGGGCCCTGAGGAGTGTTGTCAAACATAGAGACATAGGGGTGCAGGTACATAGTTCCTTGAAAGTGGTGTCATAGGCAGCATTTGGTACACTTGCCTTCATTGGTCACAGTATTGAATATAAAAGAGTTTGGTCGTCATGTCACAGTTGTACAAGACATTGGTGAGTCCACATTTGGAGTACTGTGTACAATTCTGGGTTCCCTGCTATTGGAAAGATATTAAACTGGAAAGGGTGCAAAAGGGCAGCATGATAGCAAAGTGGTTAGCACTGTTGCTGCACAGTCCAGGCCCCTGGGTTCACTTCCAGCCTTGCGGGACTATCTGTGTGGAGTTAGCACATTTGCCTCATGTCAGCACGGGTTTCCTCTCATTGTCCAAAGATGTGCAAGTTAGATGGATTGGCCATGCTAAATTGCCTATAGTGTCTAAGGACATGTTGCGCAAGGTGGATTAGCTATGGAAAATGCAGGGCTGTAGAAAGGAGGGCTGGGTATGGGTGGGATGCTCTTTCGATGATGTGTGGACTTGTCAAGCCAAATGTCCTGTTTCTACACTGTGGGGATTCTATGTAAGATTTACAACAATGTTATGAGACTGGAGGTTTGAGTTATAAAGGAGATGCTGAATAGACTGGGACCCCCCACCCCCCCAGAGCATTGGAGGCTAAGGGGTCATTTTATTGAGATTTATAAAATCATGAAGGGCACAGATAATGTGAATAGCCCAGATCTATCCTCCAGAGCAGGGGAGTCCAAAACTAGCGAGCACAGGTTTAAGGTGAGAAGAGAAAGATTTAAAAGCAGGCAAATGGGACTAGCTCAGTTTAGGAAACCTAGTTGGCATGGATGAGCTGGGCCAAATGGCCTGTTTCCACGTTGTATGACTCAATAAATAGTGACTGCCCTGAAACACCATCACTAGGGTGAATCTGTTCTACTTTGGACCTATCAAGCTGCTCTTATTGTAAGTAACCAGTATTTTGTTGAATTACACAGCAGAAAATACTCTCTCAGCAATAGAAATTGAAGGACAAAATCTTTTCTTTTGATTCTCCACTAAAGTGAAAAAGACAACATCTTAATGATTAGGCTTTCAGGAAAGCATTAAGACATAGCTGTTCTCAGTATCTTTTGATAAGATGCTTAGTTATACCTAATAACTTTGGTAATAACTTCTCATTGTAGTTTATCTTTATGAACTTCAATATGTATAGGCAAGGACAATTAAAACCTCAAAAGGAAAAACACATCTGAAAGATTTAACTTCTAAAACTGGAATAAATTACTTACACACAATGATTTTTTGTTCATTTCATTCAAAAGTGAGCTGCCACGCAATAGCAGTTGTATCTTACCGCAGGATGAATTTACATGATTACAAATTTGCTAGGTTCAAAAACTCAGACCAGACACAATAAAGCTTAATGGTCCTGCTAGCACTGGATTTCATCCCCAATAAAACAAATGGAGGAAGGAACACAGGTTAGCAAAGTGCTTAAATGGAGAAACTTGGTCATTGCATCTTCATCTAAAAGTATGCACCACTACATCTTCAAGTTTCATACCATCTAATCTGGCATGGTTGGAAGATTGCCAAACTATTATCAACACTGCATTTTGGAACAACACCTATTAAAATTAGGTTGCAACTACCTCAATTTATTTCACTGTAACCCTTCACATCCAAAAAGGAACCTTTGATTTCATCTGTGAAGTCTTAATTAAATCATTGTGTCATTCAAAGTGATGGCCCCTTATGTCAGAGATAGTAGGAACTGCCGATGCTGGTGAATCTATGATAGCAAAGGTGTAGAGATGGATGAACACAGCAGGCCAAGCAGCAGAGAAGCAGGAAAGCTGACATTTCGGGTGCGAACCCTTCTTCAGAAATGGGGGAGGAGAAGGGGGCTCTGAAATAAAGAGAGAGAGAAGGGAAGGTGGATGGAAGATGGATAAAGGAGCAGGTAGGTGGAAAGGAGATGGACAGGTCAAGGAGGCAGGGATGAGGCTGGTAGGTAGGAGGAGTGAATAGGTGGGAGAAAGGACGGACAGGTTAGGGAGGCAGGGATGAGCTGGGCTGGTTTTGGGATGCAGTCGGGGGGGGGGGGGGTGGGGGCAGGGAGATTTTGAAGCTTGTGAAGTCCACATTGATACCATTGAGCTGGAGGGATCCCAAGTGAAATATGAGGTGCTGTTCCTGCGGTCTTCGGGTGGCATCGTTGTGGCCAGGATGGACATGTCGTCCAAGGGGTTGCTTTGTTGGGGGGGGGGGGGGAGGGAAGAAGGAGAGAAAGAGGAGGTTGCAAGTGGTTCACGACTGGGAGATGCAGTCATTTGTCGCGAACCAAGCGTAGGTGTTCCACAAAGCGGTCTCCAAGCCTCCGCTTGGTTTTCCCGACGTAGAGGCGGCCATATCGGGAACAGCGGATACAGTATACCACATTAGCAGATGTGTAGGTGAACATCTGTTTGATGTGGAAGGTTTTCTTGGGGCCTGGGGTGGGGGTGGTGGGGAGGTGTAGCACTTCCTGCGGTTGCAGGGAAAAGTGTCAGGGGTGGTGGGGCGTGTAGAGCGGACAAGGGAGTCACGGACAGAGTAGTCCCTCTGGAAGGCAGATAAGGGTCGGGGGGAGGTGGAGGAATGTCTTTGGTACTGGTCCCTTATGTCAGTTTTATGTAGAAGTTGCCTGTACTGGCCAAGAAGGAAAACATAGCATATTTGCATCAGAAAAGTCCTGAACTAGATTGTAACTTATCCAAACCCATAAACCTCTCTTACTTAGAAGGACAGGGGCAGTATATGATGGGGCATCATCACTGCAAGTTCTCCTTCAAGCCCACACATCCCAGCTTGGAACTATATCGCTAGGTCTGAAAGATCAGACCAGACACAATAACTCAATGGTCCTGCTAGCACTGGATTTCATCCCCATTATAAAAAAAAAATTGAGGAAGCAATGCAGGATAGTAAAGTGTTTAAAAGGAGAAACTTGGCCATTCCTTCAATGTTGCTGGGTCAAAATCCTTGATCTCCCTTCCCACCAGGACACAGACCACCAACACCCAAGGACTGTGACAATTCAGAACGCCATTTACCACTCCCACCACCAACTTCTCAAGGGCATTTAGAAATGCTGTTTTAATCAGTGATGTCCACATTCGATGATCAAATAAACAAAATTGTTTTAATACATTGGCATCATGTTTTGCATAAAATAGAGAAACATACAACAGTCACCTAATAAGCCAAACTAGTAAAACACTGCAGTAAGCTCATCGCTAGTGCAAGCAAAAACAGAAGTTGCTGGAAAAGCTCAGCAGATCTGGCAGTATCTGTAAAGAGTAATCAGAGTTATCACTGAGTCCAGTGACCCTTCCGCAGAACCTTTACAGCATCTGCTGTTTTCAGTTTTTATTAGCACAAGCAATCTTTGATTTCAGACCTAAGCATCAAATAAAGCAAATAGCAACTTTAAAATCAGATCAGTCTAAAAAGATTTATCTAATTAATATATAAACTTTTTAATAAAGTGCTAAACATCACTGAAGGCATTATCATTCCGACAAAAATCAAATGAAGGGAAAATTTAAAACAAGGACAAAATAATTGTCTGTTTTGCCTATAATGACCATTGTGCATCCTGAATGCTTTGTATCTAAAAGTACTTTTGAAGGGTAGTAACTGGCTGTAGTAAAGAAAATAAAACTTTCACAAATAGAAAACAAATAATCTCATTATTGTGTTGCTAAGTAATGTTGACTGATGAATAAATATTGGCCGAACAGTACTCTAGGCTGGGACTTCTTTCACCAGAGTGTAGGAGGTTTAGGGATTACCTTATACAGGTTTATAAAAATCACGAGGGGCACAGATAAGAGTAATAGCAAGGGTCATTTCCCAAGGGTAGGGTAGCTCAAAACTAGGGGGCATATTTTTGAGGTGAGTAGAGTAAGATTTAAAAAGGACAGGAGGGGCAATTTTTTTTTTTAAAAAACACAGAGGTTCATGTGTGGAATGAACTGCCAGAGAAAGAAGTGAATGCAGGTATAGTTAGAACATTTAAAAGACATTTGGATAAGTTTACAAATAGGAAAGCTTTGGAGGGATATGGGCCAAATGCAGGCTAGTGAGACTAATTTAGTTTGGGAGCATGGTCAGCATGGACTAGTTAGACAGAAGGGTTTGTTTCCATGCTGTATCACTATGACTCACAAAATAGTAGGAACTAGTCTATTCGTCATTAGATCTACGAGGATGAGCAGTACTATGCATAGAAATCTTGCTGGAATATGAATATTTATCAATGATGCAAATGCAAATAAACACAGTATTGTAAATTGGTACTGCCTCCAAAATGATCAACATCCAGCTTTTAAATTTACTTGACAGGACATGAAGGGAAAAGGCAGCCCTTCTGACCATGCAGTGGTCTCAGAGTACTGCACAGTGTATCAGCCAAAATTGTCATCTCAAGACCTGGGGTAAGATTTTAAACCCACAAACTTCAGACTCAGAAGTACAAGAGCACTAACAACTAAGCCACAACTGACACCATGTGATACATGGCAAAGTATCCACGGCACTTGGCTTATTAACTGACTTATAAGAAGTGCCACATCCTCAACTTAAACAATATGGGTTAAATTCTCTACCCAATATCAAAAATGACTAACATTCAGTGATTCATCTGAGCAGACAACCAGCACATAACAGAAATGCATTTGGAAGTATAACACTACTTTTAAATCTTGCTGTAAAGAAACATTGACAGTATTCTGCTTTTTTCAAAATTAAAATGTACTTTTCTTTTATTAATCATCTGTAAAAACTTGTGCTTATTCAAAACACTGCTCCATATCGGAACGAGCACCAAATTCCATTCATCTAATACTTTTGTCCTTGCTGGCCTATATTAGCTTCTGGATTGGCAATACCTTCATTTTAAAATCTTATCTTTGTCTTCAAATTCCCCAATGACCTCACCAATTGCTATCCTTGTATCATCATTCCACAGGCATTTGAGATTTCTCCACTCCCTTGCAAATCCCAATTTTAATTGCCAATTTAATCTGCCTTAGCCCTAAGATAGAGAATTCCATCCTCAAACCGATCATACAATCTCTCCTCTTTTAAAGATGCTGTTCAAAATTTTTTTCCTTTGATCAGATTTCTGGTTATAGATTCTATTATCTTCCCTTACGACTTGGTGTCAGAAGGTTTTCTTAATAATGCACTTGTTAAGCGGTTACATAAATGCAACTTATTATGCTTAATGTGAAGAATACATTTTCAACATTTTGACACACAGTAGCCTGAACAGAGTAATCTTAACGTAGATTTTCTGACTTGGATGGATTTATAAAGAGTTTTATTACACGTGTCATAACAATGACTGTTAACTCTCAGCTCAAAAAAAGTACCCATACTGTGTTACTGTCCCCTCCACCATTCTAATTGCTTCTCACAAGACTGGATAGTGGACTAGTTCTCGTATAGCTACGACACTAGCATCTATTAGACAATGCAGCAATTTGCCCAGGCATGCACTGTCCACTAGAAGCGGGACAAATCCAATCCAAGCAGTTACTGCTCCAATCCAGCCTCAAAGTGATGGAAGAGGTCGTCAATAGTTCTAGAAGTGGCATTTAATTGGCATTAATTTGCTTATTAATGCTCAGTTTAGGTCTCTCAAGCTCAACATTAGACACCACCAACCAATATCCATTCTTTCCACTACCTTATCTATCACAGTTATGTACCACCTACAAGGTGCATTGCAGCAACTGCAGGATTACTTCAACAAAATTTTACAAATCCCAAATTTCTACTTCTTAAAAAAAAGGCAGCAGGCACATGGGAACATCTCTACTTGCAAGCTTCTACTCCTAAGGCACAAACCATCCTGATGTGGCAATATATCATTGTTAGGAGGAGAGGTCCAGCTCCTTGATTTAACAAACTTGTTTGTGCAGCTACATCATACGGACTGCAGCAGTTCAAGGCAGCAGCTCAGTGTCACCTTCTCAGGGGGAATTTGGGATGAACAGTAATGGCTGGTCTAGCCAGCGATGGTCACATTTCACGAATATAGCAAATAAAAATACACTCAGGCTCTTGTGGGGCAGCATTCTGCCCAAACACTTTTCATATGAAATAGTGATAGCTACCAGGGAGCAGATGGAAGGGAGACAATTCCATTTGAAATGAATTCAAGTCAAGGTTCCAAAGGGAAAGAAAGATTCTAATCCCCCAGAGCCCCAAGCAGTAGAAATAAATACACAGAAACTCAAATGTAGAGTTTACTTGAATCAAAAAGCTATTCAAATATAATCTTCATATTGCTATAGCTTACAACCACAGAATACACATATGTAGTCACATTTTGCGCTGTCACTATTATACACATTAACGCTATTTTCATAACCTGTGAACATTATCCTGAAAGAGAAAACAATGATCTCTGTTCTAGTCACGAGCTGTAATGGTAAAAGCAGGGTGACTATTCAAGTCATAAAATAAAGCAACCATCCACAAAACAGACGTCACTGGAACAAAAGGAGTACCAACAACATAATGGATACTGAAGTCTGACCACCATGGAAACTAGTATATGGATAATGAACAGAAAAACGTAGCTACATTTTACAACTTAAAAATTTTCTAACTTTTTTCCACCAAACCTGAACTAGTCAGATATATGAATCTTGTAACAGCGCGTTATCTGATTAAATTCACTCAGGGGAAGGTCACATCTGCCACGTTTGCCAATTATAGACCTTTCGTTCCTTTATACTACCATCACTGCAATACTCCCCACACATGTTTATATATAGTTAGGAATTTATAGAAATAATTGTCTATAAATTTATACAGGCTGATTCTCTGTCAGAAATGAGTTCTCCAGAACAGGGAAAAATATATGAAAACACTGGTTTTGAGTGAAGTGACAATGTGTAGATGGCTTTGGCAAATAGGGTTAAGGAGAATCCATAGGAATTCCACAAATAGATTAAAGGAAGGTCGCCTATGAGTGGAACTGCAGGAGATGAGGGAAGATACTAAATGAGTATTTTGCATCTGTGTTTACTGTGGAGAAGGATATGGAGGATAGAGAACATGAGGAAATAAATAATGTCATCTTGAAAAATGCCCATATTGTAGAGGTGGTGGTGCTGGTCGTCTTAAAACACAAAGGTTGATAAATCGCAGGGGCCTGATCAGGTGTACCCTAGAACTCTATGGGAAGTTGGGAACTGATTGCTGGGCCCCTTGCTGAGATATTTGTATCATCGATAACCACATGAGGGGTGCTGGAAGACTGTAGGTTGGCTAACTTGGTGCCACTATTTAAGAAAGGTGGTAAGGAAAAGCCAGGGAACTATAGACTGGCGAGCCTGACATCAGTGGTGGGCAAGTTGCTGGAAGGAACCCTGAGGGACAGGATTTAACGTATTTAGAAAAGCAAGGGCTGATTAGGGACAGTCAACATGGCTTTGTGCGTGGGGAATCATATCTCACTAACTTGATTGAGTTTTTTGAAGTAACGAAGAGGATTGATAGCGGCAGAGCAGTGGGTGCAATCTGTACGGACTTCAGTAAGGTGTTTGACAAGGTTCTTCACGGTACAGGGAGAACTTGCCATTTGGATACAGAAATAGATCGAAGCTAGAAAACAGAGTGGTGGTGGAGGGTTGCTTTCCAGACTGGAGGCCTGTGACCAATGCTGTACCACAAGAATCAGTGCTGGGTCCACTGTTTTCGTCATTTATGTAAGTGATTTGGATGTGAACATAGGAGGTATGATTAGTAAGTTTGCAGATGACACCAAAATTAGAGGTATAGTGGACAGCAAAGAAGGTTACTTCTTAGTACAATGGGGCCTTGATCAGATGGGCCAATGGGCCAAGGAGTGGCAGATGGAGTTTAACTTAGACAAATGTAAGATGCTGCATTTTGGAAAGACAAAACAGGGCAGGACTTATACACTTAACAGTAAGATCCTGGGGAGTGTTGCCGAACAAAGAGATCTTGGAGTGCAGCGGAGTCACAGATAGATAGGATAGTGAAAGCAGTGTTCGGTATGCTTGCCTTTATTGACCAGTACATTGAGTAGAGGCACTGTGAGGCCATATTGCAGCTGTACAGGACATTAGAATACTGCAAGCAGTTCTGGTCTCCCTGCCATAGGAAGAATGTTGTGAAATTTGAAAGCGTTCAGAAAAGATTTACAAGAATGTGGTCAGGGTCGGAGGATTTTAGTTTTCAGGAGAGGCTGAACAGCCTAAGACCTTTTATCCCTGGAGCATTGGAGGCTGAGGGGTGACTTTATACAGGTTTATAAAATATGAGGGGCATGGATAGGGTGAACAGCCAAGGTCTTTTCCCCAGGGTGGGGCCATCCAAAATTAAACAGCATTGGTTTAAGGAGAGAGGGGAAAGATTTAAAAGGGACCCAAGAAGCAACATTTTCATGCAGAGAGTGATGCTCATGTGGAATGAGCTATCAGAGGAAGTGGGGGAGGCTGGTACAATTAGAACATTTAAAAGGCATCTGGATGGGTACATGAATAGCAAGGGTTTAGAGGGATATGGACCAAATGCTGGAAAATGGGACTAGATTAATTTAGGACGTCTGGTTGGCATGGACAAGTTGGACCAAAGTGTCTGTTTCCATGCTGTACAGCTCCATGACTATGTAATTGCACAACAAAATTGTCACAAGTCATCTTGGCATTACCTAAAAATTTACAGCACAGAATGAGAACAAGACCATTTGATCCAAATACTCTGTACCAGTTTTTGTTTCAATGATCTGCCTCCTACTCTACTTCACATATCCACGTTTGTACCTGCATTTCACCATGTACTTATGCAGATTCCCCTTAAAGCTATCACTTAATTTATTACAGCTGAAAAGAACGGCCTCAGGCTTTAATACAACTTCTAATCCAGCTTATTTCAAGAGTATGAGTGGCTATCCATACTCAAAAGGGCCAAATGGAAGCCATGTGAACATTCAATGCAATGTAGTGCAAGTTGCCCAGAACAAAACATAATTAACTAAAAGCAAAACAGGGTAACTGGTCACATGTTTTGATCTGGTACTTTCTAGGGACTAGCATTCAAACTCTCCTGAGACTTCATGCACAACTTACAATAGAGAGAGAAAGACACTGAAGCAAATGGACCTTTTTGTCATAAACGTACAGCTAAATTACTACAAAGGGTCAGATTTGTTTCAGTGATGTTAGTTTAGAGGTATAATGTCAACACATCAGAGGAATCTCTACTACCATCCTTTTTTAATTGCTCCCATTTTTATATCCACCTAATAGGACAGAAGGGCATGGCTTGGTTTCGCATTTCAGAGTCATCATGTCTGATAGTGCAGTGCTGCACTTGATTGTCAGCCTAGGTTCAGCATCCAAGTCTCTCAAACTGGTGCTCATCCCACAATCTTCTGACTCAGAGGCAACAGTGGGACGTGGCTGACTCGCACCTACTCTCACCTAATCATTTAAAGCATGAGAAACACTAAGACAGAATGTTCTAGAGCACAGAAAGTAAAAACACAACTGCAAGTTGAAACAAAAAACCAACTAGGGAAATGACTCGTCACCCACTTGGTGAGCAGTTACAATTTTTACAGGTATAAAATTCAACAACGGGAGTCAAATCATTCACAGTAAATCTGAAAGAAGTAGTCCAAGTTATATTTTGTGAACTGTAGTTTTTAGTTTTTGAAAAGGAATTACAAACTGATTCTCAAAGTGGTTTTAGATTGTGAAGACCTAATCACCACCCCATTGCCACTGACGCACACCAATATATTGTCAGCTAATACATAATCAGCACCTAAAATTAGATCTGACGGACAGCATTGGACTTATCCTCTGGAAAAAAACAAAAATATAATATAGAAAACAATTTTTTCTGCAAATACAGGCATTTTCTTACTTCTTCGATTTATTTCCAGTGATCAATAGGTGGCGCCGTGTGAAAGGGTTCCCAGATTCTGCTGGTACTAAATAGTGACACATAGCGTCACACATGTCCAAGAATGGAGAAAGCTGTAGATCTTTCCATATTAAGCCTATAGCATTACCAATAGAAAGGCAGCTCGTGACATCATGAGACTGGAGACTTTCCATTGTGAATTCGAAAGTCACACTGTTTCTTTTTGTTTCTGTTACATTTTCCAATTCATTGTAGCTGTAAGGAAATAAAATACTACATACTTGTAGTGAAATAAATGAATATTGTGAAGTAAGATGAAATCGTCCAATGCTTTAATTCTGCCCATTTGCAAGTGAGCAGATATAGTCTAGCTACAAACAAGACTGCCCTGTACTCTGGTTAGACTGAACTGTATTTATAATTAAAAACCAAAAGAGAAGCTGTTGGGTCACCTATCCTTTCTCACCCCCATAGGTCTGCCTTACTCGCTGAATGTTTCGAGCATTTCCTGCTATCATATCAGATTTCCATTATCAACAATATCACACAATTAGAATCTGAACTAAATTACAGCAATTGATGAAGATAATCATTAAGTGCCTAAACAGGTAGTTCAAATTGTACAAGATGAACTTTCATACTAATTCATTTAGAAGCTAACCTAGAAATAGGTGAAGAACTCCTGAGATAGAAATTAAATGAAATAATAGTATATAAAATATTTATATCAAATAAATGAGACCATGGAGGCATATCACAGACGTTAAAGAGGTGTAGTACGCTTGACTCCTGCCAAGCCACAAATTCACATTAAAAGGGGTATGGGTAGAGGAACCCAGTGCCCAACAACTTGCCATCTCACTTCTGACTTCAACTGCTAGCTATGCACACCAGCAGCTACACTTCAAGAATCTCGACTTGGCAATTGTGCAGACCGAAGCGAAGGGACCCATCAGCTACAGCTGGCGTGATGCAAGAATGCCACTCCTTCAAGGTGCACGAAGACTGGTAATGAACAGGTATAATGTAACAGGCAGATCTGAACACACCAGGAGGACAAATGGCTCAGAACGCAGTTGAATACATATGGACATGCACACAGCACAGTCATGGCACTCACGGCAAGTGACCAGACAGCTGTAAAGAGCCTGGGTACCTCTCACTTGTGCTCTCTTACACGTAGATGACACAGTCCCTAGTTAGTCATGGAATGGCACAACCAAATCTGGCATACCATGACAGATCTGGACATAGTTAAGCATAGAATGGCATAGCCACATGCAACATTCCATAACACCAAACGTGACCACAGTTAGTCATAGCCAACTCTGGAATGTGGCAAGTTAGCTAGCTACAAACCGGAGGAAGTGAAAGAGGCTAATGTAGCTTCTGTAAGGCAGAAAGGATGGGGAAGGAACTCCACTGAGCTGAAATTGGGCGGAGTGGGCTGGTTGCCAGAGGGAGCACCAAAAAAGTTTCTGAAATTTGAAAAGAAGGTGTCTGAAGTTGCCGGGGTCGGGGTAGCACCCGCGCCTGCGCACTAAGGGTTGCCCCAGTATGTGGCCGGGGGTGGGGGGGGTGCAATATCTGGCAAAGCGGAGCCGGGGCCCGGCTCGTGGGAGAGACAGAAAGAGAGGCCCAAGGCTCCAGCTTGTATTGGCTCGGAAACCGCTGGTGGCTCCCCCCCCCCGACCAACCACCAAACAACATCGCTCGGACCGGGCCCGTCACCGTCACCGTCACCCTCACCATCCGAGTCCAAACGACAAAATCTATTTTTCTTTAAAAAAAATAACAAAATTAACCCACAGAACAAAACCGACCGGTAATTCGCAAGGGGGGGGGGGGGGAGGCGGGGGTTGAGAGTTGTGGACTCACGGGCAGCCTGGGAAGAATCTCGGCCGAGCAGCGATGACAGAAATAGCGAGAGAGTGAGGAAGCCTCCGCCATATTCACGTAAAGCCGCCACAGTGACGTACAATACGGGTGCCCCGGCGTATCAAACATATGACCTCACGCGCCAATTGTGACGCTGCTTGGATCTGTCAATCACCAGAGAGACCGAGAGCTGTGAGGGTCTGTTTTCATTCGCAACCCCCATGTCTCTTAACTCTTTGTCTGTGTGTGTTTTTATATAATGATTGATGTTGTCGCTGACCTGGACTTTCTTGCCCGATTCGCCTTTCTTCCCCTCCCGTTGGTCATGGCGATGGTGTGGAGCTGCCATTATCGACCCTGACAGGGACAACCGGTTTTGGCGCCTTCTGCTGCGGGACTCCGCCGGGTCCTGTTCAGCTTCGCTGGGCCCAGGCTCCAAGTGCGAACCAGAGTAGGCCCCTTATTTCCCCCATCGAGCCTGCTCTGCCATTCAATAAGATGGGAGGCTGGCCATGTTTCAACCTCCTGCACATCCCCAGCGGTCTTTCACCCCCTTCATTCAGTCCAACCAGTGGTATTCGATGCTCCCAACAGCAGGTGGTTTTACATTGGCAACATCGAACTGTTCATAGCAATGATCCTGACCTTCCCAGTTGCCATTTCAATAACCCACCTTGCACTCTTGCTAGCATGTCAGTCCTGGGCCTGCTACAATGTTCCAATGAAGTACAATCCAAGGAACCACACTTCACTTTCCACTTCGGCACTTTACAACTGCGAGGACTCATTATTGAATTCCACAACTTCAGACGCCCGACCTCATGATGTCTGCTCTCCATTTTCCTTACATTCTTCCCCTTCTCCGCAGTAACACAGCCAAGTCTCGTTTGTGTTTTATTCACTTTGCTCTCGGCAGGGACGATCCTTTTTCTCCCTATCAGTCCACAATTTATATCAATTTTTACAACTCCATTTCTTTACAATGACAATTAGCAACCCCATTATCTTTTCTGCTGGGCCTGTGCACCTATCTGTTGCTCCCCTTGCTCATCCCATCACCTTAGTCCAAAGTAGAAAAACCCTTTTATTTCTAAAGAAGAGACATATATTAACTCTGTTTTTCTCTCCACAGATGCTGTCAGACCTGCTGGGTTTTTCTGGAAGTTTCTGTGTATGTTTCAGATTTCCATCAACTATAGTATTTGCTCTTGTGTCTTTTTACAGGACTGTACAATTACCCACAGTGCTGTTAGGGAGAGATTTTGACCTGGCCACTGTGAATGAATATAATTCTGAAGAAGGGTCATATTGGACTCAAACCGTTCACACTTTATCTCTCTGATGAAGAGTCATCTAGACTGGAAACTTTAGCTTGCTCTCTCTCCATAGATGCTGCCTGACCCATTGTGATCTCCAGCATATTTTGTCCTTCTCAATCTCCCCCCTTGCCTGAGGTGTAGTGATCACCAACAGTTGTCTCTCTCTAATGAGAGAACAGCCCTATGGCCTGGTAAGACTATGGTGACTTTTTTAAACTTGTTCTTATATTGAATATGGTGCTTTTGTTATCAAATTGCAGTGAAATAGAGAACATTGCATTCTACCTCAAGAACTATTTAAAACATTGATTTAAAATAGCAAATATTTCAATTGCAAAACAAATCAGTACTCATCATCCCTCCAGCTGCATTATGCATTCTGAGGGAATGTCATGTAAAGATATTTGTCTCTAATTAGCCCACCTAGACAGTCATTTTGCATATTGATCATTCTTGAAGAAGTCATCAGGGCCTCATGTTCTTCATACTACATTTTCCTTGAGGAGTTCTCCAATTGATCATTCTCAGGATGTGGGGAATGCTGACAAACAGGCATATAGATGGGCATAGTAGGAACTGCAGATGCTGGAGAATCTGAGATAACAAGGCGTAGAGCTGGATGAACACAGCAGGCCAAGCAGCATCAGAGGAGCAGGAAAGCTGATGTTTCGGGTCTGGACCCTTCTTCAGAAATGGGCTTTTCTGAAGCCTATTTCTGAAGAAGGGTCGAGGCCCAGAACGTCAGCTTTCCTGCTCCTCTGATGCTGCGTGGCCTGCTGTATTCATCCAGTTCTACACCTTGTTATCTTATATAGATAGGTAACTAGTCTATATCTCATTGCTCAAGGAAACTGTTGCTGGGCATCTTCTGGGTTTAAAAGAACTCGCCTTTATATCGGTTCAGCTACCTGGTTGATCCTGCCAGTAGCATATGCTTGTCTCAAAGATTAAGCCATGCATGTCTAAGTGCACACGGCTGGTACAGTGAAACTGCGAATGGCTCATTAAATCATTACGCAAAGCAGGGCAGGACTTATACAGTCAATGGTAGGGCCCTGGGAAGTGTTGCCGAGCAACATGACCTTGAAGTGCAGGTGCATAGTTCCTTGAAAGTGGTGTCACGTATAGAAAGGGTCATGAAGGTGTTTGGTATGCTTGCCTTAAAAAAGGGGTGGCTCAATAGCTCAATGGTTAGCGCTGCTGCCTCACAGTGCCAGGGACCCAAGTTCAGTCCCAGCCTCAGACTACTGTCTGTGTGGAGTTCCTCCCACAGTCCAGAGATGTGCAGGTTAGGTGGATTGGCCAAGCTAAATTGCCCATAATGCCCAGGGTTTTTAGGTTAGATGGATTAGCCGTGAGAATGGTTACAAGGATAGGGTAGGAGGGTGAGTATGGGTGGGTTGCTCTTCGGAGAGTCGGTGTGGACTTGTTGGGCCAAATGGCCTGTTTCCACACTGTAGGGATTCTGTGATTCTATTGGTTGGAACAGTGGCTCAGTGGTTAGCACTCCTGCCTTGCAACACCAGGGACCCAGGTTCAATTCCATCCTTGGGTGACTGTCTATGTGGAGTTTGTACGTTCTCCCTGTGTCTGCTTGGGTTTCCTCCCATATTCCAAAGATGTGCAGGTTAGGTAGATTGGCTGTGCTAAATTGCCCCATAGTGTCCAGGGATATTTAGGTTAGGTGGGTTAGACATGGAGAATGCCAGGGTAAGGGAATGGGTCTGGGTGGGATGCTCTTTGACAGGGCAGTGTGGACTTGTTGAGCTGAATGGCCTGTTTCCACGCTGTAGGGACTCTATGACTCTAAATTTAGTCTCAATAATGGTGAACCCTGAACTAACTGATTTTTTGTAAAAGCCCATCCAGTTTATTAAAGTTCTTTAGTGAAGAAAATATGCTGTTCTTACACATTATAGTCCATTTATGACTAAAACCACAATTTGTTTGATTCTTAACTGCTTTCTTAAATGGTCTAGCAAGCCACTCAGTTACGAAACTGAGCAGTACATTCTTGCAATGCATGTCATGAATTAATAATAAAAAAAAGGAGCTTTACTCTTGCTTCTAACCAAATAGTTGTTGTTTTCTGGGTTGCAATCCTTTTTAGATATGGGCAGCACGTTAGTCTTTTTCCAACCGACTAAAACTTCCCCACGTGCCATTATTGTCTCCATTATAAAGATAGACAGTGTCTCACATGACTGAAGAAGGGTCTAGACCCGAAACATCAGCTTTCCTGCTCCTCTGATGCTGCTTAGCCTGCTGTGTTCATCCAGCTCTACACCTTGTTGTCTCACATAACTGCTCCTTATTCATTTTCAATGCTCTGGGGTAAATACCTTCCAACACTTAGGGATTTTTTTGCATAGAGTTCAGTTAGTCTGCTAAAGCTTCCAGCTCATTTGTAACAAAGTTGATTGTACTTGTGGTATCAAATTTTGTTTGGAGATGAAACATTACTCATGTCTTCCCTTGTAAATACTGGTAGGGAGTAATTATTCAGAATATTTGCATTTTATGCTCATCAGTAGCTTAAAATCTGTTTGGGTCTCATACTTCACTCATCTTTGACTGCCTCCTGTTATATTGAAATATTTTTTTGTTATACTTACAGTAGGAGTTGTGAGTTGTAGACATGCTCGCTGAGTTGGTAGGTTTGGCTGCAAACGTTTCGTCACCCTGGTAGGTAACATCATTACCGTGCCTCCGGTGAAGTGTCGGTGTTCTGTCCCGCTTGTTATTTATATGCTTCGGTTTGCTAGTGTGATTGGTATTACTTCCATTTTGATTCTCAGTGGTTTGTACACCAGGTCTAATTCAGTGTGTTTGTTGATGGAGTTCCAGTTGCAACACCAGGCCTCCAGAAATTTCCTGTCATGTCTCTGTTTGGCTTGTTGATTATCGATGTGTTGTCCTAGTCAAATTCATGTCCCTCGTTGTCCGTGGGTGGTGAGATAAGTGAGAATTGGTTGTGTCTCTTGGTGGCTAGTTGGTGTTCGTGTATCCGTATAGTCAGTTTTCTTCCGGTTTGGCCGATGTAGTGTTTCTCACAATCCTTGCATGGTATTTTGTATATTACCTGAATTTTGCTGGTGTTGGGTTTGGAATCCTTTACGTTTGTCAGTAGCTGTCATAGGGTGATTGTCGGTTTGTGGGCTACTCTGATACCTCGGGGTCTGAGTAGTTTTGTCATCTCTGAAATGACCTTGATGTGTGGTAGGGTGATAAGTGATTCTGGTCGTGTTGTGACTTTCCGTTGTGGCCTGTCTGGGAGGTAATGGCAGATTGTGCTTTTTGGATATCCATTACTTTTGAAGACTCCGTATAAGTGTTCCTGTTCTATTTTGCGTGGTTCTAGGTTGCTGCAATGTGTTGTGGCTCATTTAAATAGCGTCCTGATGCAGCTCCATTTGTGGGTGTTGGGGTGGTTGCTAATGTAATTGAGTATTTGGTCCATGTGTGTGGTCTTTCTATGTATGCTAGTCTGAAGTTCCCCATTGTTTTTGCGTTCTACCATTATGCCCAGGAAGAGTAGTCGATTGTTGTTCTCTTCGTCTTTCATGAATTTTATCCTGGTAAGAATGTTGTTTGTGTCGGTGGGTCTCTTCCAGTTTAGTGTGTTTAATAATCACAAAGGTATCGTCTACGTATCGGACCCAAAGTTTGGGTTGTTATGTGGGAAGCACTGTCCGCTCTAACCTTTGCATTACTGCTTCTGCAGTCAGTCCTGATATTGGGGATCCCATTGGTGTTCCGTTGATTTGTTTGTGTGTGTTGTCATTGAAGGTGAAGTGGGTTGTGACTTTATCCTACACTCTCTGATCGGCCATACCCTTCCCTCCTCTTTTTTGGTGCCTCCTTTTTTTCTCTCCCTTCTCTCTACATCTGCAGTAGTTCTCCCCCCCCCCCCCACCCCTTTTAACTACCTACCCAAGGAGTCAGGAAGGAGCTGGGTTGCGACTGGGAACCACATGGCAGGAGCTGAACATGCAGGTTGTGTCCTGCAGCAACAGTGGATCATGTATAGACTGGAGCGACGGCAATGGATCAAGAGTGGGCTGGTGAGGCAGCCCAGAGCAGGCTGGTAAGGCAGCAGTGGCAAGATCGGGCCAATCAGACAGCTAAGAGCTGGACGCTGGCAGAGGCATGGCGAGGGCTGGAAAGCCTGGAGCGGGCTTTGGAAAGGAATGTTAAACTCTCTTTAAGTTATCTTTTTTTAAAATTTTATTCTAACTTAATGTGAATGGCACCATGTATGTATAGTGACGGTACACACTTTTCACTGTATTTTTGCATTGAATACATGTGACAATAAATGATTCAGTTCAATAAACTATTCAATTCATTTGTTATGTTTCTGCATTGTTTGTATGGATTGCCAACTTCGGGCAGGAATTTTCAATGTTTAGTTAAAAGTGTTTTGTCGAGTGAGATTCACTGGAGTCCTGTCTGCCGTGCTCACAGAGACTTTCCTCTTGCATTCTTCCACTCTTCACCTCATTAATTGTGCAACCTGGCTCCTTGCTATCCTTGATAACAAGCATGGGGCTGGATGAACACAGCAGGCCAAGCAGCATCATAGGAGCAGGAAAACTCGATGTTTCGGGCCTAAACCCTTCATATGGCAATAAATTTATTCCACCTTCTGAAAAATTAACTGAAAAGTGAAGAATGTTCAGTGCTTTTACCGTCTTGATTTCACATACTTCGTTGTAATTAGCTAATTGCCTGCTTGCTGGCATTATTCAAGACATCCCCTTAACATACCTGCTGGATTTGACCTGCTACTGGAAAAGAGCATAAACCATGCCTCATGGATGCCAGAACTTTATGGGTATTTCTTCAAGTTCAACAGCAAGCACCCTTGCTTCACCACTGACCAAAAAATATGAATCAAAATGTTCAAATGCTACTATCCAACAATGTTGTCTTAGAATTTAGCTTTAATTTCCTGGAGAAGGTGCTTTTTTTTTGGGAAAGGAAGATCAGTGATGAACCAAAACTCAATAAAACGCATAAATCAACCTTCATAATACTAGCCTTAATTTCTTCCAAAGAAGATTAGATTTAACATGCATATTTTAACTAGTTGTGTATTATTATGGCTAGCTCTCAACACCCTAATAAAATAATTATTTTATACAACAATGGAGATTGTTTTTACTGATGTTGACTTTAGATTAATAGAGATGTCATTTTCTTGAAAAGCTTTGTTTCGCGTTTGAAATATACAGATAAAATTTATCACTCACTAAACATTTAGAATATAGTAGGCATTAAAAAAGAAATGAGGGCAGTGAAAATTTCTACAAGATAATTAGATAAACGATGAATAATTCCCATAAATGCAACATTTAAATTGTTGCTGAAATGTATTATGTTGTGAGGGATAAAAGGGTACTGCAGATGCTGGAGAATCCGAGATAACAAGCATGGGGCTGGATGAACACAGCAGGTCAAGCAGCATCATAGGAGCAGGAAAACTTGACGTTTCGGGCCTAGACCCTTCATCAGAAATGGGGGAGGGGAAGAGGGTTCTGAAATAAATAGGGAGAGAGGGGGAGGTGGATAGAGGATGGACAGAGGAGAGGATAGGTGGAGAGGAGGCAGACAAGTCGAAGAGGCGGGGATGGAGCCAGTAAAGGTGAGTGTAGGTAGTGGGGTAGGGAGGAGATAGGTCAGTCCAGGGAGGACGGACAGGTCAAGGGGGCGGGATGATGTTAGTAGATAGGAGATGGGGTGTGGCTTGAGGTGAGAGGAAAAACAGGTTAGGGAGGTGGAGATGAGCTGGGCTGGTTTTGGGATGCGGTTGGGGGAGGGGAGATTTTGAAGCTTGTGAAATCCACATTGATGCCATTGGGCTGCAGGGTTCCCAGGCTGAATATGATTTGCTGTTCCTGCAGCCTTCGGGTGGCATCACTGTGGCATTGCAGGAGGCCAAGGATGGACATGTCATCTGAGGAATGGGAGGGGGAGTTGAAATGGTTCGCGACTGGGAGGTGCAGTTGTTTGTTGCGAACTGAGCGCAGGTGTTCTGCAAAGCGGTCCCCAAGCCTCCGCTTGGTTTCCCCGATGTAGAGGAAGCCACAACGGGTACAGCGGATGCAGTATACCACATTGGCAGATGTGCAGGTGAACCTCTGCCTGATGTGGAATGTCTTCTTGGGGCCTGGGATTGGGGTGAGGGAGGAGGTGTGGGGGCAGGTGTAGCACTTCCTGCGGTTACAAGGAAAAGTGCCGGGTGTGGTGGGGCTGGAGGGGAGTGTGGAGCGGACAAGGGAGTCGCGGAGGGAGTGGTCCCTCCGGAAGGCAGATAAGGGTGGGGAGGGAAAGATGTCTTTGGTGGTGGGGTCTGACTGTAGATGGCGGAAGTGTCGGAGGATGATGCGTTGGATCCGGAGGTTGGTGGGGTGGTATGTGAGGACGAGGGGGATTCTTTTTTGATTATTGTTGCGGGGACGGGGCGTGAGGGATGTGTTCCGGGAAATGCGGGAGACACGGTCGAGGGCGTTCTCGACCACTGTGGGGGGGAAGTTGCGGTCCTTGAAGAATGAGGACATTTGAGATGTGCGGGATTGGAATGTCTCATCCTGGGAGCAGATGCGGCGGAGGCGAACGAATTGGGAATAGGGGATGGCATTTTTGCAGGAGGGTGGGTGGGAGGAGGTGTATTCCAGGTAGCTGTGGGAGTCAGTGGGCTTGAAATGGACATCTGTCTCTAGGTGGTTGCCCGAGATGGAGACAGAGAGGTCCAGGAAGGAGAGAGAAGTGTTGGAGATGGTCCAGGTGAACTTCAGGTTGGGGTGGAAGGTGTTGGTGAATTGGATGAACTGTTCGAGCTCCTCGTGGGAGCACGAGGCGGCGCCGATGCAGTCATCAATGTAACGGAGGAAGAGGTGTGGTTTAGGGCCAGTGTAGGTCTGGAAGAGGGATTGTTCCACGTAACCTACAAAGAGGCAGGCATAGCTTGGGCCCATGCGGGTACCCATGGCCACCCCCTTTGTCTGTAGGAAGTGGGAGGAATTGAAAGAAAAGTTGTTGAGGGTGAGGACGAGTTCAGCTAGGCGGATGAGGGTGTCGGTGGAGGGGGATTGGTCTGTTCTGCGGGACAGGAAGAAGCGGAGGGCCTTTAGGCCATCAGCATGGGGAATACAGGTATATAGGGACTGGACGTCCATAGTAAAAATGAGGTGTTGGGGACCTGGGAATTGGAAGTTCTGGAGGAGGTGGAGGGCGTGGGTGGTGTCACGGACATAGGTAGGGAGTTCCTGGACCAAGGGGGTGAAAATGGAGTCTAGGTAGGTGGAGATGAGTTCGGTGGGGCAGGAGCAGGCGGAGACAATGGGTCGACCAGGGCATTCAGGTTTGTGGATTTTGGGGAGGAGATAGAAGCGGGTGGTGCGGGGTTGGGGAACGATGAGGTTGGAGGCGGTGGGTGGGAGGTCACCTGAGGTGATGAAGTTGTGGATGGTTTGGGAAATGATGGTTTGGTGCTCGGGGGTGGGGTCATGATCCAGGGGGCGGTAGGAGGAGGCGTCAGAGAGTTGGCGCCTGGCCTCAGCAATGTAGAGGTCAGTGCGCCATACTACAACTGCGCCTCCCTTGTCCGCGGGTTTTATGGTGAGGTTGGGATTGGAGCGAAGGGAGTGGAGGGCTGCATGTTCTGCGGGGGAGAGGTTGGAGTGTTTGAGAGGGGTAGAGAGGTTGAGGCGATTGATGTCTCGACGGCAGTTGGCGATGAAGAGGTTGAGGGAGGGTAGGAGGCCTTGGGGTGGTGTCCAGGAGGAGGGCTTGTGTTGGAGGCGGGAGAAGGGGTCAGTAGAGGGAGGGTTAGATTCGCGGTTGGAGAAGTAAGCGTGGAGGCACAGGCGGCGGAAAAACTGCTCAATATCCAAGCGTGAGCGGTATTCATTGATATGTGGGTGGAGGGGGACAAAGGTGAGCCCTTTACTGAGGACTGACCGTTCGTCCTCAGTAAGGGGGAGGTCTGGGGGGATGGTGAAGACCCGGCAGGGCTCAGTGCTGCTGTCTCCTCCGGAGCTGCTGGCTGTGGAGGCTGTGGGCGGAGTTACGTCTGAGGCTTGGGGACCGCTTTGCAGAACACCTGCGCTCAGTTCGCAACAAACAACTGCACCTCCCAGTTCCGAACCATTTCAACTCCCCCTCCCATTCCTCAGATGACATGTCCATCCTTGGCCTCCTACAATGCCACAGTGATGCCACCCGAAGGCTGCAGGAACAGCAAATCATATTCAGCCTGGGAACCCTGCAGCCCAATGGCATCAATGTGGATTTCACAAGCTTCAAAATCTCCCCTCCCCCAACCACATCCCAAAACCAGCCCAGCTCATCTCCACCTCCCTAACCTGTTTTTCCTCTCACCCCAAGCCACACCCCCATCTCCTATCTACTAACATCATCCCGCCCCCTTGACCTGTCCGTCCTCCCTGGACTGACCTATCTCCTCCCTACCCCACTACCTACACTCACCTTTACTGGCTCCATCCCCGCCTCTTCGACTTGTCTGCCTCCTCTCCACCTATCCTCTCCTCTGTCCATCCTCTATCCACCTCCCCCTCTCTCCCTATTTATTTCAGAACCCTCTTCCCCTCCCCCATTTCTGATGAAGGGTTTAGGCCCGAAACGTGGAGTTTTCCTGCTCCTATGATGCTGCTTGACCTGCTGTGTTCATCCAGCCCCATGCTCGTTATCTTGTATTATGTTGTAACACCTTTTATTTTGCGCAAAATGTTTTTCATGCATTTCTTAATTTACCTGCAGAGGGCGCTTTAAGCATGGAGAATAAAATCTGAGCAAGATTATGAATTGAATTTAATATAATTGCACAGGCTTGATATCAAAGTAGCAAAGTGACTACACAGAGCACTTACAATACTAAAAAAAAAAGCTCATCCAGATTCATCTTTGAATCAAAAAAGTCCAACTATTTTCAATGCAGCATGTCATTGTGATTCTGCTAGTAAAATGCTCTTGCCCTGGAGTTGGTAAGCGTAATTGGATGGGCAGGTGATGAACCTGCTACTGTCCCACCTAATTACCCCATTAGGTTCTGAAGAAGGGTCATTGGACCTAAAATGTTAACTCTGACTTCTCTCCACAGATGCTGCCAGACCTGCTGAGATTTTCGAGCAATTTCTGTTTTTATCACCCTTATCCTCAATGTTGGGTCCCCAATCAGGTGCTCAGTGTCCTTGCTACCAACAACCAAACCCAACTGCAAATTGTATCATTTGACCCATTCCAGCTATCACTAGCATTTGCCTGAGTCCCTCAGCCACTGATAGTTACCAACATGGCCATCATGATAGTGCCCAGCTGCCAGTATCTGGCAGATTTCAGGTGTGGCATCTTCTCTCTAGGGTCTTGATCCCAGGGAAGGCCCAATACTGCCATCTCCTTAAAATACACGATAGTCACATAATTCAGTGTTCCTTCTCAAAGCGAAGAGAAATGGGACACTTGCCAGTGGATTGTGCAAACTTGGTGTATGCAACTTATGTTTCCTGTATCACAACAGTGAACACTCTTCTAAATGTATTTCTTTGATTGTAAAGCTTTTCAATAAATTGTGACCATGAAAGGGGCTGTATAAATGCATGGCTTTCTTTCTAAGGAGTTTTACAATCCATTGGGTTCAACATCATATACGTCACTGGCTTTTTACAATCAACCTCTTCAGATGTGTAATGACACATCTCTGGAGCAGGTGAGACTTGAACCCAACTGGTAGGGATACTGTCACTGCACCACAAGAGCTCATCACTGACTTTCATTCTTGTGCATTTATATGTCCAGCGTCTCCCGAGGAGACAAATGTTTATCATGTCAGTGCTGCCCAAGACTTCTTCTGATTGATTATTATTTTAATTGTTCATCAGACTTTTGCAATGTTCTGTTTCACAGCACTCTGAAGCCATGGGCTTTTACTCATTTCAAGACCAAGGTAATCCCTCACAATAAATGTGAGCTTTCAGATTTAGTATCATACTTGGAATAAATGATTGGATGTACTAAATTGTAATCTGAATTTAATACTGACAACTTATAGCAATTGAGTTGAACAGTAGACCAATTATTACTTTGCTATCAGGTGCTTCAAATAAAAAAAGCATACCCCTCAGCTTTTGTTTCAATCAAACAGATGCATAACCTGTTTTCAATGCTGATTGAATCTGAAACTGGGGATATTCAAATAGAGGTTCATATGTGGTGTGCACAGAAAAAACTTGACTTTGTTTTAACTATTATGAAAGTCTGTAAATACATGTTTTGTTCAAGTTGTTCTCTACACCATACAGATAAATGTTTTTTAAATTGTTTCTTTTTAAGTAAAATGGTGATTAACCTGGAATAATAACCAAAAGTATTGGAAAAACTCAGGACTGTTTTTTCTCGTGGGACGTGGACATCACTGGGCCAGCAATGATTGCCTGCCCCTAGTTGCCCTTGAGAAGGTGGTGCTGAGCTGCCTTCTTGAACCAATGCAGTTCACACGTTGTAGGTTAACCCACAATGAACTTATGGAGAGAATGCAAGGATTTTGACTCAGTGACAGAGAAGGAATGACCATATATTTACAAATGAGAATGATGAGTGGCTTGGAGGAGAACTTACAAGTGGTAGAGTTCCATATATCTGCTGGCCTGGTCCTTCTAGATGGAAGTGGTCGTGGGTTTGGAAGGTGTTGTCTAAGGATCTTGGGTGAATTTCTGCAGTGCATCTTGCAGGCAGTACACACTGTTACTACTCAGCATCAGTGGTGGAGAGAGTGGATGCTTTGTGCTAGATGGTGACAAGCTTTTTGAGTGTTGTTGGAGCTGCATCCATCCAGGCAAATGGGGAGTATTGCACCACATTAGGTCAGGTGTAAGAAAAAATGTAGTGTTAATGCTTCAGACCTAAAACTTTGTTCCAATAAGGATATCTAAGATACAGAGAGCTCATGGCAGCTGGCTTGTGTCTAGTCAATGACTATTACTACACTTCCTCATTGATAAAATTATATGGTATATTTAAGACAATCCATGAAGACAGATGTTGAAATGAGGTAGGATTAATTTTGAAAATTTTGCAATGAACTAAAGAGAAATATAACTTGGGCTGATGAATGGTCTACGTTATCAAGAGCTGCAGCATATTGATGTGGTCTTCTCCATAATGGGAAGCTCGGACGCAGAATTGATGTTCAATGTCAGTCAGTTTTCAAGTGAAACCCTAAGCATCCAGTCACTTGTCATTTTAGTCCTTCATTTCTCTCCCACTTTGGCTTCTCTGTCTTTGGCCAATCGCACTGTTTTAATAAAGTCTAATGGAAGCTCAAGAAACAATGCCTTATTTTTATATTAATTTCCTTGCAGCCTTGCAGGCTTAACATTTAGTTCAGCAATTTCAGATTATAACCAGTATTTCCATGTTTTAGGACAGTAGCTGTGGATGATTATTTTTCTACACCTATTTACACTTCCTCTACACAATTGTTTGTTTATCTGCATACTCTATTAACACCCCGTTTCATTTTGCAGCAGTATCCTATTTGTTGCCTATCTGCCTTCCAACCCATCACAGATTTTGTTCTCTCATCCCATCCCTCCTTCCCATAACTCTGGGCTTACTTGAAACCTGTATATCTCTAACTCTTTTTCGATTCTAATGTAGGTTCTGAAACTGAAATGTTAACTGTATATTTCTCTTCACATATGCTACTTGCTGAATACTTCTAGAATTTTCTGTCATTTCAGATTTTCCACTTCTATTGTGCTATTGTAATACAGATTTGATTTTATACACATTTTGTCAAAGCTTTCAATCGTCAGAATAATTCTCTTGTTCATTTCTCAGGGCAATGCCTTGAACAATTAAAGTCAGCCTGCCTTGTTTAAAATTTGTCCAAAGCTTGACTGTTAATTGTCAGTCATCATTAATGGGTGCAATCTCCATGACAATGCCTCCACAAATCAACATCCATTTGCCAACCAATCAGCACTCTGCTCTCGTACAGTATAAGTGTTTTCCCTTTAACTGATACGTAAGATGAAAAGAGTCAACAAAATGTGCTTTTTTTCAGCAAGACCCAGGTTCTGCACTACCAAATGCCTCAATTTTGTTGGGTTGAAATATTTGACGGTTCAAATAAGTTTTTAATTCTTAAGTTAGATGGATCATATTGAACTTTGAGCTTTATTTTAGGAGCATAGGAACAGAAGTAGGCTGCTCTACCTGTCAAGCATGTCCTACATTAAATATGACCATGACTGATCAAAGACTTCAATGGCTTTCACTCACTCCATCCCCATAATCCTGTACACCACTGAGAATCAGAAATCTATTGATTTCTATCATAACATATTCAAATACTGAGCTTCAACAAACCCTCAGTGGTAAAGAATTCCAAAGGTTCACAACTGTCTTAGTGAGAAAAAAAATCTCATCTCCGACTTTAGTGGCAACCCCCTTACTTTTAAATTGAGCTCCTTGATTCTAGACTTTTCCCAACCAGGGAAACATCCTATCCCTTTAATTATTTTGTAAGTCTCAATTAGATCACCTCTCATTCTTTGAAACTGGAGAATACAGGCAAGCTTTCCTAATCTCTGTTCATAGGCCATTCCTGCCATCCTAGGTACAAGCCTGGTGAGCCTTAATTGCAGTCCCTCTATGGCAAGACTATCTTTCCTGAGGCAAGGAGCCCAAAACTACACTCTGCTCCAGATGTGATCTAACTAAGCTCCTAAATAATTGAATAAGACTTCACTACTCCTGTACACAAATTCTCTTGCAAAAAGGCCAACATTCCATTAGCCTTCCTAATAGTTTGTTGCGACTGCATGTGAGTTTTGACTTTGTAATTTTGACATAATTCTGCTTTTGAAGCATATATAATGCTCAACTTTTTGTCTCCTCTCTCCTAGTCTCTCTAGCATATTTTGGACTTTCTGCTAGTAACCTTACTTTCTCTTAATTTAAGTACTCCTCAAATTTCCATCCCTGTGACTAACTAGTTTAAACCCATCCCAACAGCATTAGCAAATCTCCCTGTGATGTGATCAGTCCCAGTCCTGTTAAGGTGTAAGGCTTGTACAGGTTCTAACTGCCCAGAACCAGTTTCAATTCCTCAGAAATCTGGTGCCCAATCATCTACACTATTTCTCCAGTCATTTATTCAATTGATCAGTAGCCCTGTTCTTATGCTCACCAGCATATGGCGCTAGCAGTGAATGTGAGATAACTGCTCTTGCGGTCCTGCTTTTTGATTTTCTTCCTAATTCCCTGAAATTCATCTTCAGGAACTTATTACTCTTCCTACCTATGTCACTGATGCCAATGTGAACCATGACTTCTGACTGAACCCTGAACTCCAGAAGAATGTCCTGCAGCCACTCAATGATATCCTTGATCAGGCAGCACACAGTTCTGCAGTCATGTTCACTCGCACAGAAATGGCTGTCTGATTCCCTGACTATGGAATCCCCTGAATATGGAGTTCTCTCTAATGTTTGTCTTACATTCTTCTTCCTCTTCCCCTACTCAGCTAAATGGCCCCTGGTAAGATGGGCTTGACTGTGGCTGCACT
This sequence comes from Ginglymostoma cirratum, assembly GCA_024137785.1. Classification (NCBI taxonomy): domain Eukaryota; kingdom Metazoa; phylum Chordata; class Chondrichthyes; order Orectolobiformes; family Ginglymostomatidae; genus Ginglymostoma; species Ginglymostoma cirratum. The sequence goes on from JAHRHZ010000274.1 coordinate 13,599,434, forward strand.
CTTCTAAGCAATCATTGTCCTCACCATTTTACAAAATACTGATAAGAAATCACAATAAACTCAGGAGACTCTTGCACTATTTGCTTGGTTTTCTTAGACTGTCTGGTAGTCACTCATTCTCTCTATACCTGTATACTTCCACTTTGTGGTATGTCAACATCCCTTTATGTGCCGTTCACATAGTGCTCTACCCTGTGGATGTAAAACAGTGACTCCAGCCACTGTTCAAGTTCCAAAACCCAGAGCTCAAGCTTGTGCAGCACATCCTACAGATGTGTTTGTCTGAAACATGGTACCTCCATGACTTCACTCACACCACAGGATGTACATTCTTGTCCCTTCTGACCTCTCATTCTGTAACATTAAAAACTACTTGTTATCTTTAGAGTAGGTACTATGAGAACTTAACAAACTATTTCTGAAAGAAAGAAAGAAAAAATGTACAGACTTGAACACAAACTAAAATACCAAACATCCACTTTACAGTATGGAAATTCTGACTAAAAACACTTGCCAATCAACTGTTTTCGCTATATTCATAACATCGTATCATCATTGGTCTCAGTACAGGTAGGAATCTTGATCTGCACCTTATTTCCCTTCCGACCCACCTCTTCTCCTGGAGACTTTATATCTTGGAATATACTTTATTTAAAACACTTTTTTTAACCTTTTGCCATAAATTCCCATGTTGACCCAAATTCCCAGTTCCTCACTGTGTCTCAGTCTCACTCAGATGAAATCTTCCTCACTCTAACCATGCAGCTTACCCATTACTGTTTTTTTTTCTGTTCATAACAGTTTTCAATGTACGTGCTAACAAATGATGCATTTTTCCACTTTGATACTAAATATTAGCATTTTGTAATTCATGGGATTTTGATGGCTAATAAACAATGATTTTGATTTGCAGTGTATATTTTAAAAGTGGTTTTGCTGCCAAGATCTTAGCCTACACTTTAAAAGAAATACATTAAAAATAATATATGATTCCCAAAAGAAGGGAATAGGAACACAACAACTGCTAACCAAACCTATAAAGATTTTCAGAGAAGTTTCTCAACTGTGGAATTTACTATCAACACCGAGTTGTTGATTTATTGACAAATTTAAGTAGGGGGGCTTCATAAAGGAGAAATCAATATTGGAGTCAGGTGGGAGGTTGGTGTGAGAGAAGCGTGTGTGGAGTATAATTCTTTTACTCCTGGTTTGAAACATTTGAACTGGTGCACAGCTGGACTTGAAGTATGGCACAAGCAAGCACTTCTGCTGTGGCAGAACTCAAGATAGCATAAAGGGTGGTTCCAATGGAGGTGTGCTACATGCTTAATGACGTGAGCAAAATAAAATTGCACAAGAAAATTCACTAGAGCCCAGAGAGGAATCTTCCATGGAATTCCCCAAAATTGGCACTTAGCCAAATTTTTCCGAGCTAATAAGAGGGTTAAGAATAGAATCATTATATATGTTATATTTAGGAGGCGATATGATCTGATTAGGTAGACAAAGCTGTGGTTTTGAAAAATTGGAAGAAACAAACCATTTGCTGGTCTGAGTAGAAAGGACATCGAGATATGTTGCAGTGCAAATAGGTTATTAAGCACTGGCATATGCAACCTCAAGGAAGTCAGTACTCTGTTAACAATTTGTTTTTGTTTTGGCTTGCAGGCTTTATAAAAGTAACATTCTTTTTAAAAAGCTTGGCTGAACTTTAGAACTTTAGAACTTTAACAATGAGTTCCTTTTATGTATTGTCTTTTAACCAAACTGAAACAGGCAAATTATTGAAGCAGACCAAAATTAAACAACATAAACAAACCAAAGTACTGCAGATGCTGGAACTCTGAAGTAAAACTAGACTGTGATGGAAATAGTCCTCATGTGTTGCAGCATCTGTGGAGGGAGAAACAATGTTAACATATATTTGTGTTTGATATAACTTCTTCAGAACCGAAGAACTTCAGAATTACAGTTCTGTGGAAGAATCAAATATAACTGAAAATGTTAACACTTTTCTCCCTCCACAGATGCTGCCAGATCTGCTGATTGTTTCCAGCACTTTCCTGTTGTGAGTCAACACTTAATAGTCTTGTTTACACATGTTTGTGCATTGAGTGTTGTAATATGTGAAAATGCTGTTTGGCTTCATAGAAGTTGACTTTGTTTTAAAACATGTGCACTTAGTGCAAAATTACTTAACGTAAATTCTGACATTTCAGTTCGTTCAACAGCTAAATTCCACTAGACGCGTCATTTACATTGCCTAATTCGCATGACTGGATCATGGGCTGAATGTTCAAGAGGAAGCAGTAGCTTATAACTTTTTTACTCTTTCATAAGAGATGATTCATATACAGTAGTACATATTATGTGCCAATCTATTTATTTCAATGTAACTTTTATTTTTTATAATACTCGAAAAATCATTTGTTGCCTTTTAATGCATTTCATTTTCATTTTGTCTTCCTCTGTGAACAAATTTGAATATCTGATTATATAAAAGTCATGCTTACTGTAGATGGGTGGTCTGGTAGATTCAGATATTTCAAACTTCGTATACACCAAGCAATTTTTGACTCTCCAACTTTTAAGAGGGGTTTAATTGACTTAAAAGCTATTAAACATACACCCCACTTGCAGTAGAAGTAAGAATTACATCATCCTCTAATTCCAGGAGGAAAACAGGCCACAATAAGGCAGAAAGACTCAAGGCCAGTGGTGGGCTGTCTGACATTCAATTCTTCACCCCTTAGGAGGAGAGGATCCAGACTCTGCCCACTCTGAGCAGCTGACTGATCATATCAAAGCCAACGGACAGGTATTGGAGCCCACCTTCGCTTACTGTTCCGGGATCCTCTGACTGAAGGTTCTTTCTTTTGGCTTGACTGAGGACTGCTGACAACCATAACAAGTTTCCCGGCTTTGTGTCTGTGCTAAGTAGCATGGCAATACAGCTGTACTGTGAGCCTGGTATGTCTGGCTATGGGCCAAGTTGCAAAAAGGCAAGACAGGGCAGCTGTGGGCATCCACGTAGGCTCAAAGTCAGTGAGTGCTTATAGATCAAGTGAGCAGGCTGGAGATGCGCCTGGTCCAGTCCATGAGTTGGGTGTCTGTAGCTTACGTAACGTGTCCTTGCTGTAACTTGATAATGATAGTTGCAGTTGTGCCCCAAAGTGCAGCACTGAAGTGCAGAAACATACCATAATTGGATTGGAGATGTGCCATGAGGGTTCTTAGAGTTAGATACCAATGTCCATGGATATGTGGTAAACTTTGCTGGTGCCCATGGAGAGTTGCATGAGATGTTGGTGCACAGTTTCCACCATGGAGGTCCTTTGGAGTAAGTGGAAAGATGGAGTTGCTAGATATCCGCTCTGACCTCCATGTCAACAATTGTTGATGTCAAGTTTGCTTGTTGCAGATAGTAGGATAGAAAGATGCATATCAATGAGGTGAGATTAACACTTAAGATTACCTACAAACAATAAACTCCCTTCATAGGCAACTCACCGCTGTTTAATGAGAATCTCACCTCCATGTCCAGAACTTAGTTACAAAATGCAATGAGCTGCTTCCGATGTTGTGAAAGGCCTTGTTGGAATTCCCACACAATTCTACCATATTTCTCTCACCGTTCAGGTCCATACAAGATTCAGTCTATGGGTTTTCATTGTAGCTTCCTCTAATTTCTGAAGCTGGGAGGTTCATTGGCCTATTGGCTTTATTGACTGCTCCACTCCGTTGGTTTGACATATTGCCCACTGATCTACAAGGACCATCAATACTCTTCAACTTAATCCTGAGCTACTTCAGCACCATTTATGAATTGCTTAACACATCCACTATTTTCAAAAATTTACATTTATTTCATTTTTTTTTGTTTTTCCAACACTGTCTATACTTTTTCCAACTTATTCTGTAAACATCCTCCACTTTCATGACCACGGTTTGTATCGTATTATTGGTTAGGTCGACCAATTTGTTTCCAACTGCAATTCATGAATGTAAATCTGAAACTGTAATAGTTCCAGCAATGAATCCTGGGGCACAAAATCCATACAGTCCCCATAGCTGGCACAATTAGTCTAAAAATACCTGTTGTTTTCTGCCTTTTAGGCAGAATTTAATTTCTTATCCATTCCCATATTTAACCTGAATTCCCCCACCACTCCCAAATTTGAGTTCACTAAAGACAGATGGAAATACTCAGCAGGTTTGGCAGCATCTTTGGAAACTAAAACAAGTTTCTCTTGCACAACTTTATCAAAAGCCTTTGGAAGTTTGGGTGTACTATGTCATAGGATTCTTATAGTCCAGTTAGATTGCCATTTCCTCAATAATTTTTAGTTCGTCAGCAAGCATCTTGCTTTTTTGAATTCATCTTGACATTTTCTCAAAACCCACTGCACCTCCTAGTTTGGTATTATTTGTAACAGACAGATTGTAAGTTTTAAAACAAAACCTTGTCTCCCTATTCTCACCACCTGTCCATTAGCAGGTTGTTATTTAATTATTCCCTTTTTAAAAAACATCTGAGGCATGATTTTCCCATTCTCTCTGCTTGTAGGCTTGGACAAAGACCACAGCAACACTATGGTAAAATTAAACTGGAAGTAGGGTTTACTTAGTACTCTTAGACATGGAGGAAATCTTGCAACACAGGGAATTGGAACAGTAAAGAGATTATGCAATTAATTATAACTTGAGTAGAAACATAGAAAATAAGAATAGGAATTGTCCATTTGCCCTTCGAGCCTGCTCCACCATTCAATATGATCATAGCTGATGATCCTACTCAGTACTCTAATCCAGCTTTGCCCCACAAACCCTCTGAAACTTTAGCTCTAAGAACGAAGTACAATAACGATGAACAAACAACAAGAGCTGCATACAACAACAATCGAGGAATTCCAGTTTATAACTGTTGTTGCTTTAGAAATGTAATCCAAAAGTCCAAAATTGGAGTTAGCCATCTGAAATTCCTGTGTGCAAATAGATTGATTGGCTAGCCAGCAATCAAGGAATAGTAGGCAGTTTCTTCTCTTTAAAAATCTCTTTGAAAATCTTCCGAGGTCATTTTTCTGAAGTGCGACTTCTACTTCACTGTTTTGACAATAGGAGGTTTTTGCCTGCAGAATGTAAAAATATGGGCTGGTGGCTGAATTTTACAAACCATCGGCCTTTCTTGGTAGCCTGGACTTAAGAGTGTTGATTATGGCCAGTAGATACTGTATGGAGCAGTGCTAGTTATTAATGAGATATGACACAATTTACAATATATGTTAATTTCACAAAAGCACGAATGCCCCAGCTAAAAATAAATCAAACATGGTTGACAAAAGAAGTTAAAGAATGCATTAGGTCAAAGCAAATGACTTTTAAGAATACCAGGAAAAGTCGTGAGCTTGAGAATTAGATGTACAAAAAGAGAATCAATAAAGACATATGAAAAGTAAAAAAATGAAAACAAAGTGACTGGGACAAACTGATAGGGACCGCAGAATTTATTGTGGAGAACCTAAAGTCTCTTTGTGACTATTTCTACAGAAGAAGACACAGAACAATTCTGGAAATATTAAGCAACCAAAGGTCTTGTGAAGCTGGGAAACTAAAAGAAGTTGGTATTGGTAACAAGAGAGTTCTGTAAAGTTAAGTGGATTGAAGATTGATTAATTCATTGGACCAGATGAGCTTCATCCTGGGGTATTAAACGAAGGTTCCATTCTCAATGATACGATAAGATGATTTGATTTAGAAAAGAATGGCAAAGCCGTCAAGGATTTATGAAAGAATACCATGTTTGACAAACTTGTCGGAGCCTTTTGAGGATATTATTTGTAGTGTTGATAAAGTGGATGTGGTGTATTTATATTTTCAGAAGACTTTTGATAATGTCCCATACACAAATAAATTTGGAGCACATGGGTTTGTTGGAAATATGTTAGTATGGACTGAGAATTGTTGAACAGACAGAAAGCAGAGAGTAGAAATAAACAGATAATTTTTCAGGATGGCAGGCTGTTATTAGTGGGGTACTAGGCTGATAGGAATTTATGACAACAGCAGCCAAACCTATAATGCCTGCTTGCTCATCTTTTTCCAGACATACTTTCTATCAAGTTGTTTCGTAATACTTTTGTGACTTTCCCTTAGGTTTCGCCAAGGAATACCTAATTTCCCGGTCAAGCATCCTGCTGTGAATGTACATGAGAACGTATGCAGTTAACATTTTGTTTCTTTTCAAAGCCTCCCCTGATCAATATAACACGGTATGAAACTCAGACCATGATGATACACACTTTATTGCACGGCATAGGTTCATCAATGTGCTGCACTACCTTATATACTTATTTGTATTTTTATGCCCACTTATGTATCAGAGTCAATTAAAGTTGTGTAATAATTGTTGAAAGTTTCTTTGCCAATACTGCTTGAATCATCAGCATTTCTGAAGGCAGTTAAGAATGTTCCTAATACCACAATGTGGTCAGCATAGCAGATTGCAGTGCACTTTGTGGGAGAGGAGAAATCAGGCAGTGAGGAAAGAAGCATAAATTATCAAGTCTTTTCCCACAACCAAAGCTGTGGTACAGGCATCCGTGAAGATTGAGTAGTTCTTTAAATGATTCTTGTATTTTTTCATTGTATTGTTTCATTTGGTGGATGCTATTCAGGCAGAAAATAGGAACTTGTCCTAAAACATTCACTGTTTTGGAAACATAAGGGGTACAGTAGCAGGGTGATTATATTACAAAGCTAATAATCCATAGCCCTGGGCTAATGATTATGTGCTATGTTTCAATCCCAACACCACCAGCCCCCAACCCCCCGCGCCCCCACCCCCCAACAACTGCGGTAGATTTGGAATTTACATTCACTAATTATGACCATGAAATTACTAGATTGTTGTAAAATCCACCTGGTTCACTAAACTGGATATAGGACACTACTGTAAGGAACTCCTGCAGCAATGTTCTGGGGCTTGAGATTGGCTTCCAACACTCAAACCATCATTGTGCTAGGTAAGACATCAGCAGGTAGAGAGTACAGAGCTGAACTCTCCTGATTTTCAATGATCTTGATTTTATTAGGGTTTCTTTTGGTCAAATACTGCCTTGATGTAATGAGCAGTGACTTTCACCTCATCTTTGAAATCCAGGTCTTTTGTCCATGTTTATACTAAGGTTGTAACATGGGACATGAGCATTAGTGAACAAGTTGTTGCAGAGTAATTGCATTGTTGGGCAAATGCTATTCTTGAAGCTGTATATAACAGCTTGGTTATGGTTGCAGCTAGTTCTGGAGCACAAATCTTCAGGCCAGCAGCCAAGACATTATCAGTGCCCATAAGATTTGCTGTATTCAAAATCTTCAGCTATTTCTTTACATCACATGGCATGCATCAAATTACATCACTGTCCTTCACTGTCACTGGTCAAACATCTGGAATTCCCTTTCTAATGGGTCTATGGGTGTATACCTCATAAACTCCAATGGTCCAAGAAAGTAATTCATCCCCGTCTCAAAGGGAACTGGGAATGGGTAATAAATGATGACCTAGCCAATGATGTATAGATCTCATGAGCAAAACACCCAATTAATTGGGTGGCATATTCAGGGATCTGTACTCTTGCAGTCCAGGGATTGGACCACAGTGAGTTCTCAAGGTCTAATGCAAGCAGTTCTTGGATTATGTGCTGATCAGTCAGGGTGGTCTTGTTAACTCATTCTGAGAGGGGTGGGCCACAATTAATTGTGCAGGTTTGGTTGCTGATAGTCTGATGCTTACCAGGAGGCAGTTTTTATTGTCCTGGGGGAAGCAATAAGATCAAGCCTGGGTTGAATCTCAATGTACTGGGTTGCTGATGGAATGGTGGTAGAGCTAAAGGTTAATTCAAAATAGTAGGGAGGGTCCTTGTTGTTAATGTGGGTGGACTAGGAGCTCTCAAAGGGGGATTCAGTTGCGCTGGCCTTTTATGGAGGAAGAGTAAAACTAGCAAGGATGTAGAAACTTCTGGAGTCATGGGCTCTGGGGTAATGTAGACAAATTAATTTGATGTGAAGGGGCTCGCTGAAACAGGGGGAGGCTGTAAGGTCATCAGGGCCACAAGGACAGTAACAGAAAAGGAAACGTGAGGAATGGGGGAAACATCAATGGGTAATCGGTGGAGTCTGCAAGTCATACATGCGAACGCAAAGTCACAACATCACCATATTGAATTGAAAGTCAACTTTCAATAAGCCAATTAGTTCATAAAATGGCTGGAACCGCATACAAAATGGGAAGAGTAAGGTACTTTTTTTTCTGCGTGAACAGTTTGCAACATTCACTTTGACGCCATGGAAATTGCAATAATCATACCTTTACTAATTAAACAGTGCTACCCATCTGCCTTCAATTTTCACTTATTCTGGAAGGCAGTATTTGCCAGAGAATGTAGATAACAAATGATAGCTTCAAGCAATCGTGAGCATTATTATTGTTTCCCACTGATTGTCTCCTTATCAGTAAGCTCAACAAGTTTTATTGTATTAAGGAAATTAAACACTGAGCCTGATGTTCCTGTTTGGCAAGAACTGACAGGCAATGCATAGAAACTGACATAGCCTGGCCAAGATTCCCTGTAATAGTTTATTTCAATGTGCACGTCTCTGAGGTCCACGCAGAGCAGCAGTTTCCTGTGGCAGCACACCAAACAGCATGCGCAGAACCTCTCAGTGGCTGCACAGGCAGCTTAGAAGGAACATTGGGGAGCTGGAGGGACACAGCAGGCCGGACAGCATCAGAGGAGCAGAAAAGTTGTCGTTTCGGGTCGGGGTGAAGGGTCCTGACCCACAACGTCAACTTTCCTGCTCCTCTGATGCTACCTGGCCTGCTGTGTTCCTCCAGCTCTACACTGTGTTATCTCTGACTCCAGCATCGGCAGTTGTTACTATCTCTTGGAAGGAGCATTGATCCTCACACAGAAGAATAAGTATGTACGGTACACTTCATTGTGGCTTATTGGCAGCAGCTTAGTCCAAGAGAAGTGTAGATGCTTTGATTGTTTATTTGGTAACGTTACATAACTTAAAGTTCCTCCTCGAGTCATGATAATGACCTTTTTGGGAAAACTGCATGCTACAATGTGTGAAAGCATTACATCCAGTTTGATTGTTAAGGATGTGTTGATTAGGGAGGCATGGCATATCAGTGGTTAGCACTGCTGCCTCATAGCACCAGGAATAAGGTTTCAATTCCAGCCTTGGGTGACTGTCTGTGTGGAGTTTGCACTTTCTCCCAAGGTCAGTGTGGGTTTCTGCCAGGTTCTCTAGTTTCCTCCCACAGTTGAATGATGTGAAAGTTAGGTGGATTGCCCATGCTGCTTTAAAAAAAAACCCATAGTGAGCAAGGATGTGGAGGTTAAGTGGGATAGCCACGGTTAAAAACCCCATGCAGGGCTACAGGAATGGGGTGGAGGTGTACTGGATTGGACACTTTTTGGAGGTCTGGTGCAGATTCAATGAGCCGAATGGCTTCTTTCTGCACTGTAGGAATTCTATGAAGCTTCAGCAGTTCCTTAAAAAACATTGTGCCGTAGATTTTTCAATAGATTATTTGCTCATTTTTGACTTAACTTTAATTGGTACAATAATTGGGTACAACTGGATATTATCTCAACAACATGTTCCTTAAAAGTTTGGGAGAGTTTGTATTTTTTTTTCTGCTTTTCTTGATCGACTTAACCACACATCAGGGAGAAGTAAATAACTTTACTAAAATATAGTACAGTAATTTATTGTTACGTGTATTTATGAAAAAACAGTATAATGTATATAAAGTTGCCACAATTAATCCAGTTCCATTTTAATTACATAAATTGTAAAAAAAGAAATAACACATACAAAGTTAAGACAAATTTCATTTTATGTTCCAACCACAGCTTCTTGATTTCATAAATGCTCTGGGACACGCCTTACTTTACAGCTCCACAAAACTGTCCCTGAGGCCACAACAGCAAGGAGGAAGCTTGCTGGAGCAGCCCCCGCCACTGCTGACCAGACTCAGAATGTCACCTCTGCCAAGGCTGCCTCATTGTCAATGATACTCCAGCTGCTGCCACAGCCAGGAGACTGTCACAACTCTCGAGGACAGAGGCCCATTCTCAACTTCCAAGGACAGAAGGACCACTCAAATTAATTCCCAAGGATCAAGGGATCATTCATACTGCCACTGTTGGCAGATGCCACCAAAACATCAGAGGAAAAGAACTGACCCCGATCTATTGACACTGGAACAGTTACTCAAGCCACAACCACCATGACCACGAAGAATGAACCGGATCCGCCGCTCAACTGCTCCCATAATCTCTCTCCACCTCCACAGCCACAGAAAGAAGAAAAAATGAATTTGATTCAAAAGTTAAATGAAGGACATTTTTTAAAAATATGCTCAAGCGGTCACAGTTTTGTTACAGATCTTACCACTGTCATTGTACAGCAAGTGCCTAGTCCACATACCTGTTTTATATTTGCCAACAATTTGAAAATATAACTTGCTTTTGAGTGAGATATTAAACTGAGGTCTCCCTGCCTATTCGGGTGGATATCAAAGATCTCATCTTTTCATTTGAGTAAAAGCAGTGAATGATCCTGATGTCCAGAGAACATTAGGTCGTCCTCAAACAATGCCACTAAACCAATCTTACTGTTTAGTTACTGCTTGTGCACAATTTACCTTTTTATTGTCTGGCATACAAATAATACACTTAAAAGTAATTAATTTAACTTTAGGGTGTTTTGAGACATCTTGACCATGTGAAAAGTATTATGTAAATGTAAGCTCTTCCTTAGAGCAAAACATAGAACAGGACAGCACAGGAATAGACCTTTTGGCCCATCGTGTCAATGCTGACCATGATGCAAATCCCATCTGCCTGTACATGGTCTGGATCCCTGTATTCTCTCCCCGTTCATGTGTCTGTCTAAATGTGTCTCAAACTTTGTTATCATATTTGCTTCTACCAGATGCCCTGGCAGCACATTCCAGACACCTACTAATCTCTGTATAAAATCTTACCTTTCACATCTCCTCTGTACTGGCCCCTCCTACCTTCAACCTATGCCCTCTGGTATTTGGCATTTCCACCATGCAAAGACACTCCAACTATCCACCCTATCCATGACCCTCACAACTTTATATACTTCTGTCAGATTGTTGCTCAGCCTCTGACGCTTTTGCGAAAACAATCCAAGTCTGTCTGACCTCTCCTTATTGGCTAACACACTTCAATTCAGGCAACATCATGGGAAACCCATTCTGCACACTCTACATCCTTCCTAAAGTGCGGCAACCAGAACTGCCTGACTAAAGTCTTATACTGTTGCAGTATGACTTGCCAACTTTTAGCTCAGTGCCCCGACTCATGAAGGGATGTCATATGCCCTCTTTACCATCTTATTCACTTGTGTTGCCGCTTTCAGGGAGCTATGCACTCGGACCTCAAGATCCTTCTGCAAAAAAGATTATAAATCCATCTTGTATTCTGCTGTGGTCTTTCTGGATCTTTTTGTTTGAGCCTTTATATTAAATCATAAAATGACGATGGGACAGAAAGAGACCTGTCACGTCCATGCCTGTTTCTTCAACAGCAATTACCTTAGTCCCACTACCACATCCATCCCACACCCATAATCCATCAAATTCTTTCTCTATGAAAGCTTATCCAGTTCCCTTTTGAAAGCCATAAATTAATTTGTCTCTGCCACATGGTAGCCCATTCCAGATCCTAAAAACTTACTGTAAAATAAAAGCTTTTCTCATGTTGCCATGTGTTCTCTCGTCAGTCACTTTAAACCCATGTCTGCTGGTTCTCGAACATTCAACAAATGGGAACAGATTTTCTCTATCTACTCTATTCAGACCCCTCGTAATGTCATACAGCACAGAAACAGATCTTCTGCTCCAACCAGTCCCTGTCGAACATTATTCCAATCTGAACTAGTCCCACCTGCCTGCTCTTGGCCCATATCCCTCCAAACCTTTCCTATTCATGAATAAATGTAATAAAACTACAACAAATCTTTAACTAAGTCTGCAATCCCTGGAGCAGCTGCAAGATCCAATAATTTGGAGTACTTTAAAATTTCCTTCCAATTTTCTTTTTCATAAATGAGAAAATTCTTAGTGTCTCTAATTTATCCTTGGAACCATTTTCATAAATGTTTTCCAAAACCTCCCTTAAGCTTTCACATCCATTCTTGAGACTATTGCTCAGAATTGGACACAACCTCTAATTGAGTTTGAGTATTTTATGAAGGTTCAACATAACTTCCTTGTTTTTGTACTCTATTTTAAAAGCTCTGAATTCCATTTGCCTTTTTATTAAGTTGTTAAATAAAATACAGCGGATGCTGGAAAACTTAAATACAGAGAATGAGTAAGTGCTCAGGTCAGGCATCTGTGGAGAGAGGAACAGAGTTGTTGTTTCAAGTTGGTGACTTTCATCAAATAGATCCAAACAACGCATTTCGAACCATTTTCTCAACCAGTCCTGTATAAAGACCACAGCTTTTTAGTTTTCTTTATTTTTGGATTATGGATGAAAATTGGCAAAGGATACTGCTTTAAACCAAGGAAACTCGGAAAGGAGATGTTTCGGTTTTAAAGCAAGTTACTAGAACTCATTGTGAGTTGTATTTACATTGTCATTGACTGCGAACACAGGATGGTTTGCACCAATGTGCCTGCGCAACTGCTTCAGAGGTCCACTCACACCGATCGGTGGTGAGGCAGGATTGCTGGACTCATCCACATAATGGGCATGTGTTCAGAGCAACTTTTCCAGTAGTAGGCTTGTTAATTGGTTTTTCACTCAAGACTCGATACATGGTTCAAGTGTGTTCAGCATGACAAAAACTATCTGACAGGCTCCTAATCTAGTGGACAGCCTATGTGTGAACAACACAAGAACCGAAAGCTTCCAGACTCTAAAAAGACTGCATCATCTCTCTCCTTGCTGAGAACTAACAAGGAATTGGCAGATAGTTAGCAATTCTGTCTCACCGTTTGCCATAGGTAAACTGTTTCTAACCAGGATTAGGTGATTGAATAATTATTGTGCCAACCTGCATGTTGCCTAATCTTTCCAGCCACTGTGTGGATCTTCAAGCTTCATGCATGGCAGCAGCTGGGAAAACCAGAACTGAATCCATCAGCAGAGTGTCAGCATGCCGATCAGTGTGAGTGGACCTCTGAAGCAGTTGTGCAGGCATATTGGTGCAAACCATCCTGTGTCCTCAGTAAAGCACTGAAGTGAATTAGAAAAAGGAAAATCAGAATTAAGAAGGACTCAAAAGAAGCAAACATTCATCTCATTGAATTCTATGGACTGATGCTAATGAACCGAGATTTTCCTGTCTCTTCACCCATAACATTTTTTTTATCTGTGTCTGTCTCCACATGGGTGTGAGAGTTTAAGATGGGTAGAGTTTAAGTGTTACACTCTGATTTTCTTTTGTTTGCTTGCGGTTAGAACTGATTTGTTTGTTATAAACAATGGCTTCTTGTTATATACAAAAACCCTGGTTGGCTTCCTGTTCTTAGTCTGTAAGACAGATAAATTGTAGATTTTCAGTATTTTGATCAAAAAAGTCAACTCTTCTGACAACTCCAGGATTAGGAGAGCTCAAGTATCAGTGCACTTTTCCAGTGGGTTGTGACATTTACCACTATCAATATGTGTTCACATTTACCCATAGTTTGCTCTGTTTCTGTATTTCCTTTAGAATTGTATCCTTGATTGAATATTGTCTCACCTTGCTCTTCCTAACAAAATGAAATACTTTACATATCAATCTTAATAGTTATTTGTCATCTCATTCCACCAGCCCACCTGTGACTTCTTGAGGTCTATCATTATCCCCCCCAAAACAGTTCACAATATTTCTAATTTTTGAAATGTTGTGATTGTGCTCTTTACATCCTCATTTGTGCCAGTAATATACTTGAAATGAAACAAATAACCCCATTCTCTATCTAGTTTAATGCTGAAAAATAACTGTTCACCACTATCTCTGTTTCCTATCAGTGAGCCAGCTTGGTATCCTTGCTGCCACTTCAATTATTCCAAGAGCATCAACCTTTCTGGCTAGTCAATTATGTAGCAATTTATGAATTCTGATTTGGAAATCCACCGCAAGAAGAACATATAAAGAAAATCAAGTTAGTTTAACACAATTTTCCTTTAACACGTGCACCTTAAGGAGGTTTACTTTAATTAGCCAGCACTCATCCAAGTTCATTATTTCGTCTATTATTTCTGAAAGCTCTTGCGCCACTGAATTGCCTAGCCTGGAGCTGCTGGATTTATCCTTAATTTCACTTTAGTTTTCTTTTTCATCTCTTTTTTTGTCAAAATTGTGACTCATCTTGTGAATTATGAACAACATTTGCAGGAACTATTTTCTCCCTTTTATCAAGTTATATTTCATTCAAAAGGCTCCTTCTAAGTGAACTCAGCCTGATTTAAAGCAGCATCATAGTGGAGAAGCAGACTGGTAAAGATCTGTAACTATAACCCTTTCTCTCTTTGTTTTATCCCACCCAGTGCTTCTCACCATAACTTTGCAGACATCCTAAAGATGGTCTTAATTAAGAAAGGCCAGCTTTAGAAACATGGGCCCCAGAGTGAGTCGATGGCAATCCTTTAGAAGTTTGGTATTAAAAACATAACACTACCATTGGAAACAGAATACTCGCCAATTCATTTTCCTTCTGCTGTAATTGCTTGCATATGTGGTAATTTGTTTCAGAACAAACTGCAAAAACCTGACCTTAACCTAAAATAACAGGTTGAATAGCAGAACCGTCTCTGGTGCACACAGTTGCTTACAGTGTGAAGCTGCTGGTGTTTCTGGGAGAAGTGTATACCTTATTGACCAATCTAAGAATGAACTTTGTTTTGCTCAGTGTTCTTTAAAAACGGTATCTGTTCCAACAAATTTATTTAATGCCTTTATTGACACAAGTTACATAATGAGAAAAGTGTCTGGGTGCCAACGTACACTGTCTGTTACATAGTAAGTGTGTCCGTTTACTGACCCTACAAAACTAT
The DNA here is from genome assembly GCA_024137785.1 of Ginglymostoma cirratum. Classification (NCBI taxonomy): domain Eukaryota; kingdom Metazoa; phylum Chordata; class Chondrichthyes; order Orectolobiformes; family Ginglymostomatidae; genus Ginglymostoma; species Ginglymostoma cirratum. Next base: position 13,614,529 of record JAHRHZ010000274.1, read on the forward strand.
AGCAGTTGTGCATGCATTGTATTAGTATAGAATTTGCAAAGGAAATCGAATGAGTTACAACACAGAAACTTAATGGAAAGATGCAGGTCAAGTTGCGAACTGTTCAATTGAAACAGTGATATGAATGCCAGTGTTGAATGATTACTTCTGATACATTCCTTATATTTTATTTGTGTAATGTTACATGAATGTTTTAAATAACTTTGGGACTGTTGCTTCTTTTCTGATACTGCCCATAAAGTATCAAGTTAATGGGGGAAGGGAGGAACCGAAAACCCAAATTTGTGGGGGGTGTTCGCAGAATTTTACTTGGTTGAGACAGTTAGCATGGGATCCATTGTACTAAGTTGATGAGGGAGGCAGTAAGTCCGTCTAATATGAATTAGGTAAGGTGTTCACGAGATATCAAGTAGTCTCGGGGTTTGGGTGGTGCCGGGGTTAGCTCACTTGGCTTCGGGGTGATGAATTACGACAAATCAACTACCTTCATATAAAACAACGCCGAGAAAGGCACTAATTATAAGAATTATGGAAAAATATGCTGATGCCTCAATTTCACACAGTTGAAGTACCATTAATTTCCAGACAACCGGGCACAATATATTGATTCTAAGTCGATATACGTTAATGTGGTTGAGTCCGTTTTAGAGTTTATAAAATTGAACACTTATGACAATGAATCTTTGCAGATGTGTTCTCCGAGTCTATTTTATGTTTAATCCTAGTAATTTACATTAATTACATGAAAACACTTCTATCTGAAGTGTCTATAATAGCGACAGGGCTATCCCTGAGACCATAACGAAGGACGCTCACATTTTAACTTGTCCGGTTGCTATTTTAAAACTTTGTCCTTACATTCCAGACTTCGAAGAACTGAACGATGTAACCAAGGACGCGTTTGGCACAACAGAAATGCTCATTTCTGCGCTATTTGAACAATTTCCTCTGTGCTTAATACAGTACAACTGATTCATAAACTCTGCTGCTGTCAGCACGGTTGTTCCAGGAGAAGGCTAGATCAACTTGTTTAGACGCTAAAAAAGAAGCGGTGTATACTGTTTTCTTTTCGATCACAGATTTGGACGAAAGTGAAACAATACAAATTGTCAGATTTATTTTTCATGAAATCCTGTTTTGGATTCCATTGTTATCGTTGTGCCATACGGGCTGCTGAGAACACTGAGTGAATGGCCCATGTAGAATAACAGCGTCAACACCATACTCAGAATCCCAGTCACTTATATGGATAGCATTTCATCAGAGCAGCGAAACCGGGAACCATGTGAAACCAATTCTAAGAGTAAATCCTTGTCACAACCAACTCAACACCGAGGTAAAGGCAAGCAGAGATTCCTGTCGACATTGCATGTTTATGATCGGCAGCTTATTACTTGGGGCTGCTAACTTTGCTGCTTGAAATTTCAACAAAGACGTTGGAAAGGCGTCCTTTCCATATACAGTTAAAAGCAGAGAGCTAAACTACCCTTAAAAAATCCTCAGATACAAGCAGAGAGAAAATCGGGAAATCATTTGTAAGCCTTGGGTAGGCAAACAGTGAACAGCACACCCTCGGAGTTTAGTTTGTAGGAAATATTGACTCAGAGCATGGTAAAGGTGACCTTGCTGGGTTGGATGCTGGCGGGAGACTAGGTTTGTTCTGGTTGAGACCCAAGGCGCTGGGCGTGGTTTGAGACAAGATAAAAGTTGGCAAGAGAGAGAGAAAAAAATTGTTTTGCCTCTCACCTCACTGGCTGTTGTTTCCCGCCCACCCGGGAACACGTCTGCTTTATCCGCCCATCAAATCGATATATTTAAGGACCAGTTCAGAAATCGCAACCCACATTCATTGTGAAAAGTGAGCTCTGACCTTACAGAAGAAAATTTTGACTATTTTTCCCCTCGTTGTTTTGCTTGCTCGTTTTCCCTAAGTGCGCTGTCATCATGCGCCTGCTAATGAAGAGTATGTTCACCGCCCCCTTCATGTTAGCAATCCTGTGTCATTTCATCGGCGGCAACCCCTCCTACGGTAAGAAGTGAATAATGGTATTTTAAATCTTTTTTTTCCCTTTTAGAGCACTTTCGACGGCAGGCCGATCATAAACATATGTTGCAATTCTAAAACGATCACGAAGAGTTCACTTCCACCTCTGAAATCAATAAAAAGGTTGATTTGGAAACAGTGTAGCTCCAATGGGGTGAATGGGCAGTTGGAAAAGTCAGCTGTAACAACAAAAAGTAGTGTAAAGTTACTAACTGAAGTCGTTAGGACTGGGCGGGTTAAAAGAAGTTCACAATGTATCTCTGAGTGCAGCGACAACTAGTGTTATGGACAGTTTGATACTACAGTCAAACAGCAGCTCCGTTTGCAACACGTGGGTTGAAATTGTAAAAACATTTTTCAATGAAATGGGCCGTAAACCGTTGCATTAGAAACAGCAAAAATGCCCATCAGAATGTGCGACATCTTACCAGCGTTATTTTAATGAAAGGTTCTCTCCAATCCTTTTAAGGATAGCCCGTCCCTAGATACTGCCCCTAGTTTCAGATGCTGACTGACTTGCTGTGCGTTTTCGGAATGATCTGGTTTTATTTTCTATACGAAAACACGTAGTGGCATTTTCTTTTATTATTTATACTTGGTATTATTAACACTCGGAGACTATAGCAGGGTTTAAAGAATTATTTGTGAAAACATATAAATAAAAGCAAAATACTTCGGATGCTGGAAATTGAAAAAAAGAATATGCTGGAGAAGATTAGCAGTTCTGGTTGTGGAGAGAGAAACCGAGTTAACGTTTGGAGTCTCGTGTAACTTTTAATCAAAACACAGTCCATTACTGTTCGCTTGGAGAGAAGGGCACGTTAGCCGTGTCCGAATGAAGTCCTCACGCTGCTGTTTTGTGTTGAGATTGAAATACGCTGAAGGCTGTTGATGGAATGATTTAATGGAACCAGGTGGGATAGTCGGTTGGTTTGGTGTTTGGTAAGGTTGGATAGATGCGCGGGTGAAGTCCGGGATGTGGAAGTGAAAGGAATCTTCGGGAAAACTGGCGGAGATTTCGCAAGGATAGGGGAATCTTACACCAAATACTATCAGTGGGGGCTTACAGAGGGTAGTGAACGCTAAGGGTTAGACTGTGAGACTGAAGTGAATGATAAATGCCAAAAGCGTCTCAGCCGTTCATTTTTCTAACAGCACATTCCTTGTGAGTTTGAAAGGGACCCAGCAGGAGCCCGTTTGTCTTGAGAAGTTACAGGGGGGGCAGATAGTAAAGGCTTGTATCAGAGATAAAAGGTACTGCAGATGCTGGAGTTTCCGAGATAACAAGCATGGGGCTGGATGAACACAGCAGGTCAAGCAGCATCATAGGAGCAGGATGCTGCTTGACCTGCTGTGTTCAT
>JAHRHZ010000274.1:13622933-13671616 GCA_024137785.1 Ginglymostoma cirratum
TCTGATGAAGGGTTTAGGCCCGAAACGTCAAGTTTTCCTGCTCCTATGATGCTGCTTGACCTGCTGTGTTCATCCAGCCCCATGCTTGTTATCTCTTTAAAACAAACTTTATGTGTTCTTTCAGAGAAGGAGCTTCAATGTGTTTTCATATTCCTTTTATTTATTATGTGCTAAATCATTGGCTATAATATTAGCTTCTTTTCTGGTTGAGTACCTGCCTCGGAATTAGAACTCAGCCTCAATTTGATGAAATGAGTAGCAGGTTTTTGAATGTTGCCTGGAATTGAGAGATTGCAATGAATTTTCAGTCCTTACAGTAACTCCTATCTGTTCAATCAAATAAAGAATTCACATAGAACCCAAGTAAATATTGTGTATCAATGTAAGGCTATTCCTTGCAGGTAATCTCTCATCACTTACATGTCATAGGTTCTAAGTTCATATTTAAGTCAAGGCATTGTACACAGTAAATTGGCACAGTAGATCATTATGATCAAAGGTGACGAATTATCCTTCCAGTTGTGGAAATCAGTGTTTGAGATGAAATGAGCAGTATGGCTTTCCTTACTCTGTGGAAATACTGGCCTGAACAAAATGCTTTCATTCATGTAGTTAGATCTTTATCCACATTTGTCATCTTCACCAACGTCCTTATGCATGCAGTCAATGAAGTCTATTGCACTGTTTACTTCTTTTTCCATCATTTTAGTCTTCGTTCATAGACGGATGCACTTTTCATGAGCAAACTAATTCTAATATACATCAATTCCCCAACTTTCTTAATTTAAGTTCATATGAGTTGCTTTATTCAGTATTAACTCATAAATACTTTTTTCTAATTCACTCATGGGATGTGAGCAGAGCTGGCTGGATTAGCATTTATTGTCTGTCCCTATTTGCCCTTGAGAAGGTGGTAGTGAGCTGTTTTCTTGAGCTGCTGCAGTCCACGTGTTGTAGGTAGATCCACAGTGCCATTAGGGAACAAAGTCCAGGATTTTGACCCAGTGACTCTGTGGCAATGGCGATATATTTAAGTCAGGATGGTGAATGGCTTGAAGGAGAAATTGAAGGTGCTGATGTCCCTGTGTACCTGCTGTCGTTGTCCATCTAGGCAGTAGTAGGTGTGAGTTTGGAAGGCGATGTCTCAGGATCTTTGGTGAATTTCTGTAGTTCATCTTGTAGATGGTACCCACTGCTGCTATTGAGCATTGGTGGTGAAGTGAGAAGAAGTTTGTGGATGTGATGCCAATCAATCAGGCTGCTTTGTCCTGGATGATGTCAAGCTTCATGAGTGTTGTTGGAGCTGCACTCATGCAAGTGGAGAGCATTCCATCACACTGACCTGTGCTTTGTAGACATTGGACAGGTTTTAGGGAGTCAGGAGGTGAGTTAGACTCTAGCCTAGCCTCTGACCTGCCCTTGTAGCCATTGTATTTATATGGCTAGTTTAGATCAGTTTCTGGTATATGGTATCCCCAGAAGGTTGACAGTGGATGATTCAGTGATAGTAATGCTATTGAATGTCAAGGGGCGCTAGTTAGATTATCTTTTATTGTGACCTTTTTTAACCTTGTTAGGTTGATGCCAGTGTTGTAGCTGTAGTGGAATTATTTGGCTAGGGATTAGCAAGCTATGTAGCATAAGTCTTCAGTACTATTGCTGGAATGTTGTCAGGGCCCATAGCCTTTGCAGTATCCAATGCCTTCATCTATTTCTGTTAATCATGAAGAGTCAATCAAATTGACTGAATACTGGCATCTGTGATGCGGGGGCCTCTGGAGGAGGCCTGAGATGGATCAACTACTCAGCACTTCTGGCTGAAGATCGCTTAATGTTTCAGCATTGTCTTTTACACTGATGTGCTAGGCTCCCCTATCATTGAAGATGGGGATATTTGGGGAGCCTCCTCCTCGAGTGAGTTGTTAAATTGTCACCAACAATCACAACTGGATTAGGCAGGACTACAGAACTTGAATCTGCTCATCGCTTGATACTATGCTCTTTCGCATGCAAGTAGTCCTACTTTGTAGCTTCACCAGGTTGACAGCTAATTTTTAGGTATGTTGGGCACCCCTGGTATGCCCTCCTGCACTCTTCGTTGAATCAGAGTTGATCCTATAGCTCGAAGACATTGGTAAAGTGGAGGAAGTGTCGGGCCCTGAAGTTGCAGATTGTATTGGATTATGGTTCTGCTGCTGCTGATAGCCCAGAGGGCCTCATGTTTTTTACCTCTTGTTGGTGACCTCACCGCCAGCCTCTGACCCAGTCTAGCAGATATGTCCTTTGGGACCCGACCAGATCAATCAGCAGTGTTGCTGCCCAGCCACTCTTGATTGTGGACATTGAAATCCCCCACCAAGAGTACGATCTGTGCCCATGCCACCCTCTTCAAGTGTTGCTGAACACAGAGGAGCACTGATTCATCAGCCAAAGGAGGACAGCAGGAGGTGAGCAGTAGGAGGTTTCTATCCACAGGTTTGCCTTGACACCATGAGACACCTGATGTCTGGAGTCAGTGTTCAAAACTCCTTGGGAAATTCTTTCCTGATTGTTTACCACAGTGTCACCACCTCTGCTGAGCCTGTTCTGCTGGTGGGACAGGAATATCCAGAACTGTTGAAAGCGACGTCTGGGATACTGTCTCTAAAATGATATGATTCCATGAGTATGACTATGTCAGAGATTCTGTGAGAATGTTCTCCAAATTTTAGCACTAGTCCCCAAACGTTACTGAGGAGGACTTTGCAGAGTCAACAGGCCTGTTTATGCCATTGTTGTTTCTGATGCCTAGGTTACAGATGGTCCATCCGGTTTCATTTCCTCTTTGAGGCTTGCTTTTTATTCATTCACAGATTATGGGCATCGCTGGCTAGGCCAGTATTTTTATTGCCTATCCCTAACTGCCCAGAAAACAGTTAACTTTATAGCAATTGCTACAACTGAGTGGTGTGTTATGTAATTTCAGATACAGTTAAGAGTCAACCACACTGCTGTGTGTCTGGAGTCATTCCCTAAAGGGCATTAGTGAACTGGATGATTTATTCCCCACAATCACCATTAGACTCTGAATTCCAGATTGAATTTAAATTCTACCAACTGCTGTGGTGTGATTTCACATGGAGTCCCTGAAACCTTACCTGGCTATCTGGATTAACAATGCAGTGACATACCATTAGGATGATACCTCTCTCAATGTTATTGTGTATCATTAAGGGATACATGGTATTATCACATTCCTCTTTCTTTCCAAAGATGAATGGGAAAATAATCTATTTCTAGACAAGTGCATACAGACTGAAATGACTTTGTAGCATTTATTGAAAGTTGTAACAGTACAAAGAAACTGAAAGACACAATTATCAAACTACGACACATACATTAACTGTTCCATAATTAACAAGTCTGAAATCCTTTTGTTTTTTAATTATAAAACTTTAAAAAAAAACGAATAATCTCAATTTTTTTGTCACGATTTATGATGTATTTATAAAATGCTACCTGAGCTGGATTATTAGAGAACGATAAAGAACATCAGTAAAATCATGCTTTAAACAGCCAGTACAGTGACACAGCACAATGGTGCTCTGGTATACAATGTAAAGGGATGTTGTGACGCAGATTCATAACTGCTGTTATTGATTTTTAGATTTGTTAATTAAGGAAGGGAGAATTTTGGTGGGATCAAGAAGGTATTTTACAATTTTAGAATTTTAAGAATGTAATTGTATGTTGAAAAAAATCAGTGAAAACAAATGTCTTTGAAATTTCTCATCTATGTTTTATTTGTTATGGTTCCTTCAGCTGGGGTATGTTGGCTCCAACAAGGAAGAAATGGAAAATGCCAGGCTTTATCCATGACACGGATTGATCGAGAGGAGTGTTGCAGCAGTGGAAGTGCTCAAGCTGCTTGGACAAGCCATGATATACCAGAGAATGATATTTTAAAACTTATAATTCTTGGTGGAATTAATTGTTTCCCTTGCCACAGTAAGTATACAGCAATAATAATAACTGATATTTATGCATCATACTTTGGACAAGAAAAGATCTTAAGGTGTTTCACATAAACCAAATAAAACAGAGTATGATGCTGAGAAGGATGACCAGAACAAAAAAACAGTGAAACTTGCAAATAACACATATTGGTCTGAGATAACAAGCATGGGGCTGGATGAACACAGCAGGTCAAGCAGCATCACAGGAGCAGGAAAACTTGACATTTCGGGCCTAAACCCTTCATCAGAAAAACCCTTCATCACTCTTCCGTACCTACACTGGCCCTAAACCCCACCTCTTCCTCCGTTACATTCCTGTGATGCTGCTTGACCTGCTGTGTTCATCCAGCCCCATGCTTGTTATCTCGGATTCTCCAGCATCTGCAGTACCTTTTATCTCTGATACATATTGGTCTGACTTGTTTTGTATACTCAGAATAGTGCTCCAGTATGACCTGTATGTTCATTTCCAAATATCATTGTTTTTACTGATTTTTCCTTCTGAAGATTAAGTTTTAAGGTGTATCTTTAAATGAATGAAGTGAGAAGGAGAAACAGAGAGGCATAGTAAGAACATTCACACACTTAGGACTGAGACAACTGAAGGTATAGCCATCAATGATGGTGCAATTAAAGCAGGGTTCCATAGAAGGTTAGCATTGGAGAAACACAGATACCATGGAAGGTTTATGGCTGGTAAAGATTACAGAGATGGGGAGAGATGAGGTCATGGAGAAATTTGAAAGCAAGGATGAAGATGTGTAACAACCATGATAAATCAGGTACACTGAAATAGCATGTTGCAGTAACAATGTTCAGAAATGGATCACTATGAACCTTTCATATGACTGCTTCAATTCATAATGTCTCCCTACCTATGCCCATGTTAATTGAGCTATGCCTGATTGCAATGACAATAACTTTCCCTGTAATTTAATTTTGTTGCAGACAGCCTGACCGTCTTTTTTTTTGTATAGCTATGCATTTATGTTACCTCTCATGAAACAACTTGTGAATAGCTCATACCGTACCTTCCAAGTGGCTCAGAGGGAACCTCAGAGGTATATCTGATCCTGGCTAACCTTCCCACCTTGAGCTCAGTTATAGAAAGGACCCATGCCTGGAGCTGAAATTTAAATGAAGCAAACATCACATGAGAGTCACAGCTTGGTATTACAGGCAGCTTTTGGTTGGAATTTTTACTTTATTTATATGTTCCCTTCTTTTCAGTCTACTAAAAACTGTGAGTGATTATATTTATTCCAATTGCCATAAAAAAAATTAGGGTACTTCACAAACATTTAGAGGTGGCTGGGTGGCTGGGCTGAACAAATGTTAAAGATTACAAAAGGTGGAAAATTTATTTTCACGTTTTGCTTCAAAAATTGATGTTATGCCTGGGGTAATAACAGGTTTAGTTTTCACCAACCATCAAAAATTTGAAAAGGGAACCACAACGACCCACTAAAAGTGTAGTCGACGGTGAGCTGTGAATTTAGGCCATTCTCCCCTTGCCTTGAGAGACAAAACTCTGATAAACATTATTGACAAAAAAACCAAATTGTACTGGTAGCTAAATTAATTTTGAAAATGTCTTCCTTCTAACTGACAACATGTGTAGAAAATTATCTCAGAAAAGCAAACAATCTAGTTCTAAATCCTTCTTTGGACCTGAGTCACTGTCTAGTGAATAAAATGTATACATAGGAACATATTCTGTTGCGTGGAATAGTGGCTTAGCCATAAGAAACATTTGCAATTTTTCTCGACGTTCTGTATGTTATAAAGCTGCTTTTCACTCCTATTTATATTTCAAGTAGAAAAGAGTACACAAACATTTAGATAAAGTGGCAAGAGTAAGATGTATTTTTGCCAAAACTTTTAAAACAGTGTACACATGACATATTGTGATAGTGAATCATCTCCTTTCATCGATCCTTCGTTCTAGTCTTTTGTTATTGTTTCAATTTGTTTTGTCGTTTTGGCATCATTTTTGAGTGGAATATTAGTTTTAAGACACTGTCTTTGGAGCCAGTCCACAGGTCCCAAGGCTGAAATTGCTACAACTTTGTATTTTGTTGCAGGGGCCAGCCCAGACCCATATTTGAAATTGTGATTGCTTTCTCATTTCTACAGTTGTCTCTGTGTAGACTTTATTTTCCATGAAATTTGGCCGAGAGTTCTGAGGGCATATCCCATCCTTTACAAAATTCTTTGCAACAACTTCATCAGCACATTGCTTACCTTGGAACATTATTAACCATTTACCATTTCTATCACTTCAAGAACTGCCTGCTGACAAAATGGGGCTATAGTTTGTTTTTACAGTGAAGTGTATGAATGGTTTATTTGCCTCGATGCATATGCCATTAGGAGTGCTGTTACAATATTTTTACTCTATTGAAGTTGTTTTTCTTAAAGCACAGTAAAGTTGAATAAATATTAGAATCAAGCACTGCTTGATCAGGACTACGGGGCAAGTTGTTTGATCTAAGGACTGCTCGGAGTCTGCATCTGCAGTGAGTTAAGTTCTGTAATAGCACGCTGCTGTTGTCATATGGTTCTTGTAAAATGTAGTAATAGAGATTTTATTGAGAAGATTTCATCCTTGCCTGAGGAGTAAACCTGAGGAGTAGTAGTATCAGCCCCAAGTCATTGGACCACCAGAGAACTTGCCCACACATTTTTAACAATTAATTTCAAAGGCAAAGTTGAATACGGTTTCAAAGGGCTTAAAAGAGCAGGCAAATACATTATATTATGATGTAAGTTATTTTATGGTAACATGAAAGAGCCTTACCTACCCCCAGCGAGCATCATACTAGTGTCTGATCACTGAATACTGGCCTGACAACCAACAAAGTATTTACATCTATTGGGAGTGGAGTTGTGACCCTCCTACTCTCCCAGTAATATCTCCAGTCACAATGGATCAAGCTGGTTGCCACTGTTAAGACTAATGAGCTAGCTACATATAAAGTTGCATAAGTAACTCAGAGCATGATCTATTGGGTTTAGAAAGCAATGGAAAAGGTGAGTTGCCTTCACCAACAAAAAGAATAGGAAATTAACAACATATGAACTTCCACAGTTTACTGCTGTTTCAAACAGCGCTAACCACTGCGTTAATGTAAGACATTACAACATGATTTATACAATTCCAACTGAATGTTTCTCAAGAAATTCTAATATTGTACACTCAGATTAACTACAAGAGCCTTGACACTTCAAAATTTTCAGAGAAAATTAATATTTAAGGGTTACTTTGCTGTGTTTTAAAAGTTGAGAAATTAGATCCTTTGTATCTTAATACCGTTGGAAACAGAATAAAACTTGTTTCTCCTTGGATAAATTCCAGATATCTAGTAACAAATCATGATAAGTAACAAAAAATAATTCTTGACCCCACCTCAAGCCCTTTCCTTGAAAATTCTATGTACAATTTTCCTTACCATAAATGTATATGGTCTCTGTAAGGAAATTTCTCCCAAGTTTTTGTCTTCATCCTGATTTCCAGGGTCACTCACTTCCTGATTTTATTATTTATCCATTGGAATGTGGGCATCACTGGTAGGCCAATATTTATTGTCCATCCCTAATTGATCCTTGATCTGACCACATTTAGAGTGTAGTCAAGAATTAGTGACATTGCTGAGGATCTGGAGTCACACGTAAGCCAGACCAGGGTAAAAATGACAGATTTCCTTCTCTAAAGGACACTCGGTGAACCAAATTGGTTTTTGGTAACAATCGACAGGTTACATGGTGGCCATTAGACCAACATTTTATTGAATTCATATTTGACCATCCATCCTGGTGGGATTCAAGCCCATGACCTCAGAACATAACCTGAGTTCTGGATTCTTTCAATGATGTTACCACAGCACCACTATCTCCCTTTATAGGCCACATTATGCATCTTCCACTGATTGTTCTCCACAGTATGATACCTCTGCAGTGGCAGGTGCTCAGGAATCACATTCATAAAGTATTTCATAACTACTTATTTTCTTCTAAAAATTTCATTGTCCTTAGACAGATATATATTAAGCTTTTTGGGTGAAAGATATCTGATCTGTGTAGTACCAGCTCACAATGCTCAGTGACTATTTTACACAGCTTATATTCTAGGGGAAAAGGAAACTTCCGTGATGAATATTATTTGTGGCAAGCTGATTTTGTGCTCCCATCTTTTCTTCCACATCTGATAGGCCTCATTTAAAAATTGCTTACTGTTGCATTAAGCCATGCTTAGTCATGACTCAGCATTTTTAAGATGCTCCCCTCCATCAAACTTTTCTCCATTGAAACAAATGGAACACTCTTAAAAGTCTTTCCTCAAAACATTTTCACTATGACAGAGAGACTTTCCATTATGGCCATGATGTGGAGAGGCTGATATTGGACTGGGGTGGACAAAGTCAGAAGTCACGCAATACCAGGTTATATTCCAACAGGTTTATTTGAAATCACAAGCTTTTGGAGTGCTGCTCCTTCGTCAGGTGCTCTGAAAGCTTGTGATTTCAAATAAACCTGTTGGACTATACCTTGGTTCGTGTGGCTTCTGACTTTTTCCATTAAGGTAAAAGTGTTTGAAAATAGGAAGTCCTGCTGCCAAACACAGCACTTGCTGTGGGATATGGGATGTTTCTCATGCATTTTGCAGACAGTTACCTACAAAGAAAATCAGCAGCAATCTCCACTTCCGGATAAATTCAGTGAGGACTGATGTATGTGGTTAAATTAATGGCAATTAATCACACTGGTAGTCTAAGGGCATTGAGCTGCAAATTATTGCGTATTATTTTAACCTTGTTCCCTTCAGAACCGTTTACAATTTGGGTTGCCAAGAGACAACATGACTTATTTCCACAGATTTAATTCTCATTAGACTTGAGCACAGCTGGGATAGTGGACTGTCATCATTCTGATTCTCTGGTCTGAGCGTGCAGCCACTGATAGGAAAGAAACCTTGCAATTTTAGCTCTGCAAATTTCAAAAAAAGCATTGATGCTTTGACTAGGATTAGAGATAAATATCAATAATAATTGCAGTAGTTAGAAATCTATGGCATGGATTTTTATCCGTGCATCAGATGTACACAGTGCCAGATTTCACAACATATAAAAATGTCTGCGAACATATTAGAGCTTCATTCTGGGGTTTCCTGGGAATCGGGCCAAACAACACCAAGATGGCAGCAGAGGATGCCAGGCACAGTGCTGGCTAGGTGGAAGTTCTGGCACTGTATTGATGTTTTTGAAAAAGTAAAATCTAAAACTGCCCTCCAGCTCTAACCTCTTCCTTCCCCTTCATTCCCTCATCACTCCCTATGCCCATCCGTGCCAATCTATGCTATCTCATTCCCGTACACACCCCCACAACCCATTGTACCTCTCCACCACCTCCCTGCCCATCAATAACCAATTTTGGGTGGAGTAAAAACCTTTGATTTATTTCTTACCTCCTCTCTGAATATAGATTACAATTGGTATGCTTTCAAAGCCTTCTCTTACTAATATCTTCACCTGTTTACCTAAGGTATGATGATGAAACCACTTTTATTTAAGACTTGGATTAATATGATTTATTATCGATTATATTAAACAATACAAACAGGTCATACTGAAAACTTAACTGAATTGCACGTAATTTTGTTGATTTTTTTTTTAAATCCCTTAAGAATGAGATGTTGGCATCTCTGGCAAAACCACTTTTGTTGCCCATTTTTTACTGCCCTTAAACTTAGTGACCTCCCGCACCTTTTCAGAGAGCAAGTAAGCATCAAACATATTGTTTTTGGTCTGAAGTCACAAGTCGGCCAACCCATGTAAAAATGGACATTTGTGAGCAAGATTGGTTTTTATGACATTTGACAATAGCTTTGGGGGCATGGGTTACCCCAGTTGGCTGGGCAGCTGATTTTAAATATAGCATAATGCCAACAGTGTGGGTTTAATTCCCGCACAGTTGAGGTTACCCTGACAACTGTCCTTCTCAACCTCCCTCCTCACCTAAAGTGCAATGACCCTCAGGTTACAACCACCAGCAATCATCTCTCTCTAATGAGAGAGCAACTGTATGGTCCAAAAGGACCATGGAGATTTTACCTTTACAATGGTCACCATTACTGAGATTAGCTTGCCATTCTAGATTAATTGCCATGGTGGGATTTGAACATTAATTCAGGTCTTCAGGGCTACTGGTCCAGTGGCATTACCACCCTGCCACCTTGACCCTGTAATGGCTCCCATGTATTTCTCTCATTGCTGTGTACAGTGGCACATTTATATTTAATCAAGATATATTTTAGCTTTGGTTCTGCATTATTTATTTTCAACAACAAAAACTCACATTTATATGGCACCATCAGTGTAGGAAAAGCAACTTGAATTTCTTCACAGATGCATTAACAGCAAAATTGGACTAGGAGCTATTAGGAAAAGCTTGGACAAACAGATAGGTTGTCAGGAGTAACTTAAAGGAGACAAAGGTTTAGTGACAGAATTCTAGAGCTTAGGACCCAAGTAGTTAGAATCATAGAATCCCTATAGTCTTGGAAGCAGGCCATTCGGCCCATCGAGTCTACGCTGACTCTCCAAAGAGCATCCCATCACATAAACCCACACTACTACACTATCCCCATAACCCCGCATTTTCCATGGCTAATCCATCTGACCTAGGGATCCCTGATAATAGGTGAATGAGTGCTTATGTGCGTGAGGATACAGGCAGCTGAGATTTTGATATGCTCAAATTTACAATGGGTGGAATATTGGGACCCCAGCCAGGAAAGCATTGGAATAAACATCAAGTCCTTTCAGCGAGTGCTATATTACAGTACAGAAAATGATTGACACTTGTAGTGCTCTCAGTTGCCAGAACAAACTGTATGGGAAAATAAGCTATACTGGAAACAAAATTATGTCACTATATTCAGGCTGCCAGTATTGGCAGTAACTTCAAGGTACAGTTTTCTTTCAGAATTTATAGCTTCAATGTTTGGTTGTAGCACCGGCACGTTTATTTCAATCTCACTAATGATTGCTTTCAAAAGTGCTGCCAACGTCAATACAGGTTACTCTGAACAACAGTAAGGATTTATGATGAAGCAAGGGCTACGTCCTTATAAAGGAATGTTGAATTATTTTAATTATTTAAGATGTCAATTTGAGAAATAGTCACAATTTGGGAGCGTTTATGAGTGATAAAGATTTATGGTATTCGAATTATATGCATCATTTTGATTAGGAAAGCAGTCACCTTTTGTTAAGTAAAGATATCATTATGTGCATAATTACATAACAGAACACAATAGGTCCTTTATTCCTTTTGTGTTTTTCTGAAATTTGAATAGAGAACTTTGGCAGCAGCATATCCTGTGAGATATCTTGTTGAAAACAGTTCTGTGAAAAGGTTGGCCTTACTATTACCAATAGTATCATATTGCTCTCAAGTTCCCAACTAACGTACAAACGTGCAGGTAATCAGCCAGCCATTCACGCACAGATGTTATCACCTGATAAAACTAGCACTGTTTTCAACATATCATCATACAGATCTACCTGTCTAACTGTTACATGGATGTTTTAGGAAGTCTTAGAATATCATCCTGTTTGGCCTGTTCTACACAAGAAAGAAACAAAAGAAAGATATAGTCTATATTTATCAAAATTGGATCTCAGGAAGAAGAAACACAATTGAACTGTTTTTGTTCATGAAATTACAGATAGTTTAAAATGGGCACAGTGTTGCTATTCAGTTTGAATGTTTACCAATGAAATTTTACACCATTGCCAAGTTGACAGATCAGTATTATTACTTTATTACGGTCTATCTTTCATTTGTTACTTTAGAATCTTGTGAGGGTGTGGATTGTGGACCTGGGAAGATTTGCAAAATGAATAAGTATAACAAGCCAACATGCATCTGTGCACCTGACTGTTCCAATGTCACAAAGAAAGTACCTGTGTGTGGAACTGATGGTAAAGTCTACAAGGATGAATGTGCTCTCCTTTTGGCAAAGTGCAGAGGACTGCCAGAACTAGAAGTGCAGTATCAAGGAGAATGCAAAAGTAAGTTTTTATTTCATTCCCCCTGCAGATTTTAGATGTTTTTCTCCCACTATTTCAGGTAATTTCCTTGGACCCTGTACTGTTCTGTTAATACTATTCCCCTATCACACGGACAGCGTGGAAGGATCAGGGAAGTCAATAGACATTGTGCTTGCTCTGTATTGACTGAGAAAGGTTGGGTTTAATCTATATTATTTATATATATGTGTGTCTTGAAATGAATTACCTACAGTATACCATACAAAACCATACAAATATGTATTAGGGTTTATACCGATTTTGTATCATGGACTATTTTTCATCCATGTACGAGATAAAATAAATGAAGGGAAAAAGAATTTCTCAGTGTAACAAACAGTAAACACGTTTGCAAAGCATATCTGTACAGTTTCTTCACATTTAGTGCACAGAAAAGCTTCATTCTATGCTAGTTTAGAAAAGAAATGTGTAAATGGCAAGAGGAATAATTTAGCATATATGATGTTATTTTGCGATCTGTGTTCTTGCGAGGCATAAGAAAGAATATAAAAGCATAGGGACAAGCTGCAGAATTGGCAATTCAGCCCCTCAAACCTGTTCTGCCATTTAATAAGATCATGACTGATCTCATCTTGACCTCAACTCCACTTTCCTGTCCACTCTCCATAACCCTTTAACCCATTGCTATTTGAAAATCTGTCTGTCTCCTCCTTAAATTTATTCAACATCCACCACACTCTGGGGTAATAAAACCATATGAAATATGAACAGGAAAAGACCATTCGGCTTCTCCAGCATTCTCTGCCATTCAATCGGACCTTGGCAGATCCGACATTCCTCCCATCCACTTTCCTGCCATTTTCTCATAACCCTTGATTCCGTGACGCATCAACAATCTATCTCAGAGTCCTCACAAGGACTCTGGCCCAACAGCTCTCTGTGGCAAGGGGTTCCAAAGTCACTGATTGAAGAAATTCCTCCTCATCTCAGTCTTAAACTGGCTCCCCTTTATTCTGAAATATGCCCTCTGGTCCTATACTCTCCCAAGAGGGGAAATAGCATGTCAGCATTTATCCTGTCAAGCACCTTAAGAATCCTATATGTTTCGGTGAGATCACCTCTGATTCTACTAAGCTCCAGTGAGTAGAGTCCAGCCTGTTTAGGCTTTGCTCATAAGCCAACCCCTCCATACCAGGGAGAATCCCAGTGAAGCTTCTCTTTCTTAAAGAAGGGGACCAAAATTGCTTGCAGTACTCCAGATATGGCCTCAACAGCACCTTGCACAGTTGCAGTAAGACTTTCCTATTTTCATACTCCAATTCATTTGAAATAAGAGCAAATAGTCCATGGCCTTTCTGATTACTGCTGAACCTCTGTGCTAGATTTCTGTGTTTCATACACAGTTGCCCCCAAGACCCTTTATGGTGTAGCTAACTGCACTTATTCTCCATTTAAATAATATTCTGTTCTTTTGTTCTCCCATCTAAAATGAACACTCTCACACTTTCCAACATTATAGTCCATTTTCTAACTTTTTGCCGACTTTCTTAACCACTCCCTATCTTTCTGTAAGCTGTTTGTATCCTCTCACAATGTGTCTTTCCGTTTATTTTTGTGTTGTCTGCAAATTTGGTTGCAGGACATTAACTTCCTTCCTCAAAGTCATTATTATCTATGGTAAACAGTTGCAGTCCCAACGTTGATCCTGGTGGATCCCCACTGGTCACAGACCACCTGTAGTGATTGCAATGGGATCAGGCAGTTGGACGTCATAGAATATGAGTTCCCTGACTGGGGCTCTTAATCTGGCCCAATCAGGGAATCCTGGCTGACAGATAAAAAGTGGTGTATCTGGTAATCTGAGGACTGACTCTGAAGAGGCAGTACTAAAGTCAAGGACTTTCATGCGTAAATAAAGGATGACTTGGTGACAGGATACAGGTCTCTATGGGAAGTTATTTCACTGGCGACAACAGTAAAGCATGTTCTTAAAGAAACTCGCTTGCAACAATCGTTTTTGAGTTATAGAGTCATAGAGTCATTTTACATGGAAACAGACCCTTTGGTCCAATTTGTTCACACTGACCAGATATCTCAATCTGACCAAGTCCGATTTGCCAGCATTTGACCCATATCCCTCTAAACTCTTCCTATTCATATACCCATCCAGATGCCTTTTAAATGTTGTAATTGTACCAACCTCCACCACTTCCTCCGGCAGCTCATTCCATTCACGGACCACCCTCTGCAGGAAAAAGTTACCCCTCAGGTCCTTTTCAAATCTTTCCCCTCTGACCTTAAACCTGTGCCCTATAGTTTTGGACTCCCCCACCCTAGCAAAAAGGCCTTGGCTATTTACCCTATCCATGCCTCTCATGATTTTTTTTTTAATTCCACATTAAATACCTGGAAGTCTTACAGGAAGGTCTAGGGGCTATCAGAAAAGCTAAGGCCACCTTACATATTGACCAGGAAGCATTTCAGTGACTCTGCAAGCCTCGCCCAGTGCCATTTGCCTTAAAGGCAAATGTAGAGGCAGAAATCAGAAAGCTGGAATCATCAAAGCAGTCCAGTTTGCAGAATGGGCAGCACTGCTTGTACTGATTGTGAAGCCCGACAGATCGTTTCACCTTTATGGGAATTATAAAACAAACAGTAAACCACTTTTTGCAGGTGGATAAATAGCTATTTCCCTGGATAGAGGATTTACATGCAAAGCTGGCACAGGTGCTGTCTTTCACAAAGCTAGATATTCTAATGCTAGGATTCTAATGCAGAGCATAAATACGCCCAGATAGAGAAAGAAAGATTGCGGTCCTATTTGAAATCAGGAAGTTCCACCAATACGTTTACGGATGAAAATTTGTGATAGTAACAGACCACAAACCCCTGTTGGTCCGCTTAAAGAGGACAGGCAGTGCCACCCATAGTTTCAGGCTGCTTTCAGTAGTGTACTGTAATACTAAGCGCTTATATTTATAAGTTAGAACACCACCTAGGAGGTCGAATACCAAACATGGATGCGTTGAGCTGTCTCCCATAAGCAATACACCGCTGATGGTACCCCCAATGGAAGATTCTGTAATGGTATTAATTTTTTTGGACATACTCCCAGTCACAGCTGACAATATCAGACTTTAGACACAGGAATATCCAGTCCTTTCAAAACTGAAACAGCTCGTGGTGAGGAGGGAAACCAAAGGGCCGTCACAACTAAAATTGAAATGTTTTGGGACCTGGGGAGACCAGCTCACTGTAGAGGACAGCATATTGTAATGGGGAGCAAGAGTGATTGTCCCAAGAAAAAGTTGTCACCAAACACTGGCTGAACTCCACAAGGGTCATCCAGGGCTCTCCAAAATGAAGGTATTGGTGAGAAGTTTGTCTGGTGGCCTGGCTTGGATGCAGACATAGCTGCGTTGCTGGGGAAGTGCCCAGAGTGCCAACAAGAACAAAAATTATTGCCAGCAGCACCTCCTGCTGTAGGAATGGCTGGGTAAACCTTGGTTTGTGTCAGTTGCATGTTGTCTATGCAGGTCCTTTCATGGGGTCAGTGTTATTAGTCATTGTAGATGTCTACTCAAAGTGGTTGGACGTGCATGGAATCCATTCGTCAATCATGGGGATGATGATAGAAAAACTGCACGCGTCTTTTTCAATACACGAACTCCCAGAAGTATTGGTTACAGATAATGGACCATTGTTCACTAGCAGGGAGTTTGGGTATTTCCTAAATTTGAATTGGATTTGACATATAAGGACAGCTCCATACCATCCATCATCCAATGGCTTGGCAGAAAGTGTAGTTCAAACTTTGAAGGCAGTCTTGGAGAAACGGCCTACAGCTTCGCTAGGTATCAAGTTGTCATGGAATCTATTTGATTATAGGACCACCCTTCATGCAACTACAGGGATAGCAGGGCAGTGTTGCTAAAGGGTAAAAGACTCCACACTAGGTTAAGTCTAATCATCATGGACCTTGGGGGATGCGGAGATTGAAATGGCATCAGAAATGCCAATGCCAAACATAAGACTTCACCAAGTGAGAGAGACAGTTTGATATAGGGAACAAAGTTTGGTGTAAGAACCATGGAAATGGCCCTGTGTGGATAAGAGGCATGGCCAACATGAGGTCAGGATCAATGGCATATAAAGTTCGGGTAGGTGTGACAGTCCTGAACAAGCATGTGGACCATATGAAAGCAATGTACTCACAAACGGTACAGGAGCAAAACATGCCCTGCCCCTCAGAACAGTCAGCAAGCTGCCAGAACCTATGGGTTCACCCCCTCCAAAATGCATTGACAAGTCCTCTGAATCAGAGATGGACATGACAGATGTAGCCACCTCAACACCCTTGCTTCCAGGAGAAGAAAGTGAACTTCTACCAAGGCGTTCCTGGTGCAAGAGATGAGCTCCCATGCGTTACACACTGCCTGTGTTGGATGCCGAGTCGGAAGAGCCTGACGTGGCGCTAAAACGCCTAGGAGGCTCTCCAAGAAAAAGGACCGGCCTATGTCCCTAGACTCAGAGGGGGAGGGATATAGTGATTGTAACGAGGTCAGCCAGTTAGAAGTCTTAGAATATGAGTTTCCTGATTGGACCAGATTAACAGCCCCAATCAGGGAGTCTTAGCTGACAGATTAAAAAGAGGAGTGTCAGAGATTTCAGCACTCTGAGAGCTGACTCTGAAGAGGCAGTACTAGAGTCAAGGACTTTATCATGTGTAAATAAAAGATGACTTAGTGACGGGATACAGGCCGCTATGGGGAGTTATTTCACCACTGATTTGAAAAAGAGCCTTTTATCCCCACTCACTGTTTTCTGCCCATTGGCTAAACGTCTATCCATGCCAGTACGCTACCTCTAATGCTTTGAGCTCTAATCCTATGACTTAACCACGTGTCAGGTACCCTGTCGAACACCTTCTGGAAGCCTAAATACAACACATCTGCTTATTCCCCTCTATCAACTCTGGTAAAGATTTGCTTGAAATATTCTAACAGCTTAGTCAGATACGAATTTCCCATTCAGGAAGCCATGTTGACTCTGCTTGATTAGATTATGATTTTCCAAATGTTCTGCTATTACTTTCCCAATAATTGATACCAATACTTTTCCAACATTTTTTGTTAGACTAGTTGGCCTATAGTTAACCTGCTTTTTGCCTCCCTCCCATTTTGAATAGGGGTGCCACATTCAATCCTCCTGTATTTTTCCAGAATCCAACAATTTTTGGAAAATTACAACCAATGCATCCATTATTCATGTAGCTACCTCTTTTAGGATCCTAGGATGCAAGTCTAGGATGCAATTCTATGACTTCCACAGATTCATGACTCTTGGAGAAAAGTAATGCATCCTCATCTCTGTTTTAAATCTGCTTCACCGTTATTATAAAATTGTGACCTCCCGTTCAGATTGCCCCACATGAGGAAACATTCTCTCTACGTAGGCACCACTTAATATGCAACATAAGAGGTCAAACAGGCCAAACAAAGAGCTGTGAATGCTTGGAACAAAAACAGAAATTGCTGGAGAAACTCCAGTCTCGCAGTATCTGTGGAGAGAAAGTAGATTTAACATTTCAGGTCTCGTGATCCTTCTTCTGAACCCTCTTTTGAAGGAGGGTGACTGGACCTAATGCATTAACTCTGCTTTCTGTCCACAGATCAGAAATATTTGATGTTTAAATCATTCATATGTGGGCATATATCTGCAGAAAAGATATTCTTTTGTGAAAAAGTCAATCTAAAATTTGGGTTTTTATGTTTTTAGTGACCTATTGTCTTAAGGCCCTAGATATTATTCGTTGATGCAACAAAATAATTAAAGCCTGCTTATTAATCTGAATAAACCATGCAATTTGTAGTGATGGCATCCAATGATCTGTCAAACACGAATTCTAAATTACAGCATGGTAAAAATATATGGTACACTGTAACCTTATTTAGTCCAGCGATATTTTGTTTAGAAACACCAATTGTCCAAAAATCTTAGATGAGTTCTAGCAACTCGTGGCTCACACATTTGTGGTTTGACAAAAGAGCATCATTCTATAATCTGAAAATTGCCAGGCTTGCTCCTAAGTATCACCAACTGGAGAGGTTACAGCGTTTTATGAACTTTTATTTATGGTTCATTATAGCAAAAACAGTGTGCTCATATGCACAGGTTTCTGAATTAATAGTTGAGCAGAATAATTTGAAACCATTAGATATGCACCATGCTGTCCAATGTGATTTTTGCACCCTCTTCGTTACCACCTTGTTGCTGCTTTATACTGATCAGTAATATAATTATCTTCATTAATAAATGGAATAATGGACAATGTTGGATTGAGAGTCACTTAATAAGATCATCTATCTCAAATGTTTGCACAAGTTTATGATTTTCCTATGTTATTTCAGTTCTTAGTTCATGCGACATGATAATTTTCATTTGTCATGAGAAGATGACTTTGAATGATCAATTTATGACACAGATTTGTGGCAAATGAGGAGAGTAGCTAGTCAAAGTAGAAAACAGCAAATTTTGTGTTTGCTTTCAAAGCCAAATAAATGTAATTTTAACACAAAGCATTTGCAAGCATAGTGTAATTGAATGATGAAATCTTTGTTGATGTGTAACATATTTGGATTGGTTTCTCTGCAGCATTGCAAACTAGAAGTATATTTTTGTAAGTTTAGTTTAATACGACTGCATCAAAATAAATGTAATCCAAGCCAATGAAAAATGTTCATAAATTGATGTTGCTATCATTTTTAATCTTTCCCCTGTTGCTAATATAATGAAAAACTATTGCTGTAAAATGTCCTAATAAATGTTAGAAATTCATAGAAGTAAAATGATCAGTTCCATGTCAAATAAATAGTAACGTGATGCCAAATATGTTTATTAATAATATAATATATGATGTTACTGTTAATTGAAAAAATGTTTTAAAATATTGTCAGCATTTTGTGGTAGCATTAATATTTACTGAGCGGTGTCCATTGTATTCTCCAATTTATTGAAGCAATACAGCAAACTCATTGGTCTGCTCGTGGTACTTACCATTGCACATTCCTTATGTCTTCCAGAGTCATGCACGCAGGTTTCATGCCCGGGTACCTCCATGTGTGTAGTAGACCAGACTCACAGTGCACACTGCGTGATGTGCAGAGTGATGCCTTGTCCAGAACCATTATCATTTGAGCAAGCTCTTTGTGGGAACAATGGTATTACCTACCATAGTGTGTGCCACCTGAGACGTGCCACTTGCTTACTGGGAAAATCCATTGGTGTTGCTCACTATGGGAGATGCAACGGTAAGTTACACGTGCTATAAACTAACTCACCTCAAAAGCAGTGTTTGAAAATTGTATTGCAGTTTTGTACATTAAAAATTAACTACAGTATTGACTTTTTATACGTATTGGGTGATATAATGACGTAGCAATCAGAATACGTTGTTCCTGCTTGTCAGATATAAAGTGATTGGAAAGCACATTCTTTAGCAAAAGTACATCCTGTACCTGATTTATTTTAGCAATTGTCAAATTCATCACACTCACTTCCGTCCCAAACTCTTAGATGAGTGGTCATTTCATGATAGATGTAGCTGTCAGACAAAAAAGAATCTCAGCTAATTTCTAACCTTATGGAATTCTTTATTGGAATGTTTTATTTTCAAATGTATTTTATTCTCCTTTATCATGAATATTAGAAAGAGTTAGGAAATTATCTCTTACAGGTATCAGTGGGAAACAAGAAAATTTAACCTGGGCATCTGAAGTCCATGTATAGCACTTTAAGCTATTCTGGCGCAGCAATCATTAGTGGATAAGAATGAAAGCAGAAAATAGTGGAAATACCCAGTAAATCTGGCACAGTCTGAGAGAAACAGAATTCAAAATTCAGGATGGTCCATTTTTATTTGTTCTGACAGCTCTTGTGCTCAAGGGAAAATATTGCTCTAGTTGCTATAAATGATAATATTGAACATGCAAATACTATGGAGTGGGGAACCTTCCAATTATACACCTCTCATATGGATTGAAATTGGAAATGGAAAACAAGAGAAATGTGTAAAGGACAGCTGATCAATATTGGCTGTTTTTATGCTATTGCACAGAGTTAAAATAACCCTTCCTTTGATCTACTTCAGTCTGCATACCGACAGTGAATTGTGCCCTGCGTTAGCTCATTGCTGTAATCTTGTACGTTATATAGAAAGGTGTTGAAGAACTTTGATATCTTTGTGTTAATATGCTTTTGTTGAAGCAATTCAGGTTTGTGCTAATTTAATGTTTTTGTTTACAGCTTCAGAAGAAGGGGTCAAGCAAAAAGGAGACAATCAAGAAAATACGGTGTTTTCGAAACTTCTCCTCGGATGGTAGTTTATAATGAATCAAGAAGTCATAATCTGAGAAGGAAAAGACATTGGGGCAAAGATTCCTCTGGGCATTAGGGTAGTGCCTTTACTGTGTGAGGACTAATGCATAAGTTATTTGATGTGTTAGTGCAATCAAAATATCCACTCATTTCTTCCTTTCACTAATGTGACTGATTTGTCATCACATGTTAATGCACAGATTAGGGCTCAAGACTTTTCACTTCCCAGGGCTCACTAAGGCACAACTAAAGTGGCTTGTGCAAAAATATTCATATTAGATTTCATGTTTAACCTTTTAATTATAAGAACTGGTGCTAAAGTAGCTAGTATTGGATAAGATTCAGCAGGAGTTGTCATAAAGCATAAATGAATCAGGAGTGTTTCTGTGCACACTACGACATGGGGTTTGCATAAAGTGTGACACAGATAACATAATGGAGGAAGTGGAGGAGTAAGTGTCTTGGGAGGTTCAAGGGCATCATAACTTTGTATTGCCATGTCACCACTGTATAGAAGCCAGTTACAGGCACCTGTTGAAAATTACTGCTGGTCAAGCTTAGTGGAAACACGAGCATCACCCATGCCATCTCATCGAATGAAGCCTGCATATTCGCCACAATCCACAGTGCAATACCAATGAATGTTACTTATTGTTAAATCTAGCAAATTCTTTTTCAGAGATACTTGATTATCAAGCTTTGCAGTTCACTGGTGAATTAAGGAGATTGCGGGTGGCCTGTTTCACAATGCAAATGCATTTATCTGGATGCAGCACGATAGCTTTTCTTAACAAACATGTGGTATCTCATACTACAAAGTTTCATTAGCTGTACTCATTTGCCATTCATGGACCTGTATTCGATAACATTTGGCTAATAAGCAAAAAGGGGTAAAATGTGATCACATACAATCTTTCTGATGCCTTAATTTTAAATCAGCCTTGTCATCCCAAGGTTCTGCTTGCAATCTTGAAAGCACTTTGCTTTTTAATTATATTACCATATATGTACAAAAGGATAGTGTGCCATTTTGCTCTGTCTTTGTATTTCATATGCACCGAGATTGGCCTCATGTACTAAAGGGTGACCTAATGTGAGGTATCTGAGGACAATCTTCTTTGAATACATCATTGAAACTAACTGCTGCGTATTTTCAGGGATGTTCACTGGTCTAGAGGCCTGAGATTCTAAAGGCCTGAAAATAACTAAAACTACCCAACTAAACCCGTGCTACTAGGTAGGTTTTACTATTTGGAGTCCAGGTCTCCCAGGTATCCATTAATCGATGTAAGAATAGACTATCAAATTTAAATAAAACTAATTTTATAAAATTTATATAAAATTAATCCCTTCAACATGGTTATGTGAATTGTAGCTGCTCGTGTACTACAGGTAACCTTATGGGCCCAACTTGCAGCAACAACTTTCATGAGAGATGATCCCACAGTACTTGGGGATTTCCATGCAGATGTAGGGAATGGAGGTGTACAGAACAGAAACAGATTCTTTGGTCCAACTTGTCCATGCTGACCAGATATCCTAAATTAATCTAATCCCATATGCCAGCAACTTGGCCCTTAACCCTCTAAACCCTTCCTATTCATTTAGCCATCCAGATGCCTTTTGAATGTTATAGTTGTACAAGCCCACACATTTCCTCTGGTAGCTCATTCCATAGGCACACCATTCTCTGCATGAAAATGTTGCCCCTTTGGTCCCTTTTAAATCTTTCCCCCTTACCCTAAACCTTTGCCCTCTAGTTTTGGACTCCTCTACCCTCGGGAAAAGACCTTGGTTATTCATGCTTTCCATGCCCCTCATGGTTTTAGGTACCTCTGAAACTAACTCAAATACATTTGTTGCAGGAATATCTTGTTATATACTTTCAGGGTCTACAGGCCCATGATGCTAAAGTACCAAATATAACTCAAATTACCCATCTAAACATGTGCAGATAGATGGCCTTTGTCATTTGGACTCCAAATCCCCCAGGTATCCATTGATTGATGTGAGAATAGACCATCAAGTTTATATAAAATTAAAGTTATTAAATTTACATAAAATTAATCCCTTCAGCTTGGTTGTGTAAATTGTAGCTGTTTATGTGCTGAAGATAACCTTGTGGACACAAATTGCGGCAACAACTTATGAGAGATGATCCCACTGTACTTGGGGATTTCCATGCAGCTGTTAGGAAAGTTGCTTTCTACCCATAGCAGTATTGTTTCCAGTGTGGGATAGAATGGTAAACTTACCAACTATACCCTACTCAGCATCCACAGTGTTTTGCAAGGAGGCAAGAGACAAGAATGTACACATTTCTTGCTTTTACAACACTTTATATTTTATAGCCAGCTTGGTGAGATTAGAATCACAGAGGAACATAATTGTAATATTTGCTATCTATCTGTTGGACCTCCATCTAGTAACCATCAACCACTTTTGGGAGAATTAAATACACCTGCTTTACTCATGATTAACCATGTTCCATGCTGAAATAGAAACAGCAAATGCTGAAGAATTCAGCATATCTGAAAATCAGATATTTAGCTGGATTTTAAATAATCCAACATAATGGAACTTGCTTACCTTTTTCAGTTTAGGCACTGACCAGATCCTCAGTGGTCTATCCTGTGATCCCTATGATGATTTCCTTAAAATTGATTTAGTTTCCGAGCATAACCAATCTGCAAATACTGCTAACCATTGTAGGCTACTTTCATTTGCAAATAGGACCACTGTGCATATTGAATGCATGGACCTTGTGTAGTTGGAAGATACAATACACCACAGAGTGGATATCATGTAACATTATGCAGTCGTTAACTAAATGACTGCACTGCAATGATGTGGTTTATAGTATTAATTCTGTCAGTTCTTAATGCATTAATGATTGTTGTGTTGCTCCTCAGTGGATAGTGTTTTGTGCCTCTGAATTAGAAAGTTGTGGGTTTAAGTCCTACTCCAGAAACATGAGCATATTATCCAAGCTGACAGTCCAGCGCAATTCTTGAGGATTGCTGCATTGTTAAACCTGCCATCTTTCCAATGTATTGTTAAACTGATGTGCACCCACTTAGTGGAAGTGAAAGTTCCCATGTTGCACTGTTTTGAAGAAGAGCAAGTTCATTCTTCCCTGTGTTGTTGGCCTGTATTTATCTCTCAATTAATATCATAGCAGCAGATTTTCTGGTCATTATTTTCCCTACATTCAATTTTGTACAATTCCTGAGTATTCATGGAATCATAGAATCCCTACAGTGTGGAAACAGGCCCTTCGGCCCAACAAGTCCACACCGAACCTCAGAGCATCCCACTCAGACCCATTCCCCTATGACCCACCTAATATACACCCTCTACCTCCCTGACCACTATGGGCAATTTAGCACGGCCAATCCACCTAACCTGTACATCTTTGGACTGTGGGAGGAAACCGGAGCACCTGGAGGAAACCCACACAGACACAGGGAGAATGTGCAAACTCCACACAGACAGTCACCCGAGGCTGGAATCAAACCCAAGTCCCTGGCGCTATGAGGCAACAGCTCTAACCACTGTGCCACCTTTACTATCAATGTTGGTTAATTTTCTGTGTGTTCCAGTTTCACAATGCCTTAATTGTTGTGTAGATTTGAAGGAGTATTTATAAAACTAATTAAACATACAGCTTCAAAGTTATTTCATATTCATGTATTCAGATTTGGGCATCTCACATTCATTATTGTTGCATATCTTGCATTAGCCCATGTAATGGGTTGGAGGCACTATAGACGTGGTGGATTCTATTTTCATTACTGATGCAGGTAGCTCCAAACAGGAAATTTCCCAGCTTGGCAGATCTCCTCAATTTAAAGGGCCCCATAATGTCCAATTTTTGCTCCAAGGAGGCGCAGTGGGTAGATTTTTATGCGGCCAAACCAAGATGTCAATTATAGACGGCCACAGGGTAGGAGAGTGCTGAGGTGGGCTGGTTAGAAGCAAACATTAATTTTCCGGTACTTCGGTTGTTTTAGAAACTGTTGGCCATCTGAGCCCTCATACCACACAGCCCCTCACTTATTCCCCAGGCCTTCTCTTTATCAGTGCATCCCCGTGCCATGTTACACTACCATGATGACAGGCATTCACCCAGCATCTATAAGAGATAGGCTTTGGAAACCATATCACAATAGGAAAAAACAACTTCTAACCTATCCTCTCCTCTATCCATCCTCTATCCGCCTCCCCCTCTCTCCCTATTTATTTCAGAACCCTCTTCCCCTCCCCCATTTCTGATGAAGGGTTTAGGCCCGAAACGTCAAGTTTTCCTGCTCTTGTGATGCTGCTTGACCTGCTGTGTTCATCCAGCCCCATGCTTGTTATCTCGGATTCTCCAGCATCTGCAGTACCTTTTATCTCTTCTAACAATGTCGACTGCTCAATCATATGTATGATGCAGAAAAATAACTCTCATTCATGAAACCTATTCAAAAATTCTAAATCCTCTTGCATTCAATTTGTTATTAAAAAAATTTCTCAACAGTAACCACAGCAAAGACAGCAATTTCTAAATGCCTTTTTGAACTGTAAGTCAAAATGTGAACTCTGTCCCCAATCTCTCCCACACACCCCCAAAACCATGATCACATTTATGCTTTGAAATGCTTCTGAAGCTTTTGAAACAGAGCCAAGCATTCTTAATAACTTCTGCAAAAAAAAACACCCCTTGGAAAATGTAAAGCTGAACTCAATTGAAACATCAGAAACAGATGGTAATGTTTCCTTATTACAAATCTACACCAGATAGCCTGTTAATCAAAGCAGTCCAGGGCTGTTGTTGCTTTTAAAACAGTGACAGCTTCACCTTGTTTTTCTTTTACCTTTAAAGAGCCAATCATGTAAATAACTTAAGATGATAAGATATAAAGACCCCTTATTAGACATTCTAGAGATAAGTTGATTCAACTCCACAAATTTGTGACTTTGACACTGTGGGTTCAGGCCTATGGAACAGTGAAAATGAAGTCTGTTTGAACTCAACACTAATTTCAAGTGACCCTGGCAGCCTTTCGATTGTGTGAGTGACACCATTCCCTGTCCTCTTCTCCCTGAAAACAAAAATGAGATCAGTTAGAAATGAGGGTGAGCTTCCACATCTAGGTTCTACTTTTCATTTGTAAAGGTCTCTGGTGTCAGCTTGACTTTGCAAAAATCCAGCTTTCCGTGCTTGGCGTGCGATTTTACTTTTGTAAATTGTGGACCTGGCCAGGAAATTGCAGTCTACTGTATCCATTAACAATCTGTTATAATCTCATCAATAGGACTTTAAGATCTCAACTCCCTACCTAGATGAAAAATGCTACTTGCATCATGTTCGGATTGTCAGTTTGTGCCATTTGGTCCCCTTATATGCCAATTGGATCATTCTCAATTGCCTCAGGATCATAATTGCAAGTTTTGTTTTCTGATAGACTCTCAACTGTGCATTACCAGTGGTTCATTCTTTCATTACCTTTTTTGACTAAGACTGTACTTTCCCATGAATCCAGGATAACAAATAGAAGATTTATCACATTCTTAGTGCACTAAGAGGAATTTCAACCTTGTTATGTTTATATTGTACATACTCATACCATATATTTATTGTAAGAGAAACATTGAAGAAAATACTCCATTTTATTTATACCCTATTATTGTTTGCCATATCCATCTGATGTAATTATAATTATTTTTCTCAAAGTTTGCTACTTTTCAAACACATTTCCAACTGTAAAAATCGATGTGTTTCACATTACATCACAGTATTGTTAAGCCATTTCAATCCTTAAACTATCTACGTTTGGAATATATCATCAGTCATGTAAGGTGAAAGGTGTACATACTAACGAACACTTTGGAGTTGAAATTGCATTGTGTGGCAAATGGTTGACAAAATTCTTTTATAAATTGATCGATATGATCATTAAATTGTGAGCAGACAGATTTAAATAAATGGTGTTGCAGCTCATACCACACAGTGCATTTTAACACACTTCATTGTAGTAATCTCCAAACCAACTTAAATATTTTGTCATAACAATGAATTTTGTTTTTTAATATGCCTATGTTATCTTTGTTTTGTGAAAGAACAGGTTCTGTTTTGTGAGAATTATTGTCTGAAATTTTATGTCAAATATCATTGGAATGAAATGATGCCGTGTGCTTACCAAAAATTTCTTTGTTCGCTAATTTGTTAAGTATTAACAATTTGTTCAAAATAACACCCTAATGCTTCCGCTAAACTATTGCAGGGAAATTTTTTATGCAAAAATGTAAACGTACTAATATAATTGGAGAATTGTCCGCGTATCTTAAACATTAAGGTCCAAATACAGAACTTATTTCAATAGATGATTTTTTTTTGTATGAAAATTGTCACATACATGTATTAGAATGTAAAGTTTGCCAAAAGCAAGAGTATAATTTAGATTTTCAATTGTACCTTTTTACCTCTTTTCCCAACTAATGAAGATTTATGCTTAAAAATATTTTTTCAAAAAGAATAGACATTGTACACCATAATGAATGTAAAGTATCATCATATGAAATAGATCTATGTTTATGAAACAGTATGAGGAGAACGGACGTTGTTTTACCTTGTATACTTTTGGTCATCACAAATAAATACTATCTGTATGCAATTGTCTTTGTGAAACTTCCTAAACTCTTGGTTTCCCTACCCACTGTAAGATACAAACTTTTAAAAAGATTTCCAAATACATTGCCATAGCATGAAACCATTCCCACAGGGAGCATACAATCAAAAAATGTTGCTTTCTTAATGGCTTTCATCATTTAGGAGGAAGTTTTCCATCACTCTCCAGCTAATTCTATTCATTCCTCATTAAATTATTGTGCACTGGCCATGGAAAAGGCTTTGTAGTAATGCTGATTCATGTGTAAGAGCGTGAACTGCAACACTAACCAAGGTGTTCTGGCGATACTGGCATCACCCCTGCAATGTGGAAGCTATCCCAGGTATATCCCATTCGGAAGAAAGTGGAGGATAAATACACATCTGGGCAATTGTCACTCAGTCTGTCATTTCTCAAACACAGCAACATGATGGAAGGAACCAGTAACTGATAAAATGAGATGCTCACTGATGTTCATTTTTGTTTAAATTAGAATACTGCAGATAAGCCATGATCAAGGCATGGATGCAAGAGCTGAATCTCAGATTCACCATTGAAAACATGCTGTCCGGGTGCATAATAGCCTGTTATGGCAACTGCTCTGCCCAGGACTGTAAGAAACTACAAAAGGTGAGGTGCACAGACCATCACGGAAGCCAACCCTCCATCCATGGACTCCATTTACATGGCTCGTTACTGCGGAAAGGCTGCCAACATCCTCAAAGACCCATTGTACCCTGGTCATGATCTCCTACAGCCTCTTCTGTCAGGCAGAAGATACAGAAGCCTGAACACATACAACAGCAGGTTCAGGAACAGCTTCTTTCTGGCTGTAATCAGACTGATGAATGGACTCTCTACCCTCAAATAATATTGATCTTGCTAACATTGATCTCACCCAGCGCACGCCCTGTGAAATGTAACCTGTATGCCTCTGTCTAAGCCTTTTTTATCTGTACATCCTTTGGTTACTATGATCTGCCTGTACTGTTCACAAACAAAGCTTTTCAATGTATTTTGGTATACATAAGAATAAATAAATCAATCAACCAAAAGAGAAAGGTCAAAGTGGATAATCTTGACATCAAGGCAGCATTTGACAGTACAACCCTAAGGTCAAAAGGAAACTGACAAACAGCTGACAGATTGGATAGTTCTAGATGCTGGAGGACAGTTGTCTACCCCTGAGGACTTTATTGCTGGAACTCCCCAAAGAAGCAAATTCAGCTCAGCCATCTTCATCCATGACCTTCTTTTCATTAGCAAGTCAGAAATCAGGCTATTCATTAAGAATCACAGCACAAAACTCCATTCATAATTTGTCTAATAATGGAGCAATCCATGCCAGTCTACAGATGGATCTGTGTACCAACCAGGCTTGGGCTGACAAGTAAGAGCAACCATTCTACATGCAATGACTCCCTTCAACATTAGAAAATCGAACCATTTCCCTATGATCCCCAATGTCACTGTCAGCACCATGACTCCCAGTGTCATCATCTTAAGGGTTACTATTAACCAGGAAATTTATAGGGAAAGCCATAGAAACAACATGGTTAGAACTGCAGAGGAGAGACTGGGGTATTCCATCATAGCATGGGGTCATCAGAAGTAATTTTTTGTTTTTGTCATAAATTGTAATTGCAACCAATAGTAATTTCATATTTGAAAAAAGGAGTGCTGCTTCCTTAAATAAAGGGCTGAAATCTTTCAGGCTTGCAGCATTATAAATAGTCTCTGCTTTTGTTGGGGGATATATTTCGATTTGGTTTATTATTGCCACATGAACATAGGTACAGTGAAAAATTTTGTTTTGCATGGACTACAGGCATGACATACTATTCAAAATGCATTGGCGTAATAGAACAGAGCGAGGAATTCAATATTACGGCTGCAGAGAAGGTGCACAGAGAGAAAAATCAACATTAAATTTAAAATTCATGATGTCCATTCAGAAATCTAAAAACAGCGGGGAAGAAGCCTTGAATCTATTTGTATGTGCTTACAAACTTTTATATCTTCTGCCTGACAGAAGCAGGTGGAAGAGAATATAACCAGGGTAGAAGGGGTCTTTGATCCTGTTGGTTGCTTTCTTGAGGGAGCAGGAAGTATAGGTAGAGTCAATGGATGGAAGGCTGGTTTGCATGATGGACTGGGCTTATGCACAGCCCTCAGTAGTTTGACACTTGCTCTCTGTAGATAATATTTTGTGCTCATGTGCAAAGAGATTTTGCAGGATTTTAACTCATTCGAAACACATTCACTTTCACCGTATTAAAATTATGCTGTTTGTATACATATTGCTACGTGTATCATATATTTTGCCAAATAGAAAGCCTATCCCAGAGGGCTTTAATCTGGACTTGCATTCTGTTGGGTTCATTAAACACACAAGAATTTTTCACTGTTATAAATCATCACTTGTTTTTCCTAGTAATTATTCGTAATAATTATTCGTAAATTCATTGAAGTTACAGTTCTGTGAAATAAAAGGAAGGGATGGGTAATGTTAGTATACAGATTACTTTAAAATTAAAGCCAGCAGTAAATGAAACAGGGAAATAACAAGTTGAAAAATGTAAACTCCAGTTAAAAGGAATTAGAAATTTGCCTTAGACAGTAGCAGGAAACAATGGTTCTAGACCAACCATTGATCATACATAACAGTGTACAATGGACAGCCAATGAAATGCCACTGATCTTCTACCATCACCTGAGATTAATTTCTGACCCACAATATCCAAAGCATACCAAGTATTTAACAGGAGAATTCTAAAATTGTAGTTGATCTTTCAAAGTTACTTTCTGCTTAAACAAAACAAAATTGAAAATGCTTTGTGGTTGGGGCTGAATTGATTACACAGTACAGGGCACTGTACAAATATTGTAGGACAGATTCAAAACTAAAACAATCTGTTACTGGATCATGTAAATATTGTGATGGATTTTTTGTAGATTACTCTACAGCAGGTAAATCATATTATTGCATCAATATGATACAGGTATTACGAGGTGAAATGTTCAAAACGATACTGCTCTTTTTAGGTTTTAAGTCTTTCAGTGGCCCCGGGAACAGTAAAGAACAAATGATAAGAGTTTGTGGTTTCAATAAAAAAAAACAAATCCACAACTGTCTTTCTTTTCTTCTTCCTCATTTCCAAGGGTTGTGTCAAAGGGTCCCATTGTATAGTCTACACTTACGGGCAAGTGACTGAAGTGGTCTGCTATTGCCCTCTACAGGTTGGCTGACCTGTTTGACCATATTACAAATGTACCTTTTATGGATAGCTGATCTGGATGACAAACCCAGAGCTTTTTGCTCAGATGCAGGGTTATGACCATTGTCGTACAAGACGTCACATTTGGACACCTGTCTCCAGAGGATTAGTAGTGTATTACTTCTACTCTAATGACAATACACTACACCAATATTTCACCATATACTGAAAAGTTGTTCTTGCTACGAACAGGTTTTGACAATGTTTCTGAGATAACAAGGTGTAGAGCTGGATGAACACAGCAAGCCAAGCAGCATCAGAGGAGCAGGAAGGCTGACGTTTTGGGCCTAGACCCTTCTTCAGAAATGGGGGAGGGGAAGGGGGTTCTGAAATAAATAGGGAGAAAAGGGGAGGTGGATCGAAGATGGATAGAGGAGAAGATAGGTGGAGAGGAGACAGACAGATCAAAGAGGTGGGGATGGAGCCAGTAAAGGTGAGTGTAGTTTGGGAGTTAGGGAGGGGATAGGTCAGTCCAGGGAGGACAGACAGGTCAAGGGGGCGGGATGAGGTTAGTAGGTAGGAAATGGGGGAACGGCTTGAGGTGGGAGGAGGGGATAGGTGGGAGGAAGGACCGGTTGGGGAGGCGGGGACGAGCTGGACTGGTTTTGGGATGCGGTAGGGGGAGGGGAGATTTTGAAGCTTGTGAAGTCCACACTGATACCATTGGGCTGCAGGGTTCCCAAGTGGAATATGAGTTGCTGTTCCTGCAACCTTCGGGCGGCATTGTTGTGGCACTGCAGGATGCCCAGGATGGACATGTCGTCTGAGGAATGGGAGGAGAAGTTGAAATGGTTCGCGACTGAGTGGTGCAGTTGTTTAGTGCGAACCGAGCATAGGTGTTCTGCAAAACGGTCCCCAAGCCTACGCTTGGTTTCCCCGATATAGAGAAGGCCACAACGGGAACAGTGGATGCAGTATACCACAGGTGAACATCTGCTTGATGTGGAAGGTTTTCTTGGGGCCTGGGATGGTGGTGAGGGGGGAGGTGTAGGGGCAGGTGTAGCACTTCCCCCTCCCATTCCTCAAACGACATGTCCATCCTGGGCATCCTGCAGTGCCACAACGATGCCACCCAAAGGTTGCAGGAACAGCAACTCATATTCCACTTGGGAACCCTGCAGCCCAATGGTATCAATGTGGACTTCATAAGCTTCAAAATCTCCCCTCCCCCAACCGCATCACAAAACCAGCCCAGCTCGTCCCTGCCTCTCTAACCTGTCCTTCCTCCCACCTATCCCCTCCTCCCACCTCAAGCCCCAACCCCACTTCCTATCTACTAACCTCATCCCGCCCTCTTGACCTGTCCGTCCTCCCTGGACTGACCTATCTCCTCCCTAACTCCCAAACTACACTCACCTTTACTGGATCCATCCCCGCCTCTTTGACATGTCTGTCTCCTCTCCACCTATCTTCTCCTCTATCCATTTTCTAACCGCCTCCCCCTCTCTCCCTGTTTATTTCAGAACCCCCTTCCCCGCCCCCATTTCTGAAGAAGGGTCTAGGCCCGAAACGTCAGCCTTCCTGCTCCCCTGATGCTGCTTGGCCTGCTGTGTTCATTCAGCTCCACACCTTGTTATCTCAGATTTTCCAGCATCTGCAGTACCTACCATCTCTCGACAATGTTTCTGTCTGGTTTTGTACAGGGTAACCTTTGGCATGCAAGCTTGATGCGAAAACTTTCACTGCCTTCATAAATTTGCACGTACTTATTTCATTTGAGGAACAGTTAGGAGAATTAGTAGGCTGATGGTCAATTCATTGAATCATGCCACAAATGCTTCTTCCACAGGCAGCAAATTCTAAACTAGGACTTGAACCTAGAACCTCTGGCTGAGAGACAGGTGTGCTACAATTGTGTCACAACACTTCCTTAGCCACAAGTGACAAAACTCATTAATTTGAAGAGTGTGAAATAGTGTGTTTGAATTGTGACACACTGCTGGATTATAGAGCCATAGAGTCATACTATATGGAAATAGACCCTTCAGTCTAATCATCCATGCTGGCTGTGTTCCCAAATTAAACTAGTCCACCTCCCTGTGCTTTGTCCATATCCCTCCAAAGCTTTCCTATTTGGGAACTTATCCAAATGTCTTTTAAAAGTTGTAATTGTACCTGCACCCACAACTTCCTCTGGCAGTTCATTCCACACCTGAATCACTCTCTGTGTAAAAAAGTTGCCCCTCATGTCCTTTGTAAATCTCTCTCTTCTGACCTTAAAAATATGTCCCCTTGTTTTGAACTTCTCCACTCTAGGGAAATGACCCTTGTCATTCACCTTATCTATGCGCCTTATGATTTTATAAATTTCAATAAGGTCACCCCTCAACCTCTTACACTCCAGTGAAAAAAGTCCCAGCCTTTCCAGTCTATTTTTATATCTCAAACCCTCCATTCCCAGCAATGTCCTAGTAAATATTTACTGAACCCTCTACAGTTTAACAGTATCCTTCCTATAACAGTTATTTTACCATAAATGACCAAGAATCATCTTTTATTTATCACATTTTGTTTTATTTTCCAGATTTGTTTAATTTATCATTTCATCTTTACTTTCAGAACTTTATGATGATTCTGCACAGATAGGGAATCTTTGAAACCAGTTCCTGCCAATTTTCTCTGTTAAATTCCAAGTTTTTTTCCTAAATATGAAAGGAAATTTACATTTTCCATGTTCATCCCCATAAAATTGACATGGAAATGAACAATATTTAGTTTGTAAAGGAACGTAGGTTCATTATTGTCATTGTTATGGGGATTATATTCTTTATGCTACTACGCATATCAGCCTTTCTCACAGAGTTAGGTATGGAGCAAGGACAACTGTGAACTAATACAGTTAATGCCTGCTACCCTCCCTCATCCATCTTGGCCTTACTAATTTTTGACCCAGTTGACCACAATATCCATATTTTCTTCTATTCTGGGACTGGCCTTTAACAATTCCCATTTCAATCTGCCCAGTTGTAGTTAACAAATCTCCAATAGAGAATCTCCAAGATCACAGTTCTTCTCCAAGATCCCTTCCCAACTTTCATGACCCCACCATCACCAACCAAGATTTCAGGAACCTATAGGTCAGACATTCTGAGACCTCTCAGTCTTTCCACGTCCATTAAGATATTTTATAAGAACCCACTTTTTCAGTGAAATTTGAGGACAACTTGTCAAAGATTTTTTTGGATAACGATACCATGAATACCTTGGAAATGTTAAAGACACGACAGAACAGTTAACTCATCAAATCATCTGGAAATTCTCAAGTAGAGGGATAAAGGTTGGTTAATGGTTAACATCAATGACATTGGATTGGAATCCATTTTGTCCACGGATACCGGCTGGTTTACTGTGTGTTTGGATTTCCAGCATCTGTCCTATGTTGCTTTCTGCAAATATCTAAGTACTGAGAATGCATATTTGGAATCTGGACAAACTTTGTTTTGCAGAATATTTTGCCCAACAAGAAAACAAATTTCCTTTCTGGCAGGCCAATTTGTAAATTCTATCACAGAACAAGGAGATGGAAAAAAATGACCCGTGAAAACTGATAGTAGATTAATGAAATATGAAACAGACTGCATTGAAAATCCATCATTCACTCCAGAGCTGAAATCATATAGATATTTTTAATCAACCTGTTCAAGCTAAAACCATATAATCTAAAACCACATAATCTAGTGAATTTAACTGGGTTAACCTGCTCCATCTGTAGCTCATTTACAACATTCATAGGTGTACCTCAAGCTGACCATGGATAATCCAGCTGCCACACATACCACAACAATCGTTGGAACTTTGTGTCTCGGGATTTAGGGAGAACGGATCTTTTTTCCCTCAGGCCATTAAGGTGTCCAATGTACAGAGATAATGTAACAGCCCTTAGTTCCTATCCCAACGTGACTGTCACACCTATAAATGAAGGCAGATGTCCTTTTTATACTGGAATGTTTCACGAATTAACAAGAAACATGAATGTCATAAAACATCGGTCAACCAGCAGTGACTAGAAATTACTTTAAGATTTCAAGCAAGCAATAAAATCTAAGAACTCTGGCAGCATGGAAACCATAACAAAACTGAAACATATATCTACACTCAATTACACAGACCACTATTCATCAAAGAGAGACTAAATAATTTCTGAAATATGCTGCACTGAATAGGTCAAGGGTTGAGAAGCCTATTCTATTTTTCTCATAGGTTTTGATTAGAAACTTTAGCCATGGATCTGACCACATTAGTTGAAGAAATGGGTACAAAATGCCCTTGTCCTCTCCATTTTTTGTGCATTCATAAAGCTAAGAGAGCATAGTGTTGAGGAAAGGAATTCTTCGCATTTCAGGACTTTGGTGGAAGACGTTTAGTCCCTAGTAGCAGAACTTGGAGGTGGCAAGTGTGTAAATTCATGTCATTGGCCAGCACGCTATTTCCCTGACTTCATCCCACACCAGGATTCTTTTACCAAACATGAGGTGAGGGGTGGCCATTCCACCCACCCACAAGTATCAAGTAGCTGGGTCAATTAAGTAAAGGCCTTTTAGAATCTATCGTTGGAGATCACTCAGAAATTTCTAGTTGACCTCCAGGATCCTGAAGCCAAGATGGTCTCCCAGCAACAGACTGCAGGGTAAGTGCTAGCAAACTGAGTAGTCTCCCCTGCCTGTCTGGCTTTAGCTGTAGCTGCAGGCCACCCTTTAGAGGGTCTGAACTACATCTCCAGAATAAAGGTATTTAGATAAGTTGGAGAGGGACTTTCCCACATTTTGACGTATCCTTCCCTCACTTACATAGCAAATTAGACATTCTGTAACTGCTCCCAAGCTAGAGGTCCTCTTATTGCCCTCTCCCCTCATCATTAGTCAGTCAATTTGATGTTGGTGAGTGACGATTCTTCGCATAGTGAGAGCTTCAGAAATGTGGAGCTGAATCCTTACAGGGAACATCCTGGCTTATACATTTGCAGCTAGTACTAAGTTAAATACAGGCATGCTATATATGTAGGGTTAATAATTAATTATACTGCCCTGACAACATTAGCCTGAGCCTTTATTTAGCACTTACTATTACTACAGAAGAACTTGAGATTTAGAAGCAAAAGGGCTATGAAGATCTGGCATGAAAGAGGA
This sequence comes from Ginglymostoma cirratum, assembly GCA_024137785.1. NCBI lineage: Eukaryota > Metazoa > Chordata > Chondrichthyes > Orectolobiformes > Ginglymostomatidae > Ginglymostoma > Ginglymostoma cirratum. Next base: position 13,658,416 of record JAHRHZ010000274.1, read on the forward strand.
TATGAGGCCTGGAGCAAATCAGTCATGACTTTGTTGAATAATGAGGCAGGCTAGAGGGGCTATATGGCCTACTCCTGCCCCTATTTCTTATATTTTTCACCAGCAAAGCCAAGAATCACAAAATCAATGACTCAGCTAAACATTCCACTGTTTATATACAAGAACCGTGACAGTCCGGTCTATATATTTCTCAACTTTTGTCATTTAATGCACTCACTTCCTATTCCTTATCTAAGTCTCTGTGTTAGAAAAAAAACAAAGAAACATAGAAACTAGAACCAGGAATAGGCCAGTCAACCCCTTGAGCTTGCTTCACCATTCAACATGATCATGGCTGATCCTCTATCTTAATGCCTTACTCCCATTTCCTTCCTATACTACTTATCAGTCTCTTTCTCGAATACAGGCAGTGATTTGGTCTCCACAACCTTCTGAGGTAGAGAACAACGTAGGTTAATTATTCCTTCAGTGAAGAAACATTTCCTCATGGTCTATCCCAGATCCTGACACTGACCTGTTTGTTTCAGATTTCTAACCATGGAAAGCATCCTCCTTGCATGTAGTATGTCCAGCCCTGTTCGAATTTTATACATTTCAACTGGATCCTTTCTCATTATTCTAAAGTCTAGTGAATGGAGTCCCAGTCATACCAATCTCTCCTCATAGAACAGTCCTGCTATCCCCGGTATACGTTTAATGAATCTCTGCTACACTCTTTCTGTGACAGGTATGTCCTTTCTTAGGTGGGGAGACCAAATCTGCGCAAAATACTCATGGTGTGATCTGGCCAAGGCCTCTATGTGTCATATTATTAATTATTTTTGTGCTTAGCAAGTAATACACTGAAGAAAGCCTGGTTAAATTGGCTCCTTCCAAGCTATACACCTACAAGGAACGGATCCTTTCTAAATTAACTTTGTTGTGACCTGAGAGGGCAGGTAAACAAAGAACAAGGGCCAGCAAATCACTCCCGACCTGGAACGTTCATGAATTGGGCCTCCGTTTGGAAACGTAATAACTTGGGAAACCTAACCTATGGTCTGGCCATAACAAAATAAATAAAACAAAATCTGTTCAATCTCTCCTCATAGGCCAATCCCCTCAACCCAGGAAGCATCTAGTAAACTTTTTTTTCGTAATAAGTCCCTCTGATTACCAATTGCTTTTTTCCAATGAATAGCTTCATAGTTTTCCACACTATATTCCATCCTGATGTTCAGCAAAAACAGAGTAAATGTTAACTAGCCAGAAGTGTCAAAACGGATTTTAAGATCTTTTCAAGTTTTTATAAAGGAGGAGAGGAGGTAAATGTACTCTTAGAGCCACAGGAAAGAGTAATTATCGTAGGGAATTAGGCCATGGCAGAGGTGACAAACAAAGTTTTGTGTTGGATTTTCACTGAAAAGTTGCATATTGGGAGATGAGTTCATTTTCAGTTTTTGTGTCTAAAACTGAACCCTTACAGACACCCCTGGGTTATGGGTAAGGAATCTATCATGTAAATATAATTGTTATGCAAAAGTTTTTCACTTAATTTCCACATTTTCAACACTGCCATTTTTGCTCCAGATGAGTACAGCAGGTTCAAAAGGAAGTAACTCTGTTACTCTGTCTATTTCATATGTTATGAAACTCAGAAACATTAACAAATTTGTCAAACATGATTTTATTTTCATAATCATATATTGACTCTGCACAATAATATTATTTAGAAAAATAAACATATTAAAGAGGAGCAATAATATATAAGTGTATAAATGAAGTTATTATTCCATAGTTAATACATCTCAGTTTTATTCTGATATAATGGCACTATTAAAATTAAACAGTTATTAACTTCTGAAGGTGTATGACACATCTTGAATTAATGCTTGCTAAGTGACAAAGTTCCAATTTTGCAGATTTTACTTGTCGGCAAATGTCTCCTTTTTGAGTAATGCATCCAATTTTTAAGGAAAGAATGTAATTTAGCTTTCCTACAGTTGTCAAATATCAATTTTCCTATGATTGATAGGATGAAAAACATCTTAACAGTTATATGATTCAAATGATAAATATCATTAAAGATTTTCCCAACTTCTTTGGCTATTTGTATCTTTCGCATCATAGTCTGTGCCTATTTAATCATTCCAAATATTAAATGGAAACACTCTTAAATAAAAAATTTGTTTCCATCAGGAGATAACAGCTGAACCATTCCATCCATTTAGCAAAGCCAACCTTTTATTATCGACCGTTTTTCTATTTTGTATCCTAAATAATTGCCAACATGGCAGATTCAACATACTCTGATAAAAGTTTTATGGATGTTCTCAATTTAAATCTGCAGTGATTTTGGTTTTGTGTGGATAAAATTAGTGGAAATGGGGAAGACTAACACAATAGTGTGCTTCAACTGTCTGTGGATCTGCATTTTAAAGCTTAAAAGGCTACTTGTCAAAATACTCCATTTTAAGTGTACTTGATTCACCCTTCAGTACATGTGCAACAATTTAATTTTGTATTTTGATGCCAGATGCTTTCAGTCTGATATACTTGAAAAATCAGGAAGCAAAGGGAAAGGACTAAAATTAATAGTACAAGATTAAAAACAATGAAAGAGAAGACAGGATTAATAAACAAAGCAAAGTCAGATGTAAGTTGCGCTGAGTTGTCAAAGTGTAAAAATTGCAGGATGAAACCTTAACAGTGTCATATCAATACCAGTCTCCAAATGCTGTGCAAGTAGATCTGCAAGGTTATGATCGATGCTATCGTCCTTATCTAGAGGATTGACCACAGAACAACACAAATGAACACTGCACACTGTCTCACATGCATACACATACACACACAATCACATTTAAGCTTTTGAAAAGGCATATTTATGAAGTCACACATTGAGAATTTGACAACAAACCTAGCATGCGCTGAAAGGCATTCCATCCAATAAAGCTAATGAGAGCAAAATCCCATGGGACAAGCTGACCAAATTCCCAAGGCATGAATTCATAAAACTGCCCCATCCGAAAGTTATTTGTGGTGCAACAGATCACCCAAGCTCTTCGTTCTTAATTTTTAAAAAGCTAACATTCCACTCTCTCACCAGGGCATGTGAGGTCAGGCAATTTTCTGATGTCCCTGGTGGATTGGCAAAGACCGGCTACGTCTGGCCTGGGAATGATTGGCTCTGACACTGAGTCATAAAACTTCTGCATTAACACATTGTCAGATGGAGGAACAAATATAATAGCCATTGAGAAAAATAGTTTGTTAAATACTTCATAAATTTGGTGGGAATCAAGATACTAGGACTCGAGGAGGCTGCAAGGAGTTAACAAAACGTTAGCAAGCAGGTACAGCAAGCAATTTAGAAAGCAATTTTGAAAAAAAGACATTTCAGCTTTTATTGCAAGTCAAATGGTGTACAAAATTAATGAAGTCTTGTTGTAATAATCCTAAGTTTTGGTGGGATGAAACCTGGAAAAACATGTGCAATTTTGGTCTCCATATTTAAAATATGACATACTTCCATCGAAGGCAGCACAGTAAAAATAAACTAAATCATTCCTGGGATGACATATTTATGAGACACTGATTAAATTGCATCTATATCCTCTGGAGTTTTGAAGAATGAGCAGAAAACTTATTGAAACAGTCAAGATTACGATGGGACTTGACAGAATAAGTACTGAGCCAGTGGGCTGAATTGCCTAAGTGTCAATTTGGGTAAGCTTCATGGAGAGTTTCATTTAGTGGACCTTAGAGAGTTTTTTCGTGCTATGTTAGAAAACTCATGTCATGACCTATGCACCACAACCCTATAGTGTCCTGTTCATTGTACTTTCCCACTTGACACAGGTGGAAGAATTGTCTAAAGCCAGGACGTCCCAGTACCAGTGCCATCTCTAAGCCCAGCCGTGCACCCCGTCCAGCTGGAAGTCTGCAGATGTCCTGTATGGTTAATTTTACTTGCCCCAGAAATGTCAGACTCCACTTTGCTGATGGGGACCTGGAGGTGCTGCTGGATGGGTAGTCGTATGTGGTAACTGCCTGCAGAGCATACTCTGAGATGTTGGTAACTAAAGGAGGTCTGGAGGAACAAGCAGTGAAATGGAATTGCTCGATTACCGCTCTGACTTTCATGTCAAGAATTGTTGCCATCTAAAATCTCTCCAGTGAGTGGGAAATTTGGAAACTGTACACCTATGAGGCAAGATGATATGGTTATAAGGATGATAAAGCATGCAAATAGGCATCTCATTGCTCACCAACAAGACTCTCATCTCGCCATTCAATATTTGGTTGGAATTTTTGTTCTCAACAGCAGGAAGCTCCTCACTGCCGATGTTAAACAATTTTCTCAGTGTCCTTGGCAGTGACATATCTTTCAAAGGCTAGGAAGATTCTACCCAGTGTTCCCTTTCGATGCAGAATCTGAAACAAGGCAGAACAGTTTCAGGATAAGGGACTGATCACTGAAGACTGACAACAATGAAAAATGTCTTCACTCAAACAATTATGAATCTTCAGAATTCTCTGCCCCTACAGTTTTTAATGTGATTATTTAATATATTTAAGACTGACATTGACAAATATTTGTTCTCTAAGGGAATAAGGGTCAGTATAGCAAGCAAGGAAGTAGAGCTGAATACAAAGTCATTCTTTATCATATTTAATGGCTGAGTTTTCTTGAGTTCTTAGTTCTTATGCAAAAATAATAATTGTGATCTAATACTTTTATTCTATTTAACTGAAGAGGTATGCTTGAAATTATAATAATTTTTTAACGGATGAAGTGGAGTAGAAATTTCAAAACATCAGTGGTATATCCATTTCTCTGTAATAGCTGAATGATAAGACTTAGCAAGAATTCTGCAGCTCATTCTTTAGTTTAATATGATTTTGCATGTGCTTTTCTGTTTCTAAATAATGTATATAACGAGCATCTGGTTTTAACTGAGGTTATGTTTTTACGGAAAGCCAAGTACCGTTTGACTGTTGATTAGCACTGCTCTTCAAAAGAAAAGTTAAATATGTTCTTAATAGATCTTGAAAATATACTGAGTTTTGCAAAAAGATTTTATTAATTAACACAAAACATAAATCTTTTGAATACTGAATTAACTGCTATGTTAGGCTCAACATGAAAGGGGCACAGGAATCAGAATGCGGAGATGCCAAGTCTCATTTTCCTCCTTCACGACTGCTGACACTGAGATCAAGATTGTCATCCAGCAGTGAATCACACTGAGTTGCCTACAGACTAAAACTCATCCTTTACATACATGCCAGAAACTGTACAGTCCACAATGTCACATTGGATTATACACGAGAATTGTTCAACATCCTTTGGTAAATGTGATTTCAACTTTCAAATTTGTGCCCATCTTTCCTTCAATTCCATGACTTAATCCATCCAATCAGGTTTCTTCCTTTCCACAACACTTCAACAGTTATTATCGGAGGTACTCTGGCACTTTTTTGAGATTGTGACCATGGTAAATTATCCCTCCCTGTCCTGCTCAAGCTATCTGCAGCCTTCGTCGCAGATGACCACACCACATTCCTTCAACACCACTCCTCTGTGGTAACAGTAAATGGTTCTGCCCTTCTCTCTCCTCAGATGTTCCAGACCTGCTGAATTTCTCCAGCATTCTCTGTATTGGCACTGCTTTTGTTTGGTTCCATTCCGAAACATAGAAGCAGGAATCACATACAATGACTTATCTCCCCACTCCTACACTATCTCTCTATAGTCCACCAAAGATCTCTCTTCAACTCACTTCTATATCTGAGCTACATCATCATTGGCAACATCATCTGAAAACACAGATCTGGTTCCATATTTATGCTAATGGAACTCTGCTCAATTCCATTAACATCTTTCAGATTCCTTCTTTGCCTCTGATTTAACTAAAATCCAATATTGAATAAGTAGAAATTTCCTTGGACTAAATTTTAGGAAGGCTCATGTCAGTTCTTTAGTCCTTGCTACAAACACCATTCCCTTATCCCAATGGTTCCAACACTGGTAACTGTCTGAAGCTGAGTCAGTTGTTCACAGCATTGATGTTCAGTTTGAGCCCAAATTGAGCATCAGGATGCATTCTACCGTCTCCAAATATTTACTTGATTCAGACCCTGTTTTCTGTTGAAATTCTCCTTCATGCCTTTTTTACCTCTAGCCTTCACTATTTCAAGACACAGCGCATCAGCATCCCATCTTGTGTCATTTCTTGTGCTTATCTGAAACTCTGCTATCCATGACTTAACTCGTTCTGGGTCTTGTTCACACATAATCCTGTTATTGTTGATTTACTCTGGTCCAATAATGGCACTGAAATAACTGCACAGAGGCTGGTATCCCATTACCAAGTCACCCTTTACTTCCAAGTGCACAGTACATGGGCTCTGACCAGCTAGCTTCAAGCTGGTCCCTAGACTGAGGAGACTCTCTGAATCTCCTGTGTAAATCTGTCAGCCAGGTCTCCCTGATCGGCCCAGGTTAACAACCCCAATCAAGGATCTCATAGTCAACAAGATCCACCTGGCCATGGTTCCAGTCACTACAGACTCATTTCTAAAATACATATCCTGCTTTCAAGTCCCTCCATAGCCTTTGAAATTGCTATGGTCGTTGAATTCTGGTCCCTTGCAAATTATTCATTTTAGTGGCGGCATCAGTTGGGGCTGTACATTTAGCAGCCTGGGACACAACCTATGGAATTCACTCTCTAAACCTCTCCAGTCTGCTGTCTCTATGTCATCCTTTAAGAAGTTCTTTACAACACATTATCTGTCCTGTTGCCTTCTCCTGTGTTCGGTATCAAAAATGTGTTAATAGTATCACTTTAGTGATATTTTGCTTTATTAAAGGCACTACAAATGCAAGATATTATTGTTATGTTGCTTATCTTGTGAAAAAATTGGAACCCTTCAGGGTGTGTGTTGATGGGGTAGAGTGCAGCTAGGTTAATGCATGGTAGTATGTTCAAACCCCGTAATAGAGGATGATCTACTGAATAAGTTACATGCATTTTGCACTCCAGACTTTTCAAAAGTTTGGAAAATCTTGGTAAGGAGAAGTAAGCATGTATTATCATGCACCATACGTACAGAATATTCTATAATTGGGCCGGATACCTCATATCATTTTTGAGGAATTTAGAACACAAATCATATAATAGATGGAATCCATTTGGTCCATTGTGTGTGTTACAAGTCTATTCAATGATTCTTAAGGATCATGAACGGCATAAATTGTACAGCAAGCAACCTGCTCCACTAAACCCAAATTGGAACAAACATCCAAGCTCTGGGAGCAGAATCAATACCAACTAAATCTGATGGAGGAGGAGTCATGAGCCTGGAACACAGTTGGAAAATGCAGTCCATTGCTCCTGACATCGAGATAGATCTCGTTAGACTTCTCACGTGATTCTCCCACCTTTCTCACTATAGCCCATGTTGTTGAGGCTCCATAACATTTGACCCATCCTGTCTCAATGTCTTATAATCAATATATGACTTAGAGAATGAAGCCCTGTTTAATAATGGCCAGAATTCTTCTTGGAAATGAAGAAACAATATTACCCTTGTTAATGAAGGAGCAGCCAGAAGCATCTAATGCATAACAGGATTTCATAATGAATGAACTTGTAATTTATAAATCAGTTACATTTAAAAGGCAGTGGTCAGATTTTGGCATCAATAGGCTAAAGGAATTACGCAATTGTTATGAACCGAATGTCGGCTTGTTAAAAATGAGCTTTACGTACTATTATGCCACTAATATAGAATGGAATGAATGTTTCATATAAGCTGTTGGATATTATGAAGAAACTAGCTTGCTAGTGAATTTTAGGAGAAACAATTTGCAGATGTTTTGAAATACTGAGTGTGGTAATGCATGAAACATCAGCCTCTATGGCTACAAAATATGGTTATAGAATTTCATATGTTTGTGTACCAATTGCGTCTGTCCTCATTATTTCCATAACACTATGAGGCACTAGGAAGAACTTAAACTTTCAAGTGGGAAGTCAGTGGGATGCCTGAGCCATCTCATTAAAAGCCCATTAGAAACAGATGTCCAGAGGCAGCCCACAGGCTTTGTGTATGTGATGATTGTTTCTGCGTATTGGATGACATACATACATACTACGATTGAGACATAGTGCTCTCCAGACATTGTAAGAGGACCTAGCTAGAGATTGTCTAAAAAATGTAATGCCCTAAGGAAGAGGAAAATATTTTTGGAAAAAGGATTATAATAAGTCTCCTCAGGAAGGAGACAATGTACGACAAAGAAGATGTTTAACGTTAAAGCAGTTGAAAAACCACTTGACATCATTTGCGCACCTGTGTATACAGCATCAAAGGAATAGCATAGAAATATACGTACAGAGGTACTTTGCATCCCTCCATAAATTACATGCCTTCTCATGGATTCTACATAATCTGGTGGGGTCAGCATTTTGGCAGGCATACGTATTAAGGCAGAGGCCCATTAATTTTAGAGTGTTGATATGAAATTTGAACCGGAATAGTTTTTTTTTAATTGCTTATTCAAGTAGATTTGAAATCATTTTGTAAAAAAAGGTGGATAACAATTGAGAAGAAATTAAATGGAAAAAGTCACACTAATGCATTGTGTATTTTGCCACGTAACGTCAAGAAAAGAAACATATGTTTAGTGGACTCACAAAGTGTTAGCAAGAATTTGAAGCCTTTAGCTTTAAAACAAAACTGCTCATGAAAGTCTCCAAAAGTGCAAGAGATGATTTTATAAATAGGCTCCAGCAAGGTATCTAAGAATAACAATTTATTTATATTGCTGAATTTTATAACTCTCACTTGGAACACTGAACTTCAAATTCCTGAACAAAAATGTCTGTTTTATCAGTGGACCTTGGTTGCGGTTCATTTTCTACACATTGCTGCCTTTTGGTATTTATATTCATTTGCTACTGGATTCAGATTTGTTGTTGCTTTGTAAATATCGATTTTTTGTGAACTAAAAGGTGTGATATAGAGGTGTTGTCAACTAGGAAGGTTAAAACTAAATTGCAACACAAGAGAAAATGTATATTCTAAGCGTATTATCACCAGATTATTTGTGATGTTGTTCAAGGTGAGTTTGTGGACAGGCTAAAGCTTGCTTTCTGAAATCTAAGCATTTATGTATTGTAATTAGAGTACTACAGAAGGCATGGCTAGAAACATTCTTAATGAAAGTTTTGTATAATGCCGCTTTATCTGCCTCCACTATGCCATGAAATACATAATATTCATTCTGTTGCTAAAGCAAATCCTTGCCCTTTAAGGGCATAAACTCTCACGGGTGTTAAATAAACAAAGAACGAAGGCAATTGGAACTTACTTTAGAGAAAAAAAAACTTTCATGGGCTATGGACAGAAATGTCAAGGCCAGCATTTGTTGTCGGTCCCTTGAGAACTGCTGCAGTCCATGTGGTGTTAGGAAGCCCTCATATTGCATTAGTATGAGGAGAAATTGAATATGAGTAGCATCATGCATTTGTTCTCCCAGGAACAACATGTGATTTTAAATTTTAGGCGTGAACATTTCAGAACCATTAAATTCACTTTGAACATTTTCTGCAAGATTTTCTTCAATTTGAAAACATACTATTGTGAGACATCATTTCTGCGGAACAGGAGAGCCATTCAGCCATCACAGTTTGTTGGTGGTTTGTTGGCACCTCAGATCACATTAATACATGTAGACACATACATACGTACATGAATTCATAGCAACAAAAGCAAACTGAATTCATAAAGTGCCTTTAACATAGTAAAATAACCAAGGATCTTCATAGAAGCATTATCAAATAAAAAGTGAAATGTTGGGACAGCTGACCAAAAGCTTGGTCAAAGAGATGAGTTGTAAGGAATGCCTTAAAGGATGAGATGGACAAAGAGATTTAGGGAGGAATTCTAATGTTTCAAAGTGGGGTCACAAGCTGAAATTTAGGGTTACAATAGCTGCTGTGGAACTTCAACAAAGTTTTAACAGCTTTACCCTCTCTCTGACCACACACACGCATGTATGCACACATGCACATGCGATCACTTTGTAGTGCAAGACATTACAGGATATTGATATACACACATACATGTTGACTGCATTAATCCAGTCTGTGCCATAGGTTTTAATGCCTTATCTAGATCATTTCAAGAATTTTCACTGAGGTGTTATGTAGTCTACTTGGGGAAGTGAAGAACAGATTAAATACCCAACATCATCTTGGGGTAGGAAACTGAAACTTTCCTCTCCTAATAATTATTATTCTAAGGAGAAGGTATTACTGAAGTCTTCATGTAGAATGCAGCTTTAATATACAAAATCTTCCAAATAACAACACAGGGAAAGAACAGAACAATAAAAAACCTGCAAGGAATAAAGGAGAAGATACCAAGCGACAACATGTGAATACAATGTAATGAAAATTTCAGCCAGTACGATGGATATTGGGAAAATGTTGATAGATGGGAAGAGAACTAGATAGGGATTTGGGAAAAGACTTTTAAAGAGGAGCTTTAATGGTAGGATGAAAAGAATAAAACCCAAAAGACTGGGCTGTTGAAGTTAAGAGTGGATATTCTCGAGTTATTTCCAGTCACCCAACTCTGGCGTGCCTTGGGTTATTTGCTATGAAAATCCATTCCAATGCCTTTGTTACCTCTTGACTTGACAATTCCAACACAGTCCTGGCAGGCCTCCCACATTCTACCTTTCTTAATGTTAGTTGAGGTCATCTAAAACTTTGCTGTTCATGTCCTAGCTTAAACCCAGTCCCATTTACTTACCACTCTGTGTGCACTGACCTAAGTTGGTTCCCTTAAATTCTAATCTCTATTTTCAAAACTCTCCTGGACCTTGCTCCTCCTTGTCTCTTGAATTGCCTCCACTCTATAACCCTTCAAAATATCTGCACTTTGGTCCTGAATTTTAACCACTCCACCAGTCGTGATCATACCTCCAGTTTCCCAAGTCCTAAACTCTGGGATTTAATCCCAAACCTCCCTACCTTCCCAGCTCTTTTTCCTCTCTTCAGATGCTCCATGAAGCCTATGTCTGTGCCAGCTTTTGGCTCGCTGCCCTACCAGTTCCTTAACTGGCTCTGTGTCTCATTTTCCTTAAGCACTCCTGACAAGTGTCTTAGAATATTTTAATGCATTTTAGAGTGTCATATGAAATGCAGGTTGTCCTATTGAATACCAAATCTAGGATAGGGACCAACAGAAACCAAAATGGTTATTAGTTGCAGTTGTATTTTGTTGTAATTCAAGTCATTCAGATTTTCATTATATCAGAGAAGTCAACACTTACTATCTATATCAATCTCAGAAATACATTTGTGAAGATTTCCTTCATTCAGTATTATGACCAAATCAAAAACAGGTTCGTTTGAAAGCAGCTGTCAATTTTGCTAAAAATGCCAAGCAGAGTGATCACCTCGAGTCCAATTCCAATATTGCTACATCATAACCACAGGAGCTCCCTGCCCAAAACTTCGTCACATAAAATGCCTTTGCTGAAATGTAAAATGACAGAGAATTGACAAGGTGACTTCCTGAATGAACTCTACCAGTGGGAGCCTTGCCTGCTTTAACTCACATTTGGAATATTGGCTGTTACGTCCTTAATTTTTGATTGGAAAGAGTCAAACATCTAGATAAGCCATTACCTTTCCTTTCCTTTTGAAAAGGAAAGTGGACCCTTGCTGTTGGCAAAGCTTGCGCTTTTTCACTTAGAACATAGAACATAGAACAATACAGCGCAGAACAGGCCCTTCGGCCCTCGATGTTGCGCCGACCTGTGAACTTATCTAAGCCCATCCCCCTACACTATCCCATCATCATCCATATGCTTATCCAAGGACTGTTTAAATGCCCCTAATGTGGCTGAGTTAACTACATTGGCAGGCAGGGAATTCCACGCCCTTACCATTCTCTGAGTAAAGAACCTGCCTCTGACATCTGTCTTAAATCTATCACCCCTCAATTTGCAGCTATGCCCCCTCGTACTAGCCAACGTCATCATCCTAGGAAAAAGACTTTCACTGTCCACCCTATCTAATCCTCTGATCATTTTGTAGGTCTCTATTAAATCCCCTCTTAGCCTTCTTCTCTCCAATGAGAACAGACTCAAGTCCCTCAGCCTTTCCTCATAAGACCTTCGCTCCAGACCAGGCAACATCCTGGTAAATCTCCTCTGCACCTTTTCCAATGCCTCCACATCCTTCCTGTAATGGGGCGACCAGAACTGTACACAATATTCCAAGTGAGGCCGCACTAGCATTTTGTACAGTTGCAGCATGACATCACGGCTCCGGAACTCAATCCCTCTACCAATGAAACCTAACACACCGTATGCCTTCTTAACAGCACTATCAACCTGGGTGACAACTTTCAGGGATCTATGTACCTGGACACCAAGATCCCTCTGCACATCCACACTACCAGGAATCTTTCCATTGACCCAGTATTCTGCCTTCCTATTATTCTTCCCAAAGTGAATCACCTCACATTTATCTGCATTGAACTCCATTTGCCACCTTTCAGCCCAATTCTGCAGTTTATCCAAGTCTCCCTGCAACCTGCAACATTCTTCCACACTGTCCACCACTCCACCGACTTTAGTGTCATCTGCAAACTTACTAACCCATCCACCTATGTCTGCGGCCAAGTCACTTATAAAAATGACAAACAGCAGTGGTCCCAAAACAGATCCTTGTGGCACACCACCAGTAACCGGACTCCAGACTGAATATTTTCCATCAACCACCACTCTTTGCCTTCTTTCAGAAAGCCAGTTTCTAATCCAAACTGCTAAATCTCCCTCAATCCCATGCCTCCGCATTTTCTCCAATAGCCTACCATGTGGAACCATATGGAACTTGTTTTAATGCTTTATCATAGACATTATTTGTAAACAGCTGATGTCAGATTCAGATAGTGGATCAGAATGCCCTAAATTTTTGAATCTATCAATCTGCAACAATGCTGAGAATGGGACATGTTTTAAGCGTACAGTAATTAGAAAATTCTTCTACATACATGCGAATCTATCATTAAGGAAGAAACAGCAAGACATCTGGATATAAATTGTCCCATTCGGAATACCCAGCATGGGTTCATGAAGGGTAGGTCATGTTTAACTAATTTGGTGGAATTCTTTGAGGACATTACTTGT
>JAHRHZ010000274.1:13671716-13685153 GCA_024137785.1 Ginglymostoma cirratum
TGAACACAGCAGGTCAAGCAGCATCATAGGAGCAGGAAAACTTGACGGTTCGGGCTTAGACCCTTCATCAGAAAATTTTCTGATGTAGGGTCTAGGCCCGAACTGTCAAGTTTTCCTGCTCCTATGATGCTGCTTGACCTGCTGTGTTCATCCAGCCCCACACTTGTTATCTCGGATTCTCCAGCATCTGCAGTACCTTTTATCTCTGTGGATGTGGTGTATCTGGATTTCCAGAAGGCATCTGACAAGGTGCCACACCAAAGGCTGCTACATAAGATAAAGTTGCACGGTATTACAGGTAATGTATTGGCATGGATAAAGGATTGGTTGACCAGTAGAAAGCAAAGAGTAGGGGTAAATGGGTGTTTTTCTGGTTGGCGGTCAATGGCTAGTGGTGTGCCTCAGGGATCAGTGTTGGGACCGCAATTGTTTACAATTTACATAGATGATTTGGAGTTGGGGACTAAGTGTGGTGTGTCAAAATTTGCAGCTGACACTAAAATGAGTGGTAGAGCAAAGTGTGCAGAAGACACTGAAAGTCTGCAGAGGGATATGGATAGTCTAATTGAATGGGCAAAGGTCTGGCAGATGGAGTACAATATTGATAAGTGTGAGGTCATCCATTTTGGTAGGAATAACAGCAAAATGGACTATGTTTTAAATGGTGAAAAATTGCAGCACGCTGCTATGCAGAGAGACTTGGGTGTCCTTGTGCATGAATCGCTAAAAGTTGGATTGCAGGTGTAACAGGTAATTTAAAAGGCAAATGGAATTTTGTCTGTCATTGCTAGAGGGATGGAGTTTAAAAACAGGGAGGCTATGCTGCAGCTGTATAGGGTCCTGGTGAGGCCACACCTGGAGTAATGTGTGCAGTTTTGGTCTCCTTACTTGAGAAGTGATATACTAGCACTGGAGGGGGTGCAGAGGAGATTTACTGGTTGATGCCAGAATTGAGAGGGTTGGATTGTGAGGAGAGACTGAGCAGACTGGGATTATACTCATTGGAATTCAGAAGAATGAGGGGAGATCTTATAGAAACATATAAGATTATGAAGGGAATAGATAAGGTGGAGACAGGGAGGTTGTTTCCACTAGCAGGTGAAACTAGGACTAGAGGGCATTGCCTCAAAATAACGAGAAGCAGATATAGGACTGAGGTCAGGGGGAACTTCTTCACCCAAAGGGTTGTGAATCTGTGGAATTCCCTGCCCAGTGAAGCGGTTGAAGCTACCTCGCTGAATGTTTTTAAGGCAAGGCTAGATAAATTTTTGAACAGTAAAGGAATTAAGGGTTATGGTGAGTGGGTGAGTAAGTGGAGCTGAGTCTCAAAAAGATCAGCTATAATCTTATTAAATGGCAGGGCAGGATCGAGGGGCCAGATGGCCTACTCCTGCTCCTAGTTCTTATGTTCTTATGCTCTTATGACACGCATATAGTCGGCTCCAACACATGACTCACGTCAGGGCCTATTACATCATTAAAGTGGAGTTAAGAAATCACATGAGATTGTTTGGAACGAGACGTTGGAGGGTCTTGTAGGGTCCTGACAACTGCTACCAAAAGAAAATGATCAATGAGGGGGCTTGTTGGGAAGTGCTTTGTTCAAATTGGCTCTGAGATAGCAAGAACTGTTCAAATTGGCTGCTGAAGTTAACCACAAAACAACAACGATTACAGCTGAGAAGTGATTCATAGGCCTTGGGTAGAAAAAGCCTATACTGATGTGAGTCTGTTCTTTCTTCTTAAGCATATACCGCTACTATATTTCCAGTGCAATACAAGATTTGTCTGTCTGTCTGTCGTCTGCTTGGGAAATGAATTGGGTGATGCTGAGAGGCATTAAATCTGAGCCCTCCATCCCCACATCCTCCCCATAAGCAGATAATAATTCACAAACAGACTGCATGCCCACTGTTACTTTGTAATGTGCATCCGAAATATGTTATCTGGTTATTGTTTCTGATTGTTACATAGCTTATTGAGGCATTTGCTCCAAAAGTATTAAAACTCACTTCTAAAACAGCATCCTTATAATATACTGAGCATCAACATTGAGTACATGAAAATTTCAGCACAATCATACATTAAAAGGAGATGGACTAGTCACCTAGAGGCTCAGGTTGATATTTTAGGGACATGGATTCAAATCCCATTGTGGCAGATGGTGAAATTTGAACTCAATAAAACTCTGGAATAAAACGCTAGCCTAATGGTGACCATTTAACCATTGT
The DNA here is from genome assembly GCA_024137785.1 of Ginglymostoma cirratum. Taxonomy (NCBI): domain Eukaryota; kingdom Metazoa; phylum Chordata; class Chondrichthyes; order Orectolobiformes; family Ginglymostomatidae; genus Ginglymostoma; species Ginglymostoma cirratum. The sequence continues at coordinate 13,673,948 of JAHRHZ010000274.1, forward strand.
TGCTTACTGTAAACAGAAACATTTGATTCACTTTAGGGTAGGAAATCTGCCCTCCTTACCTAGACTGGCCCACATCTGATTCCAAACCCACAGCAGTATGGTTAACTCTTAACAAGGAAATTAAGACGGAATAAATGCTGCTCAGGCAACAACGCCCAAATACTGTGAAGGAAAAAAAAAGACTTTCCACTTGGGGAGCAACCAACTCGGGAGTACATTCATAGAAACGTAAAAACTTATTGGAAGGCCATTCAATCTGTTCAATTGAGCTGGTTCTTTGATAAAACAGTTGTACTTAGTTCTACACTTCAATTTTTATGCCTGTAAGGTGTGATTTCTCATTCTAAAAAAGTCTGACCAACTTTCTTTCAAATAAACATCAAAATTGTGCTAGAAGTGCTCTCCTTGCTCAAGTTTCTACTCAAACTTACCTGCATGTTACCAAACACAAAATCTTCCAGGAGGATGTCCTTTAAACAGTTTCCTCTTACAAACTGCCCTCTATTCCCATACTGGAAGGTGATGGCCTAGTGGTATTATCGTTACACTATTAATCCCAGAGACCCAGGTAATGCTCCAATAAGCCAGTCTATATTTCAACTGATAAAGAGTAAAATTCATTTTACTTAATTATCTGGTAATGGTTCTTTTGTACATGTGTATCGAAATGACATACTTGTGCAAATTATCTTAGGGTAGGAAATGAGACCTGCAGTTTATCTTGCTTGAGTAGTCAGAGTTAGTGACCTTTTCTGACCCATCTGACATATGTGTTGATCACTGGATCCTTCTGGGCTGTTTCTGATCCTCACTTTAAATGTTTGCTGGTTGAATGTAAACACATTGCGCACAGCAATTTGAGACACTGCACATTGTTTAATTTGCATTAAAGACTGAGAGTCAAATTATAATTAGATGTTGTGAACTTCGTGTGTTTTAACTTTTCAGTATTCTATAGAATAATTTTCATGTTACTATCAGTTTTCCAGACTGCAGTCAATCTGCTTCTATTTTATCATAATGTTGATCCAAATTGAGGTTATCAGCTAAATTGTCCTGGTGTGAACTATCTCCACCTACTTTATCTCAACTTGACATATTGAATGCTGTTGCCACATTTTCGCATTGATATAACACCCTTAGCTTGAGTCTGGCTTCTGAATGCCAAACTCCCGCAGCAATGAACATTTGACAATTACACCCTAAATATAGTTGACTCTGTAGCTTGCCTGTTACAGCTAGTTAATACTGAGTGATTACCCATTATAACAGCTGCTGGGGCTTAAATACATATTAGTTTGACATTAAAATAACACTGGGGACTCAGTATCTTAGCACACCATGTATGAGAGTTGATAAATGTCAAAATAAAAAGGATTCGATCTATTCCATATCTAGCTGTGAACTATTAATCTGCTGTTACAGTCCATTCCTCTGCGTTCAAAATCACATTATTGAAATAACCTCAATTTAATTTTGGTAGCATAACATGCCGTTCTGCTGAATATTTTACATTTCAGTTTATTAAATAACTCAGTTTTGGCATGGCAAAAACTTTCAAATTAAAATGAGTAGATAGCATAAAGGGGAGGTCAAAGGAAAATGATCCACTCTGAATACAAGTTCACCAAGTTTGGATTGACCAATCTCATGTGTCAGCTTTAGTGCAAACTTGATTAAACAAGAATAAAGCTTCCTCTCACTGGATCACGCGATCAGAGAGTTCCAATAACCTTTCTCAGAGGACTACAATGTATCACACCATCCTGAATGAAATATACTGCATTTCCTTCACTACCACTGAACCAAATCATAAAATCCCCACCCCAAGGTATAACACAAGGACTACACTGATTCAAACAAGTGGCTCAGTGGCCTCCTTGAAACGGCAAATAGGTGTGGACAATAAACGACAGCCTTGCCAATGATGCTCAAATCAAGTGGAAGAATAAAACAAAATTAAGAGAACACTGACTTCACTTTGTGTTTACTTAACAATTAAACAAAAACAAAACCAAGAATGATATATCTTTGAATTCCTGATCACTGTTATGTTCTGTCCAACTGCCTAACTCTATCTCTCACAATTACATTTTCACATGGAGTATTTGTAATATCTCTAGGAATGCATCACATTATTGGGTCTAACGCAACCATTTATACACGAATGCATCACAACTGGATGGCAAGGAAGGTACATTGCTAATGTAGCTACAAGGTTGATAAGTGCTCCCAACATGTGTCAATGGCAGGCAGTAACAGTTGGAGAGATTCCTGGTCAGGTATGAGATGGAACAAAAGTTTCACTTCGTACCACAAATCCAGACTAGTGTGAAACTGTACGGGAAAGTGCAAGTTGCTACAGCAACTCAGACTACTGAGGCATTCAGACTGAGTGATTGTAATGCACCAATGTTGCTATAAAGATCTCTGCTAAACATGTCAAGTGTAACCAGCGGTGACTGACATAATTTTTCTTTCCCCTCTTTTGAGGCATCACCTAGCTCCCACTTGGTAAAATGGCCGTGAATGATACATCGGGATTCCTAGTTTATGCCCCTCGATGTTGTGGGATGATGGAGGCACACTGTGCTATCATGACAGATTGAGGACAAAAGGTTAGATCTTATTCTAATCAAGTTTCTGGAAACTTACGGTCAGTCAACACTTTTGGTGAAAGGAGTATGTTGGTGTGCTTAAAATTAGAATTAGGCCAAGTAGGAGTAAAATAAGAAACTCAGTTCACACACAGTACAACAAAAATCTGGGGGGAGGGTGGTGCTGTGTGCTTCTCACCTCAAAAGGCTGTAAGAATTGGGACAAGTGAAATTTTCAGGTTGAGACTGATAGATTTATCCTAGTTACATATGTCAGGGGCTCAGAAACAAAGCTAGGGAAATTAAGTCAAGAGAGAGATCAATTGCCAACTTTGTCATTACCTGGAATTCAACTTTAATAAGTGTGCAGATTCCAGAGGCAGTAAAGAACAAGAGAATCCATAACAAGAGAATTCAAGTACAGGAACAAGGATATCTTGCTGCAGTTATACAGGGCATTGGTGAGGCTATGCCTGAAATATTGTGCACAGTTTTGGTTTCCTTGTCTGAAGAAAGATGTTCTTCCCAGAGACGGAGTGCAGCAAAAGTTTACCAAATTGATTCCTGGGATGGCAGGACTGACATAAATATGAAGAGTTTGAATCGGTTAGGATTATATTCACTGGAGTTTGGTAGAATGAGGGGGATCTCATAGAAACCTATAAATTCTAACAGAAAGGATGTTCCCAATGCTGGGGGAATCCAGAACCAGGGGTCACAATTTAAGGATAAGCAGTAAAACGTTTAGGACAGAGATGAGGAGATATTTCTTCACACAGATAGTGGTAAGTTTGTGGAATTCACAGAAAGTGGTTGAGGACTGAAAATTATTTTTTTTTCAAAAAGGAGGTAGATACATTTGGCTAAAGAGGTTAAGAGTTATGGGGGTGGGTTAGGATTACATTATTGAGCTCAGTGATCTGTCATGATGATAATGAAGGTAGGGCAAACTCAAGGGGTTGAATGGCCTGTTCCCGCTCCTATCTTACATATTTCTGGGTTTGAAAATTACAATCTTTAGAAGTTAAAGAAGTATATCAGGACTTCATTCCAAAAGCTATGCATCTATGCTATTGTCAGTGCTTTCATTGGTCTGGTGCATATTTGACCTCCTTTGAAAGAATGGATATATTCATAGATTGATAAAGTACAGAAGAGGCGTTTAAGCTTATTGTACCATGGAAGCTACACTAAATCTACACTATTCCCTCTTTCCACCACTAGACCCGTAGCCTTGAATGTTATGACATTTCAAGTCATCATCTGAGTACTTTTTAACACCCAGGCCCGGCCCCATAGCCATGAATGTTATGACATTTCAAGTCCTCATCCAAGTACTTTTTAACGCATCTGAGGGTGCCCACCTTAACTACACTTCCAGGCAATGCATTCCAACCTTTGGGTGAAAATTTGCTTCCTCAAATCCTCTGTAAAGCTCCTGCCTTCATATTAAAATTATGCGCCCTTGTTATTGAGCCTTTAGCTAAGGGAACAGCTGCTTTCTATCCACCCTGTCTATGCCCCTAATAATCCAACACACCTTTATCAGTTCCCCTCACAGTCTTCTCTGCTTTAAAGAAAACAACCTGAGCTTATCCGGCCTCTATTCTTAGCTCAACTGCTCCATCCCAGGCAACATCCTGATGAATCTCCTCTATACTTCCTCCAGTGCAATCACAGCCTTCCCCACTGTTATTAGATTTCTCAACGGGCTTCCCAAACTTTAAATATAGTGTTGATGTCACTCTTTTGTGCAACTTCTTGGCAGCTGTAACATTGTATTCCTCGCTCTGTTTTATTACCTCTTTGCACTGTGTATTGTATGATCTGCCTGTACGGCAGATAAAACAAAACTTTTCATTGTACCTAGGTATATGTGACAATAACTAGTTGTTGGAGCATCAAATATACTGCTTGGAAGTGCAATAGAGGCACAGTGGCTCAGTGGTTAGCACATTTCCCATGGCTAGCCCATGGGTGACTGTCTGTGTGGAGTTTGCACATTCTCCATGTGTCTGCATGGATTTCCTCCAGGTGCTCTAGTTTCCTCCCACAATCCAAAGACGCGCGGGTTAGATGGATTGGCTATGCTAAATTGCCCATGGTGTCCAGGCACATACAGGCTGGTGGGTTAGCCATGGGAGATGTGCGATTATAGGGTGTGGGTCTGCGTGGGATGCTCTTTGGAGGGTCGGTGTGAACTCAATGGGTTGAATGGCCTGCTTTCATACTGTAGGGATTCTATGAGGTTAGTGCAATTGAAGTATTCAAGGATCATTATTTAAATAGAAACAATGCGCAAGGTTCTGGACGTAAGGTGGGAGATTGGCACTAAGGCAGAATGCTCCATTGAGCCAATACAGTCACAATGCTTTCTTTCTGCACCATAACGATTCTGAGATTGTGATTTTGGCTTAATATTGCCCCTGAAGGTCTGCCTAAAAATCTGTCAGTTGACTGAAAACTATTGGAAATTCATCAACAAAACAAAAATTAGAATAAAAGTTTTCAAAAAGACAAACTGTAATTGCCTAAATTTCCAGTAAAATTAAGATTAAATACCTTCTCAATTTAAACTTAAATGAGCACTAGAACTTGAGATCCGAAGTTTGGATGAAAAGAAAAGTTAAATAACTTCTTGGAATGGTTCTGGACATTCTGCAGTAACCGTTGTTTTCCAATATTAAAATCTACAATAGGTTATGGTGATGTATTAGCAAGATTGCAGTTGCTTTAAATTAGTGCATGAAAATAGGCGAGATCAGAAAAATAAGATTCTCAGCAGTGACAAAAAATGTCAGATTTCCAGCCAAGGTTTTAACGCTGAGACAAGAATTTCATAAATGAGTAGTTGGTAAGACTAAGCTACAGGTTGAAGGCTCACATGGTAATTATGGGAGATAAAAACTCAAATGAACGAGCTGGGTGGGAATGGGTGGAAGCACAGAACTGATGGGATGAACATGGAGCACAAAGAAGTAAGGGAAATGAAAATGAGCCTACTACTCATGCTCCAAAGTACCTGTGTTACCTTCTATCCTCATTGAAAGCAGAAGTGTGTCCTACAAATGAAAAATCTCCTATATAGATTTAGTGGAGTGAGTGTTTTTCTTCTGCCTGAGGATGCAGGCTCGTATTGAGAGTGATATGGGACTTTTCAAAGGGCAGTTGCATTTATACAGTCCAGGTTTAAGACATCTGACATCGTGGAATCCTGCACGTAAAACATATGCAGTGACCAACTGTGTCAAATACAAGTCCTGGACACAAACAACCTTGACCATGTCATTGGTCATTTCAGATCGATTGCAGTCTTCTCTGTGGAGCAGAAGTAATTGCAGGCAATCTTAAATTGTTACCTGTGGGTCACAATATACAAAGGAAATGGACGCAGCACAAGGGCGTGGAGTTGACTTCCTCTTACCTTGAACTGTAAGTAATTTGTCAACATACTCTTATATGCAATGCTGCCTTTCTTAGGTGATGCGATGGTGGGACAATAAAGTTTCAGCAAAATCTCCCACTGGATTTGTGTAATATGGCTTGTACTGCATTCATTGGAATTGGGTCCACTATATTAAGCATCATTGCAAAGGCATTTCATGGACCTCCCGGTCAGAGTTCTTCATGTTTTACTACATTGAGGACTATGGTAAACTACCATTTGTGCGTAATGTGAATGCTCACTGCTCACATTACTAAGGAATGTTCTGTTTCTGATGTTCATTGGAACCACGAACAATGATTCCAGCTACAGCAGGGGTTATATTTGCTGTAGTTACTGTACCACAAAGGCACAGAGAAGTATACCAGCAAACCCAGGATCAACAACAACATCCACTGCCTGCCAAGCAGCCTCCACATGACCAAGTTGCAGCTGAAAGTACCCTCAGGATGCAGAGGATGTTACAGGAGGCCCAGAGTTTATCATCATCAGTGCCATTCTGTCCAGTTGAGTGAGGCACATTGTCACATAGACCAGCATGTCCTGGGTCACCACCACAGAACTGTATCATCTGCTGCAGCAGGACTTGTGAACTGAAGGAGTGGGTAGTCATCTTTTCCTGGTGGCTCTCATGTCAGTTTGACAACTGCTCTAAACTGTTATGCAACCGGCTTTTTTTGAGGATCACCTAGGGCTCTATATGTGATCTCACAATTCACAAACCTCAAATGTATCAAGACTGCTACCAATGCAATTTGTGCCAAATTACAAAGGCTATGGGCTTTGAGAACATTCTGGCAATAGTCCTGAAGACTTCTTCACCAGAACTTGCCATGCTCTTAGTCAAGCTGTTCCAGTACAGTTCAACACTGGCATCCACCCAAACATTTTGAAAATTCCTGAGTATGTTCTCTACACAAAAGCAGGACAAATCCAGCCTGGTCATTTACTGCCCCATCAGTCTATTCTCGATCATCAGTAAAGTGATGGAAGATGACATCAACAGCGCTGTCAAGTGACACTTGTTTTGCAATAACTTGCTAATGCTCAATTTGGGTATTGTCAGGGCCACTCAGCTCCTAAACACATTACAGCCTGAGTTCAAACACGACCAAAAGAGCTACATGCCAGGGGTGAGACGACAGTGACTGCGCTTGATATCGGCTGCATTCAATGAGTGTGTTATCAAGGAACTTGAGCAAACTGGAGTCAATGGAAATTGGGGGATAAACTCTCCAGTGGTTGGAGCTATACCTGACACATAGGAAGATGCTATTTACCATGCTACCTCCTCAATTCTGCACTGTTTTCAAAATCTGGGTGACATTCGATCTCTTCCCATCGTTCCAAAACGATGTTAGTCCCATAGTTAGTGGGCCATGAATCAGCCTTGTTCCTAGCTGTTACGTTTGGGTCTAATTATGAGTCGTAAAAAGACCATGTAGTAGGCCTGTGGAAATTTGAACCAGGAACAGTTTATTACGTGTCTTTACAGCTACACTGCCAGACCTAGACTGCCTCCCACCAAGCGTCCCCCTCTCGGTCACCAGTCCCACTCTTTTAAAGGGGCAGCACACACCCCCAACTACATACATGTCAATATGGATTCAATTACCCATTATATATCCGTCCCAATTCTTATTTGTATTGACAAATAAAGCAAGATCTTGATGCCTGTCCCTAGTTTGCTTAGCTAGCGATGTACCTGACAACCAGGACTGAAGTATTTGGCAAAAAGGGCAACTTAGAGTCAACCTTATGGATGTGAAACAAAAACAGAAATTAATGGAGAAACTCAGCAGGTCTGGAAGCATTCAGAGAAGAGAGAAACAGAGTTAAGGTATTGAGTCAAGTATTTTTACATTGAATTAAATTTCTCAAATAGCTTTGATGGGCAGTGGCGATAGGTTGGGGGGGGTGACATTTATTCACATTCTACAGAATGACTAACTCAAGTCTGTGGATTACTGGCCCAGTAAAACACACAGAACAGTAGCATAAGAACTCCATGGGTAAAAAAAAATTAGCTTGCCTCTTGTTCAAATAAATGTGAAACCACTAGGTCTATTTTTAAATCAGTTATTAATATTACCAAACAAAAATGGCAAATTAGGTAAAAACTAGAAGAACGTTGAAAAATGTGAGCACTAGTTTAGTACCAATGTTACACCTACAAGGTCTTTTCTGATTTAAAATTCATTCCGACCTATCAATAAATGCTCAGGTTTAAATTATTTTTCCTTTGGTTTCACAGCCTGAAATCAAAAGATCTGTTTAAGGAATAGCTGGTTTTGAAAATAATCTGTCATTGAACATCGCAATTTAACTGCTGAATGATATGAGAAAAAAATCTTGCAGGGCAGAGTAGAAAGGGGAAAGTTAAATGGTAATTTCACAAGGGTAGCTCTTCTGAGGACTCTCCAAAGCCCAAAGACAGTCTCTTGACTCTTAATTTAGCCTCAACTTGGATTAATCCGCAGCTCAAAACTTTTCAGGTTCAGGCACTAAATTTGTAGGCTGACAGTTGCAAGAATGATGGAAAGAAAAATTATGATTATGTTGCATTTGAAAGGAAAACAAAACATGTTCGAAATATGTGCTAATTAATGCCAGAAAGAAAAGGTAGGTTAAATTTTGATTAAGTCTTGACAAAGAGTTCCACCTGAAATCTTAATCTACCTTTGGCATTCAAATGCTGACGGGCCTTCTCTGCACCCCAGTGTTTATATATTTCAAAAGAAATTAAAGAATTCAGCTACATGAATGACATGCTGTGGGCTATCAAAGAGTTTAATTGGGGAAGTAAGCAGTTGTCAGGGTTGAGAGGTAAAGCAAAAGAGGCTTTTCATCTGCTCTGTCCCATGTAATGCCTAATAAAATTCTGCTTGATTCCAATGGCAGGTAAAATGTGCATTGATGTCCCAATTCTACAGAAGTTTGTGTTGTTTGCTATTATGACAATTCATGAAAAAGATGTCTGTATTCCAGAAAGAGACAATGTTTTATACTGGGACAAAACACTTCCTGTAATTTTTAGCTGTTGTGATGAGACATTGCAAATGAATAAGTGCCTGTACACTTTATGAGCTTCAAGTATTCTCTAAACTATTTTATTTGTTTTAATGAATATGGATTCGTTGTATGTGATCCTACTTCCTTTTGTAGTTGCCTTTAATTTTTTCTGTTTTTAATAACTAACATTTTTTAGTGAAGGTCCAAAACCAATTACATGTACAGTTTTGACAACAGTTCATCAACAGAAAACATTAACTGTTTCTCTCTCTAAACTTGCTGCCAGACCTGGTGAGCGTTTGCAACATATCCTTGCCTGTTCAGTCTCATTATTTTCCAATGTTAAGGACTTCTTTAAAACAATATGTCCTAATTACATTTTATTTCAGGTAGTTGCAATGTTTTATACGTCCTTGGAGTCTACAGCAATTGGCAATTCTGAAAGTAAAGTTGAATTCCCTACAAATTTTGAATAGCTCTTAATCTGAGCAGCATCAAATGTAAAATAAATCCAGTGTTGAAATATTGTTACGAGTGGCCATCATGTTTCCCTCATTGCAGAGGTGACTGCATCTCAAAGGTACTTTGTTATCTGTAAAGCACTTTGGAACATTGTGTGATCATGAAAGGGAGCATAGAAATGCACCTCTTTCATATTTTTGTATAGAAGGCTGAAAAATAAATGGAAGGGTTAACAAATTAAAATTAAATGTTAGCCACTGTGAATGGAGTACAGGAAAGAAAGAAGAGATAAAGCATGTGTTTATGATGTAGAAGTGTACCTTGAAGAAAAGTTAACACAATGTATTTCTAGCCAAGGCTTTTGAACATAACAAGTAGCATTTGGAAATCATATTCGTGGAACAATCCCTCTTCCGTACCTACACTGACCCTAAACCCCACCTCTTCCTCCGTTACATTGATGACTGTATCTGTGCCGCCTCGTGCTCCCACGAGGAGCTCGAACAGTTCATCCACTTCACCAACACCTTCCACCCCAACCTGAAGTTCACCTGGACCATCTCCAACACTTCTCTCTCCTTCCTGGACCTCTCTGTCTCCATCTCAGGTAACCACCTAGAAACCTATGTCCATTTCAAGCCCACTGACTCCCACAGCTACCTGGAATACACCCCCTCCCACCCACCTTCCTGTAAAAATGCCATCCCCTATTCCCAATTCCTTCGCCTCCGCCGCATCTGCTCCCAGGATGAGACATTCCACTCCCGCACATCTCAGATGTCCTCATTCTTCAAGGACCGCAACCTCCCCCCCTCCCCCGCAGTGGTCGAGAACGCCCTCGACCGTGTCACCCGCATTTCCCACGACTCATCCCTCACACCCACTCCCCGCAATAACAACCAAAAAAGAATCCCCCTTGTCCTCACGTACTACCCCACCAACCTCCGGATCCAACACATCATCCTCTGACACTTCCGCCATCTGCAATCTGACCCCACCACCAAAGACATTTTTCCCTCCCCACCCTTGTCTGCTTTCCGGAGGGACCACTCCCTCCGTGACTCCCTTGTCCACTCCACACTCCCCTCCAGCCCCACCACACCCGGCACTTTTCCCTGCAACTGCAGGAAGTGCTACACTTGCCCCCACACCTCCTCTCTCACCCCAATCCCAGACCCCAAGAAGGCTTTCCACATCAAGCAGATGTTCACCTGCACATCTGCTAATGTGGTATACTGCATCTGCTGTACCCGTTGTGGCCTCCTCTACGTCGGGGAAACCAAGCAGGGGCTTGGGGACCGCTTTGCAGAACACCTGTGCTCGGTTCGCAATAAACAACTGCACCTCCCAGTCGCGAACCATTTCAACTCCCCCTCCCATTCCTCAGACGACATGTCCATTCTGGGCTTCCTGCAGTACCACAACGATGCCACCCAAAGGCTGCAGGAACAGCAGCTCATATTCAGCCTGGGAACCCTGCAGCCCAATGGCATCAATGTGGATTTCACAAGCTTCAAAATCTCCCCTCCCCCAACAGCATCCCAAAACCAGCCCGGCTCGTCCCCGCCTCCCTAACCTGTTCTTCCTCTCACCTATCCCCTCCTCCCACCTCAAGCCCCACCCCCATCTCCTATCTACTAACCTCATCCCGCCCCCTTGACCTGTCCGTCCTCCCTGGACGGACCTATCT
>JAHRHZ010000274.1:13685553-13699866 GCA_024137785.1 Ginglymostoma cirratum
CTCCATCCCCGCCTCTTTGACTTGTCTGCCTCCTCTCCACCTATCTTCTCCTCTATCCACCTTCTATCCGCCTCCCCCTCTCTCCCGATTTATTTCAGAACCCTCTTCTCCTCCCCCATTTCTGATGAAGGGTCGAGGCCTGAAACGTCAAGCTTTCCTGCTCCTATGATGCCGCTTGGCCTGCTGCGTTCATCCAGCTCCACACCTTGTTATCTCGAGAGATCTTTGCCCTGGGGAGTTTGGTTAGGGTAAGATTGTACTGTTGCTTGCACCAGGTGTTGTTATTGTGATTTGATGGAAAACTGGCAGATAAGATTGGCATCAGAACACTTAGCTTGAAGATTTTCAGTCAACCATCCAGTATCAATTATCCAAATTACCTTTATGGCAGTTTACATGGGAAGGTGGTAACATATCTAGTTTAGTGACATTGTCTCGACTAATAATCTAGATGGCACACATTAATTCGCTGGGTACATGGGTGCAAATCCCACTATAATAACTGGTGGAATTTAAATTCAGTAAATAAATCTGGAATTGAAAGTTAAATTCAATAATGATAGCCATAATGCTGTTGTAGATTGTTGAAAAAGCTCTCTGTTTTGCTGATGACCTTCAGGGTAGTAATCTGCCATCCTTACATTATCTGGCTTACAGCTGACTTTAGACCACAGTAATGGACTCTTCGCCACTTTATGGAATAGCCTAGCAAACCATTCAGTCCAAGGCCAGTGAGGGTAACAAATACTGGTGTTGCCAATGCACCCATATGTTACGAAAAAAAGTCCTGTTTGATAAATTACTTTTTCCAGTTATTTCTACCGTCATGATTTTAGTCCTTGAATAGAAATAAGAAAGACTCACATTTATCTCGTACCTTCCTTGACCAGCAAACAGCTCAAATCACTTTAAAGTCAATGAAGTACTTTTGATATGCAGTCACTGTTGCAATGTAGGAAACAGAGTGGCCAATTTGCAAACAACCAACTCCCACAAACAGCAAAGTGATAATGACCAGATCATCTGTTTATATGAAGTTGATTGAGAGATAGATATTGTCCAAGATATCATCCTGTTCTTCTTCAAAATAGTGTCATATTAAAAAGTTTATTTTAAATTTATGTCCTCCTGGTGATTAGTCCCTCTATCTTGAATAATGTGTGCAGTTTTGATCTACTTATTTAAAGAAGCATGTAAGTGCACTGGAGAAAGTTCAGAGGAGGTTTGCTAGCTTGATACATGGAGTAATGTGTTGCCTTAAGAGGAATGACTGGACAGTGTGGGTTTGTTTGCACTGGAGTTTAGAAGAGTGGAGGGTGATTTAATTGAAGTGTATAAGATCTGGAATAGTCCTGATAAAGTGGACATGGTAAGGATGTTTCTTTTTGTAGGTGATTCCAGAACTGGTGATGGTGGTGGGGGTGGGTGGTGGGGAAGGGGAGTGGTTGGTGGTGGGGTTGCAGTTTAACCATTAGGGGCCATTTCTTAGGGCAGAAATGAGGAGAATTCTTTCCCTTGGAGGATTGTGTGACTTTGGAACTGTCTACCTCAGAAGGCAGTGGAGGTAGGGGATAGATTCCAGTTAGACAAAGGATTTAAAGGCTGTCAGAGACATACAAATGTGAAATTTGAAACATAAATAAATCAGCCATGATTTAATGGAATGGTGGAGCAGGTCCAAGCCTCCAATTGGCCTAACTCTGCTCCTAATTCATATGTTCATATGTCAACATAGAAAGATTTGAACAATAATTTGCAGTTACACAATGGTCATTAATGTATTAAAATGTCTTTTTTCAAGGAGTTTGACCACAGCATTATCAAAACAAAACGCTTTTTGCACCAGACTACATAAGGAGGTAATAAAGAAAAGAATAGAAATAAGGACAGAAGCAAAATACCATAGCCACTAGAAATCTACCATGAAATCAGAACATGGTGGAAATTCTCAGCAAATCAGACAACACCTTTGAATAAACAACATTTTTGGGCTGATCGGATATTAGGACACTTGGACAAAATGGTATGTTTTAAGGAGCAGAAAAAGGAAATCATTCCCAAACTTAGACCCTCCACTAGTGAAAACTCGGGTCCACTTCAGGAATTTCGGTGACTTTCATTTCATTTCATTCCATTGGAGCTGCAGTAAAAATACAGTGACCAGAGTTGGGGAAGTGCAGAGATCTTGGATGCTTGTCGGATTTCCTCCCCATCCTATGGCAATTGTCTAACTGCTGATGCAGTGAAAATGGCAGAAATAATTATGGCATAGAGTGGCAGAGGCTGAGAGGTGACCTTATAGAAGTTTATAAAATCATGAGGGGCATAGATAGGATGAATAGCCAAGGTCTATTCCTGAGGGTAGCAGAGTCAAAAACTAAAGGCCATAGGTTTAAGTTGAGAGGGGAAAGATTTAAAAGGTACCTAAGGGGTAACATTTTCATGCAGAGAGAGGTGCATGTTTGGAATGACTCCCAGGGGAAGTGGAGGAGACTGGTACAATTACAACATTTAAAAGTCTTCTAGATGGGTACATGAATAGGAAGAGTTTACAGGGATATGGGCCAACTGCTGGAAAATGGGACAAGATTAATTTAGGATATCCGGTCGTCATGGATGAGTTGGACTGAAGGGTCTGTTTCCATGCTGTACAGCTTGACGACTCCTAGCAGAATTTTTGTGGCCAGAAAAGTTTTTTTGATACAAGCAGTTGGCATTCTAAAATGCTTCACGTGACCATTAAGAGTTGTTGATGTTCATAAAAATGAGATGAGGGTGGATTTCTTCTTTCAGAGAGTTGTGAGTCTTTAGAACTCCTTTGGGATAGACGAAACTTTGAAAGGATTATTATTTATTTTCATCACCATAAGAAATAGAAACCAAAGTATGTTGTTTGGCCTCTTGACTCTGCTTCACCATTCAATAGGATCACGGCTGATCAGACATTCCTCACATTTATTTTCCAGTCCTTTCCCCATAACCCTTGATTCCCTTACTGATCAAGAATCTATCTATCTCAGCTTTAGATATAAGTTATCTGCCCCCACCACGCTCTGTGGCAGGGAGTTCCAAAGACTCTCAACCCTCTGAGAGAAGAAATTCCTCCTCGTCTACATCTTAAATTGGCACCCAAGAGGGCACATACTCTCTCAGCATTTATGCTGTTAAGAGGACTTTAGTACACCAGTGGCTTATTATTGCTCAGTGAGAAATGAAATAGACACCCACAAATCTCAATTATATGTTGATATGTGATTTAGCAGCCTGCAAGTCATCTAATCTGCTACTGGAAATAACAGAATCAGTGAATTCTCCTGCACATAGCTACTCTTATAAGAGAAAGGTTCTTTCAAGTCATTACTGCTGCATTGTTCATTAATTGGGCTTTTTTCCCAGTTCTAATCGGGTGCCTCAAAAGAGATTTTTTATGATGACACTGGTTGTTTACGAAAGATTTTAAAATGATTCATTTAAAATGATCTTTTACTGGTTAACAAAATGAGTTTTGAATTCGAACGTTTTAGGGATTTTGAAATGACCCTGTTGCATTGTAAGATATTATACAAAACCTTGCCCATTCCATTTTGCTTCAACTTGTAAACAGCAACTCAAATTCATAATGGTAAAGATAATAAATATATTTATGGCCACTTTAAATGATTTCCAACTTAACATCAAATCATGAGGAGTTTTACAATGTGATATTGCAGTAAATTTTGGAGCTATATTGAGATGTCCCAGAACAGCATCACTTTAGATTCCTACAACCATGAGCCTGAGGAAACTATTATTTAATCCTCATCCCACAGCTGAAAGACCCCTACTGAGTCTCTCAAACTCCTACAAATAATAATATCCTTATAAAATACGGTTACACAAATATTCTATTCGTCATCCATAATGAGTTTCAGCCTTAGTATGAGAAAGCATCCAAGTAGATTTATTTTAAGATTCATATCATCTCCAACTTTTCTTCATAACAATATATAGACTACATTTCAGGGGGAAAATTATAGTCTTTTTTGACAGCTTATATTAAAAGAGAAGTATCAAGGGAAAAGCACTAACATCAATGAAATAAGATTCCAATAATCAGCAGTACGCATCTTTCTTGAAATAATTTATTTTAACCAGAATTTTAAGTCCTATAGAATTCAAGGAACTTTACTATTAATCAACACTAATCCCAAGTAATTTCAATTGGCATACAAATTACTAGATTTTAGAACAAGTAGTCTATTGGCTGTATTCTAATAAACTGGTTATTGTTTGGTTTACCTACCACAGGAACATTCTCTGTATGTCATATGGTGAGCAAACATTTGGCAGTTATTTAAAAATTTTAGTTGAAAAGTTTGAAATATTTCATCTTTCAACATTCTTGGCAAATCAAAATCTCTACTGTTGCTGCCAAGTGGTCCCCATTTCTTGCGAAAAAAGACTACTATAAAAAATTATTCGGGTTTTCGTTCTTAAATAACCATGAAAATTAAACATTGCATCATAAATTGTTTGATTTAACCAGGTGTGCCTCCAAATATTAACAAATACATTCTGTTTGATTAGTCTGTAAGATTTCTGCAAAGGGGCAACTAAGTGTCGACATAACGTTCCTGCACATCTCTGTAATATATTACAACTTTGGACAATTGGTTTCCCGGAATTTTGTCCTTGTATAAGCATTTCTTTCTGATGGACTCTTCTGGCAACAAAAATTCTGCTTGTGAAAGAACATTTGCTTAGCACATGCAATATGTTTACATGAAATAGAAATTCTAACCAGACATAAGGACAAAGTGTAAAAGTGCTGTGAGACTTGGCCATTATCTGCTTTATAATAAATTTAAAATGTACAAAATTACTGCTAACTAATAAACTGCCTATGATGTAAATTGTAGTCCTGGGTTTTATTTTGTACAAGTTGGGAGATAATTTTGAAACATCCCTCATTGATGTCAACCCTGAAACTGTTTCATTATTCTTAATGTTGCAAATTGAAGGAAAATTTATAATGACTGTGTCCTTTTATTTTTGTGTTTTTTTTAAAAAGTGGATCTAAATGAGAAAGAACTACTTTAAAACCAAGTTTTAAAGGATTGCCCCATGTTTCAAAAAGCAAGTAACCTGGCCTGACAAAGGCAAGTAAAATGTAAACAGTTGTTTCAATAAACAGTTTTCAAAGTTTGGGTTGTAATTGGTGGGACTCAAATGAGTTGTGCACGAATGCAGCTGGGTGGTAACAAGAAATTGATTGGTCAATGGACTAGTGAACTGTTATCAATGACAAAAGCCTTTTGCCTGCGATTGGCTCAGATAAATGAACAGCGCTGAACTAGGAACAAGGTACAGGGAGAAATGAATTGATACGTTCTAATCTTTCTTCTTGTTCAGCATCATCATCATTCCTAGTCAGCGCATATGCCACATTTCCCTAGTTATGATTAGTTCTGAAGAAGAGTTACTGGACTTAAAACATTAACTCTGCTTCCTCTACACAAACCTATGATGCTGCTTGGCCTGCTGTGTTCATCCAGCCCACACCTTGTTATGGCTGCCATACCTGTTGAGTCTCTCCAGCAATTTCTGTTTTTGTTTCAGATTTCCAGCATTTGCAGTTCTTTGTTTTATTTCAGTGATTTGGTATCTAGTAGCCCAGGAGTTGTGTCTCTGTTCTCTGCAGTCAAAAACGTTAAACCTGAAGAAAACCAGTTTATCTTTACTTCAACAGAGGTTGTAAGCTGTGACCCTTAATTGATAAATCAGAGACCTTTTAGAAATTAACCAACCACTTTGTATCTCTTGCAAATCAGTGGAAGCAAGCATCCACAGAGAAATGCCTGAGAAGCAACATTTGACCAGTGTAAGAAACATAACGATCATCTCAATAACCCGTGAATCGGAATCACACAACTGCCTTCCTCTGTCCTTAAGAGCTACTTTCTGTGTGTGTGTGCGTGCGTATATGTCAGTGAGTGTGAGAGAGAGAGCGATTCATTGGGTTTATGAAAGATAACAATTTCATTTGTAGTGTTATATGTCAATAGTTTACAATTGTTTATCTGTAGCTTGAGTCGAATTACTTATCATAAACAGTAATTCTATTAAATGCAGAAACCTATTCCATGCTTCCTGTCAGCCTGGGTTTGAAAATCAATTAAAGTGGGGAATTTTGTCCCTTTATTTAAAACCATTTAACTTTTGTGACAACTGCAGGAATAGCAAGGCTTAATTTTCAGCTCACTACTCCACTGAATTGTGACAAAGTGTAAACATTGCAACTTTGTAATGGTAGTTTCAAACACAAAGTCATGGCCACAAATTATTGTAACTGGAGAACATGCATGCATGTTAAAATCTTAATTAGTTAGGGATTTCCAAATCACAGCATTGTTACAGTGCAGCAGGAGCCATTTGGTGCATCATGTTTGCAGTGGGTCTCTGAGCATTTTAGTTTTGTGCCAATCTCCTGCCCTTTTCCCATAACCCTGCATATTACTTCAATTTAATTAATCATCCAATTGAAGCTACCTCCACCACACTTCCAATGATTGCAATTGCCTTGAGACTAGCTAGCTCAGTTGGCATGGAACTTCACAACACTGATTAAGGGCTCAGACCCTGTACCAGCTGAAACAGTTTGTGAAACCTCCTTCCTCTTTTTGTCCCACTGTAATATCATGGCACAGAGATGTGTAGATAGCCATAACTGACAACCTTAAGACATCACAGGCAGGGAGAATTGCTTTCAGGAAGATGAGCTATGTTCATAATTTATTTGTTGTCATAGAGAGCAGTCTGACACCAGAAGCCTGAAAATTGTTTTGTGAAGCCAGTAGGGGATCCCCCCCACCCCCAGGTATCCTTCTCTGTATTTCCTGCTTTGGTGTCATATCAAGACTGTGATACACTGGTTAGAGCTTACAACACACAAATCCTGATTAGTCTTCACAAATATAGGGCTCTGGGCCTAAAAACAGTGCAGGACTCATACTTGAATAGCAAAATGAACAAATATCTTGTAAATCGAATGCAGTAATGTTGAACTTAGGGCCTATAAACTGTTACTGTTTACATATTAAAAATGTTTTCCATTGTGTGTGATCTTGCATAATTTAAAATTAATGTCTTTTACTCCAGCCTGTCTCATCAATGAGCACCAGAGCGCTGATTTCTGTCTCTAGGTTGGGTATGTGGAGCTGGTAGACATCCAGGCTCCACAAACCAATCTTTTAAAACAGCCACTTATGTACAATTTTACAGTACATTTTAACTATAATTGCATGGTCAACATCAAATACAGGATATTTTAAACCAATCTGTTCTAATAACACACCTCTAGGACAGGTGGACTTGAGACCAGGCCCAGAGATAGGGACACGACTGCTGTGCCGAAAGGGTCCCCAGTTACAATCATAGACTTGAGTATGAGAGAACCTATCTAAAATTTACTAGTCCTAATTAGTTACAAAAACCATTCCAAGTGAAAATATGCTTTTGTATGTTTTTCAGAATTTATTAAGATTATCAGAACAAGTACAGAAGAAATAATACTAACTAAAAGCAACAGTTTTTGAATCAATACTTTTTGTGATGTCAATCTGCAACACTGGATGACAGCACACAGGTCACTTGTTCTCTTCTGTTGACCGAAGTTTTTCTTCTGTCTTCGGTCTGCCTTCCTTGTGTACCATACCATCATTTATCAACCCTTTTTAGTCACTTGTGCATGTTTAGAGATATCTTGAAGTCTATTTGGCTTATTAATGCATGAACAGTTCATAGTCAGTCTTGGATTGACTAGGTGGTGCGCAGCCAATTCCTGTTTAGTTTCTTTGAAAATAATGGCTATCTTGCTGATTTCTCTGTCCCCTGTTTCATACTTTGACATGCCTATCACTTTGTAAAACTATCCCTTTTATGGCAGGTTGTCACTCTGAACTTGCCAACTTCATAGATCTTTACTAAGATAACACAACAACAATGAACAATTTATGTGTGTGTTTTGAGAATGTAGTGTCACTTCCCAGTGACTGATTATTATCCCAAATGTCTTAAATTATATTCTAAGAAGGTTAAAACTATAATCCTACCAATCTCACTTCAGAACCTACTTTGTAAGTTAAATGCACACACCCACACATAGGCCTGTTGTGTACTTTATGTTGTAAAAATAATCCATTCTAAAACATAATTGTTCCTTTGAATAAAAAAGTCTTTTACCTCATAAAACGTATTAGCCTGAGTTTACTTTAGTCTGAGCCATAAAACAACAGCCATAAACCATAACCTGTGGGTGGCACAGTGGCTCAGTGGTGAGCACTGCTGCCTTGCAGTGTTGAGGACCTGGATTCAATTCCAGCAGTGGGTGACTGTCTGTGTGGGTTTCCTTCAGGTGCTCTGGTTTCCTCCAAAGATGTACAGGTTATGTTGATAGGGCATGCTAAACTGCCCTGTGGTGTCCCGAGATGTGCAGGTTAGTTGGATTAGCAACAATAAATACAGGGGTAGGGTGGGATGCTCTTTGGGGGATTGTTGCAGACTCAATGGGCCAAATGGCCTCTTTCTGCACTGTAGGGATTATATGACAAGCTTTACCTTACTTTTGGCCTGAGCTATATGGATTTTTTCCTTGTAGAATTTATTTACAACTAACCACATTTAATAAATTATAATTTAACCCCTCACTTACTTAATTAAATCAAAATTGAGTATTGTTGAATATTGACACATTATGTAAAAGCTTTTAGGATTGCCAGTCGACTTTGCAGTATGGCACATCACGTGTACTGAAAGCTACATATATTGGCTTGGTTCCTTGCAGAAAGAAATAACTTGTATGAACATTGCACATATTTCAACACAATACAGTAAGTGACAGCCACTTCAGGTTCATTTCTCAGACAATGCCTTGACCAATCAAAGTCAACCTGCCTGATTTAACAAAGCTTGGCAGTTAACTCTCAGTCACCGTTAATTGGTGCATTATTGGCAGCAAAGCCAGTAACAATCAAAATTCACTTGCTAATCAATCAATAATCTTTTCCAATACAGTATAAATGTTGTTTTCCCTTGGTATTTCTTGCGCATTAGCCTGAAGATTACAAGACACGAGACTGTGACAAAATGTGTCTTTTTGTAGTAATGCTCAAGTTCTGTACTGCTAAATGACAAATAAGAATGATTAATTATCAACAAAAGCACAATTCTTCAATCCTCACCATAATGTTGAAAAACAAATGAGAATTTGATCCCTTAATTAAAAAAAAATTTTAAAAAACACCATACGTACTCATAATCGTTAGATTTAGCATCTTTATAGAAATGGACAAAGGTTGAGAATGAATAAAAATTGTAAATTGGAGGAAGGCAAACTTTACAAGGCTGAGAGATAATCTTGCAAAAGCAGAAATTGCTGGAAAAATCTCAGCAGATCTGGTAGCATCTGTGGAGAGAAATCAGAGTTAACATTTTGGGTCCTGCAACCCTTCTTCAGAACTGATTGTAGCTAGGGAAGGGTTGGTATTGGGGTGGGGGGGGGAGGTGGGGGGCGGTGTGCGGAGGGGTAGGAGTAAACAATAGGTGGAGATGGAGCCCAGAACGAGAAAAACAGTTGGGCAAACAAAGGAATGGCCTGGGAAAATCAATCAATCGCTGCTAATGGGGACAATTAGTAATTGACAATGCGTTGGTTGTGGTAGCAGCCTGTGATGACAAGGCCGGTCTGTGGAGCTTGGGGTAAGGGCATGGGAGAAAGAGCTCAGGCCCTAAAATTATTGAACTCAATATTGAGTTCAGAAGGGTGTAGGGTCCCCAAGTGAATAATGAAAGCTGTTCTTCCAGTTTGCGCTGAGCTTCACTAGAGCACTGCGACAAGCCTAAGGCAGAGATCTTGGCCAGGGAACAGGGTGGTGTGTTGAAGTGGCAGGCAACAGGAAGCTCCGCGTCATTTTTGTGGACAGAATGTAGGTGTTCTACGAAGCAGTCACCCAGGCTGTGTTTTGTCTCCCCAGTGTACAGGAGATAATATTGTGAGCAGCGAATACAGTGGTTTAGATTGAGTGAAGTACAGGTAAATCACTGCTTCACTGGGAAGGTATGTCTAGGGCCTTGGATTGTGAGAAGGGAGGAAGTAAACAGGCAGGTGTTACATCTTCTACAGTTGCAGGGGACGGTGCTGTTGGGTTGAGGGAGGTGTTGGGAGTGGAGGAGGAGTTGACCAAGGTTTTCCCAATGGTATGATCCCTGCAGAAGGCTGACAAGGAAGTGGAGGAGAATATGTGGTGGCATCCAGCTGGAGTTGACAGAAACAGCAGCTAATGATCTTTAGGATGTGGATATAGTGGGATGGTAGGTGAGGACTAGGGGGAACCCTATCGCTGTTGTGGGAGGAAGAGAGGAGTCAGGGCCTATGTGCAGGAGATGGGTTGGACATGGTTGAGGGCCTGGTCAACCACAGTGGTGAGGAATCCTCATTTGAAGAAGGTGGGCTTTTCAGAGGTCACCTTGTAGAAGCTGGCATCATCGGAACAGATGCGACAGATGGAGAAACTGTGAGAACGGATGAAAGTGAGCGTGGAGAGGAAATTGGAAGTGAAATAGGTAAATATTTCCAATTCCAGACAGGAGAGAGAAGCAGCACTAAGGATGTCATTGATGTAACAGTGAAAGAGTGTTGTTGGGAGCTCGAGTAGCATTGAAACAAGAAATGTTCCATGTACCCCGCAAAGACACAGGCATAACTGGGGTTCATGCAGGCACCCATGATCATCCCTTTGATCTGAAAAATGTGAGTGGAGTTAATGGAGAAGTTTTTCAAAGTGAGGACAAGCTCGGCCAGGCAAAGGATGTTAATGGTGGATGGGATGGCTCAAGAAGGCTTGTGGAGACTATCCTGGTGGGGGATGGACACGTAAAGGGATTGCACGTCCATGGTAAAGGGAAGACAGCTGGAGCCTATGAACTGGAAATTCTGAAATTGATTGATTAATTGATTGATTTATTATTGTCACATGTACCGAGATACAATGAAAAATATTGTTTTGTATGATTTACAGGCAGACCATACCATACAAAGTGCATCAGGGTAGCAGTACAGAGTGCAGAATACAGTGTTACAGTCATAAAGAAGGTGTAGAGAGAGAGATCAGAGTTAATATTTGAGAAGTCCATTCAAAAATCTGGTAACAGCAGGGAAGAAGCTGTTCTTGAGGTATGTATATTCAAACTTTTATACCCTCTGCCCTACAGAAGAGGGTGGAATGGATTATAACTGGGATGGGAGGGGTTTTTGATGATGTTGATTGCTTTCCCGAGACAGCAGGAAGTATAGATGAAGTCAATGGAAGAAAAGTTGGCTTGCATGATGGACTGCACTGTGTTCACATCTCTCTGTATTTTCTTTCGGTTTTTGGAAAAGCAGTTGCCATATCATGCTGTGATGCATCCAGATAGGATGCTTTCTTTGGTGCATCTATAAACATTGATGACGGTCCTTGTGGACATGCCTAATTTCCTTAGACTCCTGAGGAAGTAGAGACGTTGTTGTGTTTTCTTGACCATCACATCAATATGGATGGGCCAAGACAGATTATTGGTGAACATCTCTCCCAGGAACTTGATGATCTCGACTATCTCCACCTCAGCACCTTTGTTGTAGACAGGGGCATGCCCTCCACTCGGATTCCAAGTCAATGAGCGGCTCCTTTGTTTTGCTGATGTCGATGGAGAGATTTTTATCTTTACACCATGTCAGCAAGCATTCAATCTCTTTCCTGTATTCTGCTTCGTCATTGTTTGAGATCTGACCTACAATGGGGTGGGGCAGATTTTGGCCACACAATCGTGAGTACATAAGGAGTACAGTAGGGTGCTGATTATGCAGATATGCTGGCACAGGTGTTGAGCATTATGGTGGAGCAGGTGTTGTTGCCTATTCTTACTGATTGCAGTTTATGGGTCAGAAAGTCGAGGATCCAGTTACAGAGAGGAGAGCCAAGACCTAGGTCTCGGAGTTTAGAGGTGAGCTTGTTTGGAATTATGGAGCTGAAGGCGGAAATGTAGTTAATAAGTAGGAGCCTGACATAGCTACCTTGTTATCTAGATATTCCAGGGATGATTGTAGGGCCAGGGAGATGGCATCTGGTGTGGACCTGTTATGCCAGTAGGACCAAGGATCAAGGATCAAGGAATGCAAAGGATCAAGGCAATTTGGTAGGCTGGAGTTGATTTGAGCCATGATTAACCTCTTGAAGCACTTCATTATTATGGACGACAGAGCCACCAGGCGGTAATCATTGAGGAATGCTGCATGATTTTTCTTTGTCACTGGGATGATGGTGGTCTTCTTGAAAGAGGTGGGGACATGAGATCATAATAAAGAGAGGTTAAAGGTTTCTGCGAGTACACCCGCCAGCTTGTCCGCACAGCATC
Organism: Ginglymostoma cirratum; assembly: GCA_024137785.1. NCBI lineage: Eukaryota > Metazoa > Chordata > Chondrichthyes > Orectolobiformes > Ginglymostomatidae > Ginglymostoma > Ginglymostoma cirratum. The sequence continues at coordinate 13,697,983 of JAHRHZ010000274.1, forward strand.
TGAGTGCACGCTGGGAACTCCAACCAGGGCAGTCGCTTGTAAAGTTGTAAGTAAACTGATGTAAAGCACCAGAAGAATGGTTGATGAAGGTGGGAAGGGACTGGACAAGGGAGGAAAGAAACAAATCAAGGTAGGAAGAGATGAGTTCTGTGGGGCAGGAGTAGGCAGAAACAATGGTCTGCCTGGGCAGTCCTGTTTGTGAATTTCGAGAAGGAAGTAGAAATGGGCTGTGTAGGATTGGGGGACAATGAGCTTGGAGACAGTGGGAGGGAAGTCACCAGCTGAAGTGTGATTAATGACCATTGTGGACACAATAGCCTGGTGTTCAATGGTGGGCTCATCGTCCAGGGGGAGAAGGGAGGAGTTATTCGAGAGCTGGCGGTCAGCTTCTGCAATGTAGAGGCCATACAACCCTTGCCGACAGGCTTGATTACAAAGTTGGATTAGATCAGAGAGCAAGGCGTGCAGTTAGTTCAGAGGGAGATAAGTTAGAATAGATAAGGGGGAGGGGTCCGAGAAATTGAGCTGACTGATAGCACATGACAGTTCTCAATGAAGATCTTGAGTGTAGGTAAAAGGTCAGAGGGAGGTTTACAGGTGGAGGCAGGTGAAGGCTTCTGTGGGACAGGAATAAGTCTCTTGTACAAAGAAGTAGACACAAAGATAGAAAAAAAGTTCAATGTGTTGCCATGTGCAAAATTCATGGAGATGGGGGCACGGGGGATAAAACTAAGACCTATGTTGAGTACAGAATGTTCAGCATCAGAAAGCAGAAGATCGGATGGGTTAGTAAATAAATGACAGAAGGTGGAGTTGGGATAGGGGATGGATTAGGAGGGAAGGGGAGGGGAAGAAGATTCCAGAGTGGCATGTGTATCTCTGAGTTGTTGCAGCTTGCGTTCCTTTCTAAAATGGGCTAGTTACAGCTAGTAAATCACTGGAGGCATTTGAAGACAAGATTCTATGAGCACAGTCTGGATGTGTCCCCACAAAGTAAAGGGTGATACTGTGAAATCTAGAGTTCCCTGGTTATCCAGAAGCATACAGGGTAAGAGAAAGGAGAAGAGTAGAGACTGTGACCATCTAAAATAAATTGATAATTGTGGAAACTTTGAGGTGTACAGAGGTGACACATGAAAGGAAATTAGGAAAGCAAGGAGAGATTATGAGAAATGATTAGCCAGAAAAACAAAAGAAAATCCAAAGATTATTTACCAATACATTTAGAGAAAGAGAATGATGAAGGAAATGGTTGAGCCTAACAGACACACATGTGGTAACTTGAGCATGACTGCAAAAGATGTGGGTAGCGTTTCAAATTGCTTCTTATCTTTGTCTTCACAGGGGATGCAAACATTCTAGTTGAAGAGGAGGAGTGTAAAATATTACAGAAAATAAACTTAATTAGAAGTACTGGAGGGTCTAAACCCCCTGAAGAGGATAAATCATCAGGATGGGATAAATTGTATCCCAGACCATTAAAGGACATGAGGGAGGAAATAATGGATGCTCTAAGGAACATTCCCCAATCTCCACTGATACAAGAGAACTGGATGTTTGTACATATTGTACCACTGTTCAAAAATTGTGTGAAGCATAGGCCAAATAATTATAGGCCAGTCAATCTGACCTCAGTGCGAAGCAAATTCCTGGAATCAATATGGAGGATTGACTGGAAAGATATGGACAAATAATGGATAGTCAGCAGCAATATGTTAAGGGAAGAGATAAAAGGTACTGCAGATGCTGGAGAATCTGAGATAACAAGCATGGGGCTGGATGAACACAGCAGGTCAAGCAGCATCACAGGAGCAGGAAAACTTGACGTTTCGGGCCTAAACCCTTCATCAGAAATGCATTTCTGATGAAGGGTTTAGGCCCGAA
>JAHRHZ010000274.1:13700266-13739873 GCA_024137785.1 Ginglymostoma cirratum
CCCTTCATCAGAAATGCATTTCTGATGAAGGGTTTAGGCCCGAAACGTCAAGTTTTCCTGCTCCTGTGATGCTGCTTGACCTGCTGTGTTCATCCAGCCCCATGTATGTTAAGGGAAGGTTATGTCTTAGTAACCTGATTGAATTTTTTGTGTAGTAACCTGGAGGATTGATGAGGATAATGCAGTGGATGTCATAGACATAGACTTTAAAAAAAAGCATTTGTCAAGTTCTCACATGATCATTAAGAAAAATTAAAACCCATGGGATACAGGGGAATATTGGTAAACTGGATCCAAAATTGGATCAGTAACAGGAATCAAACAATTACTACCAATGGATGATTTTGTGAATAGAAAACATTTTGCAGTGGCGTTCCACTATGCTCACCTTTGGGCCACTTACTGTCTGTGGTATTTATTAATAATTTCAAATTAAATGTTGGAGGTGTGGTTGGGAAATTTGCAGGCAAAACATCCAATTGGTCAGCTAGTTGATGGTAAAGAAGATGGTGCTGGCTACAGGAAGATATCAATGGTTTGGTTGAATTGCAGAGAAATTGCTAGTGGAATTCAGTTTGGAGAAATGTGATGTTATGCATTTGGAGTAGGCAAACAAAGCCACAGTAAAAGGAAGTAAGAGTTAAGAGTTTAATAGACTGATAATTCCTGGAATAGGCTAGGAGGAAAGCCTGCCTTGGGACACTAGTATTGTGGTTAAAGTTTAAAAATAAAAATGAAAACATAAAACATCTCTCCTGTCCACTACCCCTCACATACTCCCCATGCTATATTCAAGACATCTTATGCCAACTTACCCATCCTCCATTACCCTTTACATCCCTCAGGACATCTTATGCCCATCTAACCATCCTCAAAATTATTTTATTGCCCAATGCTGACTCATGTCAATGCACCACTCTTTGCCCTTTGTTCTCTATACCAACTTTACTAGTATCCACCATGGACAAACTTCAGGAAGCATATTGAGAGTGTCCATTGATGGTATAATTACTGGAAAAAGAATCACTCAATTTGATAGATAAAAGTAACAATACATTGAAATTCCATCAACTAATCCCTTATAAAAACAATAATTTTAATAAAGTACTTTATTAGTTAAGTGTTTAATCTCTTGTGTAAACAAATGCTCCCTTTCACTAAACAGTTGGAGCTGCCCATCAAAATTCTCACTTGATAGCAGAAATAATAGATTGGGAAATTAATCATGCAGTACAAATGCTATAATGCCTTTGCAGGCCAATCTGAAATACTTAGCAGTTCTTCTTAAACTCCACACATTTATAGACAGTTCACTGACAGCAGGAAAAATGGTGGCATCATGGTAATGCCACTGACTTACCAATCCAGGCTAATGTCTAAGAGTTGGAATCCCAGCACGGCGCCTAGTGGAATTTGAATTCAATCAACAATCCTGGAATTGAAAGTTAATCATCAGTGGTGATGAAACTGTCATTGACTGTTGTAAAATTTCATCTGGCTCACTAATGCCTACTCTACATTCGATTCCAGATGCACAACCATGTGGTTGATTCTTAATTGCCCTCTGAGATGGCCTTAGCAAGTTAGTCAGTTCAAGGGGAAACAGGGATGGGCAGCAAATGCTGGCTACTTCCAATGCATGAAAGAATAAAAAGCTTTGGCAATCTCAAGGAGCCTGTGTGCTTTTTGATGCACAGGCATGCCCTTTTACAATCCCAAAGGATGCTTTATCTCCACCAAAGATGTCTGGAAGCCAGATGCAAAGAGGTACGTGACCTCTACAAAGAAGAAGAAATATAAAACATTCTTCCAGAGCTCACTTTTCATACCCCTCTCATTTCCTCTTACCTCGACACACAGCCTATGCTCTAAACATGCCAACTCATGCAAAATAATGCCCTCTAGCCATCTCCATAGCCCCATATATTATCTATGATAGCTCATGCCACTCTGTCCATCTCATGGCCCTTCATACCCTTATGCCAACTCAGTGCCTTCTTCCACCTACTACCCTTTACCTCAAGACCTACCATGCCAACACATCGACTATCCACAAATAATCACAGACATAGGAGCAAAAATATGGTTCTATTAGTTATAGTTCTATGTTGCACACTACACTGCATTGAGAAATGCTCTCTCATTCATAAAAGTTACTTTGACAGCTTATGACAGGTTTTGAGAAGTTGGTCATACCAAGATGTTTATGCAACTTTTACTCACAATCTTTTCCACTGTTAACAGTCCCAAAGGATCTCTGACTGCCACCTGCCAAAGTGTCCTGGGAACATTTCCTCATCACAGTTTCTGCTCTCCAAAGGAGTACTCCCTTATGATCCAAAAGAAAAGCACTAAGAACAGATCTGGTCTTACCTAGTCTAATCTCTACTATCTAGGTTCCAGACACTGGGATCTCCAAAATTCTATTTCAATTGAGACAGGTGGTTATTCAAATATGTATTTGAGTGAATATGCGAAGCCCCCAGTCTCCCCTTCCTCAAAATAAGAAATGAGAGGTTTGAGGGCAGGATTTTGGATTCAGCAATTTTTCTAGATCAGAGATGCTCTCTGGTATGCCAGAAATCTAGGCCCAAAAGAAGCAGATTCCCTAGCATATTAAAAATTTCTTTTTGAGTATGGTGTAGCATCAAAGCTGAATATATAAACCCATACAAAGGTTCACCAAAGGTGAAATGAAAGAGAACGTGTTACTGCGTGAGCTCTAATATTTTGGACTGGAGAGCTTTAATTAATTGAAACCAGGAGCCAGTAGATTTTATAAACAGGTGTGTGGTTGTATGGCATGTTGCTAATATAGAACATCTGCTCTTGCAGCTGCCAATGCACAGATTTTCTTGGAGACTCCCCAAGATTTTTCAGTGAGCAGAGCTGTCACATTTACCTTAAATTCAAATATGACAAATAACGTCATTGTATAGTTTTCATAGCACATAACATAAACATTCATGACCATTTGTGTTAATAAATGGTTTACTATATGACTGAAATTTAGGCAATCACTTCTAAGCAATCCATACTGTGTAATTGAAACCAGCTCTTCAGTATAAAATTTATTGCCTCCACTAATCCTTTACTAAATCCAAAAGCCTGATTTTTATCTGGAGGTGATGAGATGTGCCTGGAACTGGTAGTGCAAGTAACAGTCTCACTGCTGGTTTGTTGATGAGGTGATTTTAATTCCTGGAACAAAAATAGAAGTTGCTGGAAAAGGTCAGCAGTTCTGGCAGCGTCTGTGAAGAAGAAATCAGAGTTTCGAGTCTGGTGACCCTTCCTCTGTACAGTTCTCAGCTTTTCCAGCAACTTCTGTTTTTGTTCCTGATTTACAGCATCTGCAGTTCTTTCTGTTTTTTTGCTTTAATTCCTGGCCCTCACTTCCACTCCAGTACCTCACTTCAACTCGTGGGCCTTTCTTGAATATATTTTATTTTCAGCAAAGAATGATGGAATGTATGCATTAAGTGCAAATAGTAAACTGAATTTGCAGCTGACCTATATTTTAAAATCAAGAAATCACAGCTCCATCCATAGTGCAGCTCCAAATTTATAGTTAATGCATAATTGCAGCATTAAGTTTAAGCATGGGTTTATAGTTTTGATCACAAGACATTGGAGATATGTTTTCAAGTTGCATCTTAGACCTGGAACGACCTGGAAGTGGCATTGTGGGTAGATTATTTGTTGTAGGCCTCCCCCAGCTTTCCTCTTCATGAATAATTCAATTGTTGTTCACCACTAAAAAGTTCCAAAAGCAAGGAGAACTTGTATTTCTATAGCATCTTTCACATCAAGATGTCCCAAACCAATTCACAGACAGTAATCACTTTTTTAAGTGTACACGGTATTACCATGCAGGCTGACCTGACAGCCAGCGTGTGTCACAGGCAAGATCATTCAAGTGTTTGATAAATGACTGCTGAATTTATTTTTGATTGTGATGCTTAAGGGAAGATAATTGACTCCAAGCTCTTCAAATGGTGCCTTGTGATCTTTTACGTTCAGCTAAACAGGCAGATAGGGCTTCAGTTTAATATCACTTCTGATAAACATAGCTTTTAATCATACAGCAGTAAACCCTCTGACTACATCCCAATGTGACACCATTAAAGATGTTCTCCAAATTAAGTGGAGCATGAATATCCAACTTTCTAACTCAGAAGGTTAGTGTAGTCCTAAATGTGCCACACTCATGTGGAATTTACCGTAGGGCTACCAGTGTTTCCCACCTGAAATTCACTGGAATTCGCTGCTCACTTTTGACAGTTGAGCCAGAAGCCCTCAACTCATTAAGAGGGAACTCAATCTGCCCCTGAAGTGCTGCAAATCAATGACTGGGTGCTGAAAATTGGGATTAAACTGGATGATGAGTTTATTCGGCCAATAGTGACACAATGGCTTTAATGGCCTCATTCTGTGCTGTAATGTTTCTATGGAAATTTCAGTGAGAAAACAATGATAACCTGGCAGACTTTCGGAGCTATTACAACTGATGTTTCTAATTACAATTTTCTGTCATTGGTAACACGGTTTTTTTTTTAAACCTTACAATTGAATTTTCTCCACTGGCACCAGACAATCTCTGCTATCAGCATTCATTAACCATGAATCTAAACCATTAAATGATAATAAACCGTACGTGCCTTGGGGAGAAATTTAGCCTATTCATTCTGTTGGCATTTACATGTCTGAATGCATTCAGCTCTGGTGAACCTTCATCTGGATTCATTCATTCTGTTGGCATTTACATGTGCACATCTTCTAACAGAAATTAGTTAACAGAAGTGATGATATATAGATGATAATCATCTTTTTAGCCTAAAGCCAATGGCACTAATGAGAGAACCCCTAGTGCTACTCAAATCAAAAAAACAGCTTGTTAGATGGTAGGGACCATGCTAGGGTCTTCATTCATCTAGCAGCTCATTTCTACACTGCACTGTATGAAGGGTTGGAATTTTACGGGCCGAAAGTTGGCAGGCTGATATCTGGTGGACCATTCATAAATATTGTACCATTTTCTTTTCTGCACTTTTGATTGTAGGTTGAAATGAAAAAAAATCGAGAATTGTAGAAGGAATTGTTGTACTTTTATGAACAAGTTACTGCGACTCATTGTGTGTGGTGTTTGTACTGCTGCTTTGATGTAGCAGTGGGGGAGCTCAATGTCAATGGTCCAGCACCAGCAGGTGTGTATGCATCGTGGGATTTGGCTGGCAACAAGTAGCTGATTGCTTCGTGCAATTGCAACCATTTCTGGATGGTAAGGATCATCAGACTGACGACAATGTTCTGATTGGTTTCTGCGTAGATGGACAGAGCTTGTGGATGTGAACGATATGGTGAGAAACCTTCAGACTGCTGAGAGGGCTGGTTGTGTCTCTCTTTCTCTTTCTCCATCTCTCTCTCTCTGTAGTAAATATACCTGAAGCCTGAAGAAAATCAGTTCTTTTCTCTCACCAGTTGCTATAAGCTGTTGCTTTTAACCAGTAACTAAAAGGTTTTGTAGTTAGAGTGCCAGTTGTCCTGTGCTTCCTATGAAGTAGTGAAAAGCAACTGCAGAAAAGAGATTGAAGAACAGAAAGTCCTGGCAAGCAAAACAATCATCTCAGCATATCCTGTGCACTGGTGCTAATGAACTGTGGTTGCCACTTCTTTTTTCTTTTGTTACACTCATAAAATCAATTTGTTTTGCTTGTCCCTGTCTGTCTGTTTGTGAGTATTGGGTTTTAAAATGTTGCGTAGAGTTTTAACTAATTGAACCAATCGTTGATACTTCATAGCTATTTACTTGTGATTATAATTTACTTATTTGTAATAAACAGTAGTTCTTGTCAATTACAGGAATGTGGTCATTCTGTTAACTTCTGTAATTTCTGTTAACTTGAATCCAGTAGACAAATAAACTAGCGATTTTGTATGCTTTGATTAGATCATTAACTTTCACGGTGACCCTGGGTGTAGAGCGACTTGAGAATCAGATGGGCTTTCCCAGGTTGGTCATAACACATTAAAATTATGGGGTATCATGTTAGGCTGGAAGAATAACATGAAGCTGCTGCTGTTGAGTTTTCCCAGAAGTGGTCAGGCTATGTATATAGTAGCTGTGAGCAGGCAACTGAGCTTGTTAACAAGGCAATTGATTAAGTTTTGGGAAGACTTTTCAATTTTCCTGGGAGCACATGGAAACACAGAGATTCAGAGTTTCACTAACTGTAGGGCAACAAAAGCTCAGCAAAGTTTGGAAGTGCAATTCATCAAAACTTGCAGCATAACACCACAGGAAGGATGAGGAATAGTATCTCCAACAATGCAGCACTATCTCAGTCATGCTAGTGTCAGTCAATTGCTCATGTTTGAGAGTGGGTCTTAAATGCATGACCTTCCGACTCAGAGGCAAGACTACCATTGAGTCAAGATACATACACATATGAAAAGAAGAATGGGAGCTGAGTATGCAGTACCTGTAGCTGCATGTACTATTGACTAGCCCAGCCCTCAAACCCTTCACATTTCTCCACTACATAATCTCTGGAAAGCATAAAAATCAGGAGAGTGTGGGTGGGAATTTACAAACACTATGTAGCAGAAAATAGGAACATTTCCCCTTAATTCAAGCAAACTGGCAAAGTTCTGAAAACCAAGATGATACTTAAATCCTTCTCATCCCAGGTAACTCTGTAATCGGAAATATCCTTCTCTCTCAGGAAATTGGCAACTCTTCATTTTAATATAGGTTGCTGAGAAACCTAACTCTGGTAACATAAGGGAGGAGAATATGGGAGGAGAAAACTAGTAAAAAAAAATTCACACTAACTGTGAACCAAATAATCATATCAATATCAACAATGTCAAGCACACAGCAGAGGCCTGGAAGAATCCCATAGATATAGGAAATGTTTTCAATTATCAATAACCTGGGGCTATGTACAGAAAACTAAGGGCTTTGGAAGGAAAAATAAAACTTTGACACAAAAAAGGAAACTAAACTTCTGTGAGATAGCATTAGTAGTGTTGAAATCTAGAGAGGTGTGTGAAAATTCTGTTCAAAAGGAATTTCTCTTCAAACAAAAAGAAACAAAATTTGAATTGTAGCAACTAAAGGGCAGGAAGAACATTTAGATTTGAGCATTTGTTCGTGCACTGAATAGAGGTTTGTTTCATTTAAGAATTGTACCATGGAATCATAAGCAAAAAAGAGTTGATCAGGCTTTTTTAATTAATGTATTAAAATGAAGAAGAAACAGAGTGTGAGTGGGGAAATGGTCTCCTGTGGACCTCCTGAGATTGTGAAAAAGACATGAAGCATTAAATGAACCAGCAAAAAAGAGAGATTTGACAAGAGGCCTCACTACCAGACGTCTCTTTTGCAGCTTGTTTAGATTTGGATTGTTCCAGTCAAAGACTTTGACATGTGTAAAGAAAAATGTTGGAAAGTAAGAGTTCCAGTTTTGTGATATCGTGCATCAAAAGTCAAAGTCTTTTGAAGGTGTGTCCAATGTAAATCTTTTGTTCATTTCTGTGAAACGCTGCGGTAAACATAAGCTGTCTGCTAGAAATTGATTTCAGCCATATAGCTGCATTCTTATATCAAATTTCCTTCTGCTCCTTCAGTTGTTATGATGTGGCTGAGATATGAGAGATAATATGAGGTCAGTGGTGTTAAGAATGGAGTCAGGTATCAACATAAAAGGCTGAAAAATGGAATCCATGCCAAAACCTGTTCTGGTATTTAGTGGGCTCTTTTTGTTCATCATATCCATGACTACTCTTTCCCTGTGCATTGTACTGGAATCCCCATGCCTTACTTGACCTCTAAGCTTATCAGATTTCTTGTCACCGTCTTACTTTCTTTTCTGCATTTGTTGACTTAATTAGGTAATTATTTTTGTTGTTACACACAGATAAAAATGCCCACAAGGACTTTCTGTTGGATAACTAAAAGTTACTAATATCTCCTCCTTAATCAAGATATGAGTAAGTAAGTGAGGAGAGTAAGTAAGTGACGTAAGTAAGAAAACAACAAGTTTATTAAAGGATAGTGATCATTGTGTGCACATGGTCAAGCTATTTTATTGTGGCGCCTTTGCTGGTGAAAGAGCTCCAAATGAGGGAAAGAATTAATTGTTAATCATAGCGAAAATGTACCGAACTCTTCTGCTTTGTTTTCTGGTTCATTATGGTCTGCAAAGTAATTGATTCCATATTTGGTTTCCACAATCTATCCAAATGTTCTCCCTAGGTGGCTTTATTTGGCTTCAACTTTTCTTCAAAGTTGATTTGATATTAATGAAATGAGAATCTTGATTTCCACCAATTTGTTTTTGGAATTGCAATTCAACATTAAGTTCAAATCAAAAGTAGTTTACTATCTTAGAGTTATAGAGTCATACAGCACAGAAACGTCCTTCAGTCCAACTTATCTGCACCAACCTGACATCCCAATCTGACATAGTCCCATTTTGGTCCATATCCCTCTAAACCCTTCCTATTCATATACCCATCCAGATTCCTTTTAAATGTTATAATTGTACCAGCCTCCACTACCTCCTCTGGCAGCCCATTCCACACATGCACCACTCTCTGTTTTAAAAAGTTACCCCTCAGGTCCTTTTTAAATCTTTTCACTCTTACCTTAAGCCTATGGCCTCTCGCTCTGGACTCCCCCACCCTGGGAAAAAGACCTTGGCTATTCACCCTATCCATGCCCCTCATGATTTTATAAACCTCTATAAGGTCGTCCCTCAACCTCTGAAGCTCCAGGGAAAGGATGCTCTTCGGAGGGTTAGTGCAGACTCAATGGATCAAATGGCCTCTAACTGCGTAATTGGGATTCAATGATTCTAATTAATGTGAACTATTTAATGGTGCCACTTTTGTTAAATCATCCCATTGCAATGGCAGTTTTAGATTTCATTTGAGCCCAAATGAGTCCAATTTGAGCCCAAACTCCTGCAAATTATTCAAAAACACAAAAATTTGACCTCATAGCTTTTGGCGCAGAATTAGTCTCAAAAGTTTGACATTTATGTAAATAAATATGCTGAATGCAATTTCCTTTAGAAATATAAATGAACTAAAAGTAAATTCGTAGGAATCACAGTACCTTGGATAGGATTTTTGATTGTGTGGTTAGGGTCCAATTTGTTGGATTGGTATAGGCATGGCAGCTGCTATAATTGGACCCTGGATATCCAGTACAGATGTTAGTGGGAAAAACCACAGGAGTTATCCAAGGTCCGTATGATTCCATTATTTCGAAGTAAGTTTAGTGTTTGAAATAACCTGACTAACTGTGACAAGAACAATAAACCATTGAAGGTATTGAGACGGCACTGTTGTACTGCATGTTGTACCTACAATGACGTTCTTATGTTCTGGTGTTACAACTACCTGTTTAACAGGCTTCGTATTCCCAATTCTTTAGCCTTTGCCTTTAGCTGCCCAGTGTCTAAATAAACAACTAAAGGTGCAAAGGATGATATAAAGAACTCTTCCCATTGTGTTCTTATATGAACAAGAGTAAGCCTTATATAATTAATGGTAGGGCCATGGGTAGTATTGTAGGACAGAGGGACCTAGGAGTGCAGGCAAATAATTCTTTGAAGTTTGCGTCACATATAGACAGGGTGATTAAAAAAGTGTTTCTCGTGCTTGCTTTCAATGCTCAGTTCTTTGAGTATTGGAGTTGGGAAGTCATGTTGAGGTTGTACAAGACATTGGTGATGCCTCTTCTGGAATACTGTGTCCAGTTCTGGCTGCCCAGTTCTAGGAGGGAAATTATTAAGCTGGACAGGATTCAGAAGAGATTTACCAGGATGTTTCTGAATGTTTGATTATAAGGGCTGGATAGGCTGGGACTTTTTTCACTGGAGCATAGGAGGTTGAGAGGCAACCTTATAGGAGGTTATAAAATAATGAAGGATATAGATAGAGTAAATGGTAGTTGTCTTTTCCCTAGGATGGGGATTTCAAGACTAGGGGGCACATGTAAGGTGAGAGGAGAAAGATTTAAAAAAGACATGAGCAGCAAATTTTTTACACAGCGTGTGGTTCGTGTGTGGAATGAACTTCCTGAGGAAGTGATGGATATGCGTGGAATGACAACATTTGAAAGACGTTTGGAAAGGCACATGCATATGAAAGGTTTGGAGGGATATGGGCCAACAACAGGCAGGTGTGTCTAGTTTAGATTGGGATTATGTCCTGCACGGACTGGTTGGACCGAAGGGTCTGTTTCCATGCTGTATGACTAATGATGCAATGATAGAAAAGTATTCTGTCCTGCCGTTGAATTATTCCCATTTATGTGATGGGTTGATTGAAGGTGTACCCCTGTTAGACTGAATTTCAGAATGAAGTCTAGCAGACAATATTTCAAACAATGTAGTTACATTGAAAGCATTCAGTACAAAATTGTTACATAGATTGTCAAGAGTTATGTTAAAAATATTACAAATTTTGTATTTTGCCTTGATAAATATTATAAATGTTCAAAAACTACTTTTCTAGAGCTACAACTCAAAATATTTCAGACCTTTATAAAAGATGCTCATTTTTTTAAAAGTTGAAACTCTACTGTTTGAGTTAGAAACTTAATCTCTTCACTGGCTTCAGCCAACTGAATTTTATAGGCTGCTTCTGTAAAGAACCAGAATGCATTCTGATCAAGTAGGCCAAAGTGAATTAATAAGCACTTGAAATGCTCACATTCCCAGAAGAGACCACACTATAAACTTTCAAACACAAAGCTGTCTGTCAAAGAACCAGAGCTAATAACTGACCCTACCTCTTCTCATTGACCTAAGGCACAGCTGTCAATCAAAAGCACACACTTGGCTTGCACGTTGATCTTGGATCAGAGAACTTGCAAAGCCATTTAAAAGTATGTGAAGACATGCCAGAACAAAGAGCTTTAAGCAACTGGCTAGTAGACGGATGTTGTAATGAAAACTTCTTAATTTTTTTTGAAAAAATCTTAATAGTTACATCAAGGATACAGATTCAATGCAGATTTCAGGGAAGAACAGGTCTGTGTTTGACAATCCACAGTTAAATAACATGCTGACCCTTACTTAATGACTCAGCTCCCAATTAGGAATAAATGGACAACTTAAACAATATCCTGCAGTGTGTGTTGCCAGTTCCCTGGATAATGTTTCTGTCTGCAAAAGGCAAAGGGGAAAGTGAAGCAGCTGATTTCAATGGGCATGTTTTCATAAAGATTACCAGTTTTGTTTAGCCTTCAAAAATAGAATGACTCACAATAGTTTGATGCTAAGGATTGTGCTTTATCATTTAAACCCTAATTAAATATGTTTGCTCAAACAACATACACAGCAATGTACAAAATGTACTTGAGTGTGAAGGCAAATAAAATAATATTCATTACAACTGCTTCCAAGTAAGGAATCAAAATCTGAAATCAATTTCGTGCTGAAACCTCCCTTTTATTTCCAAAATATATTTACTGGGCTATGGTTGCTTCAGGCATTAAAGAGGCAGCCAAGATGGGGCTTTAAGAGGAAGTACTGGTTTATCTGCAATTTACCATAAGAGGCTTTCTTCATTAAAGAATTGAAGCCTGTTCCAGGGCCAGCTGGTTAAAAGCCCGTTTACAATTAATATGCCCACTGACATTCAATAAAAGTTTGCATGATGATCAGCACTCCATCCATTGCCCAACAACAAACAGTTGTTTAAACTATTGTTGATCTTCAGCACTAGTCCATGGGATATTCACCAGATAAAGAGATACTTAAGTATTCATGGTCGGTACTATTGTAAGGGCTCTTATGGTGTAGTGGCCATGTCCCTACCTCTGAGTTGGGAGGCCCAGGTTCAAGTCCCACTTGCTCCAGTGATGATGGGAGAAATCCTCATAAATATTACATCTAATTGGTACTAAATTGCTAAACCCAAGGTTTCAGATTCAAACTGGCAAGGATGTTCACACCATGATAAGAACCATTCAGTTATGTTTTTTGCTAAATCCAGACATTGAAACAGGCCTTACTTATTAGCAGAACATGCATTTATGCCAGCTTTCACGCTTGGGATAAAATAACTCCACTAACATTTTCCTAAACAGTAAAAGGCAGTACTTAATACTAATAAACATCTCTTTGGGCAGAATGGTCACTGTATTTGTTCTCCGTTTCCCTTAAAACCTTTTTACATTTGGCCCACAGCTCACAGACAAGCCTTTCCTGAACTAGAAGTAAACTTTCTGCCTCCCTTCTGGGCTCCTCAGCATCCTCCAGTGTTCAAACAGGTGCAGCACCATTGGAAGTTGCTTCTGAGAAGTGACAAGATCTGGCCTGTGGTCAGAATCCTTTCTGGGAGCCCACACAGCATGGCAGATGAAGCCTAATCCAGGATAACAAATCGCAGTAACAACAGTTTTAGAACAAAGGGTAAGGTCTTGCCTGATCTTATACTAGCAACCAATGTCCAGAATAAATTATTGCTGAGTATATAAAAATAAACTGCTGAAATAGAAAAGTGCAATCCTGTTATTCATACAAAATCTGAGAGACATTTGGAATCAGCATTCTTTATGCATGAAGCTGCCAAGCAAAGAAGTGTTCTGTTTTACCAAAATTTGGTGTCAGCAGAAAGCATAAGATCAATGATATCAAGATTGCTGTAGTTCATTCTATTTCAACCAATGAGTCAATGTTATTCATTGTATTTTAAGATTTGGGTTTTCTGCATCTTTTTCATGATTTGAAGATTGTTGCTTCATTAGTAGCATCCCATGATTTGATGACAAAATCACCAAAACATCAAATAGGACAGCACATATATTTCCACACTCTGTGAAGTCTTTTTCTTCATTAATATATCTATCTATTCCATTCGGCCTTGATTGGTAGGCCTTCACATTGAAAATCACCATACACTTTAATTTTATTCAATTGGCCGAGTGGCTTAGTAACACTATGAATCTTGTTTCCTCACAATGGAATTAGTCCTTGTGATCTTGCCTGTTTGATGACGAATTGCTGAGAACTGGTAATTTTGCCATCAAGAGCTTTTGGTTGTTTCTGAGCAATTTTGGTCTTTCCTAGATATTTTTGGTCCTTAATGCTGGCACACCAACGAACAATTGGTGCAAAATCTTTGGTGGACGCTGGGTTCGATTTAGCTGAATTAAGTGCATATACATGTATTGTGTTTCTGGAGATATTGTAACCATTTTGACAAATTTTGAAGACTCATTCCAATACCTGATTTCAAGACATTTATTCTTGGGAATCTTCTTCAGGGCAAATTCCTTCTTCTTCCGTTCTTACACCACTTTTTCACTAACATTGGATTCATTTACTGATGCATAGTTATTTGATGAGTTACAAATGTGACGAATATTATCTAGAAAACAGTTTCAGAATTCCCTCTTTTAGCCAGGGGACGCATTTCAGTTTATAGTTCACTATCTCCTCTGCGCGGGCATTTCGAAATCCTCTGCATCCTCTTAGCAACAAGGCCCATATAACCCACTTGATCACATGCACCAGTTTATTAGGTGAGTAAAGCATGTATTTCTGAGATGAAAAATTGACACCACCAACTCCTAATGGAAGAATTGCATTTCTCAACAGAAAAGGATGTGGTGAAAGAAATTGATTTATACATTGAGAATAGGCCTAAACAAAATTTGTACACCAAAGGAAAGGGTCATCTTACACACTGGATTGACTTAACGCTTTGATCTAAGACATATAAAACACAAGCAAGCTGTATTTTCCATATAAGGTAACAAGGTGTCTAGCTGGATGAACACAGCAGGCCAAGCAGCATCAGAGGAGCAGGAAGGCTGACATTTTGGGCCTAGACCTAGAAATTTCAGATTTTCCGAAGAAGGGTCTAGGCCTGAAACATCAGCCTTCCTGCTCCTCTGATGCTGCTTGGCCTGCTGTGTTCATCCAGCTCTACACCTTGTTATCTCAAATTCTCCAGCATCTGCAGTTCCTACCATCTCTGTATTTTCCATGTATTGTTTTTGTAGATAATGTAGTTTACCTTGAAACACAATCAATTTGAAGGAGCAAAACTGAAACTTACAGGTGCAGAATTGAATGTGTTTGCACTAACAGTTGGCTGGACAGCTGGTTTGTGATGCAGACTGATGCCAAAAGTGTTGGTTCGTTTTCTATACCAGTTGAGGTCAGCATGAAGAACTCTTCTGTTTAACCTTTCCCTTCACCTGAAATGTGGTGACCTTCAGGTTAAACTTCTACCAGACCAGCCCTATGGTCTGCTAAGTCTATTGTGACTTTACCTCCAGTATGTTAACCAATATTTGAACCTGAAATGAACTAAACTCTCCATTTTAGCAGAGGGGTGTTAACACAACTACCAAAAGAGATTGTACTTTCAATAGCTAATAGTGTCCTTTTGTCAGGAGTCTTTGAGTTAAATAGACTGTCTCCCATGAATCTATTTTGATTAGCCTGAAGTAACTGAGAATCAAACAATTCTGAAGCTATACGAATTGATATCATGTAGGGAATAACTATTATACTCCAATGTGTTTTCATTTGTTTGATAGTATCGACATCACGCACAAAGTTGCCTTTGTAAAGGACATCACATTCTTTTCCTTTTACCATAATTCAATATGTGGGTTGTATTAAATGCCTGTATTCATTTTAAGTGATCTGTGGCTTTCATTTACCTACCACAGTTCCCTATTCTGAGCCTGGGATGTTAATCCTTTTGATATGGATAGCTAGTCTGAAATTTACAGATGTAAAGCTGTGGCATTCCTGTGTTGCTACAGTGAGCAATGGACAGGAGGTCCATTTCTGCTTAACTCAATGATCTGACACATGTTGTATTCCTCAGTCAGAAGCTCCTCCATGAAGAAAAAGTTATGTGTATTCATGTTAGATGAAAAACTATACTGAGAGATCACATTCACTGCCAAAATGATTGGAGACAAGGATTAAGATGCCTCATGATTTTATCAAATTTTAGTTCAAGCCAAATCTACATAAAATGTTCAAAGGAGTAATATGTGCAATACTGGAAATCTGAAACAAAAACATAAAATATTGGAAATACTCAGCCAGCCAACAGCTTCTGTGGAGATAGAACTGAAGGAAAAAGAGTTTTTCAACTCACAAGAGGGAGGAAGAACAAAAGAAAAGACCTGCAATTGGGTGGATGGCAGGGGAAAATAAATAATAAATGAATTAATGATGCAAAATCAAAGAGAGTGGTAATAAGTATAGTAAAACAACAAGGGTAATGTCAAAATGAGGTCTGAATGGTTACATATAGAAACAACCTGACCATAACATGAAGGAATAAACAAAGAAACAAGATCAACCCAACACACATAAAGCAGAGAAAATAGAAACAGAGAGAATAAAGTGACTGAAAACTGAAAGAACTGCGGATGCTGTAAATCAGGAACAAAAACAAAGTTGCTAGAAAAGCTCAGCAAGTCTGGCAGCATCTGTGAAGGAGAAAACAGAGTTAACATTTTGGGTCCAGCGACTCTTCCTCAGAACTGATGGTGGCTGAGAAAACGTCAGTTTATATGCAGAAAATAGGGAGGTCGTTTTCCCAGCCACCATCAGTTTCAAGGAGGGGTCACTGGACCCGAAACGTTAACTCTGTTTTCTCCTTCACAGATGCTGCCAGACCTGCTGAGAATAAAGTGATGACAGGGTTTATAATCTGAAGTTGTCGAGCTTGATGTTGAGTTCAGAAGGCTGTTAGAGTGCTGAGTCGAAACATAAAGTGCTGTGTTTTAAGCCTGGGTTGAGCCTCCCTGGAACACTGTTGCAGGCTCAAGGACAGAAAGGTTAGCATGAGAGCAAGTTGGAGACTTAAGATGACAAGCAAGTGGAAACACAGGGTTATGCTTGTGGACAGAACAGAGGCAAAGCGTTCACTCAGTCTGCATTTACACAGCATGTACTTCCAGTAACATATTTACGTTACTACATAAACAGTGCAAGAGAGTGTGATATCTATGTTAATGCTTATTGGTTTTTGAATTACTCAGTACTTCCAATACCAATCCACTCATCAAACAGAGAAAAGAAAGTTTTCAAATATTGGTGAAGTACATCCGTATTCGTGTATTCCATTTTATTCTATGTATTCGTGTATTCTATGTTTTCAAAAATCATCAGAGAATCCTTAGAACATGGAAGCACATTCCCTGTAACCCTGCATTTACCATGGCTAATCCACCCAGCCTGCACATCCCTAGACACTATGGGCAATTTGGCATGGCCTCTCCACCTAACCTGCACGTCTTTGTATTGTGAGAGGAAACTAGAGCACCCAGAGGAAACCCACACAGACATGACGAGAACATGTAAACGCCACACAGATAGTTGCCCAAGGATGGAATCGAACCTGGATCTCTGGTGCTGTGAGGTAGCAGTGCTAACTACTGAGCTGCTGTGCTGCCCTGAAACTCAGAAAATGGGTTTCTGAGAAATCAAAATGTATTGCCGTAATGTCCAATAACAAAGTGACGAAATGCTACAGTAGGACTCTGCTGAACTCAGAAATTCACTACAAATCAACAGTGTAGTTAATTTGCTTAATTTGTAATTACAATTAATTAATTAATTTGTGATCTGCTTCCATGTTACTTATATTTGTTACCCTTTATTTTCTAATCAGTCACTGTGACTAATATGTTTATCACACATTATTTGCTTGTCAGGAATTCATACTCAAAAATTTACGTAAACATTTCTATTACCCGTACTGAGCATGTCACAAATTTCTTCCAGCTGATGCCACAAGATGGACAGATTATTTGTAGTAAGTTCCGGCAGTAATTAACTTTTCAAATTAATTTTTTAGTTTTACTGTTTTATCTGGTGTGCAACTTTAGCGTTTTGTTTTATCGAGAGCTGAGTTTGAATTCTTTTTAACATGGCCACTATTAGACAATCTTTTAGTTCAGATTTTGATTTTATTAAATGAATTCGAAATTTCAGCATTGCCACGGATGCAATCCATGTCTTCAGAGTGTTAGAATCAGTCTCTGCATTACTAGTCCAGTGAAAATGCTGCTATGCCACTGCATGTTTTGTCCTAGCCATCACATAGAATGCCAATTTCTCTTTTCTCGTTATTACCAGTTGCACTCTGTCACACCTTCACTGTCACTGAACTTACATTCCTGTTTTCTTCTCTGAGTTTAAACCTTCCATTAATCTCTTCAACAGCCTTCTTTAGCATACAATTGCATATAAATCACTGACCACAGTGTATTCCTAACACTGTACTCCTATTGTCTATGCATGTAACTTCTTTTGCTGTCTTGACCATGAAACCCTGACATTAAAAATCTTGTCCTTGTTTGGAAACCCCTTTGTGGCCTCAGACCTTCTCAACTTTGGTTATAATCTGCATTTCCATGTGACAACTTTCAGCCTGCTCTCATCTAAACAATGTTCCCTCTAAGCTACGATGGAACTACGATATTGTGGCCATTACAGAAACTTGGGTAACTCAGGGACAAGAATGGTTGCTGGGAGTTCCGGGATTTAGATGCTTTAAAAGAAATAGGGAGGGTGGTAAAAGAGGCGGGGGAGTGGCATTGCTAGTTAGGGCTAGTATAGCAGCTACTGAAAAGCAGTTCAAGAATGATATGTTCTACAGGTCAGTTTGGGTTGAGGTCAGGAACAAAAAAGGAGCAGTCGCTTTGTTGGGGGTTTTTTACAGACCCCCTAATAGTTACAGAGAAGTGGAGGAGCGGATTGGGAGGCAGATACTGGAAAGGTGCAGAAGTCACAGGACTGTAGTCATGGGTGACTTCAACTTTCCAAATATTGATTGGAAACTTTTTAGGTGTAATAGTTTAGATAGAATGGATTTTTCCCAGTGCGTTCAGGAAGGATTCCTGACACAGTATGTAAATAGACCAACACGAGGAGAGGCCACTTTGGATTTGGTGCTTGGCAATGAACCGGGCCAAGTGTTAGACCTCTTGGTAGGAGAGCATTTGGGCGGTAGCGTTCATAACTCTTATTTTTGCAACAGTCATGGAAGAGGATAGGTACATACAGCAGGGTAAGGTTTATAATTGGGGGAAGGGTAATTACAATTCTATTAGGCAAGAACTGGGTAACATAAAATGGGGACAGATGCTGTCAAGGAAGAGCACTATAGAAATGTGGAGATTGTTTAAGGAATGCATACTGCGTGCGCTTGATATATTTGTCCCTAGCAGGCAGGGAAGATGCGGTTGACTGAGGGGGCCTTGGTTCTCAAAAGATGTCGAATAACTAGTTAAGAGGAAGAAGGATGCTTATATAAGGTTTAAGAAACAAAGATCGGAAAAGGCTCCAGAGGGATATAATTTAGCCAGGAAGGAGCTGAAGGAAGGGCTTAGGAGAGCTATAAGGGGGCATGAGAAAACCTTGGCAGATAGAATCAAGGAAAACCCCAAGGCTTTTTACATGTACGTGAGAAATAAAAGAATGACCAGAAAAAGGGTAGGGCCGATCAAGGATTGTAAAGGGAATTCATGCACGGAGCCTAAAGAGATAGGAGAGGTCCTTAATGATTACTTTACTTCGGTATTCAGAACTGAGAGGAACCTAGTTGCAGGGGAGGACAGTGTGAAACAGGCTGGTAGGCTAGAGGAGGTGGATGTTAGTAAGGAAGATGTACTAGGAATTTTGAGGAAGTTGAAGATAGATAAGTCCCCCGGGCCTGATGGGATTTATCCAAGGATTCTATGGGAAGCAAGGGAAGAGATCGCATGGCCTTTGGCGACTACCTTTTCATCCTCACTGTCCACAGGTATAGTGCCAGAAGATTGGAGAGTGGCAAACATCATTCCGTTGTTCAAAAAAGGGGATAGGGAGAACCCCAGAAAATACAGGCCAGTTAGTCTAACATCAGTAGTGGGCAAATTAATGGAAAGGGCTCTGCGAGGTAGGATTTGTGATCACTTGGATAGGCACAGTTTGATTTGTATCAGAGATAATAGGAACTGCAGATGCTGGAGAATCCGAGATAACAAGTTGTGGAGCTGATGAACACAGCAGGCCAAGCAGCATCATAGGAGCAGGAAAGCTTGACGTTTCGGGCCTAGAGCCATCTCTAACACCTCTCTCACCTTCCTGGACCTCTCTGTCTCCATCTTGGATAACCACCTAGAAACCGATATCCATTTCAAGCCCACCGACTCCCACAGCTACCTAGAATACACCTCCTCCCACCCACCTTCCTGCAAAAATGCCATCCCCTATTCCCAATTCCTTCGCCTCCGCCGCATCTGCTCCCAGGATGAGGCATTCCACTCCCGTACATCTCAGATGTCCTCATTCTTCAAGGACCGCAACTTCCCCCCCACAGTGGTCGAGAATGCACTCGACCATGTCTCCCGCATTTCCCGCAACTCATCCCTCACACCCACTCCCCGCAATAACAACCAAAAAAGAATCCCCCTCGTCCTCACGTACCACCCTGCCAACCTCCAGATCCAACGCATCATCCTCTGACACTTCTGCCATCTGCAATCTGACCCCACCACTAAAGACACTTTTCCTTCCCCACCCTTGTCTGCTTTCCGGAGGGACCACTCCCTCCGTGACTCCCTTGTCTGCTCCACACTCCCCTCCAGCCCCACCACACCGGGCACATTTCCCTGCAACCGCAGGAAGTGCTACACCTGCCCTCACACCTCCTCCCTCACCCCAATCCCAGGCCCCAAGAAGACTTTCCACATCAAGCAGATGTTCACCTGCACATCTGCCAATGTAGTATACTGTATCCACTGTACCCGTTGTGGCCTCCTCTACGTCGGGGAAACCAAGCGGAGGCTTGGGGACCACTTTGCAGAACACCTGCGCTCGGTTCGCAACAAACAATTGCACCTCCCAGTCGTGAGCCATTTCAACTCCCCCTCGCACTCCTTGGACGACATGTCCATCCTGGGCATCCTGCAGTGCCACAATGATGCCACCTGAAGGCTGCGGGAACAGCAACTCATATTCCGCTTGGGAACCCTGCAGCCCAATGGTATCAATGTGCATTTCACAAGCTTCAAAATCTCCCCTCCCCCATCCACATCTCAAAACCAGCCCAGCTCGTCCCCGCCTCCCTAACCTGTTCTTCCTCTCACCTATCTCCTCCTCCCACCTCAAGCTGCACCCCCATCTCCTACCTACTAACCTCATCCCGCCCCCTTGACCTGCCTGTCCTCCCTGGACTGACCTATCTCCTCCCTACCTCCCCACCTACACTCACCTTTACTGGCTCCATCCCCGCATCTTTGACTTGTCTGTCTCCTCTTCACCTATCCTCTCCTCTATCTATCTTCTATCCGCCTCCCCCTCTCTCCCTATTTATTTCAGAACCCTCTTCCCCTCCCCCATTTCTGATGAAGGGTCTCGGCCCAAAATGTCAAGCTTTCCTGCTCCTCTGATGCTGCTTGGCCTGCTGTGTTCATCCAGCTCCACAACTTGTTATCACAGTTTGATTGGTGATAGTCAGCATAGATTTGTGAGGGGTAGAGCATGCCTCACAAACCTTATTGAATTCTTTGAAGAGGTGACCAAACACATGGATGAAGGTGGAGCAGTGGATGTGGTATACATGAATTTAAGTAAGGTGTTTGATAAGTTTTCCCATGGAAGGCTCATGCATAAAGTAAGGAGGCATGGGATAGGGGGAAATGTGGCAGATTTGATTCAGAATTTGCTGACCCTTAGAAGACAAAGTGTGGCAGTGGACAGAAAATATTCAACGTGGTGCTCAGTTATGAGTGGTGTACCACAAGGATCTGTTCTGGGTCCTCTTCTATTTGTGATTTTTGTAAATGATTTGGATGTAGGAGTGGAAGGGTGGATTAACAAGTTCGTGGATGATACAAAGGTGGGTCGAGATGTGGATAGTGCGGAGGGCTGTTCTAGGTTACAAAGGGATAATGATAGGATGCAGAGCTGGGCTGAGAAATGGCAGATGGAGTCCAACCCTGAAAAGTGTGAGGTGATTCATTTTGGAAGGACAAATTTGAAAGCAGAATACAGGGTTAACAGAAAGATTCTTGGCAGTGTGGAGGTGCAGAGGGATCTTGGGGTTCATATCCACAGTTCCCTGAAAGCTGCCACCCAGGTGGATAGAATCGTTAAGAAGGCGTATGGTGTGTTAGCTTTCATTAATAGAGGGATCGAGTTCAAGAGCCGTGAAGTTATGCTCCAGCTATACAAAACCCTGTTTCGGCCACATCTGGATTATTGTGTCCAGTTCTGGTCACCTCATTACAGGAAAGATGCGGAAGCATTGGGAAAGGTACAGAGGAGATTTACCAGGATGTTGCCTAGAATGGAGGGAAGGTCTTACGAGGAAAGGTTGAGAGAACTAAGGTTTTTCTCTTTAGAACAACGAATGATGAGAGGTGACTTGATAGAGGTGTACAAAATGATCAGAGGTATAAATAGAGTGGACAGCCAGAGACTTTTTCCTAGGGTGGAGGTAACTATTACGAGGAGACATAGTTTTAGAGTGAGTGGAGGTAGGTATAGGGGAGACGTCAGAGGTAGGTTCTTTACTCAGAGAGTGGTCGGGGCGTGGAATGCATTGCCGGAGAGGGTAGTGGAATCGGCCTCATTAGGGGCATTTAAGCAGCTATTAGATAGGCATATGGATGATAGTATAAGGTAGGGATGGAGGTTAGATAGACCATAGGTTTAGGGTAAAAGTTCAGCACAACATCGTGGGCCAAAGGGCCTGTACTGTGCTGTACTGTTCTATGTGCTATGTTCTAAGCTGCACATGTGCACAATGGCTCAGTAATGGGAATGTGCCATGCAGTGAACTAATAGGCCACACAGAAGCAGCAATCTCTTTCAGATGCATGCATTCAAAGCAGCGTGGCAACCTTAAAGATATAGTGCATTGCAATAAATGGGCAGTCCATAGCAGAAAGACATTAAAGGGAACACTGTTCCTAAGTCTGATCTCTTTTATACCAACTGTCCCACGCACCACCTTGTGTTCAACAGTATTTAGTCACCTTGGCCTCACAATCTTAAACACTTCACTGAGCTTAATTCTTTTTATAATCATCTTCAAAAACCTAATAATAACCTACCTCTTTCACCGGTCCTTCTGTCACCTCCTCTTCTAGGAATAATTGCTGTCTTGCTTTGCTTTTGTAAAGTGTTTTCTGATTACTTGTGATACACAGCTGACTGCAGTGGTTCAAGAAGGCACCACCTTCTCAAGGGTAACTAGGAGCAGGCAATAAAAATGTTGGCCAGCTAGCAATGTTCAGGTCCCATGAGTGAACTGAAAAGAATGTAATTATAAATTACACCAGTATTGTCCTAATTAATTCTTCCAGCAGTTGGAGCCTAAAGAAATGCAGATGTGACAGTACTCACATTCAGGGTTATTTTGAAATATATCAAAACATCGTGGAGTCACAATATTCAGTCCAGCTTAGATTCTGTCAAAATGTAATGGAAATGGACAACCTGAGGCAAATAGTCATGTCCTGGGTAGTTCAATATCAGACCAGCCAAGTATATAATATAAGATAGTGTGGGGGCTGAGTTTGGTTTGGGTGGTAGTGTGCAGATGGAGGGGAGTAAGGGGTGAGTAAGAAAGGGCTTAGGGGTCTCTGCCTGGGTTGGGAGGAGAGGTTCTTGGTGTGGCAGCTTCACTGGTTATCTTTAGATCAATGGAAGAGTGCAGGCAATCATTAATAATACTTTCACATATTTTTGTATTTATGTAAAATATGACTCTCTAACTCCATATATTTTCTGACATCATTCAATGTAGTATAAATTAGTAGTTATAAAGGAGTTAGCATTTAAGACAGTAAGTCCATTTCAGCGGAACTCTGCCCAAGCTGGTGATGTCACACAACTCCTGGGTGTAGTATCAGTTAGCTGGACTCTGGCATGGTCTCCGAATGGAGATATGTGTATTTTCTCTACTGCGTGTTAGTAATAATTAACATGCTTCACAGTTAATGTAACCTGTATAAAGTTACTGAGATGAAATCAATTTTGCCTTATTAAGACAAGACCCTCCTCTGCTGAGAGTTAATGTAGTCCATCTTCCATCTCAGAAGACTGAACAGATCCTACGACCAGCATAGGATGGGACCAGGATAGCCACAAGCCACTAGTGGTTGGTATTTTAGCATCAAACATGTTATAACATTAATTAAAATTACTGTATGCTTTCAAACTTTCAAACATCAGACTTGACAGGCACTGTGAAAGATCTTGAAGAGACTTCTGTCGTCAAATTTTGGAATTTCTCTTTTTCTTGACATTATATCATTGAGGCTAATTTCTTCATAACCCACCCAGCATGAAACTGAAAGGCAGCCATTATGATCCAGTCAGTACCCCACTGGGAGAGTTAGGTTAAAATTACACCTTCCCCCCAATTCTGACCACACCATGCTGCGTCATGAAGATCTAGTTACTGGAATGGGAGCACTGATATCCTTTACATAGTTCATACTGTCAGGGTCACCAGAAATTTGTCTGTGCTTTCAAGGAGTCCCTCAGAATGTTTAGAGGAATTCACTGCCGCAGAACTGTTGGAAACTGTAGCTCTGCATTGTTGCTGTATATATCAATTGCTCAGATTAGGTAGGAATAAAATGTTTAGATAAGGCGTTGTCATCAGAAGGCCTGATGCCACATTTGTTTTAACCTTGCATTCTTACAGGCTGATTTACTAACTATTTCATATGTTTAGCCCACTGACCACTGAATCACCTAGATTGCATTCTCCAGACTATAGAAAATGCAGACTTCAAGCATACCATACATTCTCTGCAATAATCTCTTTAGTTTACGTCAATTTCTATCCAAACATTACCATGCAAAAACCATTTTTTTTAACAATTTAAGTTCCCCTCCTCTCCAACCTCCTGCTCACTCCTAAAGCCAGTGACTTAAGTTTCTGTACATTTCATTGATTCTTTTAACTCTCTGGTACTTCATCTAAATAGCCATCCCTCATATGTTAGTTTGGAATCAGTACGCTATTTCACCTCATGCTTTACCATGGAATCCCTACCAAAAACCTGCTCCAAAAACCTGTGATTTCAAATAAACCTATTGGACTTTAATCTGGGTGTTGTGTGACTTCTGGGTATATCTTTCATTAGACAAGGGACCCAAAACTGTTCACAGTATTCCAGCTGTAGTCTGACCAGTATTTTGTATAGTCTTAGCAAGACTTCCCTGTTTTTATACTTATTCCTTTTGATATAAAGGCCATCATTACATTTACTTCCTCTATTTCCTCCTGAATCTGAATGTTATCTTCTTGTAATTCATGCACTAAGACTCCCAAATTACTTTGTGTTACAGCTTTCTGTAATCTTTCTCCATTTAAACAATATTCAGCTCCTGTAAACTTCCTGCCAAAGTACTTAAGCTCACATTTTCCCACATTGTATTCCATCTGTCAAGTTTTGTCCATTCACTAATCCATCTGCAGCCTTTGCATCATCCTCACCACTTGGCTTCCCACCTATTTTTTTGTTATGTGCAAACTTGGTGATAGTACATTTACCTCCCTGGTCCAAATCATTCAAATATTGCAAATAATTATGGCCCAAGCATCAATTCCCATTACACATCACTAGTTACAGTTTGCTATCCTGAAAACACCCTCCGTATCCCAACTCTGTATCCTATTACTTAGTAAATCCTCGAGCCATGCTAATATACATCTCCATATATCAAGGGTTTTCATCTTATTCAGTAGCTTTATGAACAACACTTTATCAAACATTTTTTGGAATCCAAATTTATTATGTCTTCTGGTTCCCCTGCATTCATCCTGCTTGTTACCTCTTCAAATCATTTGAATAAGTTAGTAAAGCATGGTTTCTCCGTGAAGCCATGCTGATTCTGCTTGATTATATTATGTATTACTAAATGCTCTGCTATTATATCCTTGATAAGAGGCTTTAACATTTTCCCAATGACAAATGTTAAGCTAACTAAGCTGAAAGTTATGTTCTTTTTTGTCTTATGTTAATACTGAATGTTAGATTATAAGATAGACAGTACTTACCATTCGCTTTGTTGATTTGTATATAGTAAAATTTCATTTGCTTGTCAAAACTGTGGAATCTTGTGGCTTTATTCCCTTTGTAAGTAACTGGCAGTTAAAATTTCAATTATCTTAAACAAATGTTATTTTGGTTATAAGTAGCGGCGCAGGCTTGGAGAGCCAAAGGGCCTGTTCCTGTACTGTAATTTTCTTTGTTCTTTGGTTGAAATCATTTAGTAACAAAATTTCGAAGATGAAAATCTATCTTGGAATTAGCTGTTTGATCCATCCTGTTGCTGAACTATTCTTTGCTCTAGTGCCATCACACTGATTGTTAGTCTTTTCTGGGATCAGAGGGAGGGAGCCAGGTGCTGAAGATAGCCTTGTCAGTTGATATTGGCAATTCTACAACTACATGACACCTCAGACAGATGTCCCTGTAGATGAGTTTACCCACCCACAATGGTGCCCTGGCTACTCGACACATTCTGTAATTTAGGTTTTGAGAAGCTGGAGAGATAGCGCCTTCTTTTTGATACCACCCCTCCTTCGCTTACCCTCCATTGCTTTCCTTTCAAGATTAACCTTCCACATTTAAGACTGGACTCCCTGATCCTAACAGGATGATGCACCCATCCTCTGGGCATTAAACGCTCTCCCCTCTGAAACATCAAGGCCTATGACCATTTGCCCAGTGATGAATTTGAAACCCTGAAACATTTGATCCCCATCCCCGAATTGAAAATTTCTCTCTTTCTGATCCTTGTGCACCTCATTTTTCCTCTCCAATATCTGTTGATTAAGGTCAAGGTAGCAATATGACCCTGTACATTTCCCATTCAAAAGGGATGCAAAGGCAAAACAATTTTAAGGACAGGTAAGAGCAGATAGAAACAACCCTTATCTGTGCACTTTGCTCCCTAAAATAAGTTAGCAAAGTGGATCAGGTTTTGTCAATTGATAGAAGTAATGTTTCTCTCAACTATGTGCTTCCTTTGTCAAAGCCTCCCACTCATATAATATGACACATCAAAACAATCTGCATTTATCGATGTATAGTTTACAAGCACAGAACAGAAATGGAAAATGTGAATTCAAACCACAAGTTCTAGATGCAACATAAGTATGCATCTCTGCCCACACATTTAGAAAAAGAGGCATTTTTGGCTAACGGGCAAAGCAGCATTTATTACTCACTCCTTGTTACCTTGAAAAGGTGCTGGTGAGTGGTCTTCTTGCACTGTACTGTAGCCCATGTGATGAAGAGATTCCTACAGCGCTATCTGGCTAGGAGTCGCAGGATTTTGATAGTGTTGATGAAGCACCCCCAATATATATCCATGTCAGGGTGGTGTTAATTCACAGTGGCTCTGTTCTCACCTGGGAACTGCAGCTAAGAAGGAAAATCCAGCAAACATTGTGAATGATGCATATGGGTCCGACTTGTCTTGTAAACCTCAGAACAGTACTCCAATATGACCAGTACCTTAATTTCCAAGTATTTCTGTCTTTCCCTCTGGCTAGGTACTTTGCTTACACTTCAAACTGCCAGTCAATGGAAAAGAAGAGCTAACCCAGCTAATTAGTGAGCTCCGTTAAAATAGTTAATTAGGGAATAGCAGCATTGCATTGTTTGAGTGTTGAGGTCAAGAACAATACATTCAGCTATACAAGATTTAGAGCAAGAAGTGAAAAATAGTGATCAGAATAGCAGTTGGTATGATTGGAGAAATGAAAGTTGAGGGTTCGGGTGAACTGTGAAAAAAACTTAGCTGGAATGACAACAGTATTCACATCAATGTTACATTAAAAGATCTTGACTTCAGTCAATGTTAACTCTGGTGTCAGTGAAGTCCCTCAAAGCACACTTTGAGCAAGAGTTAAACCTTATACCTGCTGCAGTATAATTTCCTGGAAAGCTTTTAGGCTTCACCTCAGTACTGAGCAGAACAGTTGTCCTTATGATGCAGAATGGCACATAAACATACATTTACATATATGTAGCTCACATATATTTTGAGTAGTCCAGCCCTATAAAGTTCATAATAGATACTAATCAGAGCTTATGTTAATACAATGATACTTATTGACTCAATCATTGTTGTTCACAAGGAGATCTGTGCCTGAGTGAATTACTTGAAAGATTAGACTGGGAATATCATGAAATTTCATACTTCCTTTGGCATATGTTTTACCTTTAGGCAAAAGCCAAACTCAGATTTTTCTTTAGAAAACTGAGGGCTGTATCGCAGGTCTACTGGCTCTGGTACTCTAACAGATGTCTAAATTTTGATTATTGAAATTCTTACAGTTGACCATCAGACATTCATGCAGCCTACATTCACTGAGCAATATCTGATAACAATTAATATTTAGAAACCCTTTCTTGCTCTCACAATCCAAAAACACACGTCAAAGAATGACTTTTTGCATTTATGACTTGGCAATATTTTTTTCACTTGGATTTAATGTGCCAATTAACTCTGGAGTCGATGGCTCAATAAGATAAAAGTCAAATAAAGTAAATGAAAATAAAGTGCACCAGTTTTCTGACATTATTCCATTCATTAAACTGTTGATAAGCAAAGTTTTAAACTAAAATGAAGTTAATTTTCATCAACGGTACTTTTAATTGGTCAATTCTGTTTTCTGGTAACAATCATTTTCTTTTCAAACAAGGTGAAAACAGTTATCTAATAGAAATTTGAATTCTCTTGGCTGATATTCTGCCATTCACATATGTGAAACAGGCACAAAATGCGTCACTGTGGCAAAATAGTGTCTTCATCTGGGATTGTTATGAGCCTCTGGCTTCCTAACGTTGGGTTCCATTATTGTTTGGAAACCAGCCTCTTGTTCTGGAGGTCCAGCAACATAGTATCCCCTAAAATTCCCTGTATCTTCAGTTTGCTTTTAATGCTTGCAAAAGGCCTGGCTGCTATTTTAATTTGGTTGTTAATACCAACAGTATATAGTAATGCTTTCCTCTGAAGGCAACAATAGTTTCAGTGAGGTATTTATCTTAATTGCAAATATAGGACCATCTGTAATTTATTTTTACTTAGATCTTAACAGCAAAAATGGACTGGGGGCAAAACACTGTTTACTCCACACAAAAACAGTTTGATTCCACTTAATATCTGACTAATGAATTGCCTTTTCTACATCACATTGAAGAGAGTTGTATGATAATAACTGTTGCTGCCATTAGTATTGCTATTGGGCGTCAGTTAGCTCAGTTGGTTGGAGAGTTGGTTTGTGATGCAGGGTGATGTCAACGGTGTGAGTTTAATTCCTGCTACACGTGAGGATTACCACGAAAGGACTGTCCTTCCCAACCTCTCCCATTGTCTTGAGGCCCTCAGATTAAACCATCATCAGTTGTGTCTCTTTGATGAGATAGTGACTTTACCTTCATTGCTAATAGTATTCAATTGGTAATCCACACTCAAAATGATTATACTGAACAGTTCCGGTTGACAATTTAATATCCTATTTTTTTTTGTCTTGTGTATTTGTTGCAGGGGGCACACAATTCACGAACAGTTTCGTCAACAGTCTCATTCAGTTAAGAAGTCAGAGTAAAACAAATGAAATTCAATGAAAGGCGCAACTGACTAAACTTCTACAAGAATTTGTGTCTGAATTTGTCGATCTCATGAACCACTTGGCTTTGTAACTATAGAATTCCAAATGTTTCAACTTAGTGGGAGGGAAGAAAGGAGGAAAAGGATCTAAACCAATACGTTTTTCCCCAACCCACAAGTAAAAATGCACTGTCATTGGCATAATAAGTTGGAGAATGACTGCTGTTTCGTTGCCCACCCACCCAGCTAAAGGAAGCCACATAGAGGCAAGAATTCACAGCGTTGAAAATGAAAATGTAAATGAAAAGAAAGAGAAAAACCTAGTCTACTGCATATCATTTGCATATTGTATTTTTGGGAATGTGTGCTTCCTAGTCCGAGAGTTTAAAATTAGACTGGCAATATTATCCAAGCTGAGCTCCTGCTGCACTTTGCTTGAATTTTAACAGCAAAGTGCACTGACCAAGCTCAAGATCACAATTGAAGACATAATCAAACTTGATACGATGGTACAATACTAGGACAGTGCTGAGCTGTTGGAGGTACCGTCCTTCAGAGCTATTGTTAAATCAGAGGCCTTGTCACCTCATCTCGATGTTTCAGAACAACGCAAAAAACAAAATCACACGGCTATTCAAAGTATTGTATTGCCCAGTTTATCGAATAAAGACTTGTTCAGGGCGTCACTGTTATCAAATAAACAATGCAGTTGCTATAAATGTATCAAATAATTCACTCAAACTTATGAGAAAAGTTTATGCCGAATATAGAACAGAAAGAACTTGTTTAATTTTCAGCAATAGGCAAAAGTTGTTCAAGGCGATCAAGCCTATACATTAAACATTGTGTTATTTAGAAAATAGAAAAGAAAATGAAGACTTATATTGAAAATGTATGTAGTTCAATATCAACAATCCAAATGCATTCCAACTTTGAAGCTGGTTTCAATGGACTGATGAAAAAAACTCTGCAGGAATTGATCAACTTCATGAAAATTTTATTTGTCAAATAACAATTGAAAGTACATATTGGATCTTACTGATAAATAATGTGGCATCGCAAAATTAAACCATCCTAATTGGCGCAACCATTTAAAGCAGTGTAATTTTCGCTTTAATCAGAAAAGTGATCTCCTGTTTCATTTCCATATCACAGCCATTGTTCTCAAAGTGTCTGCTTTCAATCAATTATCATCACCTCATCTGTACAACTAACAAACTGATTACTTGTGAAAGCTATAAAACTTTTGAAAAGCACAACTTTAGTAACACTTCAAAAGCAAACTTGTAAAACAAGGTTCATAATCTAATCAATACCTACCTGGAAGTCCAAATATAGGTAAACAATATGATTATTGAAGTGATGTGGACATTAGTTGCCATTTAAGGGCCTCAATTGACAAGGAGGGGTGGTGTTGTAGGAAGACCATACATAAGCCTGTCTTCCCTGATCTTAATTGGGCAGAGGGAGGAAGGTGGCGGGGTCCATACTCCTCATTCTGCTGTTCAATCAAACATGCCCCTCACCTCATCTCTAAGCTCACCTCAGGGAGTGCATTCAACCTTTCAAGATAATTATCTGTCTAATGAAAATAGTTGTAAACTTGTCAGAAATTCAGATTCAGAAATGATTATAAATATAATTTGCTTTGCATTCAACTGTCTGAGGTCAAAATTATTCAACTGAAAACCATCAGCTGTGACTTTATACAAAATGCTAAACAGATGAATTGTAAATTTGGCATTTTAAAAAATACATATATTGCCAACGAATAAATCCAAAGCACTTTTAAAGCACGCTTCAAAGAGGATCTGTCCTTCCTTCACTTTTTTGCACTTTTTTTAAAATCCAGAACAATTTTCTGCGTATGACATTTCCTCACTTGGAACATGTAACCAACACAAAAGAAGGGTCAAATAAGGCAGTGAAGCAGTGGGAACTGGAAGTGTAGGAACATAAATCCTGAAAAACATCAGTTAGGTCAATAAGGCCATTGAACAAGGTGGGATTCATTTCTGAAGGAATTAGGTTGAAAGTCAGAAAGGTTAGTTTCAACTTGCGTGGAACCAGTGCTACTCTGGTTTCCATATCACAAAAATGATTTGGATGTTCTGGAGAAGATACAAGAAATGACTTACTACAATAACAACTAGCTGACTGTCATATATATCAGGTAACATTAGCAATAATTATCAGTATTCTTTTCTCTATGCTGAGGGCAGACCTGATAGTAGACATTAGGATTATGATAGGGTTTAATGAGAAAGACAAAAGGAAAATTTTTTCAATTGCTGGGGCTATTGGATCTGAGGTCATAAATACAAGTTGATAACATACAAATGAAGATTCAGAAGAAATCTTTTTTCCAGTGACAAATAAGGATGTGTTTTTGTTTACCAGAAAAAGGACTAAAAGTGATCAAATGCATTTGCACGGAAAATAGTTAAACACACAAAGGTGAAAGGAATAGAAAATTATATTGACGGGCTTAGGTGAAGAAGGTTGAGAGGATGCTGATGCTGAGTATAAATGCTAGCATGGATCTGTTGGAAAAAATGACTAATTTCTGTGCTGTAAATAATAGATCAGGAAAGTGTGATAGGCTGCTCCAAAGAACAGATAATTGCATATGTTTAATGGTACCCATCGAGTACTACTCCGTAGCCACTCCACCAAACCTAATTTCTATGAATTTTGTTTTTGCTCAGAGAAGGCAATGACAAGTTGATCAAAACTCTTCTCCACTCCCGTTCCTTGGAGAAGATATGATTGGAAATGAGAATCGAGACTGTGATTCAAATACAGGATGCACAGTCAGAAATCCAATACTCCAGCTTTGCGGATATCAGACCACCCAATGTCTCACAAATTATAGAACATACTGCACTGCTTGCTGATTGTTTGAGTTATTTTTAAAACCAGTTAAATCTTTTTCAGCTTGTTTGCAACATGTAAAACCATTTACACCAGAAACCACAAAAAAACTTTTAATTCTACAGCCAAATGCCTCACTACGTTGGGCATAGCCAGTGGTAATGGATGGAAACTATTTCACATCTCCTCCAAATCAAAAACTTACAGAACTGATCTGATATGCTTAAATGTTAGCTGCTCTGATTTGCCTTGCTAGTTAATTCTTGCAAAGCTTTCTGACTAGAACATGCAATAAAGAGAAGGCGCCAGAAATACTTTCCATGACACAAACTGAAAGTATGATCCAATATATGCACTAGCTTAGAAATTCCTGTTGCTGTGCTTTGACTTATTGCATTCTAATAATGTTCCTCTGTTTGCTTTTCTAATGAAGGCTTTAGCTAGTTTAGGATTTAAAAGATTAATACCACCAACAATCATTCCTAGGTTATTTCTTATTAATAATTGATTATACAATTTATGCCCAGAAAATCTTCCAGTTCTCCTTTTATAAATAGCCATCAGAATATAATCTATGTTGCAAATAGAAACTATGAATAGAAAGCATTAAAGATTAATCTTCAGAAGAGATTTACCCAGGATGTCGCTAGAATGGAGGATTTAAATTAAAGGAGAAGTTGGATTGGCTGAGACTCTTTTTCACTGGAGCATAGAAGGTTCAGGGGTGACCTTATTGAGGTTTATAAAATCAGATAAAGTGAACAATAGGTGTCTTTTCCTCAGAGTGGGGATTTCAAGACCCATGGGTATATTTTTAAAGTGAGACAAGAAAGATTTAAAAAAGACATGAGGAGCATTTTTTTTTAACCCAGCAAATGGTTTGTGTGTGGAATGAACTTCCAAAGGAAGAACTTTTAAAAGATATTTGGATAAGTACATGAATAACTATGTACATGATAAATACATGAGACTATGGAGGAACGAGGGAGGAGTTAGCTAAGGTAGAATGGAACCAAAAACTTTATGGTGGGTCAATTCAGGAACAGTGGAGGACTTTCAAAATGACTTTTCCCAGTACTCAGCAGAAGTATATTCCAGTGATAAGGAAGAACTGAAGGAAAAGAGAGAGCCAGCCATGGATGTCTAAGGAAATAAAGAAAAGTATCAGATTGAAAAAAAACTCTTACAAAAAAGCAAATAGTGGGAAACTAGTAGACTGGGAAATCTTTAAAGGCGAACAGAAAGCCACAAAAAAAAGTTATAAAGAAAAGTAAGATAGATTATGAGAGTAAACTAGCTCAGAATATAAAAACAGGCAGCAAAAGTTTCTATAAATTTGTAAATTGTAAAAGAGTGGCGAAGGTAAACACTGGTCCTTTAGAGAATGAGAAGGCCAATTTAATAACTGGGAATGAGGAAATAGCCGAGACATTAAACAGTTATTTCGTGTCGGTCTTCACAGTGGAAGACACAAATAACATGCCGAAAACTAATGGCAAGAAGGTTATAGCAGGCGAGGGCCTAGAAACTATCATTATCACTAAGGAGGCAGTGCTGGGCAAGCTAATGGGGCTAAAGGTACACAAGTATCCTGGCCCTGATGAAATGCATCCCAGGGTACTAAAAGAGGTGATGGGGGAGATAGCAAATGCACTAGTAATTATTTACCAAAATTCACTGGACTCTCGGGTGGTTCCCACAGATTGGAAAACAGCCAATGTGACGCCACTATTTAAAAAAGGAAGTAGACAAAAAGCAGGTAACTATAGGCCAGTTAGCTTAACTTCGGTAGTGGGGAAAATGCTTGAATCTATCATTAAGAAAGAAATAGCAAGACATCTGGATATAAATTGTCCCATTGGGAATACCCAGCATGGGTTCGTGAAGAGTAGGTCATGTTTAACCAATTTGGTGGAATTCTTTGAGGACATTACTTGCATGGTGGACAATGGGGAACCTGTGGATGTGGTGTATCTGGATTTCCAGAAGGCATCTGACAAGGTGCCACATCAAAGGCTGCTACATAAAATAAAGTTCCACAGTATTACAGGTAATGTACTGCCATGGATAGAGGATTGGTTGACCAGTAGAAAGCAAAGAGTAGGGGTAAATGGGTGCTTTTCTGGTTGGCGGTCAGTGGCTAGTAGAGTGCCTCAGGGATCAGTGTTGGGACCGCAATTGTTTACAATTTACATAGATGATTTGGAGTTGGGGACTAAGTGTGGTGTGTCAAAATTTGCAGATGACACTAAAATGAGTGGTAGAGCAAAGTGTGCAGAAGACACTGAAAGTCTGCAGAGGGATATAGATAGTCTAAGTGAGTGGGCAAAGGTCTGGCAGATGGAGTACAATATTGATAAGTGTGAGGTCATCCATTTTGGTAGGAATAATAGCAAAATGGACTATGTTTTAAATGGTGAAAAATTGCAGCATGCAGCTGTGCAGAGGGACTTGGGTGTCCTTGTGCATGAATCGCTAAAAGTAGGATTGCAGGTGTAACAGGTAATTAAAAAGGCAAGTGGAATTTTGTCTGTCATTGCTAGAGGAATGGAGTTTTAAAACAGGGAAGCTATGCTGCAGCTGTATAGGGTCCTGGTGAGGCCACACCTGGAGTAGTGTGTGCAGTTTTGGTCTCCATACTTGAGAAGGGATACACTAGCACTGGAGGGGGTGCAGAGGAGATTTACTCGGTTGATTCCAGAGTTGAGAGGGTTGGATTATGAGGAGAGACTGAGTAGACTGGGATTATACTCATTGGAATTCAGAAGAATGAGGGGAGATCTTATAGAAACATATAAGATTATGAAGGGAATAGATAAGGTGGAGACAGGGAGGTTGTTTCTGCTAGAAGGTGAAACTAGGACTAGAGGGCATCGCCTCAAAATAAAGGGAAGCAGATATAGGACTGAGGTCAGGAGGAACTTCTTCACCCAAAGGGTTGTGAATCTGTGGAATTCCCTGCCCAGTGAAGCGGTTGAAGCTACCTCGCTGAACGTTTTTAAGGCAAGGCTAGATAAATTTTTGAACAGTAAAGGAATTAAGGGTTATGGTGAGTGGGTGAGTAAGTGGAGCTGAGTCTCAAAAAGATCAGCTATAATCTTATTAAATGGCAGGGCAGGATCGAGGGGCCAGGTGGCCTACTCCTGCTCCTCGTTCTCATGTTTTTATGTTCTAATAAGAAATGCTCGGAGGGATATGGACCAAGCACAGGCAGGTGGGACTAGCTTAGTGTGGGATTATGCTCAGCATGGACTGGTTGGACCCAAAGGGTCTGGTTCCATGCTGTATGACTCTATGACTATAAGTACACTACATAACTAAACCAGTCTTTTTAATAACAGT
The DNA here is from genome assembly GCA_024137785.1 of Ginglymostoma cirratum. Taxonomy (NCBI): domain Eukaryota; kingdom Metazoa; phylum Chordata; class Chondrichthyes; order Orectolobiformes; family Ginglymostomatidae; genus Ginglymostoma; species Ginglymostoma cirratum. The sequence goes on from JAHRHZ010000274.1 coordinate 13,735,114, forward strand.
CTTACCGTTTAAACCATTTCAGTTATTAAAACCAACTGCATAACAAATTCATCATTTCAACTGTACAACCTTTTAAGTAAGGATATGCAAGAAAAATATACTTTTGACTCAGACTTCCTAAGAGAAAAGTCATGTTTATATACTTTTGCCTAGGCTTGATAAGTTTCATAATGCATTCTTAATAGGCATTGCAGCATGGAGTTGTAAGGATCAAAAGTGTTTGGAGTTATGGTCATCAGAAATATTTGTTTTTTCAGCAATAATGAGCCTATCTGATCTATTGAATGTATGGAATATTTACCAATCTCTTTAAAACATCATGCTATTGATCTTGGGTATCAATGTAACTTTAAGGGAGCTTATTTTCCAAATGTTTCCACCTGTTTACCATTTCAACCAGCTCTAAAACTGAATCTTAAATTCATGCCTGAAAAAAAAGTCAATATGTTTAGATAAAGGCAAAATGCTGGAGATCTGAAACAAACACAGAAATTCAGGAGAAACTCAGCAGGCCTGGCAACTTCTGTGAAGAGAAACAGAGTTGACGTTTTGCATCTTGAAACATTAACTTGGTTTCCCACTCCAATAAATTTGGATGCAGATTTCAGTCCCTTTCAGTAACTGACAATTCTCATTTTACAATCAAATATGTCTACCATATGCCACACGTAACTTTTTAATACATGCTAAGTGAACAGCCTCACTCGCCACACACCATCAGTCTAGTTCTAACCTTCAGAATGTGGATGTTAAGTATTATTGATCTGGCATCCCCTCATCTTCATTTTTATCCCTTTAAATTCTCTTTAGTCTGGTCAGGACAATTGAGCATTTTACCAAAGGTTTAGCCGTGAACCCAATTTGGAAGTATTATCTATGAAAATATGAGGGAGAGTAGTTTACAAATAACTTTCGGCTGTTTACTAGCAGATGATTTGTTTGATAGCAACATTAAAAGTTAAATAACTTTTCTCTCAAAGATCTTCTGAGATGCAGTTGATGAACATCCAACGTAATATATGGTACTGTATATATGTTAAATAATGCATAATTATCAATTGATTTTTATGTTACATCATGTACAATAAAGAAAGAAAGTTCAGTTTTTTAAGTTAACTGATCACCTTTTCTCATTCTGAACTGCAGTTAAACATGTTTTCATGTTCCCCATTTATACTTTTATTGTCCATGACCTCTTGCACATGCGTCATTTCCTTCACTCTACCATTGATGGCTGTAACTTAAGGTGCTCAAGCCCTAAGCTCTGGAACCATACCACCTCCCCACTCCTAAACTTCTCAGTACCTCTCTCTTTCCTTCTTTAAGCCGCTACTTAAATCCTATCATCTTGACTTCGAGTTTGGTCATCCACCTCAACGCCTCTGTGTTTCAGTATCAATTTGCCTGATAATGCTTTAGTGAAGCACTTTGGAATGTTTCACTATATTAAAGGCACTGTGCAAAAGTGATTGGTGCTATTGTACTCTCAGGGGTACTTCCATACGGGTTCCCCAATCTTGGGCAGTAAATTTAGTAGAAGATTGTCGGTCAGTTTCTCAAGAATTTTACAAGACATCCACCAAAGTTATGGAAGAAATTTATTGCACCCTTGTGGAAATTCTTCCTCTCTCTCCGTTAATTTTTCAATGCCAGTTTTCTTTCAGTAAGGTTAAGTCAGTTCTTATTGTTTTTAAGAATTGATGGAACTTGTGCAAATTTTGCCAAAGTGCTACCAACAGCGAATATTCTGAGGTTAGCTATTATGTCCAGTGCAGATTTCAATAGGTGAAGAGAGCATTCAAAGTCACGTGAGTGAAGAATTGTTTTGGTGAAATTTAGCTGCTATATTCTCCACATTATAACAGTACCCACATTTCAATATCTTTTCAACATTTTACAGGATGTCCTGAGGTTTTAAAAGGTGCTGCGTAAAGTTTTCTTTTTCAAAAATTAAAAAAAATTGTGATCATTATTATGATCAATATTTCTTGATATATCCTGATTTCAACTTTACGCTTTATAACCTGGGAAACGTGGGGCCATTGGGGATGGGGTGGGAGAGTCTTCATTTTGGACCTTTATGTCCTCTAAATTTTTCAATTCATTCAAAAAAAAGCTCAACAGAACATAGCATTTTTCAAGCTTAAAATGGAACCAGTTCCAGTCTCTGACTCTTTTACACCTTGAGAAAAGACATTCAGACCCGATTGAGTTAATTCCTTCGAAAACTGTAAGACGTACAATAGTTATTTTTTCACCAGCAAAGCAAATTTTGGCACAAGCTCAAGGATGATATTTCAACAAATTCTCTAGATCAAAGAGACACTCTGTAGCAGTTATGTAGTAATGACGCACAAATTCTTGTTCATCAGCAGATAAGCAATCGTATCTAACCCATACCCCCACCTGTCTTGTCGAGATAAACTTGATGCCAGTCAAAACGTCCTATTCTTAATCAGTCAAAATAGCAAGGAGGATCTTTCAAATGCTATTTTGAAGGATTTTCAGCTCTCTGATGCAATTATCAAGAAGCAAAATTATTAGAGTAAGCGTTAACAACCTTAATAAAAAGATGCATTTTCAAGCATAGTCAAGAACACAATTTCCAAAGAGTCTAAATACTAACAATAATAAAAAAAAGCAGAATTCAACAACAAGCTTTTTATAAGAAGATTGTCAATTGAATAACATTATTTACAGTTGCAATTTTTTTTAGAAACTGTATTTTCTACATCCTAGAGACCTCTTAGTGTGAATCTGCAGCTCTAATCCTTCTGGCTTTATGACAAAGTGTTAGGAAGACTGAATTTATCAGTCAGAGATTCCAGGAACTAAATTTCTGGATATGCTGCAATACTTAGCAGAATATTAGTGCAGATCTCAAAGAATTAATAGAAAATGCAAAATGTGTCGTAGAAGCTGAACTCAGAGTTTACTTCTTCAGCTATATATTCCATGATCAAATGACAGTGAACAGCTGGAACTGAACTAGTAAAGACTGACAGCTCACAACTTGATCTCAGTGGTTCAAAATACAGTAGTTTAGACTGAAGAATCTCTGTTGGATGCCAAAGGCCAAGGTCAGAACCTCTTTGTGACCAAATGCATGTTTAAGGAACCCAAAATCAACTTATAAGTGAATGTCAAGCAACCGCATTGTGTAATTCCCCATATTACATCAGCAATGCATTGTAAAAGTTCCTCATTTTTTGTAAAGTGCTTTGGGATGTCCTGAGATTCTGTAAAATTAAAGACTGTTCATTTTCTTTAAACTGTGACCACAAAGTGTCATCCAAAATGTGGTAATGTGGTATTGATGATGCTTGTCAAATCTAAGGCTGATGATAAGGTTTTTAAATGGTTAGCGGTCTGAAACTGCTTGTTGACAGGATTTACAATCCATAATCCATTCTTGTTGACCAAACTTAGAAAAACAATGCAAACATAGAAATGAGACAACTACAACTGAAAGCTAACTCCAATTCAGCTTTACAGTTTGACAATGAGCCCTCTCTCCTTTGAATCAACAAGTTGTGAAATCAAGGCTATGACTGCAGCATTGTACTAACGAAGTGTTACATTGTCAGAGGTTCTGTCTTTCAAAGAAGACAAGGGACTAAACCCCTGTCTGCTTGTTAAGATGGAAATAAAATATAGAGTGGAGTGGCAGCGCTAAAACATCCCACATTAAAAGGCTTCATATGTAGACCGTATGGGTGATAATCCATAGCTAGTATCCTCTTTACTTTGAGAGACAGCCAAATGTGCAATATTCAAGCCACTTGTTATTGCCAGGCTTGCTTTTCTTCTCCTACCCAGACTGACCACAACGACAGCTCGTCTCACCAAACAATATTGTTAGTGTTTCTATCGGGTACTGTTGAAGAGCACAGAGTTGTCTTTGCCAAACATATATCCCTCAAACAGAGCAGATTAATTGATCAATTTCCTTCCTGCTCTTTGTGGGATCTTCCTATATGCAAATTGACTGCTGTGTTTTCCTTTGTAACAATGCATCAATAAGTAATATCTTGGCCTAGAAATGATTTATCTTCCTAAAAATGTGAAAAGTGCTATATAGATGCAAATCTTTTTTGTTCTTTGCTGTTCCTCAGATTGCTCGAAATTAACAGGGACGTAAGAGTCATAAAATAAATATAGCCTCAATTCTATGAAAGCATAAAACAGAATGTTCTACATTTTGAGAATGCTAGTAATTGTCACAGAGTTGTAGAGTCGTAGAGTCATACAGCAGGGAAACAGAATCTTCGGTCCAATCAGTCCATGCTGATCATGTTCTCAAACTAAACTAGTCCCACCTGCCTGCACTTGGCCCATATCCCTCCAAACCTTTCCTATTCATGAACTTATCCAAATGACTTTTAAACATTGTAACTGTACCTGCATCCACCACTTTCTCACACACAAACCACTCTCTTGCGTAAAAATGTTGCCTCTCACGTCCTTTAAAATCTTTCTCCTCTTACCTGAATAGTATGCCCCCTGTCATTCACCCTATCTATGCTCCTCATAGTTCAGTTCAGGATTGTTTTTATGTCTAAGAGCAGTTTTCTTCAGTAAGTAGAGTTAGCTTCCCTGCTCATAGAGACTGTTTCTTAAATTAGAAGAACTAAAGAACTATGGTATAGACACAGTGAGTGTCTGTTTAATGTGATGTCGAAATTTCTATAACACAGACAAACATAACTAGCATCATTAACTTCATCACTCATTAATTCTGTTCCTTGATCAGTTCTCCT
>JAHRHZ010000274.1:13740273-13770367 GCA_024137785.1 Ginglymostoma cirratum
GTCTAGGCCCGAAACATCAGCCTTCCTGCTCCTCTGATGCTGCTTGGCCTGCTGTGTTCATACAGCTCTACACCTTGTTATCGCAGATTCTCCAGCATCTGCAGTTCCTATTATCTCTGCAATCTCTGTTCAGTGTAGCTTGACCTACTGCTCTCTAACAAGTGTTCCTTAAAGCCCTCCTCCCTGTTCCACAAATAGCACTGTGAGCCACTGTTGGGCTGAGCTCATCACTCTTCCACCATCAAATCCCTAACTGCTTCCCCCATCATAGGAGGGCCCACTGGCAGGCTTTCTTCATGGTCTTTGGGGAAACATTTAAAACAAATAAGGATGGTCAGAGAAATACATTCCAATGGAAAAACAAACACTCAGGTAGCAAACACTAAGGTAGTGTTAAATATAAAGAAAAGATTTACAATGGACAGAATAGCGATGAGGATTAGGAGTGATTAAGGAAACAGCATGGGTTGCCAAAACATTGATAAAAATGGAGAAAAAAAAATGAGTAAACTAACAGCTAGCTTGTAAGAAATTTGTAAGAAATCAAGAGATGAGGGATTGTAGCCAGAATGCAGAGTTGAATCCATATTTTTAAAGTCATTTTGGTGAGTGCATTTGTTTATTAATATTTTGGCATATTATACATTTGTTTTATTGGAGAAATATGATTTCAGATCAGAACAGATATGTTTCCAAACACAAAACCTCTCACTCAGTTAACAATGTGGTCTTTTAGTGCCAGCTAGTGGAGATACCAGGCATTGCTTGCTTTCCCATAACCCGCAATGATTTTAAAATAACTACAGTACCTCCTTGAAAGTAAAGTTCATATTGCAATTCTAATTGAACACAACACCATGGGCCCCGATCATCCATATCTTGGCCCAGGCATTTTCTTTGTAACAGATTTAACATCACTAATTTCTTCTAATGACTGTGGGTCGGATTTTCTCATTTGAGACAGAAGTCAGCAGTTGGGATATTTCCTGATGTCATGATCCCATCTCCTGACGATTCTCCCACCTCACATTTTCACCTCATAAGAGTTGAGGATGGGTGGGTCACTTCCGAAAGTGCAAGCTAGAAATGGAGATAGGCTGACATGAAGCAGGCAGGTTGGATGCCCTCTTGTTTACCAGGACACCAGTTATGTAGATGAGTATGAAGCCTTCTAATCCTCAATAATCTCCAGAAGCCTCCCCCTCCACCATTTCCATGTCTCCAAAATCTCTCATTCCCTGCCATGGTCATACCCGCATACCCTCCCAAATTCCTTCCATTTCTGCCACTCTCACATCTACATACCGAATCTTCATATCTCTCACCCTCAGGCATCCACTTCCCCCCTTGCCTCTATCAAACTCTATGCCACTCATTCAGCCTTCCATGACCACTTACCTACTGCTCATTGTCCCCATACTCACTCACCCCTATCCAATATGAAGACAAATATTGAGTTTGATAATTATGTTGGAAATCTTTGAGATGCTCATAAATCTGTCAAGTTAAACAATCATTCAAAATCTCTGTGAAGCTAATTAGACATTCAAATTGCACTACTCCTATTGATTGGTGACATGACTGTCAACTTAAATAACCGTACATTCCCCTTGACAGCTGTGTCAATGTTACATGCTGAAATGGACATATAGTGTCATTTGGAATCCAGCTAAACATGCCGATTCTCTTTTTCTCTGTCAGCCAGTTAGAGTCATACAACAAGGAAACAGAATCTTCGATCCAACCAATCCACGCTGACCACGTTTTCAAACTAAACTAGTCTCACCTGCCTGCACTTGGCCCTTGTCTCTCCAAATCTTTCCTATTCATGAACTTATTCAAAATTCTTTTAAACATTATAACTGTACCTGCATCCAATACTTTCTCTGGCAGTTCATTTCACACATGAGCCAGTGTGTATATTTAAAAAAGTTGCCCCTCATGTCCTTTATACATCTTTCTCCTTTCACCTTAAAAATATGCCCTCTACATTTGAACTCCCCCACCCTAGGGAAAGACCCTCATCATTCATCTTATCTATGCCCTTCATAATTTTATAAACCTCATTAAGGTCACCCGAAAACCACCTGCCCTCCAGTGAAAAATATCCAGCCTTTCCAATTCATTTTTACATCTCAAACACTTCAGAACTGCTTTTATGTCTAAAAGCGAAGTCTTCTTCAGTTAGTAAAGAGTTAGCTTCTCTGCTAACAAATGTTTACAATGAAGGATAAAGATTTACATCATCTTTCTAAGAGTTCAAAGCCCTCAAAAACTTCTGAAATGTGTCTCCAAAAAATCACTTTTCCTGATGACTTTGTTTACAGCATTCAATTCTAACTACTCCTTTACCCACATGATGAGATGAAATGTGATTCCATTGAACGGTTGCCTGGTGTGCTAATTCTTTAGTGGGCTTTTGAACTCAGCCAAGAATTCATAATAGGAATCAATTGCACAGCTGTATAGGTAAAACCTCCACAGCTGAATACATTAAAATTTGGTAAGTCATTGAAATAGTTCAGCCATTATTTCAAGTTTAAATCAAGGGAACAGATATCTGAGCTGTTAGTGATGAAAAGATTAAATCACTAGAGCAAATGAAGCAGTTAAATTTGAATAACATCATTGTTCAGTGCAAAGAGCACTTTATCCCTTGCACTCAAATGCACATTAAGATTGTTCTACTTTCACAATGCTGGTCCATTAAATGGCCCTGAAAAACAAAGCCCTATATCAATCACAGCATTTTTAACATTTAAACACATGCATACAGCAACACATTATGGCATATAAAGGTGTCAACACATTTTGAACTTTGAACTCTGTCAAAAGGTTTCTGACTCCAGGGTGAGGGCTGGTTCATGATTCCTCTGAGCTAACGTGAACCACTGTGACTTCAGAAGCTTGCCTCAATCCATCAAACTTATGGAAGGTTTAAAATGCCTACTCCTTTCCCAGAGACAGCAAGGGTTGGGAGCACTGTACGCAGGTTCATGGCATTCCCTTTTCCTGCACCACTAAAATATGGTAGTGATGAGAGGAGGAGGGTGGGACATCTGCAAATGGATTCCAACTGCTTCTTTCTCCTGTTATATAAACATGCTTTTTCTCAGAACTTCTACACGAGGGCAAGAAAGTCACGCTGTTTGTGTTAACCCACTCTCCCTGTTCTGAATATTTTCAAACATGTCTTTTGCTGGGTTAAAGAAATAAACAAGCGGCAGTAACAATACACATTGTCATATGGCTATTCACATTCTTACAGTGACCCCTTGAGATTGAATCTAAGGTACAGCAGAACTTTTGCTCCTCCAAAAGATATATTGCAGATCTCATTCCTGATCCTGAAATGAAGAACATATACGTTTTGGCTAGACTTCTATGCCTTCTTTGTGGTTATAGGGGAGGCAGGTCTAGGGGTGATAAGAGTGAAACATATGCTGATGATGAATCCTCACACGGAATAAGGAAACTAATCAAGTTCAGGATCAGTAGAAATATTTTCAAAGGCTTTAAATTTTATTATGAAACTGACAGTAGGAGTGCACTGGTAATCAAGCCCCACTACTCCACAAGCCATACCATTAATGTAAATATCTAAATTTAATTACAAAATGGCCAATTGGTTTTGTTTTGAACTACAGTTACCCGGAATAAAAGAACATTTCAACAGGCCTCCTTTACAAAATCAGAAGATATCTTCTTTATTCTAAACAAAACTTCCTCTTTAAACAAGTGGGAAAAATGGTTAACAGCTGGGCTATAAACTGGACTTAAAACTATTAAGAATTAAACTTTAATCCCAAACAAACATTATACTATGATAAGTGTGTTAATACAACTCTGCAGATATGAAACGGATTTTCAAAGAATGAAGGATAAAAACATCCCTGTGGATCGGGATAAAATGGAATGATTTCTGAGTTTCCTATTGAGAGACTGAAATGTGAACTGCTATAGAGTGATGGAAGACCTTGAGACCAGATTTCTGCTCAGATGAGAAGTCAGGTACGCTCAAGTCTTTGAATAGAAGTAACTTTCTGAGTTTATGAGGTAGTCAGGGATATTGGTACTTGGAACTCAGTCTCCCAGAAATATTTAATTGAGGGAGAAATTTTCAGCTCATCCTGCTTTTAAGGTTTCTTCTTCATTTTCAGCTTATTGCAAGCTTTGGACTTTGCCTTCTACTTGAACACTTAGGTGTCCTGGAAAAATGGTATTCAAATCCAAAGGCATTGTTAGACAACCTTTGGGACATTGTCCCCATCCCTTTCAAACCAAGCTTATCCAGCAATTAAAGTATAAACTTCATCTCATGTCTCTTAAAAGAGCTGTTTGTTTCCTTTCTCAGTTACGACTTTTCTGTAGTTAGCAGGTGAGTCCTAACTGACATTGCAGATTTGACTTCAATTTCCAAAAAAGGAAGCCTCACTTCAAAACCCTCTTGATCCAGGATTTCTAAATAGTTCAATTTTCCATTCTTCGTGGTCTTTTTTCTTTAGAAGATCCAAGAAGATCCACCACCAAATCTCCCAATTACTCAACAAAACATGCATGGGTCTCCTTTTCCTTTTCTTTATCTTTATATCCAAAGATGCTCTTACACAGACTGAACATTTTTTCTATCACCAAAGGGGTTTTTTGTTCATCTATTAACCACCACCAGTAAATCACTGTGTTTCCCTTGATTATTTACATGCAAAGCCCGTTTGGAAAAATGCAACTAAGGGAGAGGTAGGAAGAGGCAGAGGGGGCTTAGTCAAAATGGAGTTGGAACGGTTACCCATGGTTCTTAAATACAAATATGCATTCTGAACAGCTGCTTTTCCATTGGCTCCTGAACTCTTTGCTATTTTGATTGCAAATGAAAAACCAATCTTTGAAAGGATACTGAGTGTGACATTAACCATGATGAGGTGCTAACAGGCATATTCTTTCCCATGCATAAAAAGCTTTTTGCGTGCAGGTATACATAAAGGGAACGAGTGAAGATGAATCTACAAGGAATTTATAAAGACAGATTATATTGGTCAACTAGTTTTATTTTCATCTGATATCAGCACTTGAGGCAGAAGCAACAAGGACCCATTCCAATTCTGAAGGAATTTCACAATACAGACACCCAAATTGAGTCCTGTCCCAAATCTCATCCCACCTCTGCCCCCACCCCTCCAATCACCACCACCACCACCCACCCACAAAACCAGACTGCGGCAGTGTTATGCCTAGAAGGTTGGAATGTCAGGACAGGTATCTTTATATGGAATATGTTGTGGATGTAACTATGTATCGTGTAGAATATGGATTATTGATCTTCAAATTCTCAGCTGTTTTAATACCTGGGACTTTGACGGACTGAAGTGGTTTAAAAAGGAACCAAAACATTGATTTAAAATGGATGCAGATATCATTTGATTCACACAGGCTTGCCATGTTTCATTAAGCCAATGCTGATGAGACAAAACGCAGTCTGAGCTCAAATGAACATACTTCCCGTAGCGCATTGAAACCAGTCACCAGATTCATCCCCTCCCCAAAACTCCCAGTCATGAAAAAGCCTCATCTTGTAGCTGATTTACGCCATAATGAGAATCTTCACAGTTTGGAGATGGAATCTAACTTACAATTATCAAGCTATGAAACTATACATTTGCAATCCTAGCATATCCCAACAAGGTGCTATTTGAAGAGGTCCCTTGTTAGCAGAGGAGAGAAAAGATTACAGGTTGCAGAACTGAACACGAGCTGATGATGACTCTCTGTCTCTCAGTCTCTCAAGATTAGCACTAAGTCACACTATTGACTGTAAAGAAGTGTAAGATAACCAGAATGCAAGATAACTGAATTATTTACAACGTATATTAATGACTTGAGGAAGAAAGTGAATGTACTATAGCCAAGTTTGTGGATGGTACAAAAAATAGGTGTGAAGGCAAGTGGGGAGGATGACACAAAAGGTAAGGACATAAACAGGTTAAGTGACTGGGCAAAAACTTCGCAGATAGAATATAATGTGGAAAAATGTGAGGTTGTGTACCTTGGCAGGAACAGAGGAGATGAATGTTATTTAAATGGTACAGAAGATTGCAGAAAGCTACAGAAAGAAAGGAATTTGTTTGTCCTTGTCCATGAACCACAAAAAGGTGGCATCCAAGTTCGACAAGTAATAGGAAAGGCAAATGGAATGTTGGCCTTTACTTCAAAGGGAATGGAGTATATAAGATTTTGCTAAAACTATACAAAGTACTAGTCAGACCATAGCTGGAATACTGTGAACAGTTTTGGGCTTCTTATCTAAGAAAAGATATATTGATATTGCTGGATTTCGTTCAACTGATCCCAGGTATGAGGGACCGCCTTATTAGGAGAGATTGAGCCTGTACTCATTGGAATTTAGAAAAATGAGAGGCGACCTTATGGAAACATAAAAGATTTTTAGAGGACTAGACAGGTTAGTTGCAGATGTTGATTCCTTTTGTGGAAAAATCTAGGACCAAAGGGCATAATCTCAAAATAAGGGATCATACATTTAAGACTGAGCTGATGAAGAATTCTTTCTCTCGTAGAGTAATGAATCTGTGTAATTCTTTACTGCAGAGAGCTGTCGAGATTGGGTTTTTAAGAATATTCAAGGCTAAAATGGACAGATGTTTAATCAGTAAGAGAATCAGGGGTGAGAGGGAAACAACAGGAAAGTGGAGCTGAGGATTATCAGGTCAGCTATGGTCTCATAGAAAGGTGGCCTCATATTTCAAGGATACCCAAACTGTATTATTTATCTGTTGCCTGCCACTTCAAAGCACCCCCTTGCTCCATGGCCAACATGTCTGTCTCTGGCTTGCTGCAGTGCTCCAGCGAAGCCCAATGCAAGCTGGAGGAACAACACCTCATTTTCTGCTTGGGAACCTTACAGCCTTCTGGACTCAATATTGAGTTCAATAATTTTAGGGCTTAAACTGTCCCCTGTCCCAGCCCCCTACCCCACACAACAGGCCTCATTACCACATAGCCTGCCATTACACAATCCCTGTTGTTAGTCACTCACAATCCCCATTAACAGCTATTCACCCTCCCAGCCTGATCATTAGCAACTCCTTTGTCTGTCCAACTGTCTTTCTCTCTCTTTGGGCTCTATCCTTTCGTTTACCCCCTACCCCACCCACCTCCCTATTTTCTGCAAACAAATTGATGTTTTCCCAGCCACCGTCAGTTCTGAGGAAGGGTCACCAGACCCGAAACGTTAACTCTGTTTTTCCCTTCACAGATGCTGCCAGACCTGCTGAGCTTCTCCGGCAACTTTTGTTTTTGCTCCTGATTTACAGCATCCGCAGTTTTTTTGGTTTTTATTGAGTTGTATTATTTATCTTCCTTTTGTATCAGCTTTTATAATAAAAAGTGCTGGACAGAAACTCAGCAGGTCTGGTAGCATCTATGGACAGATAAACTGAGTGAACCCATGAGTCCAATATGACTATTTCAGAACTGACCGCTATCTGATATCCCCTTTTAACCTTGTACCATTTTGTGTGTTTGAGGACCTACGTGACTGCACAAAGCAACATGCTCAATGTCGCATCTTTACCATGTTTCTTCGGGTTCTCAAGTAACAAACTTGAAATTTCTAACTTGAAAAACCTTATGGCTAATCCATTACTACAGTAAAAATGAGAGAGAGAGAGGGAGAATGTAAAAAAAGAGAGAGAGAGATGCATAACTCCATGCTAAAAAGAATTTACATCTTTGCTTTAATCAAACAAGAAGTTTGTAAGGAGGGGAGCAGGTATATTCCTTTTCATGTGGTTACAATAAAGCAATAAAACTGCACATTGAGCTTTTTTGAAAAAAAGAAAATTACATATGGGATGTGAGTGTTCTTGGCCAGGCTGGGTCAAGATCCTGGAATTCCCTCCTAAGGATAGTATGGGTCAACCTGCTGCCATGGTGGGATACAAACCTCTTTCCTTAGAACACTAGAGTTTTGCATTACGGACATAGTGACACCACCCTATAGCTAACAGGAAAAGTGACAAAGTACTCTTGTAGTGGAGTAGTAGTGTCCCTATCTCTAAGAAAGTAGGTCGAAATATTATAGAACCCCTACAGCATGGAATTCGGCCCATCAGGTGTGCATCAACCGTCTGAAGAGCATCCCATCCCCCAACCCTATCCCTGTATCCCCCGTGGCTAATCCACATTTCCTCTTGACACAATGGGCAGTTCATCATGGCCAATCCATCTAACCTGCACATCTTTGGACTGTGAGAGGATACCAGAGCACACGGAAGTAAACCCATGCAGATGCAGGAAGAACATGCAAAGTTCACACAGACAGTGACCCATGGCTAGAATTGAACCTGGGTTCCTGGTGCTGTGATGCAACAGGGCTAACCACTGAGCCACCATGCCATCCCAAGTTTATGTTCCACCTGATGTAAGGGAGTGCCATAAAGTGATCAGATTAGAAATATCTATGAAGAGGTGAGAATTGAGTCAGGATCTGGACATTTCTGATGTTTCACTTGGTGAATAAAACTGGGAAACAATTGGTTTCTGGTCTACTTCATCAACTGACTGTTGGGAATTTAACAGCTATACGTGGAGGTCATAGAAAATACATTGGAAGCTTCAATTTCATAAATAATAGCTTTGAGGAGGCTGTGCAAGGAAGGTGAATTCCTAGAGGGATTTGGGTCTTTTTCTGGAACTAAACACGCAGAATTGTTACTATGCACCTGAGATGGGTCTTGAACCCAGGTCTCCTGGCTCACAGGTAGGGATACTGGCATGCAACTATAAGGGCCTTTCAGTGGAAATAGTCTGTAAAAGGCTCTGAAGAAGTGTCACTGGACCCGAAACTTTAACTCTGATTTCTCTCTACAGATGCCGCCAGACCTGCCGAGATTTTCCAGCAATTTCTGTTGTTTTAGATTTCCAGCATCCGCAGTTCTTTCATTTTTTTTTCTGTAAACAACAGGTTTGAATTCAGGGCAACGGGCATCCAATGTAAGACAAGGAGGACAGAGGGATACAGGAATGGAAATCAGCCCAACAAAATGCATTTTTGGAAGGGTAAGTATTAAACTTGCTTTGGAAAAGTTAATGAAAGCTCTGCTTCTACTTTGGTCATGTCAATATCACAGGCAAATGGAGCAGATATACCATTGGGAGCTCAAATCTGGTGTGTTTACATTTATTCTAGGGGATTAAAAAAGCAAGTTTACTTAATGGCATAAGATACAAATCTACCTCCAATCACTGTAAATATTATCAAAAGCAAAACGTATTTCATGTGAATCTCTGACACCTAAGAAACAGGAAGTATAAAATGCCTGAGATAACAAGGTGAAGGGGTGGATGAACGCAGCAGGCCAAGCAGCATCATAGGAGCAGGAAAGCTTACCCTGAAGAAGTTACCCTCCTCCGTCCGGACAAACCTCAGGGAATCTTTCTCCCACTGCAACTCTCTCATAATACTTGTCTGCCTCCTCTCCACCTATCCTCTCCTCTATCCATCCTCTATCCACCTCCCCCTCTCTCCCTATTTATTTCAGAACCCTCTTCCCCTCCCCCATTTCTGATGAAGGGTCTAGGCCCGAAACATCAAGCTTTCCTGCTCCTATGATGTTGCTTTGCCTGCTGTGTTCATCCAGCCCCACACCTTGTTATCTCGGATTCTCCAGCATCTGCAGTACCTTTTATCTCTGATACAATTTTAACCCCACTGCGAAGCCTCTTCTAAAGATGCCGACCCTGAAGAAGTTACCCTCCTCCCTCCGGACAAACCTCAGGGAATCTCTCTCCCACTGCAACTCTCTCATAATACTTGTCTGCCTCCTCTCCACCTATCCTCTCCTCTATCCACCTCCCCCTCTCTCCCTATTTATTTCAGAACGCTCTTCCCCTCCCCCATTTCTGATGAAGGGTCTAGGCCCGAAACATCAAGCTTTCCTGCTCCTATGATGCTGCTTTGCCTGCTGTGTTCATCCAGCCCCACACCTTGTTATCTAACAGTCAACAGGAACTCAGTTTAGCGTCTCATTTGGAAGATATTACCTCATATAAAGTAATATTTCAAAATGCTGCAATAAACATGCCTAGAATTTCTGCTTATGACTGTGGAACAAGACTTAAAACCATGAGCTCTGCCTTAGAAGGTAGAATGTAATCACCAAACGAAGTTGCTCCAAAAGAGTTTTCCTTCCGTTTCACATGAAGTGTGCCTTCAATTTCTTTGCACTTTGCAATCTTAAATGAGTGCGTTTAGAAATGTGTAGACCTACTTTAAAGTCCTGGGAAACACTGTTGAGGCATCCACAGCTTCATTGTGTAACTCTACAACCACAGTTTCTGTTGAGTGCACAGTCCCCAGTCCTGGATCTCTGTCCCATTCTCCAGTATTTTGTATTAGATGTAAGTGGCAAGACTATTAAGACACTGTTACATTGATCAGAAGCAGCTAACCTGCAAGTACTTAAATAGGGCGCATGAGAGTTTGATTGAATTCAGAGTTTGAGACATGACTTAGCAATGTCAATGGTGTTGTGGAGAAATAATTTATCTGCTAACACAGCACAAAGAGGATATATACAATATAAATAATTCAAGTGTTTATTTTGAAGATGCAAGATCAAGCTCAAAGTTTTCCATTGGAAGTGGTTACGTTAGCAAATAGTTTTCTGCAAAACTACAAAGTTTTCTTTCCTGCTTTTCCTGCTTTCCTGTGTCTCAGGGAGACACAGCTGGAAATCCATGCATAAATATTCAGCTCAATCTGACTTCCTGC
Organism: Ginglymostoma cirratum; assembly: GCA_024137785.1. Lineage (NCBI taxonomy): Eukaryota > Metazoa > Chordata > Chondrichthyes > Orectolobiformes > Ginglymostomatidae > Ginglymostoma > Ginglymostoma cirratum. The sequence continues at coordinate 13,751,060 of JAHRHZ010000274.1, forward strand.
CAAAGGGAAATAAAGCCTTGAATCTCATTCCTTTTTACAAAACACTGTCCCAACAAAATCCTCCTGAAAAGTAACAACAATGGAAAATAAAATAAATTGTTCCAAGGCAGCTTTTATTTACAAAAAAATTTATTGTAAATTTTATGGAAAGAAATTTTAAACAATACAGAAAATTGCAGATAGTAGAAATTAGAAACATCTGGTGGAACATAAACTTGGGATGGCATGGTGGCTCAGTGGTTAGCCCTGTTGCATCACAGCACCAGGAACCCAGGTTCAATTCTAGCCATGGGTCACTGTCTGTGTGAACTTTGCATGTTCTTCCTGCATCTGCATGGGTTTACTTCCATGTGCTCTGGTATCCTCTCACAGTCCAAAGATGTGCAGGTTAGGTGGATTGGCCATAATGAACATACAAGTTAATGTTTCAGTTAAAGACACTGTCAAGACTAGAAAATCTCTGTGGAACAGGAACAGCATTTAAGAAGGAACAAAGTGGGAGAAAAAATTACAGAAGAATGAATGACCTGGCTTGAAAGTTAGGCGTTACACTATAAGAGAGATAGGAGGACTTCTGACGAAGGAATTATTGGCATTTACAAGACATAAAACATGTAAATAACCAAGACTGCAGAGCATTGGGTGGATGCATTCAGGCAAACAGCAGGAAAAGCAGGAATCTGTCCTACAGGTTTGCTCCTCATTTAAAATATTATAATGGCAGGCCAATCTACATCTTCGATAACAACCTGCTTTTTCTCTTCAAAGGCTTCTGGACTATTGGAAATCACTCTGCTCAGAGCAAAATCACATTCCATGGCAAAAAATTGATAGAAAGATTTTCAAATGAATTCCTTCTATGGTGCTCACAAAGGTCATGGTCAGTCATCATAGAATGAAATTTAGGTAAAAGCAAAACAGTAACACTGGCTGTATCTGGTTCAGAAAAGTAGGGAACTGATCTGAAAAATAACCACAAATCATATCTATAATGAGGAGATAATTGAGAACAAAGTGAAACTATTAATGGGAGAAACCTTTACCATTTAGATATACTTTGTCTCCATTAAAAGTATTAGCGCACATCCTTGTATCCTTCACCAGATGCTGAAACAAAATGAACTTCCAGCAGTTGATAATTGTTAAGATTCACGTTTTTGCAATTCTTTGAGGTATTTTCTTCCCCACCCAGTTTCACTATAACCAATCCCATCAGAAATACTTTTTTAATGGATTTTGAAAATGTTAAGGTCCCATTTTCATCAACCTGCAAGTGGGTACAGTTCAAAATATTAGGGCAAACTTACATTTGCGGAACACCCTTTGGAATCTCAGTTCATCACAAAATGTTTCAAGCCAAGTACTTGATGTGGTAACTGTAGTAATGTAGTCAAACACAATAGCTAAAATACTCAAAGCAAGATCTCCTAACGGTAATTAGATAAATGGGTGAGAATCAAATGTTGTCCAGGACTTCAGAAATTACATTTGCTTCTTCAAGTAGTGTCAAATGACCATTTTACATTAGGTACTTTAAAATGGAGAATTTAACTAAGCATTTAGCCAAAATGAGACTATATTAAAATACATTCGTTCTATACCTGACAATTATGTGTTCTATTGCCTCAAAATAAGCAAAGAAAGTAACACAAAGTGATAAAAATTAAAATTACACCAGAATTTATAATTTACCTTAAGAGATGTTTCGCTCCCCCAGTCTTGGTGATACTGCAATTTTCCAGGTGATCAAAATAACCTTAATTCTTTGGCTGCCTTGCTTCATTGTTTTGTAGAGGATGACCACACCTCAATAGCAATTCTGATCCATGATACAAAACAAAAATGGAAACATTAGCCATATTGAATTGCAAATGCTAACTTCAGTCACATTCCAGACTTTGGGCCTTTTCTGAAAATAAGAATGCATGTTTTCATTCCTTTAGTATTGGAATTAAACTATTTTTATTCAAAATAATTCCAGTATTCCATTCTGAAACAGGAAATGATTTTTGATTTTAGAAGCTAAAAGCTTTGTACACATGTCCATAATTTTCCACTATTTAATTGCAACTATGGAGGATTTTGTACTTTGAATTGACTTGCATTTTTGCAATTGACCACCAAGGAGCTGCAATTTACCCAGAGACGGTACACTTACCATCTAAGATACACTAAAGAAACAAAAAGAAATTGGGAGTTCTTAAACAGTTAAGACAATCTGGCAAGTTTCTAAAATCCAAAGTATTTGCTGTAGGAAAAGCAGCAAGGTCGGATCATTAAACAGCAGCAGAAAAGGGGAGCCAAAAGAAAGTACCATCGAGCAATATACCACAAGGGGGGGGGGGGGCAGAGTTGACTAAACACGTTGCAGCTACGTTCACATAAGCTAGTGTCAACGATGCAGGTGCCTTTGCATAACTAGAGACACTTACATTTTTTGATCACCTCAGTGTCAAGAATGGCCAAAGGCAAAACCTCTCATCATGGTGTAAAGTAGAAAGTCACTGCAGCGTGAGAGAGTAGAAAAAGTTTGCATTTTTTATGATCTGTTGTGAAATCCAAATGTTTCTAGTCACTTAGAATTGGTGGAATTAGTCTCCACATGGGTAAAAATACCAGTTCCCATTTTTGCTCATCTTTTCACACCGTCAAGATATTGGGCAGCCCGTTTGTATAGTTATTTCAAGCATTTCAAATTTTCACACAATTTGCTCATGCAATACTGAAGGAGATAAAAGTCCTTTCTAACAACAGTACATAACTATGCTAGATCATGAACATCACTGACCGGGACGGTTCATTAAGAAATTCATGTGTTGCTACCCACAGCTGAAGTTGCTACCTAAAAGGTTAATCACCTACAAAGATAAGGTGATTCAGTCTCAATCAAAGCTGTTAACAAGAAGTTCAGGAATACATTCTTCCCACATTCCTGGGTACTTTTCCTCAAATTTAGATTCTAAGTACAATTAATCGTCTTCAACAACAAACCAAAATCAGATTTGCCGATCTAAGTTGCCCTAGATGTGACGTAACAGTGAAGGAACACTAAGGAAGATCAAGTCAGGTGGCACTGCCGTGTACCTGCTGCCCTTGGTTTTTCTAGGTGATAAGAGATCATTGGTTTAGAAGATGCTGTCCAAGACGCCTTAGTGAGTTATTGCAGTGCACTCTGTAGATGGTGTACACAATTCGCACTGTGCATTGGTGGTGAAGTGAATGAATATCAAAGGTAATGGATGGGGTGCCAAACAAGTGGGCTGTTTTGACCTCACTATAGTGTCAAGCTTCAAGTGTTGTTGGAGCTGTCAAGTTCGTTCAGTTAAGTGCAAAGTATTCCATTACAGTTCAGATGCGTCTTGGAGATGATGGAAACGCTTTTGGGTGTCAAGGCAAATTACCTGCTGCAGAATTCTAAGCCTCTGACCCACTTGTAGCCACAGCATATATATGGCTGTTCCAACTCAGTTTCCAGTCATTGATAACACTAGGATGTTGCTGGTGGAGGTTTCAGCAATGGTAATGGCATTGAAAGTCATGGGGCAATGGTTAGACTCTCTCTTTGGAAGAAGTCATTGTTTGGCACTTTTACAGCATACATGTTAATTTGTCACTTCTCGCACCAAGCCTAATGGTTGTCCAGGGCTTGTTGCATATGGACACAAGTTGCTTCAGTTAGAGCTGTCAGAAATGGTGTTGAACATCACACAATCAAATCAGCAAACATCTCCACTTCTAATTTTGTGATAGAAAGTCATTAATTAAGCAGCGGAATATGATTGGGGGTAGGGACTGGCCTGAGGAACTCCTGCAGAGATATGCTGGGGCTGAAATCAACCTTCGATATCTGCGACTATGTCCTTTGAGCTATACAGGTCTCCAAACAGTGGAAAGATTTTAACCCTAAAATTGCCATTAACTCCATGATACCAAACTCCCATAAATTGCTCCCTTGATATCACTCTTCACCTCATTTCTGGACTTCAGCTCTTTTGTCCAGATGAGGACAGGGGCTAAGTGGCCCTGGCAGAAATCAAAGCATGCCTGGAGTGGGGACTCTTGGTGGGGTTCTTGTTGTACTGGCACTAGGGACTCCTTCAGGATACCTTGCAGAGCCCTGGAGCTGTGTGATGACCCCTTATACAGAAGATGAACTCGACTTATGTAATTTTTTTTTAAACTCAAAATGGAGCCAAGTTGTGGCAACTAAACACAATAAGTAATTCAATCATAAAACCATCAGTGAGCAGTTTATTCTCTTGCAAATTTGACAGTACTCATGATGCCACTGGATCATTCACTTGACATTATATGCTGTGATTTTCTACCATTAATGAGGGGGATATTTAAGGACCGCCCCCCCACCCCCAATTAGTTGTGAGATTCCAGTAGCATTTCACAACTGCCGAGCTTAGATCTGCTTGGTTGGTAGTGGGATTGCTTAGCTCTATCCTTGATTCTGCTCTGCCATTTAATGGCTGATCTGATTGGATTTGGGAATCCAGTTTCCCAGCCAACCCTGATAACATTTCATCCTCTTGCTTAAAATCAATCTACTTCCACCCAAAAATATTTTGATTCTGGGTGGAGAACTATGCCTCCAGGAATTCCTGTGCTTGTCTATATTTGATTTGGGCTACTATGGTTACTTTGTCCCAGTTAAAGTGATGGCCTTCATTATCTGAATGTACTATTAACATTTGTCATGATTCTGCTTTTGCCACCTTTTCAGAAAAGATAATGAATACTCATGACTCTGAGGAAACCGTTCACCCCATGTTTTAAATGGATAACACCTTAAAAAGAGAGTGATCCCTAGTTCTCCCATAAGAAACTCTCCACATCCCTTCAGCATCCTTTATGTTCAATAAAAAAAAGGTCACTTACTCTTTTAGACTCTAGCAGATAGAATCAAAGTTGGTCCAACCTTTCCTCCAAAGACAACCCACCTATTTCTGAAGGTCACCAGACCTGAAATGTTAACTTTTTTCCTTCACAGATGCTGCCAGACCCGCTGAGCTTTTCCAGCAACTTTGTTTTTATTCCATTTGTTTCAGGTATTACTCTGATAAACCTTGCATGAAATTTCTTCCAATGCATTTACATCCTCCCTTAAATCAGTATCAGATGTGGTCTTACCTGTGCTCTGTACAACAAAGCATAACCCCTCCATTTTTGTATTCAATTCTCTTAGAAATAATTTATTGCAATCATTTCCTAAATACTTGCCTTGGCCACACAATAGACTTGCAAGATTCAAATATTACGGTACCCAGATCCTGCTGCACCTTAGGACTCTAATCTCTCATCATTTAGATAACATATTGGGGATATAGCCTGTCCCACTCCCATTCTCAAAAACAGACAAGACATATTAGTGGCAGATTCCAAGAGAAGCACTGTGACAGTTCCTCTGGGCCAGACTAATGGCAGAGAATAAAGTACAAAAATTCTGCTCTCTGCAAGTTGAATATCTGCCACATAGTGGAGGTCTCTCATTTCTGGTCTTCGATCAAAAAAATGTAAACAAAGAATAACTTTGGTTATTTGGACATAAACTATTCAATAGCAATCACTTGGACTCAAGCTCCTGATGGTTAACAACATTCAAACTGGACTATAAAAAGCATCATGATGTGGCACACATTACTCTCTCAAAATTTATTTGACAAAGTTCTGTATGAAGGACTAGTATTCAAACTTAAATTCTAAATCTGGTAACAAAGGACCAAGTACTAAAATCCTTTTGGAAGTCATATAATCTCGGTCGTTAGGAAAATATGACAAGCCCTAGTTGAATGAAGAGGAAATGTATTATGCAGTTTTACATTACATTATCTAAAAATAGGAGCATTAAGACAGAGGCTCAAACTACTGAAACAAATTTAGGATTTGGTTTAATTTCTACTGTCATGTGTACTCATGTATGAAAGTACAGGAATACAGTATAATGGGGCCTTAGGGACAAGTACCTAGGTACAGAAGCTTAAGAACAAGGTAGAAAAACAGAACAAGGTTTAAAAAACACAGTAATTATAGGAGGGACACCACCTTAGCTTTCTTTACTACCTACGTAAAACTGCAAGTTCAATCATTAGTCTTTAAGTGTTCAGCCACAGATGGACCACACTTCGAGGAATCATCAGTCCACGCTGAGACCATACAGGGCCAAAAGCACATAGTGCCAAAAGACCACGCCAACATATCCGAAGGCTGCCCAGTTGGGTCTGTGCTGAGTCCAAGGCCAGGAGAGGAAAATATATACAAAAAAAGAGAGAGAAATGGAAAATGAACAGAAAGGACGAGCTCAGTCTGAAGCGTTTTACTTTGCCACCATCTTGAACCTGGGAATCAACAGTAAACAAACTGACGACCTTTCATAAAGGCTAAGATTCAAGAACCTTGATGCCATAATGGAGTTGGTATTTTTCTGGAAAGGTGGGCTAGTTGGCTATTCTCATTTGTATCAGTCTTCTGTTCCCAAATGCCTCCCACTATTATACTCTTAAATATTCAACTAAGCAAAACAAATTCTACAAAAGGACTAAACAAACATTGTAATATTGCACTTGTACAAGTCTTTTTGATGCATATAAAACAAGTTAACTAGAATGAAGATACAAGGGGAAATGTGAATTGCGAGCCCACTTGGAGTACACTACAGACAGAACTGCATTTAGAATTAGTGACTTAATGTCATTCCATGGTCTTATTGTTTATCATGTGTTATTTTTCTGGTGTGGCATGCAGCTCATTGCAATCCCATGTGACGATCAATGAGCACCAATATCGATACTCTGGTTGACACAGGTTTCAGTTCCTTTTGTGATTTTCTTTCATACCAACCTAATAGTAATAACTGCCCTTCCATTTGGAAATCTAATTGATATCTTGGATTTCCAATCTGCTTTCAGATGACCTTTTTCCTTGACAGATCAATTTTTAACTGCTTGCCACAGCCCCTCACTTATAAAAATTGCATATACTGACACTACAATAGGGGTGACAGTCATTCCTCAGCAAGGTTTCCTAACTTCAAAGAAATGCAGGATTATGCCAAATGATAATTGGACATCTAAAGTTGTGTGTATATGATTGCGATGATTGTGGGTGTGGTACTGAATTATACAAATAGACAGATTAGTGAAATGTTACCACACTCCATGATGGCAAATTAGATACATGAAATTGCTCATAATTAAATGAAACAATGATTTTATCATGTCACCAACATTGCTAACTTGAAATCAACTTTCTAAATAAAAAGCAGCAAAAATTAGTTTGATGGAATACTTAACAGGTCGGTTACCAATTGAAGCGGTTATCTTGTAGCTATTAGTTTGGCAAAATTCCTGATGCAGTGAACTGGCAGTAGTTATATTAACCGGCTTCAGTAGTTTTGAGCCACGCAAGGGGATGGTCACTTCTTTACAATGTTTTAAAATCAATGTTGTAAAAAGTTAGCTCCAGTGATATGCTAAAATTTGGTGTTGTCAATTCACTCCTAAATCAAAAGTTAACATTTACAATACCTAATATTTTACAATCAGGCAAACATTTGCATTAACCCTGAATGAAATGTAATGTTATGAAATCCTAAGATTTTCATGTAAATCTGAATGAAAAAGAGTTATCACTATTACCTACCCCCAGAGTTTTTGATAAATCCCTATCAACTCAAAACAGCAGGTGATAACACAAATGCCACCAGAAGATCATACCATGACATATGGTTGACAATATCATGTAATAGTTTTATTAAAAAGTTATCTACATTCATCTGTCTCTAATCTGGTTTGTACAAGTCAAAGCTACCAGCTTTTTCCAATATTACTTCATTCAGTAATATATATTCCCATTTGCAAACATCCAAAGGTAAATGAATGTGCAAGCTAGTCAAAAAAGTGAGATGTACATAGTTAAAAGGCAATATTAATGATCTTTGCCAATTATACACCAAGAGAACATGAATTACTTTCAATTTGTTTGGGTGTAGAAAATTCATTGAGGTTTTAATTATTATCTTTGTTTCAAGCAACAAGTAGTAATAGAGGCCAATCAAATCAAGTTTTTAAAAAGGTGAATCCCTAGTTGAATTGCTGGACTCTTCAAACACTAAAGAACTTCAGTTATCTGTAGACACAATTAGGCAACTTCTCGTAACACAAACATAAAAAAATCCCACAAAATACCCACTTCCAGATTGTGTTAAAAGTTTGTAAGTCTGTGAAAGTAATCTTCTTGGCAAGGTAATACCATCAACTTTACAAAAATACAAATACACTTGAGAACAAAATGTTATCCAACCACCAAATGACCTTGGTTTTATCATCTCATCTACCAGCACAGTTGGAACCAAAATATGTCTTTTTCTCAGGAGGAAGTAATTTTCTCTTCCATATCATTTGCTATCTAAGAGCAACAAACAATTATATATGGGCAACATCATGGGTTTCTCAATTTCATAAGACAGCATACCTGACAATTGATAAGTGATTCTCCTCCTACCTCGAGCATCCAACTCACATCGCTGGACTCTACAAAACAACTATAACTGAATATGCTGAGGGGCAGTAACACATGCTAAAACTTAACTTTGCAGTCCTTTACAGGGTACAAGAAACTGAAAAAGATGGTCATTTCATGGTTTACATCTCTGCACGACAACCAGTGTAATTGCTACTTGTGTGTTTTTCCCCCAAGTTAGCTCTAAGCTGGCACATTTAGAAACTGGAGAGGCTGGCATCAGAAAGAAGTTTGGCATGCTGGCAGAATTCTCAAGAGCTATTAATCAACCAGCCAACCTGGCTCAAAGGAATCTCCAACCTAAACCAACTAAAATTAACCTCAACTATTTGTGTTCTCAACACAAAATTGCAAGCATCTGATTTATGCAAGCAATACATCTAAAAATGCACCACTTTAGAGTATCAATCTGTTTTCTTAGCTTATCAGATGCTATCTATTCTACGGTCCAACCTGTCAATTAAAGACCACAGACCTAAATTTCAATACTAAGTTGGCTAAAATTATTAGGAAGCAAATACAAAGTCTTAGACATTTTAAATTATAAAATGTTGCTTTATTGAACATTGTAAAAGGAACAATAGCTTTGTAATTGCAAAATTTTCAATTTCCTCTGGCTCCAGCAGTCTTGCAGTAGTTAGTAGTATTTTTACAGTATCCTCTGCCAGCAACCGCCAACTTTCATAACACCCCAACCCGATCAAATACATATTTTATCAGGAAGTTGGAGCAAGCAAGATATTAAACAATAATTGAAGGAAAAAAGTCAGAAAACACAGATGTGCAGATTTCTACCATTGGTTCAACACGCTTGGGTTAATGCAGACCAGCCAAGATTCCACTTTTGACTACTGACCAGCACCGCATGCTGATAGTACATGTCCATAAGTAATAATCCCCTTGTAAAAAATTAGCTGCCATTCAGGAAAACAAGCAGAAGCACCAAAAGTTGTCAACCTCTCAGGCATGTACCATTTAACAACATCATGATTAATTTGATCTTAGTCTCAAATTCCATATTGCTGCTGGCTTCCCATAATCCTAGAGTCTCCTTAAGTTTTGAAATTAGTCCATCTCGGTCTTCAATATACTCAATGATTTTGTCTCCACAGCCTTCTGGGGCAGAGAATTTCACAGATTTGCAACCATTTTCACTCCACTTGATTGATGAATTGGATAAATCATCGATTAGTGACAGTCACCTGTGAGACTATACCTAAAAGAGATAAAGTTTTAACAAAACAAAGATAAGAAAATTGGATTGATGGAAAAAACGTTAAACCATAGACATTTCACATTTAAAGTAAGTCGACATAATGGAACAGCATTATGCCATTTAATATACTAGAAATTACAATGTTTTACAAATAAGATCACAATGTACTGCAAGTTCAACACAATGGACAATATTACAGAACATAGCTAGGTTATGCATATCAGATATATTACCATATTTCTACAGCTGCAAGTTACTTAATGAAATTGAATAGACTACTCCCCCTAATATATTTAATACCATACAAAGTACACACCACCTTCTGGTGCATTTAAAGTGTGCCTCTCAAATAATTTGAAGTGTTCCTTTCTAAATCAATTTTATTTACTTGGCTCAATATGACAAGACAATTCACTCTTTACTGTAAAACCAATAAGACCTACATGTGCTTCATTTGACTAAGTGACAACCAGACTAAATTAAGCTTTTCCTTAATAGTAATATAGTAGACAGACAATTTAGGAGTCACAACATTTACATTAGTCAACTAGCCCTCAAAATACAATTACATACACAACAAGCTTAGTGAATGTGAGAATCAAACGTACCCCACATGCTTTCCTCTGCCTTCAGTGTCAAAGGGCAATCAACATCATTCACGAAATCGTCACTCAGATTCATTCTGCAATATGAAGAGAGTCTATTAGTTATGTTTGGTCATTTACAGCAACTCAACAAAATGAAACTTTTCAGGCTTAAGAATTTAATGTAATTTTTAACAATTTTCAGAAAAAAAGAGTCACAAGGCAAATCCTAGTTAAGGGAACAAATTGTGCCACTAATGTTATATGGTCCAATTTCTTTTCTTCAAGGGAAAATATTTTTAAGAGTGCTCACTGTTAAAAATCAATGGAGTAGAAATATCGCAAGCAACTGAATGAATAAAAGATCAAGGAATGAAGCTTTATAGTAAGGTTTGGCATGGAGTTCAATTTTAAGAGTTGGATTCTGCTAGAGAACTAACCCAATACAATAAATGAAATTTCACAAGCACATTATTTGAGAGTGTTTTGAATGAACAGTCAACAAACTGCCTATGAGAGTAAAAGGAGTTACCTCAAATCTAGGACTATATCCACATTTGCACTTAGCCATGTGCTGTTTTCATCTCAGGTTTCATTGAAGAAGGCACAGCACTTCGTTCTCCATGGCCATTTCTTTCCAAATGTTAGCAAAGATCCTTAGAAGTTGTGAAGCGTTATAAAAATCTTTAAATGGACTTGAACACCCTTCTAAACAGACATTTGCACCTAATTTAGCTGTGCCCAATTTTATAGCAACAGAGACAGTTTATGAAATGTTGATAAATTTTATCCTGATGTTTCTGATAACTGAACTCAAAAAACTTTTACATATCATCCAGCTGCTGGTACTAATATTATCACTTCAGCCACAAAGTAGCAAGCTTTGGAATGGAAATTTTCCATTTGGTAATCAATTACTCAATGCAACAAAATCACAATGAAACTACCAGTTTTTGAGAAACACGGAAAGAAAGGTTTTTCTTTAAAAAAAAACCTAAATTCTTCAGAAACAGATAGCTGTTTGATATCTAGCACCAGACGTAATTCTTTTCAAACCAGTATGGCAAGACAGATGTAAAAATCAGCCCTTCAATATTACTTTATGCAAAAACAGTAAATTATGAAAATCAGCACTACAAACTTAAGACCATAAGACAAAAAGAGCAGAAGTAGACCATTCAGCCCATGGAGTCTGCTCTGCCGATGAGATAATAGCCAATCTGATTATCCTGAACTTGCTTTCCCCATAACCCTGCACTGAAAATAGATTATTTAAAATGAAAGGCAAATACATGAGATTCAAAATCCAACCTAAGGAATAATTTCAAATAAACAGCATATCTGGCAATGACCTCAGGCATGCCTGTGACATGGGAAAACTGGTACTGTGGTAATGATTTTATTAGAATTCCTACAACTGTTGAAAAGAGACAGTTCAGATTTCAATTTAGATCAGCTGATTGATACCTTCTGACGGTAGACATGGTATAGTGTGTATCTCAAAAAGCCTTTGCTACAGGTTGCTCAATCCTAAACTGGCAATTTTCTCATCAATTAACTAAGGAGGACATCAACTGTGGTTATACAACTACAACTGAATATCAATGAAAGACTTGGTTGCTGGCTTATATTAGTTCCTAGTAGCCCCAATTTTTAAGAAATTGGCCTTCCTCCAACTACTTTTAACATTAGATTGCAGAATTAATCCATACCTATACCCCTTCTACTACATCCCATAAGAATCCAACTACAGAAAGATCAGGGTTATGAGTCATGTATTTTGTTTAATGAGGCTTCGTGAAGCCTGTTTCAGTACAAAAGGTCAACTCTAAACCACTTGAACATACAACACAAAGAAAGCCATTTCCAAATATTTCTCATCCAATACATGTCAACTTATAAAGATACATTGCTCAGGACTCCATTTGTAATTTTTGAAGAATTTGGAACATGATTAACTAATTATTTACAGTGTACAGAACTCTTGAAACTACTGAAAGATGCATAAATGTCCAATTACAAGTTAAAAATAAAGCCTTTTATCTTCAGCAGTATCAAAGCGGTTTGAGGCAGAGAATATCTTCTGTTCCCGTGTTGCTTTCCTACCCTGCTACACTAAAGGAACGTTTCAGATGACATTTTTTTAAAAAAAGAAACAAGAATAAGTGGCTATGAAAGCCTTTATTTTGAAATAAAGACCACAGCTTGTTCAGCTTCTATAAAACATCAGTTTGCTTAGCATAAAAATAGATTGAGAACACACTATAAGCCCCTTTTACATGTTTGTTTTACTAAAATTGCAGTCAACCCCGCAACTTCATTTCCGAAATAACGACTTTACAGGAAGCATTTGAGCAATATTAAGAAAAACAAAAAGATTCTAAAGTAAAATGAAAACCTCAGAATATTACCAAGAAAAACATGGAGGGCTCTGCCATCTGCCTGAGAATGCTTATTATTTGATTGTTTAATTCCAATATTACCGAGCCAACACTTAGTGTGCATCCTCATGTCAGAAGCTGTCAGGCTGTGATTAACAAGGCCAAACTGAATTACTACAAGTCAGTGAGAATAAAAGTACACAATACGATTCCACGAAGCTCCGAAAATCTTTATAAATACAGCCATAGGAAGGACGATCTTGAGTCAGGAAGATTTATTTATTCGTTGTGTGTAGCTGAGAACAAGAAGCAGGTACAATGTAAAAAGACTGCAATAGTAATCATAGCTTCCTCTTCCTATTGCTAGATCAGTGCTATGGACTGAATTGGATCATGGTTTAGAGCTATGAGGGCACAGTAGAACACTAACCAAAGATTATGACATTTGAAGTTTATGGCATTTGCACTTCCCAAGTAAATGTAACCTCGTAATTAATACATTATGGGAAGATAATAGGGGACTGGGTTAGGGATTTTTAAACTTACGTAAAAGTATTGTAAAGATACTTTCAATGCTTTAGAAATTTAGAATACATGCTGCTTTCTTGGTTTTGGTTCTGGTTCTAGACTGTACAGCCTATGATTTAGATGGGAGGACAAATCTATTAAAGTTACCTGAACAGATGGCAATAAGATTGGCATGCAGATTAACAGCTCAGTTTAAAAGGCTAAAATGGAAAAGAATACATTAAACTATGGCAGTATAAAATTTAAAAGATTTGCAACCAGTTTGTCAAATATTGTACTACTGCAATTGATTTATACAATCTAGTAGCAGGAATTAAGTACTATGCTGCAGCACAGACCAACGTGTTTCTTCAACCTGGACCCAACAGAACTGCAAGGCCAGAACCTACCATTAGTAGAACTTTCCGCCCCCGGAGATACACTGTTGAGTGGTACTACAGGAAGAATCAATATTACATTGTACTGAACTTACTGTACAGACTATGGTTCTGTATTTCAAATCGTGCGGACAACATTGAAATGCACTGCTGTGCTAAACTGCACAGTGCAGATACACTGCTTATCGCAATATTGCTTTCCCTGAGATTTGTTACCAAGATAACGAGATCATACCAGAAAATATGAGGTGCAATCCCAACCCAATAATTTTCGACTTAAAATTTCCATTTTTAATGGCACCTACCTTAACTGTCATAACTGTCCCTGTAGGAACCACCACCACCATAGCTCCCTTGACTCCTGGGAAAAACAAAATCCCTGTAGTGTTTTCCAGATCATTTATAGTCACAGAATCATTAAGCTCTACAGCATGACACCTTAAACTTATGCCCTCTAGTTTTGGACTCCCCCACCCTAGTAAAAAGACCTTGGGTATTCACCCTATCCATGCCCAATGATTCTATAAAATTCTAATGTCTCCTATTCAGCTTCTTCCTATAGCTCAACCTCTTGTAAATCTTTTCTGCACCCTTTCAAGTTTAACAAAATCTTTCCTATAGCAGGTAAACCAGAACTGAATGCAGTATTCAGAAGAAATAACTAATTATAACAATATGCAGCCAATCATGGGGTCTTGTGGGGCAGTGGTAGCGTCCCTAACTCTGGACCAAGAGGCTTGTGTTCAAGTCCCACCCGTTCCAGAGGTAGATGACAACAAGATAACTAGAAAAATCTGAATCAAATAATAAATAAAACAAACAAAATTACAAAGAAACATCTTTACCTGTCTCTGTTATAGTAGTCTCTAGATCCAGAGTAACCACTTCTTGAATCATACCTTGCAATGTACCCTCTATCTCCTCCACCTATGCAAGGATCCAAATAATAATGAATAAATAATGAATTTAATTAAACAGACAAAGACACATTAATATTCAATTTAAACCACATTAAACATAAACAAAATGGTCACTACCAGTTGAAAAGAAGTTCTTCTAAAACTGCTATACATTGTCCAGAAATACAGCAACTTAGCTATTATAGAAATTCAACATGTAACAAAGGGAGCAGTAGAAGTCTACAGAGCAATCTTTCAAGATCTGCTCTGTGTGGACATGGAAGTGGTGAAATTTTTTAAAAACTGTAATTGTTACTGTTACATACCTCTAGAAAACCCACGGGCTCTACGCCCAGACCCTCCACGGAAAAATCCACGGCTATTTGCACTTCCACCCCTGTAGCCTCGGGATCGTTCTCCAGAGGATTTTCCAGCTTGATCTACCCTAATCTGACGCCCATCAACAGACTACAAAGAAAAGAGACAACATAATTATTAGGCATCAAATGGCACCACTTGTGTAAGTGCCTGCACTCATTTTGCAATTTCCATAATTTTTGGACATCCTAATGCACTGTAAGAAGCACAAAGCAGAAGTAAGCCATTGATCTCCTAGACGTCGAGATCAGTGCTGGGACCCTTGCAGTTTGTTATGTACGTTATCAACTTAGATGTGAGTCTGAAGGTATAATTGCTGATAATGACAACAGTCTCAGGCTACAGTCTGATACTGATCATCTGGCAGACTGGACAGAATATCGGCAAATGAAATTTCATCTGAAGTAAGAGGTGATGCATGTTGGGAGGTCTAATCGGGATGGTTTTACACAATGGATGGGAGGTCCCTAGGGAATACTGATGTACAGGCCCATAGATCCTTGAAGGTTTCAGCACAGATAGAAGACAGGGTGAAGGCAGCATATGGGATGCTTCACCAGCCAAACAGTAGGATATAGGAACCTTTATAAAAGGCTTGGTTAGGCCACAGATGGAAGACTGTATGCAGTTTGGGTCATCACACTATTGGAAGGATGTGAATGAACTGGAGGGGATGCAGAGGAGATTCACCAGGATGTTGCTCGAGATGAAAATCTCAGTTATGAGCGAAGACTGGGTTTGTCTTCCCTGGGGCAGAGGCAGCTGAAGGGTATCTGATTCAGGTACACCAAATATAACAAAAAGCACAGAGTGTAGATCTCGAGAATCTTTTCCACATGCCAGATTTATCGAACCAGAGAACATAAGTTTAAGGCGAGGACATTGCAGAAATACAGAATGCACTGCCTGAGAGGGTGGAGGAGAGGGTACTCTTACAACATTTAAGCAGCTTCTGGAGGAGTACTTAAAATGTGATGGATGGTAGGCTGTAGACCCAGTGAAGGTACATGGGATTTACAGTAGTTTGAAGTTTGTTGGTCAGCATAGCCATGGTAGGCCAAAGGGCTTATTTTATGTTGTATGACTATGACGTTCTTTCACCAAGTTATGACTGATGAGTTTTGTTTTAGAAAGTGCAATCATTACATTACAGGGAACTACAGTAGCTAGCTGTAACTATTCAATCAAAAACATTAATGCTTTATTATAATAGAAATCCAAAGGCACTTCACAGGATTGCAATTAGACAAAAAAAAAACACTCTCAGAAGTTTAAAAAAAGGATGAATCAAACAAGTTCAAAGGATTAAAACAGGAGAATGACCAGGACAGCACTAGAAGACCAGGAAACTAAAACAGTTTGCATGCTGGCAATCTGGAAAACCAGAGTCGAAGTAAAACATCAGGTAACAGATTCTGGAGATGGTTTAAGAAAGGTGGGTCAAAGAATGGGTAGAGCTGTGTGGCATTAGAGGTGAAAGTAGACATTGAAGTCTTTTTTAATAGATAAATGGTTCAAAGCTGAGCATCAAACAGGACACAAATTTGTGAAGTCTGGTTCAATTAGGGACAGCTGCCAGGAAGAGTGGCCAATTGATCAAGGAACAGCCATTTTCCTTAGTAACGTCAGTGAGGAATAAATATGTAACTAAGGAATCCTTACTCCCTGACTTAAGTTCAAAAAGCACTATGTTATCTACCTGTGGGGGCAGACAAGGCAATGTTTAACATCTTACCCTAAGCACAGATCTTTGACATTGCTCTCTCTATATTGTACTAAAGTGTCACCCTGGATTATATGCTCAGATCTCTGGAATACTGGGAGGGGAAATAGTATCTACTATTTATGCTAAGGCATCAGATATACCACTTATGATAACTTAATTGTAAAGCTTGTAGAAATGATGGGTACGTAAATGTACCTTTCCATTCATAGCTAACATAGCATCCTTTGCATCATCAGGATTTTCAAATGTGACGAAACCAAAACCCCTCGACCTCTGCGTCTCCCGGTCCTTAATTACAATAACTAAAGCAAATAGGGGAAAACACAAAGTTACAAAACACCACCGTACAACTTAAAAAAAAATTTACAGAATTACATCAATTTATAGAAACAAGCCATTTGTCTCAAAAGATTAACACCGGTACTTATGACCATACAAGGTTTCTTTTCCCACACATTACTGCATCCTCCCTCAGTAACGTCATTTACTGCTGTCCTCCTTCAATTATGTGCCTCAGCACCAGTCTACACAGAAAAACATCAACCCCATTTAAAATTGTAAAGTTAAGAAATCAATGCTGCGGGGAGTACGTGCACTTAAAAGCCCCCTTTGTTTTGTTATATACTAAAGATGGAGAATATAAAGAAAAAATCCACTTCACACAAACTTCCAACAATATCCATTCATATTTAAGCTAGTGTGCTCCTGAAATTGGATCCCGCTTAACTGCTGTCAATACAGGGCATTTTATATTTAGCTGCCACACACCAACCTTCCGAGATCTGTCCATATTTGGAGAAAACGGATTCCAGCGACTGTTCATTTGTGTCAAAGTTAAGACCACCGACAAAAAGCTTCCCTTCGTCAGACATCGTGCTTTACCTATTTGGGGAGTAAGTGAAGAGTAAAATTAAGTTATTTTTGTATGGTGATGGCGGAAAAGGGGTCGATTCGACGGACATAGTTTGAAGAGGGTAATGAGCCTCCGCTTTCGGTTTTAGTGGATGGTTTGCGGCACATGGAGCTCCTCCCCAAAGCCCACCCACCCCGTCCCCGCAGATCCAGTGCCGTCTCAGTCTCTCCCCACCTCGCAGGCAGAGAGAGAGAGAGAGAGAGAAAAAAAAAGAGACAGGGTGCCGCAGTGCGGCACGATCCGGGTCCCAAGCAGTGGCCATCTCTGGCCGGCCCCGGCTTTGTGGAGCCGCCATTTTACAGACTCCCCCCTTCGTTTCTTCTCCACCGTCCCTTACCCCTTCAACATCAGTTAGAACAAAACCACCAGCTGCTTCGCTAATTCTGTACCCAATCCCCAACTCCGCACCGGTCGCCATTACTCGTCCCAGCATACTCTAGCTTCAAAGACGACGGGTAATTTGCGCCCCACTTCCATTCGGAACTGAAGCCGATGGCGCACGTTCACACCGAATTCCCGGTTATTAATGTCTCCCCCTCCTGCGGTAATAATGGAACGGCCTTTCCGTGGAGCCCACCCTGCAAGCTGGCTCAAAGGAAGCCGCTCGGTTTGACCCAAACCGTCAGCGAGATTCACCCTACGCCCAAGGTGAGCACAAAGCTTCGCAGCGGCCTTCAACTCACTTCAACACAGATCCAAATACAGCTACACAGAGCTCCGGGTCCAAATGAGAGCACGGCAATATGGGCTGCTATTTATAACCGTCTCCCCCTCCCCCTCCTGCTCAAACGCCCCGGATCCAGTTGCTCTGCGCATCCTCTCACCCCCTCCTCTCTTCGTGAATGAAACCTCAGCATAGCTGTTGCCACAACCTCCTGGTTACAACACACGAGGGACTATAAACAAAATGCCAATTTAACACCTTTATTTACAGTTAACATTTCGGTTGCAACAAAAAAGTCTCCTTTCTCTTCTCAACTAGAAATAACACAAAAGATGCAAACAACCCAAACCATTTCGCGGGGGTGGGGTGGTTTAACAAACGGTCACCAAGGCTCTCTCAGCTCCTTGAGCTCACTCCGCTATTCAAAAATCAACAAAGACTTTTACTTCAATAATTTTCGTACGCTAAAAACGTGTAAGACGATAGGAATCAATTACCTCGGAGCTGAGAATTCCAAAATTTCACTAGCCGCAAGAAAAATCCTCGACGTACCACTGAAGAATATCAAATTGAGACTCCTACTTCTAGATCACACCATTCACGAGGTTTAATGCTCCTACCCTTTCATCCCTTTTTAACAGTAGTACAAGAACAACCCTCATTCTTCTGAGCTCCACAGAGTACAATTCCAATTTATTTAATTTTTCCTCATACTTCAACAGGAAACCCAGTAAAACCGTGAGGCTTCTGGTCCAAATTACGGGAGATCCAGTAAAACCAGTTCATTAATTTTCAAGTATTACAGTTAGCTAGTTTTCACGTACACGGCGGCCCAGGTGCACTGAGCAAGGTAGCTTTGCTTCTATCTGCAAATCCTCCTAATTAAAAGGTCAAATTCCTTTCAACTTAAAAGTTGTCTTTCCATTTAAATTCTCTAGCTGCTTCTGATTTACAAATAACTTCATTTCTCCAGTGTTCCAGATACTAAACTTCTACCAACTCACTCCAAAATTCCTAAGTGTAATTCCAACCCGAACTAACTTCCATCTAAGATAACAAGGCGTGGGGCTGGATGAACACAGCAGGCCAAGCAGCATCATAGGAGCAGGAAAAGAA
>JAHRHZ010000274.1:13770767-13795010 GCA_024137785.1 Ginglymostoma cirratum
GAGGTGTGGGGGCAGGTGTAGCACTTCCTGCGGTTGCAGGGAAAAGAAAGCTTTCCTGCTCCTATGATGCTGCTTGGCCTGCTGTGTTCATCCAGCCCCACGCCTTGTTATCTCAGATTCTCCAGCATCTGCAGTACCTTTTAATCTCTGATACAATTTTAACTTCCATCTAACTTTACTCCCACATTCAAGCCATTGATACTTTTGAGAATAGAATCCACAATCCCTATAGTGTGTAAGCAGGCTGTTCAGCCCATCAAATCCACACTGATCCTCCAAACAGCATCTCATCAAGACACACGCACCACCCCCTGCCATCTAACCTGCACATCTCTGGACTGTGGGAGGAAACCCACGCAGACATGAGAATGTGCAAACTCCACACAGACAGCTGCCTGAGTGGAATCAAACCAGAGTCCCTGGCACTGGGGCAGCAGTGCTAACCACTGAGCCACAGCGCCGTCCAACAGCTGGGGCTCAAACACTGAGCCTACAGTACTTCATTAGTCACAATGTTTCAACTTAAAAAAGTGATTAATTTCTCAGTCTGTTTACTGCTTGTTAACCAGTTCATAATCCACATCAGTAAATTCCCCCAATGCCAAGTGCTCTACTTTTGCTTAGTAACTGCTTGTGGGATCTTAATCAAAAGCCTTCTGAAAATCTAAAAGATCAGTTTCTGTTGGCTCCCCCTTATGTACTGTGCTAGAGATATTCTCAAAAAACTCATCAGGCTTATCAAACATGATTTCCCTTCCATCAGTCCATGTTGACTCTGTCCAATCCTTTTGTTATTTTTGACGCATCCAGTTATCATGTGCTTTGTTTACAGATCCAAGCATTTTCCAACAACTCATGTTAGGTTCAGCATTCTGTAGGTGACCAAGAGCTTAGAGAGATTCATGGAGAGTCTTAAAAAGAAAAAACTCTCAAACTATGTTTAGGTCACTCAAGGGAATAGCTACCTGTTCTTTATCAGAGAATGCCGGAAACAATCAAGTCACTCTGATTAGGAATCCAAAAGTGTAACAGGTAAACTTGACAACCTCAAATAGTTCTAAATAATGCGCTGAATTTATTTGAAATGGTTTGGAGATTGCAGGTTCACAGAACACCCCAATTAAGAGCAGTTTTCCCTATGCAATTTAAAAAGGTGTTCAACAGGTCAGAACATCACATGATTCAGTCACCCTTTAATAAGGAGGAGTTACAGCAATGAAATGCCATGTTAAAACTGTGAATCTGCTTTCAGCAATTGAAATTATAGGTAAGAAAAGCTTACATCAACAAGTACCTTACAATCAAAAACTGATCCCAGCATATCATATTGGCATTATATTGAACAATGGCTTTAAATCCTATTTTAATTCTCTTTTCTCGAATAGGAGGCACTACATTCCAAACCGTGGGAACTATCATTAGAGAATTCCAGCAGAATACAATTAGTACATCTCCAAGAACAAACTCTTCTAAATCATTCAAACCTTCATATTTTGGAAACATGAACCATTCATCATTGTTGAGCTCAAATTTTTACACCATATGCATCTACACTTTCTCTTTTCCTTGTTAAAGACCAAGAAGTGTAATGGCATTTTTGATCAGTATGCACTTTATCTTCCCAACTACTGCTTACTGCCTGTTAATTTCCATAATGGATAAAATCGTTGGACTACAGTACCATGCAAACACTAGCAACATCGTACAGGAAAGGTAACAGTGACCTTTAGTCTACAGAGATCAGATTAAGTATTTTAGTAAAGTAAAATTAGTAACAAGCAGCTCCAACCATGATCATCATGGCAAGATTTAGGCAGCATCTAACCATGATTAAGTGCAGGGGTAGGTCTGCCAAAACACGGTCAACATTCTCAGCACATATTAAGCGAAACACCATGCTCAAGTGTCTGAAATGAAACACTGGGATTGGTATGCGTTTTGTGTGATAATCAAACAAAGGCTCAAGTTACAAGTTTTAGTGAAAGAGACGTTCATAGTTTGAGTGAAAAACTGGCTGACACTCATTATCAAACATACACATGAAGTGCAGTCAACATGATCTTTACTTTTTCCTTCACAGCTTCTACGCATTCAAATATCTTGATCTAGCAAGATGGGAGTGCTACCAAATTTTTTGATGTTTGCCTTCAATTATAACAGTTCAACTTCAATCTACAACTCCATTTAGTTATATACTTTCCAACTGGTAAAATATTAGAATTTCCTTTCTAAACTTCAACACCTGGTTTCATCTTTAAAATTCAGTTGAAATTCTGCCTTTTTGACCAAGTTTCTGATCACCTTTCTTAGTAGCTCAGCTTGATATCAGCTCATACAAGGTATGGTGCAAGACGATGGTCCTGCCTATGTTAATGGTGCCATATAAATAAAAGTTTCATTGTATTCGACAAAATGGACATTCTGGTATACTTCAATCTGACTCTCAACAGTTCCCTTCACCCCATCCACCATACCATCCCTTGGATCTCACCACGACCAGAAATTTTCATCACATCTTCGATCATCACCTTTCTTCTTAGCTCCAATCTATTCTAATACTTCATTCTTTCTCTAGCCAAAAAAAAAGCAGACTTCAAACAGGCCATGCATAGATAGTAAGGGGATTGTAAACTATATCAGGCTAGAAAGAATGAAATGGTATCAAGACAACTCTCAGAAAATGCAGTGCATCAGAAATCATGGTTTCTCCACACAAAAAAATGCAGATAAGATCAGGAATGTTGTCAAAAACATGGCCAAATCAAGGTAGTAATTGTTCACTACAGCATGCAAATCATGTCAAATAACCCTCGAAGTAAGGCCAATAAATTTGAAAATATACGACTCACATAGCTTTAATATAGCAAACATTCCAAAAATGTGAAAAAAACCAAAAAAGTTCCAAAATTGAGCATAGTGGCTAACCTTCTCCATTTAAGCTTTGTCAATGTTTTCCTGACTGCAAAGTCTGGATCAATGAATTTTACCAACAGCCTAGAAGAAATGTGGTCAGTGATTTCCATGCCACAAACATCCATTTTCCCAATAATAATTCTAATCAGACACCACCTCTCTCCACATACAAAGATATCAGCAAGGTAAGCAGTTAACCATTTTGAATGACTTTTACCAATACAGGACTCCATTTGCATTGTGTCAAGTGAATTGCTTTAATTGAGAGTTTGGAAACTTAGGTGTTTTAAGCACATACACAATGTGGTTTCTCTGTCTTCTTATAGAAAGTCAACTTTGGTAACAACATCACAGTATACTGATTAATGGTTAATAAATAGAGCATAGATCAGATGGTGGTAAAACAGTTGAGGGAATAAACAGTAAACTCCTGTTTTATAATCCTATGATGGCTCCATACTTCCACTAGCTTTGAGCAAGGGAGCCCAGCCTTCTACAGCCCTTTTAATACAGTCGGGGTGTATTAAAATAATAGCACAGGCAAAATGGAGTAAGTAGTACCTTTCATGCTGTAATTCTATGTAGTAATAATAGAAAGTGTATGTTTGGGTATCCTTCCAAACTAATTCATGACAAACAGCAGTTTTCACAGTATGTATTTCAAACTCATGTAGCAGAGAAATAAGTAGCAGGTTGACATTTGGTCAAATTTAATTCTCGCAAAAATACTTTAGTTAACAGTTTAAAATGATTGATTTATTTTCAATTTAGGCAAGTTGAAGCATGAAATTAACACAACCACACTATATGCAAACTAAATAATCAAACTGGTCATTTTTACAAAAACTTTTATAGACTGCTAACTAAATCACACGAATAGGTAATCAGAAGGAGATTCTCAACACAGCTGCTCAATTCCATGTTTGGATCCAATGCTGAACTAGGCAGGAGTTGAAGACAATTTCTAAATGATCTGGAAATTAAGATTCATTATAAAAATTAAGGAATGCACATTTCTCCCCATGCCTCATGGGATACGGGTGTCACTAACAAGGCCAGCATTTATTCCACATTCCTAACAGTTGTTGAATAGAATTGCTTGCAAGGTAATTTCAGAAGGGAGTTAAAGAAAGTGTCACGCATCTGGAATCACAAAGGCCAAACCAGGTGAAGATGGCAGATTTTCTTCCATAGAAGATTTATGGAACTAGACGGACTTTTGTAACAATTATAATTGTGGTCACCATTATCGAGACTAGCTTTAATTCTAGATTTATTGATCAAATTTAGACTTCAATTAGATGTCATGGGATCTGAACACATTCCCTAAACATTGACTTGGATCTCCAATGTAGATCCAGTGACCATGTTACCTCCACCATACCTGGGGATTTACTTTTGTCACATCATGACAGAAACCAAAATCTGCAAGTATTCAGTGTATCCTTATCATAATTCAATTGTCCCATCAAAGCAATCCTAATATGTTGAGCCCTTGTATGCACAACTGCTCAAACTGTGGATATTTTGACAGTTAGAGAGCTACTGAAAGCAATTTTAAAATTTTTACAAAAATCTAGTTTTAGTCAATCCTGATCAAATGATTACCATGCTTTGATCCTACAAATTTCCTACTCCCTTGAAGCCTGCAGGATTCCTATCAACCAGTTAGACTCATACAGGACAGACAGACCCTTTTATCCAACGAGTCCACGCTAACCATGTACCCAAAATAAACTAGTCTCACCTGCCTGCACTTGGCCCATAGCCCTCCAAACCGTTCCTATTCATGAACTTATCCAAATGTCTTTTAAACATTGTAATTGTACCTGCATCCACTACTTTATCTGGCAGTTTATTCCATACATGAACCAGTGTTTAAAAAAAAACTTGACCCTCACATCCTTTATAAATCTTTCTCCTCTCACCTTAAAAATATGCCCCCTAATTTTGAACTCCTCTACCCCAGGGAAAAGACCCTCATCATTCACTTAATCTACACCCCTCATGATTCTTATAAACCTCAAAAAGGTAACCCTTCAACCTCCACTGCTTCAGTGAAAGGTATCAAGTCTTTCCAGTCCATTTCTCTCTCTCAAAACCTTCAGAATTGTTTTTATGTCTAGAAGCAAAGCCCTCTTCAGTCAGTAAAATGTTAGCTTCTCTGCTAACAAATGTTTACAAATGAAGGATAAAGAAAGATTTACATCACCTCAGAGTTCCAAATCCTCAAAAATTTACTGTAATGTGTCTACAAGAAATCACTTTTCCTGATGATTCTGCATAGAGTATGCAATTCTAACTGCACCTTTACCCACCTGGGTACTCCAGCTGTTACAAGCTGTACTCAGATGTGTTTCCCTAATTTGGCCGCCTCGTGATTGGAAGAGTGGAAAATCTGATGAAGTCAAAAGGTCATGTGGTCAGCCAGTACAGGAGTTGTTAAAATAACAAGAGGAATTTGTTCCTAAGAAAAGTTGGAGCATCTAATTTTAATGCCTCCTACACTCAGCTGTGGGCATAAAATAAGTAATTTTAGTGAAGGGGCCATCAATTATGATCTGAATTATTCCCACCAGCACAAGAAAGCATTTCACTAAAATAAATGCAGATAGAAAAACTGGGCATTCACACTCCATACTTGTGACCCAAACAGCACCTTTCCGCACCCAAAATTGGAAACATAATCGCAGGCACTGAACCAGAGAAGTTGACAGACCAGAGTGTGCCTAATTAGCAAAGTACAACCTGTGCTAGCAAATATGAGTTACAGCATGACAATAGTACTATTTCAGAAGCTAAGAGAATAGAAAAGGAAAATCAACCTACATAAACATTTATGTTGAGAACAGAAGTGGTCATTTTACCTCATAAGAGTGCAGTCATTTAATAAGATCAAGGGTAATCTGACTAACTTCAAATCCCCACCCACCCGACAACCTTTCACGCCCTTGCTTACCAAGGATTATCCACCTCTTAAAATACTGAAGAGAAGATTTTTCTTCATTGCCTTTTGAGTAAGAATTCCATTGACTCTCCTTCCTGAGGGGGGGGGGGGGGGAAGAAATCTCATTGTCTTAAAAATCCCATTTAAGACCAGTGACTGCTAGTTCAGATTATCCCACAAGAGGAAACACCCTTTCCACATCCAACCTGTTATGGCCCTTCAACATCATTTCAAACTTTAAGTAAGTTGCCTCACTCTTCAAGTCACGGTAGATACCAGCTTAGCCTAGCCCAACTTTGCCTCACAAGGCAACCCAAACACTCCATATACTCAAGTAAACATTCTTAGAAAAGTTTCTGCATTTATATCTTTTAAGGTAAGAGTACTGTACATGTTACTCATGTGATCTCACCAGTGTTGTGTATAACCAAAGCATAATCTTCCCTTTTCTTTTCATTCACGGGATGAGGGCGACGCTGGTTAGGCAGCATTTATTGCCCATCCCTAATTGCCAGAGGGCAGTTAAGAGTCAACCACATTGCTGTGGATCTGGAATCATACACGTAGACCAGACCAGGTAAGGATGGCAGTTTCCTTCCCTAAAGGGCATTAGTGAACCAGATTGGTTTTTACGACAGTCGGCAATGGATTCATGGCCATCATTAGATCCTTAAATCCAGATATTTATTGAAATCAAATTCCACCATCTGCCGTGTCCCCAGAACATTGCGTGGTCTCTGGATCAAAGTCCAGTGATAACACCATTAGGCCATCGTCTCCCCCGAATTGTAATACTTTGTATTAAATTCGCCATAATGTAAACAAGTACATTCCATTTGCTTTCCTAATTTGTTGCACCTATCTTTTAAATCATTTCGCAAAAATAAGCATATAATTCCTTGAACGTGGATGGCAAAGAAAACTTAATATTTCTGTTAGAAAGCTATCAAGCAGAGTTTGGATTATTTCTTTAAAAATAGATTTGCAAATCAGGAGTAACAAAAGCAAAAGAGCGCAACAAAATAAGTGGACTGACAAAAACTGAAAAATGACTTCTTCTTTCTTTGTACAACAGCAGCCTTATCCTAATTGTACACTAAAGGAATTCCACTCAGAAAATCAGGTAGCAAAGCATTATATAACTGGCAATACTATTTCAAAACAGAACAGACATGGTATTTAATTGCAATCAACTCCTTTTAAGTGTTTTTATTATACAAGCATACTCAAAAAGTCAGTTTTCTCAACTGAAACACTGGCA
Organism: Ginglymostoma cirratum; assembly: GCA_024137785.1. Taxonomy (NCBI): domain Eukaryota; kingdom Metazoa; phylum Chordata; class Chondrichthyes; order Orectolobiformes; family Ginglymostomatidae; genus Ginglymostoma; species Ginglymostoma cirratum. Next base: position 13,777,889 of record JAHRHZ010000274.1, read on the forward strand.
GATGCCAGCTTTGGTAAGTTTAACAATGATATGCAAAACTATTAGCTATCATAAAAAAAGTAGCAATTCTCACCGAGTACTACATTTACCTGGGGTCAAATTAGTTTGGAAATGATTATGCTGCCAGAGCAATCATGTATAACAAAATAAATCTGATGTTAATTCAGATAATTTGACTTAAGTGCCCTGAAATATTATCTCACCCAGGTGTTACTAATATAGATAAAGTATTTTTTCACAGAAACTCAGACATTTCATTAACAATTGGGTCTGATTACTTAATTGTCTGTGAAAACACTAACAATATTCAGAATTAAAACAGAACTATTTTTAACAGTAAATAAGTCTTCCTATACAATCACCAGGGATGTTAAGTCAGGATTGATTTGGTAGTACTCAATCAATTGGAACATCTTCGGCCAGGGACTGATGTAGAGAATGACGGAAAAATTCACCATTTTTAAAAAAAGTGTATACACTTAGCTCGAGATCAGTAAATTATATATCAACTTGCACCAACTTTTTGTAGATTGAGCCAAGGACTTGGTGAACTTTATATTAACTAGCATTCTAAAATGAATGAGTTGCCCCAGCTTTGATGTCTGATGAAACAAGATGAAAAAAATCACAAGCTGGATACAAAAAAAATTTAGTTCAAGCAAAGTCTTGTCAAGTTACTTGAAAACTTTAACTGTAACTATGCTAAAAGCAATAATAGCAAACCGAAATTAATTAACACAGCAATAACAAGATAGTTCAAACATACTTAAGAGCCAGATCCAAGAAATTGTGGACATATTTCCAAAAATTTGGTATAAAGTAATTAATTAAATCCAGGCTTTCAAATATCAAAGAACTGTCCCAACAAGAGTGAATCACAATCTTAGATAAATTCAAATTACACCTTGCTATTAAATGGAATACTGTACAAACCTCATACTTTGATGAAACCATTCAAGGACCAACTCATGACCCAGTACAGTGAAATAACACAAGCAATGAGTTAACAGAAGTGGGATGAGTAGAAAAAGAATGAACACTCATGTTTTACCAATTGGAACATGAACATGTATCCTCAGGAGCATTCAAAATCATGAACCGGGTGGAAGGATCACACCCATTCATTACTTGTAGTGGTTGAGAGATTAGCAAAACATTGCATTTCCAAAAAAGGAGGAGAAGTTTCACTTCCTCACCCCATCTGATTAATTTACACCAGTGTCAAAATTGCTGTTATTTGCAGTCAGGATAGATTAAAACCACACAAATATACAGAAGTTATTTTTCAAATGCACCAAGATTGGCACCAAAATGATGGACTCCTAGATTGTCACGACAAGATTACCTACATAAGCAAACAGTCGACATACCGCATGGAAAAGACAAAACAGAGAGGTAATAAAGCTCTAGCATGTGAAACAGGGATCCTAGTTTCACAATTAAAAAAGCAAACAGATTTTTCAAAAATGTTCTTTCTCCAATTTTCTGTTCTATTCTCAAAATAGGAACAGAAGGCCATTCAGCCTCTTAAGCCTGCTCCACTATTTAATAAGATCATGGCTGATATGCAGCCTAACTCTGTATGCCTGCCTCAAACCCATCTCCCTTGATATCCTTGCTTAATAAAAGATTGCCTCAGATTTAAATCTAAACTGAATCAGCAATCACCATCTGAGGAAGAGTTCCAAACCCTCACTACCGTGTAGAAGCGCTTTCCAACATCTCTCTTGAATGGCCTCGTCCTAATTCTTAGACTCTGCCCCCTCCCTGATTCTAGAGTCTTCAAATGCAGTTGTGCACAAAAGTTTAATTCAGACTACTGTCAAACTTACACCAGCTAGATGTTTAATACTATTGTAAGTACTTACAGACATTGTATTGAGAGAATTCACCTCCATTCAAAATTTGAATGACAATCTTAATTCTATTTCTTCATTCTATAACAAAAGAAGTCACTAAGTTAACATTTTCTTATGTCATTTTAATATTAATCCATTAATTCTCTACCCAAGCATAAAATTCTATTTCAGCACAAAAAAAGTTTGAATAAGTCAGCAGGAAGCTAATCCAACGTTTTCTATAGTCCTTGTTTTCCAAACATCATTTAGCAAATCCAAAAAAATTCAAGCATAGTATTTCCACAATTGATAAATTTGGGCATATTTACAAGTATAATTCATTATGAATGATTGAACACTAAATGGGTACTTTCCAATTTGAGAAATGAATTAAAAGTCAACACAATCTTATGTTTCCAAATTATGTGGAGACTGCAGATATTCCAAATCCCAAGAGATCCGCCATTCCACCGTCCTGGAGAAATTAGCGAACCAGAACTGTTATATTTGTCATTGAATTTTTTTCTGCAATTATGGTACTAAATTAAATACAAAGGGCAAAAATAAAATTGGGAGTTGTTGCTTGTGGTATGCTGGGTCCCAGAGTGAAATCAGAGGACCTTGCAAATCCCTAGTTTAGAAACGTACACTGTACAGTATTGTGAATAACTCAATGAAGAACTGGGACATTGACAGAATTGCTGAAAGCACAATTCCTCTTCCTTGCACTTATCAGTTGACCTTATTGCTAAGTTTGGCAAGTTAAGGTCTAGGATATTAAGCTGACATTACCACATCAATAGCCCTTCATTGATCTTTTCAACCAATGGCAACAAGGCAACTTGATCTGGGCACATTTTACAAAAGACAAGGATTGTGGCTCGCTTGAACTGATTTTAAAAATATCAATCTGCACGTTAAGGAGACCAAGGAGGAAATTCACTCAAGTTTATTCCAAGTGCACTGCCAGAACATTTATCACAGATCAGCTTAACAAAATGGGAAAGTGGACACTGTACGAGAGCAAAATGAGTTACCTCAAGGCTATGATTATGTCCACTGACGCATTAGCCATAACCAGCTGAAGTTTCTTTGCAGGAGGAACACGTCATTCTTCAATGTCACTACCTTCAGCAAAGCTAGCAAAAATCTTGATATTGTAAAGTATATGAAATCTTTGACAGGCAGGTAATATGGGCTGATATCTTAATTCTGTAACTGTTGCACAAGTTTTGAATATTAAAAGGACAAAACAACTAAGTAGGATGCACTTTCAGAAATAGTCTAAGAAGAGGTTTTACTTAAGTGGCTGGTGGAATGACATTTGGGTAGAGAGAAAGAGGGGAAACAGAAGAACTTGCATTCCACACAAATTCTTTAAGAAAAACTGACTTTGGGACTGACCCAATTCCATTCACAACCAAATTCTAAGATACCAGAATTTCATTTGACCTCTTTGGAATTTACACGGACAGTTAAGTAAATCAGCAATGTTGCAATCCTAGTAAACCAACTTTCCCTACTGAAAGAAACATGGCAGATTCAACACAAAATTCCATTTTCAAATAATTAGGTATTTACAAAGTAAATATTGATTACTTGCTGCATCTGTACATTCAGTAATTTATAAAAAGAAACTCAAAACTGTGTCTCACCACTTAAATCTTTTGTATTTCTTTTCCTACCAAAGTGGATAATCTCTCATTTTTCCCCACTTTGTACTTCACTTGCCAAATTTTAGCCGCTTAGCCTCCAAAGCATCTCTGTACCCTACTTATTAATCCCACTCCCACCTACTTGTATGTTATCCACAAACTTGAAAATATTACATTTAATCCTCACATCTAAGTAATTGATAAAGATTGAGAACGGCTAGGGCACAGCTTCTTGCACACCCATCTGGTCAGTTAGCCAAGCTGAATATTACCCTTGATTCCCGTTTTTTTCAACTCATGCCACTATATTCCCCCAAATGTTACACGCTCTAATTCAGTTTCCCAACCTCGTGTGGAACATAGTGACAAGCCTTTTAAAATCTAAGTATGCCACATTCATCCATTCCACGAATTACATACTCAAAAACAAAACTCCCCTTTCATAAGTCCAATGGCATCGCCTAATCCTACTATTATTTTTTAAACTGACCTGATCTCGCATCATTTATTACAGATTCTAGTGTTTTTCATACAGCTAATATGTTAACCTAACTGGACTATTCCAAAGAACAGAAATTTAAGAAATAATCAATGTTGCCACTCATGAAAGCTACCTCTCTCAACACTGGGATGTAGACTATACATTCCAGAGAATTTATCCACTTCAAGTCCTTATCTCTAATTTTTTTTAAAAAAAAAATTAACATCACAGGTCTTCTTTTATACTTGCCAATGATTCTCCAGGTTTCAGGTATTTTCCTCCATGAAGACTGACTTGGAAGTACGGGTTCAGTGTCTCTGCAATTCACTTCTTCCCCGTTATAAATTGGCTTTTTAAAAAATAATACCTATAAGGGCTTTCCTCTCTAGCATATTCTCTCATTGCTCACCCTTAATCTTTTACTTGGTTTTCCACTGTAGAATCCTAAAAGACTCCCAACTGTTAGATGCAGCAGTTTTGTCAGCAGCTTTATAGGCCTTTGCCATGCGTTTTCAGAAAATAATCTAAAAGTAAATCAACACTCATCACACAAAAAAGATACTGGCTTGCAGGATCAAGGAAAGGAGATATTGAAAAAGGAGAAGGTTGGAAGAAAGGAGGAAATCCCTAAACACAGACAGAATCAATGGTAATCCACCTTCCTCCAAAACTACAAATTGAGTCAACTGTTCTTCCCCCACCCTTTTCAAATAGAGTTCAATATTTAAAAATATAGAATATAAAAGAAACTTAGCAACTTCAAATGTTGAACACTTTACAGAACAGGTGTCAAGTCATTTCACTGCATCTTTAAATACACAAAACTGATGCATTACAGAGGTCCAATCAATTGGATTTCTTTTAAAAACGTTGATTCCAGAAGCATTTTTATTAATAGGTAGAAAGTTGTCCAGGAGACACAGCCATTGTGTTCATCGGGCAACCTTCATTACATGCAGCTTAAACAAAATTGTGCTAAGCTATGCAGTTTATGGAGGTTACTTAAATTATGAGTTGAAAAATCGGAATTTTCACCACACATATTCAGTATGAAGACAAGATACAATAATCAGAATGTCACATGTGTTCAAATGGAGCATTCAATATCCAATTCCAGTTGCTACATTTTATCCAAGTTGGATGAACTTCAGTAAACAGGGTTCTCTGTAACATTTATGGTTGATTAAAAGCAACAAGAGATCTTTGGGCAAGGTTCTTTAATCAGTTTCCAAAAAGCCAAGTTTATACAAAAAATTGTTTCATCCTTGCACGAAATACATGAACAAATGGCCAACTTTACTAGTATATAATTTTTCAAAAACAAACCTCCTACATTAGATTGAAAATGAATGTTTTTCTGTAAATTGTATATTAACAGACTCAAATGTGAAATACTCAAGATCCAGCAGTTTGAACATTCCACTACAAGTTACTTTCTAATGACAAGCAGAATGACTGAATGCTGATTTACCATCAGGAAATCAATCTGCATATAATTGTATTTCAAAATAAGCTTGAAAAAGTCAATACTCTGCAGCATGCACAGCTTTTGTGATCTAGCTCAAATTGGTGTTTATTTTTGTGGCCAGCAGAGGGGAGAGATAAAGAGAAATATCAAAATACTGCAAAAAAAAACCAAACTGCAGGACTAAGAGCAAAACTGATTGAGGATTTCAACAAGATAAAAGTTAGACCGAGTCTGTTCTTTACAGACCTGAAAGTGAAAACCTTTTAAAATAAATAGGCTGAATAGGTCTTTTTTGACCTAAAAGTAAATGCACATTCAAGTCAGAAGCTATCAGACTGTCAATAATTTTGATAATATTAAAACAGACAAGTTCAGAAGACAACTGCTTTCTGTAGTTCCAAAACTCAAGGGCCAAAAGGAGGATGATCTTGATTCAAGGAGATTGATTATTCATTTGTAGCTGGAGGAGGAGAAGCAGGCACAATGTAAAGAATTTGTAATACATTTTCAATTCAGCTTCTCCACATACTATCAGTTTGTAACAATAGCAACTGATTGGCACACACTTCCCTTCTTTAATACCATTCATTTAAAAAGTATAAAATGCATAATGTGCTATTACCAGTAAAGCACAAACTTAAATAGATTCAAAACAAGCAACTGGGTAGGCAGCTCAAGATTCCAATTCCAAATTAGGGTTCTATTTCAACTGACAAGATTTGATGTTTGCCGAAACACTGGATGAACATTTCATTCCAAGTTATCTTTCTTGTGGGGTTACAGATTAAAAAGTGAAAGGAGGTAAAGAAAGCAAGCTAGCACCCACCTCTTAATACTTGATAGAGGGCCACAATGGTACTAAGCCAATTTCCACAACCAAGATAATTTCCTTTCATTACAGTGAAGTTGTAGACAGAAAATGTATGTAGACAGAAATTGACATACCAAGAGAAACATCAAAGCTGAATGATCTCCAATAGTGTTGCTTAGAGAAAACCAGGGCGAAGAAAACGCCCTTTACAGCTCATTAGCGATGCCATAGGTTAAGTATGGATAATCTAGAGCTTCTGATTAGCTCTAGGTCCTAGTTGTAGACGTGTTAGTGCCGCAGCAATAACAAAGCCCGTATAAAAAAAGTTTGCAACATGCTTTGCTGTTTATATATAGGTAGTTCATTGATAGGACTGGTAGACCCATTCCTAAAGCACCATGAAACATAATGCAGAAAAGATTTCACAGAAGTCATTTTCTTCTCCCTTCAAATTACCACTGACTGAAGAGCACATGATAAACACTGTAGGAGTTTCAGCCACTAATGGCCGAAGAGGTGGTCTCCAATGTAATTCACAAGAAAATAATGCTTTAAATCTGTCATCTAGACAAGCAATATGTTCATAATAATTTCTTCAGCCCCAGAGGACAGTTGAAAACTAAAATTGCATGTAAATTTCAAGCTGAGCCGAGACAATTTTCTGAACTTGTGCTATTTAGCTTACAAAGTGCAGAAAGATTATTCTAGGCAAGTGAGCCAAGCATTTTTTTTCTTGCAAATAGGAGCGCTCCATTTAGCCAGTTGTTAGAATTGAACTTAAATGACCAAATAGAAAACAAGAAATAGTGGAAAATTTAAATCCATAAAATCCCAATTATCAAATCTAGATTTTAGATTTCACATTTTGAATCTAAAGTAAGTCTGTTGAGTCAATCCGTTACACAATCACAAGCTCATTATAAACATTTTATTCAAAAGACTGAAGTCTTGTTATTAGACATGAAATTTTACAAAATAGGTGTATGAATGAAAAGTTCTGAAGATGAAATATTGCTGTATAAAACTAAATTACAATAACATGAAATACAATTCAAAACAAATCCAACTGTTGCTCACACCAGCTGAATTGACATCGCTTCCTTATGCTAAGCCTTTTGTTCTCATTTAATCCACTGTAGCCTTCTGGAAATAGTGTCCTTTCTCTCCATCTTGGCTTCCATTACCAATTTAGAGGAAAGAATACATTTCAAAAATATTGTCATTAGCAGGAGGTTGAGCCAGAGCTTTTCAGCTGCTTAAATCTCAGTCTCACGAACTGACTGTTGTGGTAATCAAAATCCCCGGAGTAAAACATGCCCAAAGACCAGACATTGAATATAACGTTACCTTACAGGATAATTCTTTGCCCCCACCCCCAAAATAAAACTAACTGCTATATTTTAAATTTCAATACTGAATTTTGTCAACTTGTTCTATCACTCACTGGTACAAAGGCTTACAGTAAACTTGCTGTACTTAAACTCAAGTTCATGTCAAGACATTACTACTGCAGTTAAAATTCAAAACTGTAAGCACGTGAAAAAGGGACCTACAACTCCAGATTTGCCCACTTACTTCCAAGTAAGATTTTATGAAAGCTTGAACTTTATTATACAGAAAACTACACAATGGCTTTACGAGCAATGTCAAATGACAGTTGGCATAATTTTTTCCAATAGATATAAAGCTCAATGACCTACAAAAGATGAGGCTCCTAGACTGATGAACAATGATTTTTTTAAAAAATACATGATTAAATGGGTCAGTTACATGACATACTATGTTAAGCTTGATGATTTTCCACCTTCCAGTACCCACGCACGTACTTACCATAACTGTCATAATCATCTCGGTATGACCTTCCAACTGAGCTGTTATAGCCATAGCTGCTAGAATTTTGACTCCTGAAATAAGAATAAGGAATTTACCAAAATGTATTACAAAACAGACCTACTGAAAAGTGGCAAAGCAATATATTTACCTATTATAGTAGTCATTTCCGTAATTGCTTCGTCCACTTCTGTCACCATCTATTGAAAGATTCAGCAAGTTAGCCTTTAGGAGTGTTGAAGCAGGTTGAAAGTAGTAATTTAGCATCTTACTCATTTGAAAATCTTCTTACTATACACATTTAATATAGCTCTTAATGGTGGGTGAAACACTGACCTGCGATATGCTTATCTCCAAGACTTTCCCTCCATTGTACAGTATGTATTGTACTGTAATGTACACTGTACATTAGGGGCGGCACGGTGGCACAACGGTTAGCACCACTGCCTCTCATTACCAGGGACGTGGGTTTGATTCCTCGGCCAACTTTCTGTTTAGAGATTGCACATTTGCCACGTGTCCTCATGGGTTTCCTCCAGGTGCTCCGGTTTCCTCCCAAAGTCTAAAGCTGTGCAGGTCAGGGTTGGCTACGCTAAATCGCCCATAGTATCTAGGGTGGGAAATACAGGGACAGGGTCGGGACTAGGTGGGATGCTCTTTATAGGGTCGATGTGGACACAATGGGCCGAATGGCCTGCTTCCACACTGTAGGGATTCTATGAATACCATTAGCAATTATTATTACATTCATAACTCAGCAAAACCAGTTTCCACCATTATAGATTACCTCTGTAAAATCCACGGTTGCTTCTCCCACCACGGAATCCATAACCTCGCGACTGTCCACTTTGATAATTCCTAGATCGTCCTCCAGAGCCTTTTCCAGCCTGGTCTACTCGAATTTGTCGACCATCAACAGACTGAAAGTGAGAAAAGAAACAAACAGATGAATCATCATAGTTGAGTGGTACTGATTATTTAAACTGATTATAAATTGCAATACTTAAGTCTGCTTTAATATTGAACCAAAATGAAGTTCTTTTACTTAAGTAAATCTGTTTCTTAATCTAAGCAGAGAGTGCTAGAAGACATTTATAAATCAAATGTAAACCAAAAGATATCCCAAGTGACTTGAGACACTATTCATTAAGTTACCCAAGAAAACTAAGGCAACTGCATGCAACCATTTCAAATACAAGTTTAATAAACAAGTCAACTCATTCTATCATGATTTCCAAAAACAGCTGAAAAAGATAACACACCTGAAGCACAAACAAAAACACAAATTTCTGGAAAACCTCAGCAGGTGCTGCAGCATCTATGAAGAGAAATCAAAGTTAACGTTTTGGGTCCAGTGACCCTTCTTCAGAACCTACTAAAGAGTCACCTGAAACATAAATTCTGATTTCTCTCCACAGATGCTGCCAAACCTGTTGAGCTTTCCCAGAAGTTTGTTTTTGTTTGATTTCCAGCATCCGCAGTTCTTTTAGCTTTACATTTAATGCAGAAATTGGTTTAATGCGATCTGGACATAGACTTGTAACATGAACAAGAAAGAGAGAATATTTAAGCAAGTACAATTTTCACAACTACCTACAAAGTAATTCAAGGGCATTTACACAAGCTTCAGAGACTAAGGATCTCTGTGGCCAGAAGGCAGGACACAAATAATTTAATATCTGGGAGGCAAATAAAGATGAGGACGTGGAGCGTAGGCAGCAGCGGCTGCTCACACAGGAAACACCCTGCAGTTTTAAAGGTTAATATGGCTCAAAGTGTGATGCAGCATCCCAAGTTCAGTCTTTGGGGGCAATGTCAAGTTCTAAACAAGCTAGGGACAGTTCATCCCAATTGCAGCTGCACATTTGAGCCCATCCTTTTCCGAGTCTGATGCATGGTGTTTGGTCTTAGTATAGGCTTTGGATAAATCTCAACGTTTACGATCAATGTTACATTTCAGGAACACTCCTGCAAACTTTTGGTGATAAACGTCAAATTTTTTTCCAAATACCTAGATCCCTAGAGGGGGGGCTCTGACCAGCTGAGTAGGTTCACAGTGCCAGGCCACATGTAGTGGTGGCCTGGAGGAAACGGTGTATCACATTTAGTTAAGGCTGTCTTCATTTGCAGCATCTATTTAGTTGAAAGGACCACTTCCGACATATGGCATTCCATGCTGAGAGCAATAGCAGCCCTGTTGATGGTCCTACTTGATGACCTGACCAAGAAGGCCATTAATAGGTCGTATTGCACAACTTCAGCCCCTCTTCTGTGGTTACATCCATACTCGGGTTTCCAGGATAAGGGAGCATACAGAGTCTGCCAGCATGGCATAGATGTTGCGGCGGATACGTCACCCATCATCCCCAGAAATGTTTTATTCTAGTATAAGTTTGTTAACTTTTTCAGCTTTTGTGTTAGTGACCCACTGGAGGCTTACTTGATGAAGAGTAAAAAATGGACTATCAGATGTTTCAGGTGAAGGGAGGAATACATTAGTGCATAGCATATCCAAAATGGTTCAATCCCTACATCATAAACACTCACAGAATCAGATTTATTTTCAGGTATTAAAAAATTTGCAGAGAAAACAAACTTAAAAGACTTGAAGAATCAGAGATCCTACAATATATCACAGATCAAGTAAAGTTGAAGTTTGGAATTTGGATCGAGTATGAACATCAAAAAGACAAATGCAGTAAGTGGATGGTGTCATACTAGATTTTGTAAATAACTGTCTATTCAGGAGAAGTAATATCAGAAGGTGAAAGATGCAATGTAGAAGTTAGGCAAGCAACACAGACAGCCAGTGGTGACTTTTATGAAGGGTGCATTAACAAGAAAACTCAAGCTTATAACAAGTCATGTGCCTTCTATCAATTTTCTTGTATGCTTAAACCTGGACAATAAGTAAATATCTGTAGGGTAAAGAATAAAAATACATAGGCCATTAGATAAATAGTGAGGCATTTGAAATTCCAAGAGGAAAACATGCAAAGAATCGACATCCAGAAAAGGTCAGTCTTTTGACGATAGCGAAGAGATATTGTCTGCAGGGTGATGCGTGCACACACGTGCACAGGGGTCAACATAGGCAGAGTTGGATTACAAATGTCACCACAGTGGCAAATAAGTTGGTGGATGTGCAAGGATTATGCAAGATAGATGAGCTTGGCATACCAGGTGGACCAACAAGCAGCAGAGAACAATCTGCAAACATCAGGCTAGCCAAACTGTAGATAATTAGCCCACCAGTCTAACTTAGATTTTCAACCAGTAACAAAGCAAAGAAACCAAGTTAATTTAAAGACATTAAGTACATAATTTTATGCAGTTATATAGTATGCAGAATAAATTTGAGTGTTTTGGAAATCACTTACGGTACAAGAGGCTCTCTCATTATTTGAGCATACCCCAAATGAAAAGCTTCATTTATTTGAAGAAATGCCTACCATCTAACCTTTCATAAAAAAAACCTCATCTAAAAATGTATACCTTTCCATTCATGGCCAAGGCATCTCTTGCATCATCAGGATTTTCAAAAGTAACAAAACCAAATCCTCTGGATTTGTGTGTGTCTTTATCTTTGATCACAAGCACTAAAAATGGGCAAGAAAGACAAAAGCATCAGAATTACATATGCAGGTTAAAAATACATTCACCCGGTACTTTTAAAAACTAGAAATGCAATTTAAAGGACCGCGTCTCAGGCAAGGCTTGCGAACTGGAGAACTGATCATTCCAAGTCAAAAACCATTTTCAGAAACAAACTTGGTGACCTTCAGCAGCAGAAGAATTGTCAGCATTTAGTTTACAGCCAATTCACTACTCCCACCATTTGCTCAATCAAAACCACACCCAACTCCCTTGGAGTTAAGTCTGAATTAGAGCACTGCTTCCCATAACAAATCCAGGTCCATTTTTTTGTTTCACCCATAACCCTCCATCAATTTTATACTTTTTTAAAAACTACCTCCCTTTTCATGATGATATCTAAACATAATTTCAGGCTCCTGAAAATGCAACTGCACGCCTGATATCCCATATGAAAACTTACTTAGGCTGGTGGACTGGCTAAAACATACATTTGGTTCCTCGTAGCACAATACATTGAATTTGAAGTGAATGACACAATCCTTTGGATCTTCACCATTAAACTACCTCTATTCGTTCTACGATATCTCATCTGAACACTTGTCTCCAGACTTGCAAAAATACGTACAGAAAACTCATCTCTTCAAGCATGTTCTGCCTCCCCTTCTGCTCCAACCCCCACAAAAATCCCCAAAAGCACTCTTAACTAGGTTCTACAGCATAAACAAGTCACTATTTTTCAGTTTTTTAAATTCATTCACAGGATGTGGGTATCGTTGTCAGCTAGGCTAGCATTTACTGTCCACCAATTGCCCAGAAGGGAGTTAAGTGTCAACCACATTACTGTGGATCTGAGCCCCATGTAGTCCACACCAGGTAAGGATGACAGTTTCCTTCCATAAAGGATACTAATAAACCAGATGGGTTTTCTCGACAGTAGATGATGGCTTCATGATTACCATTACTCTTAATTCCAGACTTTTCACTGAATTCAAATTCCACCATTTGGCCATGGCAGGATTCAAACCCAGGCGCCAGAACATTAGCTGGGTCCCTGGATTAATAATCTAGCAATAATACCATTAGGCCATTGCCTACCTTAAATGTTTAATAAATTGAGAACACAGTCCAAGGGTACTCTAGGCATTTGACTAACTGCAATAGCTCTCAAGGAACTTTAAGCTAGATCCCAAAGTCTACTCCTGACTGACCTACTAAACTCACTTCCTTTTTCAAAAAAAACCTGGGATAGGAAGAAAACCATCTTCAACTGGATGCAAGTCTCGAAGGGAGATTCAGATCCACAACCTCCTTCCTCAAAGACGGCCAGCAGGGAATTATAACCGTTGGGTATCAATTCAAAATAACCAATTTTGGCACATGATTCCTTAACAGTGTCTACTTCTTCAAAGAAATTGAAACAGTTAACATCTCATCTTTTAAAATGCTGACAATCTTGTTGCCTCAACACATTCAATATTTCATACTCTTGTGCTTTTACCAACAAAAGTCCGTTTTGACAGTTCTACGCTGGTCATCCCTCCCTCAACACTTCATTATTTTAGATAGTACACCAAATACTGTCAACCAGTGGCAAAGCTTTGAGAAATGGCCACATTAAAATTGCTTCAATCAAACATACTGTACACACAAGCGACTTACCATCACGAACTTCTCCGTACTTTGAAAATAACTGCTCCAGTGATTGCTCATCTGTGTCAAAGTTGAGTCCACCAACAAAAAGTTTTCCTTCATCAGACATGGTGCTTTGAGAGAACACAGACCACATAAGACTATAAAAATTATAATCTGAATAAAAAATATTGATTAAACTGTAATTTGCAAGGGAGAATCTGAAAGTTAATTAATTGGAATGTTTTTTTTTTTAAAAAGAAATTACTTTGGCAGGCCTGCTACAGGAAAGATATTGTTAAACTTGAAAGGGTTCAGACAATATTTACAAGGATGTTGCTGGGATTGGAAGATTTCAGCTGTCGGGAGAGACTGAATAGGCTGGGACTTTACTTCCCTGGAGCGTCAGAGGCGAGGGGATGACCTTACAGAGGTTTATAAAATCTTGGGGGGGGGGGGGGTTCGGATAGGGTAAATAGCCAAGGTCTTTCTCCCAGGGTAGAGGCATCCAAAACTAGAGGGCATAGGTTTAAGGTAAGAGAAGAAAAGAAAAGATTTAAAAGGGACCTAAGGGGCAACTTTTTCACACAAAGGGTGACAAGTGTTCAGGACAAGCTCCAGAGGTGGAAAAGAGAATTACAACATTTAAAAGGCATTTTAATAGGAAGGGTTTAGAGGGATATGGGCCAAATGCTGGCAATAGGACTAAGGTCAGCTTCAGACGAGTTTGACCAAAGGGTCAGTTTCCATGCTGCATAACCATGACTCTGATAGTCTCATCTCAATACATTTAAATTTTTCCAGAAATGGGAGACATTAAATATTAGTAATGTTCCAACTCCTGCAATTACTGTTGTAGTGGAAGGCCTATTGTAACATTTTTAAGAGACATACCAGTTTTTGCAATTAGCACAGCAGCAGAAAGTCAATTTTTGAAATTACCATGGCATTGATGAGGTAAGAAGTTTCCAAAACACTATCAGCAAGGCAATTCATGTCTCTCAGGGGGCAAAATGAAAACAGATGACTCGAGGTAAAGCACTTTCACAAGCCATTTTTATTTCAGAGAGATAAGAGATTTAAACTAAAAGAAAAGTGCCTCTAAGAGGCTGTAGTTTGCAGATTTAATGATTTTGAATGTTTTAAATGGCAGCTGGGACAGGACCAAAAACAGAGTATAATGTTATTTACATAACGATCAATTTATAGGGAAGTATTACTCAGCTTAAAAAGGCAGGGGAATCGATTATACGTTTTATTACTATAGAAAAGTGTAAGTTACAACACATTAATAATTAATATTAGTGAATTGCTACAATATGCAGCGCTCACATACAACGCCCACACCCAAACAGGAATTAGTCAATAAATGGCTCCAGAATCTCCCCCTCAAATCACGGAAGTTATTTCAGAATGTTCAAGAGATGGGAAAGTCCTCACGTCGTAAAAAGAAAAGTTGATCCGTATTTTTGGGAGACATTTTTGTGTAATCGGCGGGGTAAGAAGAAGAAAAAAAAAGTAGAGAGTTTCCAACTGCGCCACAGAAGATGGAGACGGCTGAACATACCGCGAGAGCGGCGAGTCTTCAAGGAGCTGGAGGCGGCCCCGCCCGCGGCCGCCATTTTACCACCTCACCGCCATTTACACCCTCACCCCGGGGAAAATAAACTATTCGGAAAAACATAAGCCGAAACCAGACACTGCCTGGCTCCCCTCCCGCAGCAGCTTAAAACACCAGCTTTTGAAAAGGCTATTCACCTTCCGCCTCTTATTTTTTTTTAAAACTTCACCTCACGAGATAGGGCCCTGGCCTCTCAGAATACAAATATTTAACCAGCTCATGTTATCACTAAAGTCCACCGGCAACACCTCACCGTCCTCTGCTTCGATCGAAGCACCTTAGGCGGTAACTCCACTCACCGTATATTGTCGATAAACGGCACACGAAGTGTTTTATTTTCCCACTACGCCCTGCTTCTCCGACTCACCGCGAACCAAACAAGAAGACGGGTGGAAGGAGGAAGAGAAAAAAAATCCACACTATTTCCTCAAAAGTGCGCAGGCGCAGCGTATTGACTTCCGAGCCCCTCGTCGTGACAAGACACAAACACTCGACAGTGCGCAGGCGCCACGCATTGATTTTCCGCCCTCTCCCTGTGACCAGGCCCGAACGCTCGGCAGTGCGCAGGTGTGGCAGATGGACGTTTTTTTGAAATGAACCGTCACTTCTGTGCCCGATGTATTTTGGGGCTGCAGTGCGCAGGCGCAGTGAGGTTTTCTGTCGGGATTGTTTTCCCTGGGAGCAGCAAAGCCCCTGGAAATATTCAACATGTCATACAGCATCTGTGAATAGAACAAAATCAAGAGAGATTGGTGGGGGACGGTACAGTGGCTCAGTGGTTAGCACTTCTACCTCACAGCGCCATGGGCCCAGCCCTGGGTGATGGTCTGTGTGGAATCTACACATTCTGCCTAGATTTCCTATCAGTGCTCTGATTTTAGGTTAGCTGGATTGGCCATGCTAAACTGCTCATTGTGTCCACAGATGTACAGGCTAGGTAAATTGGCAATGGAAAATACGGGTATATGTTAGACGGGAAGATCTGGGCGAGCTGTTCTTTGGAGGATCGGTGTGAATTCGGTGGGCTGAATGGCCTGCTTCCACACTGTAGAGATTCTATGATGTTATGTTCTACTCTACTGTCAGGAGAGTCTTAAATTTGAAGCTGTGCTACTCTCCACAGATGCTGTGTCACTATTTTAAGTACATCCACCAATTACAAACAAGAACAGAAGTTGCTAGAAAACTCAGCAGGTCTGGCAACATCTGTGAAGAGAAATCAGAGTTAACGTTTCGAATCCAGTGACCCTTCCTGAGAACTTCCCCAGCAACTTCTGTTTTTGTTTTTGATTTACAGGATCTGCAGTTCTTTCAGTTTTTACATACAGCAATTATTTGTGTACTGTTTCAGATGGCCCAACCATCTTTAGCTGCTTCATCGATGATCTTCCGTTCATCATAAGATCATAAGTGGCATGTTCGCTGATGATTGCACAATATGCAGCACCCTTCACGACTCCTCAGATATTGAAGCAGTCCATGTTCAAATGCAACATGATCAGGAAAATATCCAGGCTTGGGGTTACAAGTAGCAAATTACATTCAAGTGCTAGGCAATGACCACATCCATAAGCATCCACTCAGTAGCAGCAGTATGTACTGTCTACAAGATGCACTGCAGAAATTCACCAAAGATCCTTAGCACCTTCCAAACTCATGACTGCTTCCATCCAGAAGGACAAAGGCAGCAGATGCATAAGAACACCACCAACTGCAAAAGCCCCTCCAAGCCACTCATCATCTTGATTTGAAAACATATTGCCGTACCTTCACTGTTGTTAGGTCAAAATTCTGGCATCCCTTCCCTAAATGCATTGTGGGTCAACCTACAGCACGTGTACTGCAACGTTTCAAGAAGGCAGCTCATTAGTACCTTTTAATGGGCAACTATGGATAGGCAATAAATGCTGGAAGCCAGTGATGCCCATGACCCAGGAGTCAAGAACAAAAAATATTTCCAGCATCCTTAAATTTGTTTTTATTATGATTTCACTAAATTGGTTTGGGATTGGAAATCTGAAATAAAAATAGAACAAACTGGAGAATGTCAAATGATCTGAGATAAAAGGTACTGCAGATGCTGGAGAATCCGAGATAACAAGCATGGGGCTGGATGAACACAGCAGGTCAAGCAGCATCATAGGAGCAGGAAAACTTGACGTTTCGGGCCTAAACCCTTCATCAGAAGATGA
>JAHRHZ010000274.1:13795410-13902107 GCA_024137785.1 Ginglymostoma cirratum
TCATCTTCTGATGAAGGGTTTAGGCCCGAAACGTCAAGTTTTCCTGCTCCTATGATGCTGCTTGACCTGCTGTGTTCATCCAGCCCCATGCTTGTTATCAACGTCAAATGATCTGGCTGCTTTTGTGGAGAGAATAACAGTTAATGTTTCTTTTTCAAGTTATGGATGTGGCATAAATTTCTGGTGCTTTGCAAAAGTAACTCACCTAGTTCTACTCCCTAGTTGTGTTTTCTCTGCATGTTTTATCTGCATTTTCCTCTCTCAGATACATTCAATTCTCTTTTGAAAATCTTGATTAAATCTTCGTCTTGAACAATATCATAACCTCTCAGATTTGTCCTCTAGGTTGTCATTGTTTCACATCTTAAATTGATAGGCTGTGGTTCTTACCTTTACTGTAAAATGGGAACAAGTTTCCACCATCAGACCAGACCCCTCATGATCTTGAAAATCTTTATGAAATCTCTTTGTAGTCTACAGTCGGAAAAGCAATCCTAGTTTCTCCAATCTAACACTCAATCCTGAAAACATTCTCATCATTCTTTTCTGTGCAGTATCAAATGAATTGATAGTGAGATGAGCAGTTTAGTCAAGTTTTTGTTTCAGATTGTAAAGATAAAATATAGAGTGGGGTTTCTCAGGGGAAATATGTTAAAGCCATTCCATTCTTATCAGTATTAATGGCCTAGACTTGGATGTGCAGGACACAGTTTTAAAATTTATGAATAGTGTGAACTGTGAGAAGGACAATAATTCAGAATTCAAGAGCACATTGGCAGTCTGGCATAATAGACGATCACATGACATGAAATCAAGAAGTATGATTCAAATCTGGCACAATGGATGGACACATGACATGAAATTAAGAAACTTGATTCAATTTATCAGGAAGAAATAATGAAAAGTACCGCTAGGCCATTCCCACCAACACCCTGGGAATGCTGCACTTGGCCAGCGAGGCATTGCGGGTATCCCCAAAGTGCTTCCTTTGTCCCTTGCTGTTTCGGAGCTGGGAGTAGAGCTCCTGCTTGGGGAGTCTCATGGCAGGATTAAGGATGACCCGCCCAGCCCATTGCAGCCGATCAAGGAGAGGTCAGTGACTTGATGCTGGAGATGTTGGCCAAGTCCAGGATGTTGGTGCTGGTGCATCTGTCTTCCCAGCAGATTTGCAGAATTTTGTGCAGGCAGCCTTGGTGGTACTGCTCCAGCGCCTTAACGTGTCTGCTGCAGACAGTCCACGTCTCAGAGCCATATAAGAGGGTGGGAGCCACCACAGTTTTGTATACCATGAGCTTGCTGTCAGATCTGGTGTTGTTGTCCCTGAACACCCTTTTCCTCAGACAGCCAAAGGTTACGTTAGCACTAGGCAGTACTAAATCTCTTCATTAATATCGGCTTTCACCAACAGGACACTCCCAAGGTATTGCAAGGTCCAAGGCCTCCCGACGGACCTTGATTGGGGGTTTGCTCTGCAATACTGGGCCAGTTTGGTGCAGGACCTTTGTCTTGCAGATGTTCAGGGTGAGACCAAGCTCTGATATGTCTCCGTATAGGTGCTGACGATGGTCTGGAGTACACCCTCAGAGACTGCACACACGCATACATCATTCACATGCTGCAGCTTGATTGGAGTGATCTGTTCCTCACACAGGGTCATTTTAAGAACAAAAAAGAAGAAACAGTTGCTATTTTTTACATGATTCATTTCATGGTCTCAGGATATTCCAAAATCCCCTACAGCCAGTAACCCACTTTTGAATATAGTTACTATTGTAACACAGGATATGCGGCAACCAATGAAACTTTTGTAAAGAACAGTGCGATAATGACCAGGTCATCTATTTTGGTGACATTAGTTGAGGAATAAATGTAAATGTTGCCTAGCATACCAGGAGGAACACCTTTGCTCCTCCTCAAAATAGTGCATGAGATAGTTTACATCCCCATGAAAAGTCAGCTGATATAAACTGGAATTTATTATAGGTGATGCAAGTTCAATGCAATGTTTTGAAGTCTCCACCATAGGGTCATCACTGGATTCTGGAGATAAATGTGGTAGGGTGAGGATTACAGAAAGGATTAGTCATCATCAAGGAAAATTCACCAAGATTCTTCAGGCAGTGCCTTTGACCACTACCTGTAGAAGGACAAGGGCAGTAGATATATGTGAACACCACCACCTGCGAGTTCTTCTATAAGCCCTCCACATCCTGACTTGAAAATGTATCGCTATCAGTGTTGCTGGGTCAAAATCCTGAAACTCCCTCTCTAACCAAATTGTGGGGTACCTACCCCAAATGGATTGCAGTGATTCAAGAAGGCAGCTCACCACCATCTTCTCAAGTGCAATTAGGGATAGGAAATAAATATTGGCCTGACCAGTGAAGTCCATATCCCTTGAATGAATAAAAAAAAAGGAGAGGGAGGGGAATTGATGCAAATGCAATGGAGTTCCCAATACAAGGTCGCTCAGTTCAGCACCAAAACCCCCTCAACCCTCATCAGAAAACTCAAACAGAGTTCATTGGGTGGCTTTCAAGAAGTATGGGAGAACTGCCTGAGTTAAGGAAGACTCCTGAGGAAATATTATCTGAATGGAGTGCCATAGGCTGGGTGCTGTGGCCTCAACAGTTTACAATCCATATATCTATTACTTGGATGAAGAGACCATGCTAAATGCTTCTGGTTGCTAAAGATGACACATGGTTAGAAAGAGTAATTGTGAAAAAGACATATGGAGTCTGCAAATGAATATTGATAAATGTGTGGACGAATATTTGGCATAAGGGGAAACATTGTCTCAACAACCACTCTACTAAGTCCCCTCAGGATCTTACGTGTTTCAATAAACCCTCTCATTCTTCTAATCTCCAGTGGATACAGGCCCAACCTGTCCAACCTTTCCTAGGAATCAGCTGTGTGAACTTTCTCTGAACTGTTTCTCATGCAAAAATGTCCTGTCTTAAGTAAGGAGATCAAAACTGTGCACAGTACTCTCGTGATTTTGCCAACATTCTGTACAACTGTAGTAAAACGTTTCCGCTTTTATATTCCATTCAAGAAAAGACAATATTCACTTTGCCTTTGTAAGCACCTGCTATACCTGCATATCAATTTTTTGTGTTTCATATACCGGGGCACCCAGATCCCTCTGTGCACAGAGTTCAACAAATTCTTTCATTCGTGTCATACTTAAGCCAGCTGCTGAACAAGGGCCTGTGGCGACATGGCAACCCATCCTGAAACCCTAAATGCAAAAACTGCCCTTAGTTTCTTTGTGAGTGGATCATTCCAGGAATCTATGGGACCTCCATAGCGTTTTATAGACTTTAAACTAATAAGTGTACCCGGGATTCTCTCTTCACAATCTTGTTCCCTTATGATTTGCGTAATGTTCAAACCAAACACAATATTAGAGATTGAATAATCTCACTATAAACCAAAATGGTTGCTTGGTGAAACCAAGAGCTGATGAGAAGAAGGTTAGGGGTTAACAGGCAATGAATAGCAGAGAGACAACATACATCGGCACGTTGGCAGAAACAAGCCAACTGTGACCATACACAGACCCCTGGAATGCTGCAATCAAGATGAGGGCAATTGTAATGGCCCCAAGGACCCATAATCGCTTGGAGAGATAAATTGACTCTAAAAGCACTGTGTCCTGGCAAAGCAACATCATTGTAAATATAGTATACAGGTCAGACAGAAGGGTATAGAATTGGATATGGATGAGACGTGAGTTGCAGCTGGAAAGGAGGATAGCTTGGTCAGTTATCAATGGAAAGTTACAGAACAGCATGGTTTGACAATCTGACGTTGTCTGACTTTCAAGGAACCAAGCAACTGGATTGTGATAATACATTAGAAGATATTTGTGACAGTATTTTTGTGTTGAAATCGATTTGTATGCTGTAGAATTTAGGTTAATAAAAATGTTGCTTGAAGTCAAGTAAGTGGACACTAAATCAATGACACCCAGAATAAATCTCCAAGCCATGAGGGTTAGTTAATGGCTCCAGAGCAAGGGATACCCTACAACTCTCAATGCAATGCTGCAGAATGTAATGAGCCTTTGGCATATACATGCAATGCCTGAGTATCCTCACTGATATGTGTAAATTACCACAAGCTACCTATAATTCAGCTACTTATTAAGAAATCTCACAATCAAGTACTGAAACAATTACTTAAACTTTGTTGCATATAGCAACCAAAATAAGACTCCTCAAGTAAGTTAAGACACACTATTACCCATTTAATGGCGGATTTTAGCTAATATTCCAAACAAGATCATCTGTCTTTGGATGTCCGGGGTTCAACCCTTGTGCAGTGTTGCTCTTTGAAGTTCTACTGCTGGACATTCCTGAAGTTGAATTCTTATAGGATTTTCTGTCTTGTGAAGCTTCTGATTTCCACATAAAGACAACAAATTCCCATCAGCCTGTTCTCTTTGGGTTCATGCTTTCCTAAGGATTTCCTAATTGACTCTAACAAACAATTTGATGCACTGGTACTCATAACATCACAAGCTTTAGAATACACTATCTACTTCGGCAGGTTCTTATTCAAATTTTCCTTAACCAAATTCTCCCAGTCAGGTTGATTGTCTGCCATGATTTCACAGCAAAGTTTCAAAGTCAAATTCAATTATACAAAAATTTAAATCGTCCGATTAAATCTGAAAAGCTTTTCCTTCACATTGCCTTTATCCTCATCTACCCACTTGAATCCTGGCCGTCACGTGGGGCAGCTTCCCTCTTAAATCAGGCTCAGGCTGTATTTTTGAAAATACAAAGCTGGTGGCTTAGACTATGGAGCAACCTAAGGCCACTTCTGATTGAAAGTTACCCAGGCGATGCTAATTGTTCTGTTTAAATTGGCACAAGCTACCTTTATTTTGGCCACTTATTAAGAAATCACATGGAAAATCAAATATTGAAACTACGACTTAAACTTTATTGCATGTACCAACTGAAGTAAGACACCTCAAGTCAGCAAGTTAAGCCTCAACTTAGTTATTACCTGATTAATGATGGAATTTAGCTATGATTCTAACCAATAGCATTCAAGTATGGATGTCCAGGGTTCGATCCGTGTGCAGTTAATTAATATTAATTAATTAAAACCTTCTAACTGATTAAAGATTTAACAGCATCTTAGATTTGTTTAGTACATCTTCATAAGTGGTGTGGCCCTTTGATCTTTTACTTATAAGTTCTGTGTCTGATACAACTTCTCTTACTTACACCTGAAGTGGGAGTAAGACTCTGAAAGCTTGTGTTGGATCTATAAATCTGTTGGACTATAACCTGGTGTTGTGTGATTTCTGACCTTGTCCACCCCAATCCAACACCGGCACCTCCACATCATAGCATATGGGCGAGGAAAGGTATAAGCTTAGAATCATCTGTAACTTGCAAGCTTGCCCTTCCAGTATTAATATCTTCCAAGCATTCAGAACGGTTAATATTTGTCATCATAAATATCAGTTAGCCCAGAGGAAGGGTAGTTGTACTTTAACAGCAGAATCATACATTTGTACATTATGTGATGTGACATTACTGTCATAAAACAAGCTGTGAGTTATGCGAGATCTGTTCCTATTCATACAGCAATTTATTTACAATATATAAATCAAGCTGAATTTATAAAGTATAGAGCATTACATATTAGCCATTGCTAGATGTGCTAGATGTGTGATACATCAATCTAAATTTGGAAATTTCCATAGCAAAAAGGAGAGCACAGAACATCTTAAGATAGCCAAGTAACAATGTGGCTTTTGAAAGACAAGCCAAGGATTCTAGTCTTTCAGCACAATTATCAATGTCAGACAATTACAATGCAATAGATTGCAAATGAATAGGAAGTGTGTTTAGTTTTTCAGTACCTTCCACAGAAATAGGTTACATGAAAAGTAAGCAAGACTTGGCAGGTTAGCAAGATATTTAACTTCTTTAACTGTGACTAGAAGAAGATGAATATTTGGCATACATATATATAGCTGTACATTTTTGCAATTCAGCACCAAGTCCTTTGATTGCTTTGCATCAAAGAATAAGACATATTGAAGACAAAGAGCTCTTGAAAAAAATACCATGTGCAAATGTTGGCAATGTCGCAGGCCAAACTGGAATGATCTCAGTCAGAAAGTTTCTACCTTTGACTCCATTTCATGCGCCAGTCAAAAGATCTGGTCATCATCTCAGGTTTGTCAAAGTATATCAAATCTAGTACTGAATCATGCCAGATCCTTTTTAAATAACAGGTACTATCTTAAAACTATACTTTCATGTTCGACTTGGAATGCTTCAGTAGATGAGAAAGATCAAGCACCAAAAAGACAGTAAGGTCTGCCTCCATTTCATGTCCCAAAATGAAAAAGAATTCACTCAACAACTCACCTGAGATAAATCAAATTCAAATTCAGTGATTCTTGAATGGGCTCCAAAGATTGGAAAAAGTGCAGTCAAATCTTCATTCAGTGTTGTGTGTAACTCCAATACTCTTCATGTGAGGAAAATTGCAATTTGGGTCATATACCAAGTAAATTAGGCAAATATTTTGATCCACATATTTTATGAAAATCTGTAAATCAAGTTCTAACAGCAAAGGTTCAATCTAACATGACAACTCAACTAACCAAATCAATATGAGAAGCATGTGTATTAAACATGTCATCAGAAGCATAATTTGAATATCCCTGAGAAAAGGGAGACATTTAACTGAAGCTTTTCCTTTGGCACACATCAGGAAAAACAAATGCAAGAATGTAATATTTCAAATGAGGTTGCTTGAAGAGCGTATAGTTCCCAACGCCTCAGTCAATTAGAGTCTGTTTCCAACCAACCAATATCCTTTTCTCCGGAAATATAAAGTGTTGTGATAATTTGAAATTTGACATTCTTGCATTTGTCTTGATATGTACAAGGTGAAAAGCTTCAGCGCCGTGTCTCTTTTTTCAGCAAAATTCAATTCTATGTTCTCAAGTGACAGTATGACAAACACATAACTTCAAGAAAACTTATTGTTACTCTTCCCATAGAGCTGGGTATATCCCAGTGATCTGTGCAAAGTATGGCACAAGATTTAGTGTTTTAAGTCCTCTACTGTAGCCAATTAAAATCAACACTGACTAAATTTAGTTTAATTTGTAACTGTATACTATGCCATAGAAAAGCTATTCCACATTCAATGCTAACACAACCTAATTCCCTGTGCCATGTTTATATATTACACTGCATTCTCAGCAGAATATTTTCTCTTGTATAAAATCCCAAGCTCCACCTCGTTGTAACAGGACATCTTCTCCCTGCCCCACCGGGCTGAACCTTCCAGTGTCCTTTTCATTCAACCCCCTGAGTTTAGTGAAATGGACTCCCAGAAGTGTTGAACCCTCTGGAGACTCCTAGGTCAACTGTACAAATTTATCTTGAATTGAAGGAGACAGTTTAAAACATAATTATCTTACAATGCCTAATACTCATAAACAGGGAAAAGCAGTGAAATGGTCAACCAAGTGAGGAATGAAAGTCAAATGCCTGAGCAGTATTTATAACACTCTTTAAAAATATCACGAACCAGAAGTTCAATTGCAACAACCTCCATTTATGCAGCATCCTCCATTCAACAAACTACTCAGGTAATGTACAGACATTAGACACAAAGCCGCCATTCAATTATATTATAGTGAATCTGTACTTCCATACAGTTTCCTTGCTTTTGATCCATATCCCTTGATACCCTCTGCCTAAAAAATCTGTCTGGAAAAATGGAGTAAATTCAAGACTTATACAACCCTATGTGTGAAAAATGGGTTCTTGAGTTCTATTTTGTATCACTTAGCTCTTCTTTCAACATTGTGCCCTGCTCTGAGCAGGGAAAGGCTGGGTAATTACAGGCCAGTTAGCCTGATGTCAGTGGTAGGAAAATTATTGGAACAAATTTTGAAGGACAGGATTAATCAATACCTGGAAAGGCAGGAATTGATCATGGATAGCCAGCACAGATTTGTAGAGGAAGATCCTGACTCACTAAATTAATTGAGTTTTTGAAAAGGTGACGAAATATATTGATGAGAGTAGTGCAGTTGATGTTGTTTACATGGACTTCAAGACCTTCGAGGCAGTTCCAAAAGGTAAGAGCCCATGGGATCCAAGGCAAGTTGGCAAATTGGATCCAAAATTGGCTTACGAATAGGAGGCAAAGAGAGATGTGAATGGTTGTTTTTGTAATTGGAAGCAGGTAACCAGTGGTGTAACACAGGATTCGGCGCTAGGCCCCTTGCTGTTATCATTTGCATTAAGGATTTGAATGTGAATGTAGAAGGTATAATTAGTAAATTTGCAGCTGACATGAAAATTAGTACAGCTGTTGACACTGAGGAGATGGTCCCAGGCTACAGTTTGATATTGATCAGCTTGTAAATTGGGGCAGATCACTGGTAGATGGAATTTAATCCTGAGAAATGTGAAGTGATACATTTTGGCAGGGCTAACAAGGGAAGCATATACACAACGAATAGTAGGTCCCTAGGGAGTACTGAGGAACAAAGGGATCTTGGTGTATAAGTCTAGATCTCTAAAGGTCTCAGCACATGTAGACAGGTTGATGAAAAGGGCGCATGGGGTCTTTGACTTCATTAGCCAGGAAGTGGAACACAGAAGCCAAGAAGTCTTGTTACAACTTTATAAAACTTTGAATACTGTATGCAGTTCTTGTCGCCACACTATTGGAAGGACTTGACCGCATTGGAGCAGGTGCAGAAGAGGTTTACCGGGATGTTGCCTGGGATGAAAAGTCTCAATTATGAGGAGAGACCAGATAGATGGTGTTTGTTTTCCTTGGTGTAGAGGAGGCTGAAGGGGGATCTGAATGACATATGCAAAATTTTGACAGATATAGGCTCACTAGGCCATGAGAATCTCTTCCCCATGGCAGACATGTCTAAGACAGAGGATGTAAGTTTAAGGTGATGAGCAAGTGGTTTAGAGGAGACTTGAATAAGAATTTTTTCACCCAGAGGGTGGTAGAAATATGAACCATGTTGCCTGAGCCGGTGTTGGAGGCAGATACTCCCTCAACATTTAAGAAGCAACTGGGAAAGTACTTAAAATGCCAGGGCATAGTAAGGTCTGGACCAAATGCAGATAAATGGGATTAGTGTAGTTTGGTGTTTTGTGGTGGGCTGAAGGGCCTGTTTCTATGCTGTGTGATTCTATGTCTCTTCTGCATTGGGTCCCATTCATTCATCACCACAGTGCGTGCTGACTTACATTGGCTCCCTATATGACAACACTCCAAATTTACAATGTTTGTTTCATGTGCTAAAATCTTTCCATGGCCTTACTTTTCCCTATATCTCTAATGTCTTCTAGCCATCTGAGAAATCTCTCAGCTATACAAACAACATCAGTCCACCACATCATATTCCTAACTGCAGAGAAATAGCTTCTGTTAAGTTTGTGCAAATCTTGATTTTCCACATCCTATGGCTGGGGGAGGGCCAAAAGGTTTCATATAAAATTAGCTCAGAAAAAGGCCATTTGGCCCAAAGGGTTCATGATGTTTATAGTCTATTCGAACACCCTCTCACCATTTTTAATCTACCAGTGCAATCATCTATTCCTGACTTGTGAAATGCTTGTCCAGCTTTCCATTGAATTCATATACACTATTTTCTTCAACCAAAGAAACTACACAGCCCATCATATATCTGTGCCAGTCATCAAGCATTCATCCATTCGAATCCCATTTTGCTGCACTTGCCCATTGCCTTGTATGCTATGACATTTCAAGCGCTCAAATAAATTCTTCTTGAATATTCTGATGGTACGCATCTCTACCAACCTTTTGGGCAGTGAGTTCCAGATACTCAACACTCTCTGGGTGAAAAATGTTTTGCTCAAATCATCTCTAAATCTCCTGTTCCACAACTTTAAACTGTTTCCTCTGGTTATTGACCTCTCAACTAAGGGAAAAATGCATCCCCATCTATCCTATCTCTACCCCTCTTAACTTTGTACATCTCAGTCGGGCCCCTCAGCCATCCCTAGGAAAACATCCCAGCCTATCTACACTCTATTCACAGCTGAATCACTCCAGTTCAGACAACATACTAGTGAATCTCATCTGCAGCTGCTTCAGTGCAATCACGTCCTTTTTGCAGTGTGGCTATGAGAAATGCACACAGTACTCCAGCTGTAACATTGCATACAGCTCCATCACAACCTCCTTATTTCCCCATCTTCCGCAGAAGAGGAAACCTTCTCTCTCTGCATGCAATTCATCAAAACCTTTTATCAATTAGGTCAATCCTCAGCCTTCTGTCTTTCAAGAGAAAAAAATGACATACCTTATGAACATCAGTTTGAGTGAGACACAGATTTTATGGAATCTGCAATGGCATAAAGATAATATGTAGAGTGACTGAATTAGGTGGGTTGAAAAACCTCAATTTCCTGAAAGTGGATGGGATGCAGAGATAAAGTCAACCTTGGAGGCAAGCCAGGCCCCATGTGAGCCTGTGGTGGGTACATCTTTTGCATAACATGAACACTCATTGACATAAAATATTTTATGAACATTTTTTTTAAAAAGTGCCACCTTGCAGATAAAGTCAGCAATGAATTGTACGTGGTTCATGATTGTGTAAAGGTCCAGTCAGCTTTCTGCAGCTTTCTGGGGCCAGCTTTTTTCTTTATTGAACCACCTGGCACATGGCTAGAAAGCAGAAGAATGGCGGCTTATATGGAAACTTAAGTCTGTCAAGTCTGGATAGAGTAGACTTGGAGAAGATGTTTCGAGTAGCAGAAGAGAAGAAGACTCATGGACACAACTTCAGAGTGAAGGGACGACCCTTTAGAACTGAGATAAGGAGGAATTTCTTAGCCAGACGGTATTGACTGTGGAATTCGTTGCTGCAGAAGGCTGTGGAGACCAAGTCAGTGAATGTATTGAAGACAGAGACAGATAGGTTGTTGATTAGTGTGGGGATCAAAGGTTACGTGGAGAAGGTAAGAGAATGGGGTTGAGAAACATATCAGCTGTGATTGAATGGCAGAGCAGATTCGATGGGCTGAATGGTCTAATTCTGCTTCTATATCCTATGGTCTTGTGGTCAAGTGTGAGTCAGTTGTTTGGGGCGGGGCTCAGAAGCAAAGGGGAATGGAAGAGAGATCCAGCGAAAGGAAGAGGGTGGGAGTCGGTTCATGGAGGAGTGAAGAGGAAAGGGACTGGCATTTTGGGTGTGTAGGGAAGAAAATGAAGGGCACGAGGGATAGTTTCTGTCCTGTCAAAATGTGTCCGTACTGTCAAAATGTGTCCGTACTATCAAAAAAAACAAGACAGCAGAAATAGTGCACACTTACAGTTCCACTATCAGG
This sequence comes from Ginglymostoma cirratum, assembly GCA_024137785.1. Taxonomy (NCBI): domain Eukaryota; kingdom Metazoa; phylum Chordata; class Chondrichthyes; order Orectolobiformes; family Ginglymostomatidae; genus Ginglymostoma; species Ginglymostoma cirratum. Next base: position 13,806,798 of record JAHRHZ010000274.1, read on the forward strand.
AATGTGGTGCCAGTGAAAAATTGGAGTATACCATGGGGTATGTTATAACCAGTCCCTGCGTGAGGTTCCCCAATTTCACATGGTTGCAGATGGGATATGCCAGATTGTCAAACTTTCGGAAGAGGAGGGATGAACTGGCTCCCTTCTTTTTTCCACCCCCTCAGTTGGTTGCAAGAAGATTAGCTTCAAAATCATCCCTTCCCTTGTGGACGTCTTCCCCCGAGAACAAATATGTTTCTCCTTTAAAAGCAGCCAATTTAAATATTTAGCCCAAAATGTCCATTTGGTGTTTTTGCTCCACCCGTAAAGCATCTCATCCAGTTCATCAAATACCCTTCTAATTCACTCTGCCTAATGTGCTCATCTGACTTCCCACTGAAGACACCAACACTTTTGTAGTTATTCCACACTGGCAGTTACTAGGGTCCAGTCAGCACTAAGAACATAGAAACTTGTCCACCAAACTGGGAGATATTCATTCCAAAGCTCTGCAAAAGCTCACACAAGTTTGAACAAGCTGATGATCACTGTCTGAACTTTCACCTGACTCTCTTCTTAAAGGAATACTGTCCTAACATAGATAGAACAATACAGCGCAGAACAGGCCCTTCGGCCCTCGATGTTGCGCCGTCCTGTGAACCAATCTAAGCCCATCCCCCTACACTATCCCATCATCATCCATACCATACTATAATACATAACAGTAGTGAAGTCCATTTTTTGATTTATTCAATGAGTATCTTATGCTTGTGGTCCCTAGTTTTGGTATCCCTGACAAGTGGAAACACATTTTCTACATAGATCTTATGGAATCTTTACATAATCTTAAAAACTCAGTCAGGTCACTCCTCACCCTTAGGGTCCCAGGCTTTTCAATCTTTTGACTTCCTTCATTATACGGGTTCACTGCAGTGATAGACAGCCATCTCTCAATAACCAGAACGTTTCTTTATTCCCTTTCATTACTGAGTTGATATTTATTGCTCATTTTGGAGAGCCAGTGCAGATACAATGGGCTGAATGCCCTCCTTCTGTGCAGTAGCAATTCCGAGTCAAGTGTCTTGCAATGCCAGACGAGCTTTGAGTGTTTTGGACAAGTGAACAATAAATTGAGCACATTTAGCAGTAAATAACAGGAAACAAAATGCAAATAGCAAGGAATACCTGTTGAATAAATGTGAGGCTGAAATTGCCATTATAACATTGCACTTTCAAACTTTTTGACAAAATAGTCATAAAATGATGTTGATGAAAGGGAATGATTTACCACACTGCCCTCTCGTGACCAAAATGTGAATAACAACCATATTTACAGTCTGCCTTTTCGGATCCCCTTTCACAATGAAACTGGACAAACATTTTGAGAATTCTAGTAATGGAAGGAAATAAAGAAACGTTCTGGTTGTTGAAAGATGGCTATCAATCACTACAGTGAATCCGTTTAATGAAGGAAGGCGAAAGATTGAAAAGGCTGGGATCTTAATGGTGAGGAGTGACATGATTGAATTTTTAAGATTACATAAAGGTTTCATAAGATTGATGTAGAGAAGGTGTTTCCACTTGTTCAGGGTGCCAAAACTAGGGGTCATACAGCACGGGAACAGATCCTTTGGTCCAAACAGTCTGTGTCAACAATAATTCCATTGAGAATGCATTGGACTAACTGAACCATCAGAATTACCCTAATAACATACAGAAATTGTTTTCTCTGAATAAAAATCTTTCAAACAGGATCTGACCAAATAAGTGTCATTTTTAAATATGGAGATTAACTTAAGGTAAGGGTAAAACTATGAATATTCTTGCAAAGGTTGGTTGCATTGAGGAAGATTCCATTGTCGTTCTTGGAAGAAAGTTTGATCCAGTGTAATGTGCACAACTCCTTTCTGAAATAAACAACCCTACAGCTGAAAATCAACCCTGTTTTGACACTTCTAAGTATTTTACTGCAATAAGAGGAGATGATGATGAAGTTATGTAACAGTGTTGGTAGCAGTTCATGATCAAAAGGACACTAAGTGATTGAAAATATGACTACCCTGATCAGAAAGCAATGTAACTGACCCAGCATGGTTGTGATTTGATAGTTACAGTTGTAATTGTAAGAGGTACACTTTGGTCAAAGCAGGGAAGAGTGACTTCACCCTAGCATGGGATCCTGGTCTCCAAGAGATGTCTACAGGTAATTTCAATTTTACAGTCCTTGACCCCAGCAGTAATTGTTTTGTCCAAAAAAAATCTATTTTTTGTATGCAAATTTTGCAGGGTGCCAAATTTTCCAGGCACTAATACTTTTCACTCCACTATTACAACTATTACTCCACTATTACAGCTTACAGTATGTATAGAATTATACAGTACAGAAGAGGCCCTTCAGCTGATTGAGACTGTACTGCCAAAACTACACTAAATTTACACTCGTCCCACTTTCCAGCGCAAGGCCCCTACCCTTGAATGTTATGAAATTTCAATTCTCATCCAAGAACTTTTGAAAGGTTGTGAGGTTTTCCGCCGAAATACCCTCCCAGGCAGTGCATTCCAGACCCTCACAACCCTCTGGGTAAAAATTGTTTTCCTCAAACCCCTCTAAGCCTCCTGCCCTTCACCTTGAGAGTGTGCTCCTTTGTCACCGCTCCCTTGATTGTTTCTGTTTTCTTTTACTTAGCATTTGCAGTTACTTTTCTCCTATTCACATCTGATCCAGGCACGTTGTTTGTGTTTTTACCTGTCACATTACCACTCCCTTTGATCTTGCAATATGAAACCTTTCGCCAGCTAATCCCTCCTGCCCTCCAACCTATCAGAGACATTCTCTTCTCTTCATTTTCCAGCTTCCACCTTGCTCACAAAGCTGAAACATTAACCCAGATTCTGTTTCCATAGAAGCTTTCTGACTTGCTGAGATCCCCGATATGGAGGTGCTGGTGTTGGACTGGGGTGGACAAGGTCAGAAATCTCATGACACCAAGTTATAGTCCAGCAGGTTTATTTGAAAACATAAGCTTTCAGAGCCTTGGTCCTTCTTCAGGTATTAGATCAGACACAGAATTTATAAGTCCTAATTTATAAGTTATAACTTATAAATTCTGCATCTGATTCTATCTTTCTCACTAAAACCTTAAGGAGGAGCGAAGCTCCAAAACCTGTTGGGCTATAACAAAAACAAAGTTGCTGGAAAAGCTCAGCAGGTCTGGCAGCATCTGTGAAGGAAAAAACAGAGATAACGTTTCGGATCTGGTGACCCTTCCTCAGAACTGATGGTGGCTGGGAAAACATCAGTTTATATGCAGAAAAAAGGGGATGGGGATGGGGTCGGGAATAAACAATAGGATAGAGCCTAAAGAGAGAGAAGAGTAGTTGGACAGACAAAGAGTTGATAATAGAGATAACAAGGTGTGGGGCTGGATGAACACAGCAGGCCAAGCAGCATCATAGGAGCAGGGAAGCTTGACGTTTCAGGCCTAGACCCTTCATCAGAAATGGGGGAGGGTTCTGAAATAAATAGGGAGAGAGGGGGAGGCAGATAGAAGATGGATAGAGGAGAGGATAGGTGGAGAGGAGGCAGACAAGTCGAAGAGGCGGGGATGGAGCCAGTAAAGGTGAGTGTAAGTGGGGGGATAGGGAGGAGATAGGTCAGTCCAGGGAGGACGGACAGGTCAAGGGGGCGGGATGATGTTAGTAGATAGGAGATGGGGGTGGGGCTTGAGGTTGGAGGAGGGGATAGGTGAGAGGAAGAACAGGTTAGGGAGGTGGAGATGAGCTGGGCTGGTTTTGGGATGCGGTTGGGGGAGGGGAGATTTTGAAGCTTGTGAAATCCACATTGATACCATTGGGCTGCAGGGTTCCCAGGCTGAATATGATTTGCTGTTCCTGCAGCCTTCGGGTGGCATCACTGTGGCATTGCAGGAGGCCCAGGATGGACATGTCGTCTGAGGAATGGGAGGGGGAGTTGAAATGGTTCGCGACTGGGAGGTGCAGTTGTTTGCTGCGAACTGAGCGCAGGTGTTCTGCAAAGCGGTCCCTAAGCCTCCGCTTGGTTTCCCCGATGTAGAGGAAGCCACAACGGGTACAGCGGATGCAGTATACCACATTGGCAGATGTGCAGGTGAACATCTGCCTGATGTGGAAAGTCTTCTTGGGGCCTGGGATTGGGGTGAGGGAGGAGGTGTGGGGGCAGGTGTAGCACTTCCTGCGGTTGCAGGGAAAAGTGCCGGGTGTGGTGGGGCTGGAGGGGAGTGTGGAGCGGACAAGGGAGTCGCGGAGGGAGTGGTCCATCTGGAAGGCAGATAAGAGTGGGGAGGAAAAAATGTCTTTGGTGGTTGGGTCTGATTGCAGATGGCGGAAGTGTCGGAGGATGATGCGTTGGATCCGGAGGTTGGTGGAGTGGTACGTGAGGACGAGGGGGATTTTTTTTGGTTATTATTGTGGGGACGGGGCTCAGGCTGGGAGGGTGAATAGTTGTTAATGGGGACTATTAGTGACTAATAATGGGTAGGACTGTAACCTGGTGTTGTGCGATTTCTGATCTTGCTCAGATTTCCAGCATGGCTGATCTGTGACCCTTTTCCCCTTGTCTCTTAACGCCTTCTTCCAACAAAGACCTATCAACGTCAGAGTTCTAAAATTATACCAACTTTACCTGATACAGTTCTGAAGTTCTGAAGAAGGGTCATTGGACCGGAACCATTAACTTTGTTTTCTCTCCACAGATGCTGCCAGACCTGCTGAGTTTTCCCAGCAATTTCTGCTTTTTATTACCCGAAAAAATGTTTCCACACTTACTCCTGGAAGTTCTGGCTCTTATTTTATCCCCTCATCCTGCATTCCCCAACAGTGGAATTAGTTCCTCTCTGTTGATCCCACCAGTTCCAATGCTAATCATGAAAACTTCGAACCAATTGCATCTAATCTTTTAAATTCCTCGAATATATCTATCAAATGAGCTTAAAAGTGAAAGTCCTGGAAAATACTCTGCATTTGAAATATTGTGAGCAGTTTTGGGGTCCTAAGGAAAGATGGGGTGGTTTTGGACTGGATTCGGAGGAGAATGATCCTGGGGAATGAAGGGCTTGTCACATGAGGAGCGGTTGAGGAGTCTGGGTTTGTACTTAATGGAGTTTAAAAGGGTAAGGGGGATCTCATTGAAACTTACAGAATATTGAGAGGCCTGGATAAAGCGGATGTGGAGACAATGTTTCCAGTAGTTGGAGAAACTAGGACCTGAGGGCACAACCTTGGAGTGCAGGGATGGTTCTTTAGAATTGAGATGAGGAGGAATTTCTTCAGTCAGAGAGTGGTTACTCATGTGGAACTCATGGCCACAGAAAGCTGTCGAGGCCAAGTCATTGGGTTACTTTAAGAAAGAAATAGATAGGTTCTTGATTAGTAAGGGGATCAAGGATTACAGGGAGAAGGCAGGAGAGTGGGTTTGAGAAACATATTAGCCATGTTTGAATGGTAGAGCTGGCTGGATGGGCCAAATGGCCTAATTCTGCTCCCATATCTTATAGTTTTATGGTCGCATTAACTAAGTACATTTTCATACTCCCAGATATCTTGAGATTAACACAAGCCATTCCCACCTGCGATCAAAAGGCCTCAAGTATGTCAGACACGATGAGGTAGCTGAGTGAAGGAGGTTGCATGCATATTATATTCAGGGAAAACTTTAGTCAAACATTCAATGTGTCAGCCTCAGGCACAGCTGTCATTGATGGTTTAATTTTGTGACATAGAGGCCTAGGAATGCCAAATCAGAGAAGCGTACCATTGTTTTGGTTTGGACACCAGTTACAAATGCCAATAAAAAAGACTTGCATTTGTATAGTCCCTTTCACAACCTCAGGATGCTGTGAAGCTTCCTACTTGTCAACCTGGTGCAATTAGAGATAGCTGCCTAGCTTTTTTGCATTTAACTCTCCTGCATGGAAGATGACCATAAGATTCACTAATGTCACTGGAGCCATTAAATTTTTTTTCCTGTAGATTAGCAGCTACAGTTCTTCCAATCATAAATGTGGCAGAAATATGCACAGACAATGGTGCTGTTTCTCTGTTTATCTGCACAAGTCTGCCCCCTGCCTCCTACTTGCATTGCTCTGGCAATAGGAGGGAGCCAGAAAGCAGTTCAAGGGGTACAGTCAGCAGCATCTCTCTCTCAGGAATTGCTGCTATGAAACATGGGCAAGGAGACCCCCTTTTGGAGAACGTCAGCAGCTATCTCAAACATTCTACTAAGGTAGCACAAACACAGATAATTCAAACTTCATACGGTTTCAGTCCCACAGGAAGTGTAGTGGTAACTACACAGGCCACAAGCACACAATAGGTTTCTAATAAAATGGAGACTCAGAGAGTCATTGATGTGTACAGCATGGAAACAGACCCTTCGGTCCAACTTGTCCATGCCAACCAGATATCCTAAATTAATCTAGTCCCATTTGCCAGCATTTGGCCCATATCCCTCTAAAGCCTTACTATTCATATGCCCATCTAGATGCCTTTTAAAAGTTGTAATTGCACCAGCCTCCACTACTTCCTCTGGCAGTCCATTCTATACATGCATTATCCTCTGCATGAAAAGTTGTCCCTTAGGTCCGTTTTAAATCTTTCCGCCCTTCACCTTAAACCTATGCTCTCTAGTTTTGGAATCCCCTGCCCTGGGGAAAAGACCTTGGCTATTCATCCTATCCATGCCCCTTATCATTTTATAAACTTTTATATGGTCACCCATCAGCCTCTGACAGGTTGTTATTATTTTAACTGGCATGAAAGAAACGGGATGGGCAAAGGGAAGTGATTGTGGATTGCTCTGCAAAGAGCAGTAAGTACACTTGTTTCATGAAGGCAAGTTATAGATAGGATTTGTAATATTTGACCTGATACTTAGTCAAGGGAAGGTCTCCTGTGTAAGACTAGGACTAATGTTTCTTAGTTCCAAAGAAATTTGTTGTCTTGCACATCTGCTTCAGGCTCCTGTCCTCTTATTCCTCCCTTGCTGCCTGCTGGGCATTCTTTCCTCTAAATTCTTCTGTTTGAGACCTCTTAGGCAGGCAACTTGTACAGAGCATGTGGTAAAGCAGGCAAGGTCCTTGAATGGGCCTGTTATTCTGGAAGACCCCAGAGGTGCCACTGGTAGTGGTTAGCCCTGATTCTACAAAGCCTACACAAAATCTTGCCATTTGGGATGAAAAAGCAGACTGCCTCTGAGTGAAGTCATTGTGACAGCAGCCTGGGAAGGTAAGGATTCTGTTGAGTTGGACACCAAGACAGCAAAGTCCTTGTGTGATGTTGAGGAAATCCATATATAAGCAAGATAACACATGTGGCCACAATTGTGCAGACTTGGGCCTTCAGGAATTCCACTTATTATTGAACTTGCAGTAGTGACCCCGTGAATCTGCTGCCGACTAAGATGGGCACACAGATAATACAAGTGCTTGTGTGAACAAGGGCCTCAATATTACCATTTCTCCCATGCCAGCTGGGTGGGTTGTTGGGATGGTGGGAGGGGGATTAAAAAGTCCATCTGCTATTTTTAATCCTGATGATATCGGAGGGCTAAAATGGAGAGGTGGGAGGTTCATTAACACGTTTATATTAAACTCTATTTGGTTAGTTGGGAGCCAGCTTTGAAATTGACAGGTGCTGCAGAGATTTCTCGGTGTCGGTTCCCCCCCTCCCCCACCCCACTACCCCAGTGAGATGCTACAATCATCCCTGAAAATAGTTGGTCATCTGTCACCTTTCCAACGGCACCAATATGATACCTACTGGAGACCTTGGCTTGTCAAGCAATTGATAAGCACTAATGGAGTCCTCTTTGTCAAAGAAAACAAAACTGCATTTATATAAGGAGATAACAAGGCGTTGAGCTGGATGAACACAGCAGGCCCAGCAGCATCAGAGGAGCAGGAAAGCTGACGTTTCGGAACTGGACCCTTCTTCAGAAATGGGGGAGGGGAAGGGGATTCTGAAATAAATAGGCGGGGGGGGGGAGGCGGATGGAAGATGGATAAAGGAGCAGATAGGTGGAGAGGAGACAGACAGGTCAAAGAGGCGGGGTTGGAGCCAGTAAAGGTGAGTGTAGGTGTGGAGTTGGGGGGGTGGGGGGATAGGTCAGTCCAGGGAGGACGGAGCTATACCATTTATAGCAAAATATGCTATATATGCTATATGTTCCAAGCAAAATATGAGGTGCTGTTCCTGCAACCTTTGGGTGGCATCGTTGTGGCACTGCAGGAGGCCCAGGATGGACATGTCATCTGAGGAGTGGGAGGGGGAGTTGAAATGGTTTGCGACTGGGAGGTGAAATTGTTGTTGCGAACTGAACGTAGGTGTTCCACAAAGCGGTCCCTGCAGCCCAATGGTATAAATGTTGACTTCACAAGCTTCAAAATCTCCCCTCCCCCAACTGCATCCCAAAACCAGCCCAGCTTGTCCCCACCTCCCTAACCTGTCCTTCCTCCCATCTATCCCCTCCTCCCACCTCAAGCCCCAACCCTACGTCCTACCTACTAGCCTCATCCCGCCACCTTGACCTGTCCGTTCTCCCTGGACTGGCCTATTCCCCCTCAACTCCACACCTACACTCATCTTTACTGGCTCCATCCCTGCCTCTTTAACTTGTCTGTCTCCTCTCCACCTATCTTCTCCTTTATCCATCTTCTATCCGCCTCCCCCTCTCTCCCTATTTATTTCAGAATCCCCTTCTCCTCCCCCATTTCTGAAGAAGGGTCTAGACCTGAAACGTCAGCTTTCCTGCTCCTCTGATGCTGATTGGCCTGCTGTGTTCATCCAGCTCTACACATTGTTATCTCAGATACTCCAGCATCTCAAGTTCCTACTATCTCTGCATTTATATAATGTCCTGTATGATCTTAGGGCATTCCAAAACACCTTGCAGCTGAGAATGTACAGCTGAAGTGCAATTGCTGTTGTAATGCAGGAAACAGGGCTGGCAATTTGTGCACAGCAGGCTCCCAGAAAAAGCAATGAGATGCTGACCAGATAATCTGCCTCAGCACTGTTGGTAAATGGATAAGTATTAGCCAGCATACTTCAAAACTCATTTGTTCCTTATTAATAAATGAGAGCCTTACTTAACCTAATGTTCCCACAGGCTATCCTCTGAAGATAGATTTTTCAGGAGCACATTGCATTTTTAGTAAGTTTTGTCTCTGTTTCCAGATCTAAAGTCAGTTTTACTTCATTCATATCTGATTATTTATAATTAGTTTATTCACACTTTTGCATATAAGAATTCAACTATTCTTTTATAATTGTACGCATCAATAATTAACAAAATGACAGTGTTATGAATACTTACAAATGGAAAGCTACAAACCTGAAACAATGTTACTTACAAGATCTATAACATGCAAAACAAAACCTCAGCAAGGAAGCAGACATGGGCACTTCAAAAAGAAGTCACCCATGATCATAACAAAGCCAGGCGCCCACTTTTTCCATGTCTTCGAACAAAAATTCTGGCTAAGGAGTGCTCCTCCACTGAAGATGTGTACACCCTGCTGTTACAATCTATCTTTCACCCACATCACTTCATCTCCTGTCAAGCTGACAAATGCTGATTCCCTTGTCCACCTTCACAAACGCCAACACGCTACAGCAAAGCGGGCAGGTCTCATGTGAGGCAGCAATACCCAACGGGCAGAAAATAAGCTGCTGCAAGACGGCAGTAGGTGTGGAATCATTTAGGCTCTTAAGCAATTTAATTCTTGAAAATACATCCAGTCCTGGGAGAATAACACAGATGCCTAAATATTCCCTTCAATTGTGGCGCTTTAGCTACTTCTTCATGCTTGAATGGAGAAGTTTAATGCCTTGACCACAATCAAAATTCAGCTTTATTCAATAGCTGCACTTTAATGATGTCGCCTAATTGCTGTATAATGCTGCTACCAATAATTTTTTGCCAGTTGTATTGCTATGTACATTATTGTTTTTAATCTTCTTTACTGCCTGGTTACCACTTATCAAATTAATCAATCTTTTTCAGTTATGCACACAAACCCACAGAGTTCCTTTTACAATGATCTTCTTAATGTCTTTGATATTCAGAGTACTTAAAAAAAAGCCATCCAACCTTTCAATGACTGTGAGACATATTTTCCATAACTCTCAAATACAGTGCAAGGCTCAGAATATTTGATGGAGGAGCTATTAAAATTTTGATGTAAATTGATTGAGGTAGGAATTAGACCAGGCCCTTCAACAGAAATTGGACTCTGGGCCTCATCTGAATAATTAAAATGTGCTTCCATTGACATCTTGCCTGGCAGGAGATGGCAGCAGTCCTGAAGAAAATACTTGAGGTGGCCGGAAGAAGGAGAATTTTTACTAATATAATACATTTCCTGGTCTCCCTGCTATAGGAAAGACGTTGTGAAACTTGGAAGGGTTCAGAAAAGATTTAGAAGGATGTTGCCATAGTTGCAGGGTTTGAGCTTTTGGAAAAGACTAGATGGACTGTGGCTATTTTCCCTGGAGCTTCAGAGGCTGAGAGGTAACCTTATAGACGTTTATAAAATCATGGGGAGCATGGATAGGATGAATAGCCAACGTCTTTTTCCCAGGGTAGGGCTTTCAAAGGGAATAGGTTCAAGGTGAGATGGGAAAAGATTTAAGAGAGACCCAAAGGGCAACTTTTTCACGCAGAGGGTGGTGCATATATGGAATGAGCTGCCCGAGGAAGTGGTTGAGGCAAGTACAATTAGATTTAAAAGGGAATCTGAATGGGTAAATAAATAGGAAGGTTTTAGAGGGATATAGGCCAAATGCTGGCAAATGGGACTAGATCCATTGAGGGTATTTGGTTGGCATGGATGAGTTGGACCGAAGGGTCTGTTTCTGTGTTTTATAACTCTATGATTCTATGACGCTGTGTTGCCTAATACGAGGTCTCTTGAAGGTTTTTGTTTACTTGAATTTGGAACTAGGAAGACCTTACAAAAAACAAGGGAGGCCAATTGGTCCCTCAAGCCTGCTTCATCACTTAATAAGATCATGGCTGTTAAATTTTATTATTTTATGGAATTTGAGCTTTGCTGGTTAGATCAGCATTTGTTGCCCTTTCTATTTCCCTTTAAACTTAGTGTCTTGACAAGTCTGTTAAGAATCAATCACATTGCATTTAGTCTGGAATCACTTGTAAGGTAGAACAGGGAAAGACAGCAGATTTCCTTCCCTAAAGGAAATTAGTGAACCAGATGAGTTTTTGCAACAACAGGAAAGCTGACGTTTCGGATCGGGACCCTTCTTCTTAAGAAGAGTCCCGACCCAAAACGTTGGTTTCCTGCGCCTCTGATGCTGCCTGGCCTACTGTGTTCCTCCATCTCCACACTGTGTTACCTCAGACTCCAGCATCGGCAGTTCTTGCTCTCTCTTAGTAAGTTTTGTGACAATAGTTGCCATATTCACCATTACTGAGGCTAACTTTCAGTTCTTGATTTATTAATTTACTTCAGGTCTCACCAGCTGTGATATTGGGATTTGATATCACATCCCTAGAGCATTCGAGTAGACCTCTGGTTATTAGTGTGGTTACCATAATATCAGCATCTCTCCTGTTTGTGGCCTTAAGTCTACTTTTCTGCCAGCCCTCCTCTGGCTCCGTTGACTGGGGTGCTATTCCTGTCACCGCATTCACAGAAAACACAGAGCAGCTGACCTGTTGCTCTTTCAACCTGTTGACCTAATCATGCCCATTTCTGATTGTCCAGTCTTTTCTTATAATATTGATCCCCACATTCTTTTCCCCAGTAATTCTACATGAAGGATAATGAAGATACTGGAAGCGATATAATTTATTTGGCCCTAGGTTTTGAAGTTGACTGTGTTTTGCAATGGCATGGAGGAACCCGGAAAACCAGTAGCCATTTTGTTGCCTTTTCAAACCTATATCAGCTCACTTTAACTTATACGTTGATAATTTTCTCATTTTCAAAGTTTAAATAACATATCTTCTTTCTCCCATGACAGTTAGACAAAAGATTTATATGCAATTCATCTACAATACCTTTGGAGCTTGGGGACACCATTAGCATAAGTTTGCATGTATTAGCATGCGATACGCAAACTTAGCATAAATTAGAACATTTCTTGATTGCATGAAAGATGTGACAACCATCAATTAAAATTTTACAAATCCATTATATCTTGGCTAGAAAATGTGAACAGCATTTATTGTAGACTGCAATTTTCCATATCAGGCTCGACAAAAAGATTAAGTGAATACTGGAAACCCAAATCCTGATTTCCCCCATAAATTCATTTAGTGAAATGCATATAATGGGCTGGGTCTATCTGGATAAGTAGGAACCAAAAGTAACTTTCATAAAATTTATAATGACTATTTATTTTTAATGTTTTATATAACAAATATAAAAAGAGGGAAATTAAAATGAATCTGCTGTCATTGTCTTACAGTCCTGGGGTCATTCAGTTAAACAATGCGTAGGCAGTAAGTAGCAAGAAACACTGCTAGTTTGAGTCAGCTCGCAATGATACAATGTTTTGTAGGTGTAAGGCAACATTAAAGTGGCGGATGCAAAAGCACTGTGCCATATGACATCAACTATGCAATTGATAAACAACCTCAAGCTTTTCATGCTGAGATACTGAGTTTCCATTAAATAGATACTCATCTAGTTTTTTTTTAAAGAAGGTATCAAAATATTTGCCTGGAGTGGTTCTGAAAGAGTTAATGTCGCATTAGCTCCACCTAATCTGACCAGTTCACATGCAGTCTTTGGGTGAGACAAGAATTCTACACTAGACCTAGTAACCATGCCTGCCTTAGCATATGATTTTTCCTAATGTGGTAATTCAGAGTCCCAGCCAAATGTTCTGGGGATATGGGCTCAAAATTTAAATTCAGTTAAAATCTGGAATTAAAAGCTAGTGTAATGTCAACCACATAACCGTTGTTGATTGTTGTAAATAACCATCCGGTTGAGTAATGTTCCTTAGGGAAGGAAATCTCCAATTCTTTCTCGGTCTGATCTACACGTGACTCCAGGGCTGCAGCAACGTGGTTGACTCTTAACAACCCTCCAAAATGGCCCTAGCAAGACACTCAGTTCAAGAGCAATTAGGGATGGTCAATAAATGCTGGCCTAGTCAAAGACACCTGCATGCCTTGAAGAAATAAAAAAAAAATGGTGCTACACAATAATGCCCAATAAAAGCAAACTATCCTGTCTAACAAGGTGTGGAGCTGGACGAACACAGCGGGCCAAGCAGCATCAGAGGAGAAGGGAAGCTGACGTTCTGGGTCAGGACCTTTCTTCAGAAAAAGAAGGGTCCAGACCCGAAACGTCAGCTTTTCTGCTCCTCTGATGCTGCTTGGCCCGCTGTGCTCAGCTCTACACCTTGTTATCTCAGATTGTCCAGCATCAGCAGTTCCTTCTTTTTCTGAATCTATCCTGTATATGTGTCCTATCTAAGCATTCTGAAGAAGGGCCACCAGATCTGAAACGTTAACAATGATTTTTCTTCACAAAATGCTGCCAGACCTGCTGAGCTTTTCCAGCAACTTCTGTTTTTGTTCCTGATTTACAGCATCCACAGTTGTTTTGGTTTTTAAATGAATTAATAGCCTACTTCTGTCACACATTTTGAATGCTGTCAGCATCGGGTCTTGCTCACTCCACTGACATCTCCATTTAACTTGTCCGGGATTGAATTGCTTTCCGTGTCTCTGGTGAACAATCTGAGACTGGCAAAACATGCCTTCCATAGGCAAGAATTGTAAAATATTAGACTAGGAACCAAAAGAATGTTCAAGATAATAATGCAAATTAAAGTTCTTAATGACTGCAAATGATTCACTTGACCTTTTACTAATGACAGTGGGCTCGTTTGATGCAGGCAGTGACTGAAGCAAGACAGCGTATCAAACTTCACAGTGACGTTAACAATATTTCAGTCAGTGTTAGAGTAGATTGGAAGAACTTGTTCTGAAAAAGTTTTGAGTGAATCATTTCTGCAACTGTTAGAAATTTAGGGTTAAAAGCATGCGTGCATTAAAATCTGAAAAAAAAATTATAGGCCTGGATTTTACCATCTGGGAGGCAGGAGGCCTTATAGTGAAAGGTTGACAGAAGACATTGAGATGGGAGACTTAAGTCTTGCTATACACCTCAGGATATTAGGGACCTCAGAGATGGGGCTGACAGGATGTTGACAGCGAATCAAGCCAATGAAAGACCACATGCCACACCTCACTAGTGTTCTCCTGACTGTGGGAAGGGCCATCACTAGGTAAACTCTAGTTTCGTCTCTTTGTGTTCCCGCACCTCAGTGGCCAACACTGCAACTGGTCGCAAGACCAAGCCGCAGTTCATCTGGTTGGGTTGGCGACTTTGGGAGGTGGGTTGCCACCTTAATTGGATGATGGTCAGTGAAGTGCCCAACTTAATTGGCTACCATGGCAAAATACCACCACTGGTGTCTCACCATGTCCTTGTGCCAGAGTTTGGATCCAGCTTTCAGTCCTTGCAGTGGAACTACCACCTGTTTGGAAATATGTTAGCCCAGGAGACCTCCATGGGTGGTTTAATGACCACTATGAAGCACAAGTAATCAACATTAAGGGTGGAGCCATGCCATCCCAAAAAGTGCATCAAAATAAAAGAATCTTCATCTGGATCACTCTGTCATTCACGCTTCTTCTAGACACAGCTTTTGTTTTGTTACTTGTCCTGTTTCCTCATCTTCTGGCCTTGATGCTTCTTTTCTCAATTATTCTCACCTAACACAGAATTGCCTTTCTGTTACAGTAGGAACTGCCGATGCTGGAGAATCTGAGATAACAAGGTGTGGAGCTGGATGAACACAACGGGCCAGACAGCATCAGAGGAGCAGGAAAGCTGACGTTTCAGGTCTGGAACAAAAACAAAGTTGCTGGAAAAGCTCAGCAGGTATGGCAGCATCTGTGAAGGAGAAAACAGAGTTAATGGTTCAGGTCTGGTGATCCTCCCTCAGAACCGTTTTTTGTTTTTGTGCCTGATATACAGCATCCGCAATTCTTCTGGTTTTTGTTTCGGGTCTGGACCCTTCTTCAGAAATTTTTTTTTTCTGAAGAAGGGTCCAGACCCGAAACGTCAGCTTTCCTCCTCCTCTGATGCTGCTTGGCTTGCTGTGTTCATCCAGTTCCACACCTTGTTATCTCTATGCCTTTTTGTTCTTCCTTTTACCCTCACCATTCACTTGCTAAATATCCAACTGTAGTTTGAACCTCTCACAGTGATGATGAAAAGTCATTGACTTGAAACATTATACTCTATTTCTCTTTCCAAAGGACTGCTGAGTTTTTCCAGTACTTGCTGCTTTTATTACAGATTTCCAGAATCCTGTTATTTTTTTTTTGTTGCAGGCACAGGGATCATTAAATACATGCAAGATGGTAACCCTGTTTTGCAACCCATGCAGAATCTTATATTTTATGTTCTATTGTATCATATTTTAACAACAGCAATTTGCATTCATGTAACGATGTATTAGACTTCTAAATGGCATACCACGCACATCTCTAACAAGAGAGAATCTAACCATCGCTCCTTTACATTCAGTGGGATCCCAATCAATATCCTGGGTGTTACCACTGACCTGAGATTGAATTGGATTATCCATATAAATACTGTGACGATAAGAATAGTTCAGAATCTAAGAATCTAAGAGTAACTTATCTCCTGACTCTCCAAAGTCTAACAAATGCCTACAGGACAGGCATCAGGAGTGTGATTGAATATTCCTCACTTGCCTGGATGAGTACAGCTCCAATACCACTATTCAGGTCAATGCAGCTTTCTTGATTGGCACCACATATGCAATCATCAACTCCCTCCAGCACTGACACTCAGGAGCAGCAGTGTAACCATTGAAAAGATGTATTACAGAAATTCCCCAAGGCTGCTTAGGATGCACCTTCTAAATCTATGACCACTTCCATCCAGAAGAACAAGGGCAGGAGATACATGGGAACACCACCAGCTGCAAGCTCCCCTCTAAGCCAATCAACATCCTGCCTGGAAATAAATACCCTTTCTTCAATGTCATTAGGTCAAAGTACTGAAACTCCCTTCCTATCAAATACACTACAGCTGCTGATGAAGCCAGCTCTCCACTACCTTCTCAGGGCAGTTAGGGATGGACAATAAATGTTGGCTCAGCTAGCGACATCCACATCTCATGAACGAATTTAAAGAAATACATCACTGCACAAAATGTCCCAGGCTTCTTCATGGGATTGTTGATTGGATAAATTTTGCAGTAGAACCAAATAAGGTGATATTAAGACAGGTCATCCAAATGTTTTGTCTAAAAGGAAGGTTTAAGGAGCATCTTAAACAAGGAGAGACAGCAAGCAAGCAGAAGGTCTACAACTCTAGGTCTAAACAGCTGAAGGCTGTCATTTCCTTTGATTCCATAAATATCCAAAGAACTATTGATTTTAATCTTGAATATAATCAGTGACTGAGCACCCACTGTTCACAACCCCTTGAGTGAAGATATTTCGCCTAATTTCAATCCTAAATGGCTGTCCCCTTTTTTTGAGAAAACGGGCCAAATGTTTGTTTCCATATGGAATGGGCCACACTTTACTGGAGGTAATCTGAATTTCCTCTATACTTCAGAGGGTAAGTGTCTGGCTTAAGGAAATCTTTAAACAGTGTTGGAAGCTTGGTTGCTATGTTGGAAAACAGAAATAAAACTTCTAACTTGTTCACTTCTGCACTCACACCCCTCATGCATTTCTCTGTGGCTTATAGAATGCTTTGCAAACCAGACCCCATTGACAAAAGGCTGAAATAGTCTGTGAACTCACAGATGGATTGACAATGCAGTTTGTGAGCTGTGAAAGTCTGAAGGTCGGATTTTCTTTAATACCAGAGGAAGATATGGTTTGATGACTCTTAAATCTAAACAGCCTCTTAGCATCTGCCAATTTTAGCCATGTAAGAGTTTTGTTTGATTCAATACAAATACCTGTCATCCGTAACTTGCAAGTTAACTGGTGTGGTTTACCTGATCTGATTAATTCATCAACATGTATTGTCCGCAATACTTAGCCATGTACTTCTATTTTACTTGCAATTGTCATTAAATTAATTATTACTTTGTGTTCACTACTTGTTTGCTTTTGGAGTGAATGAGGCTGTATCTTCAGGGTCGGGATCACTGATGAGTGGGAATTAAACTATCCCTGTCAGCCAATGTGACAGC
Organism: Ginglymostoma cirratum; assembly: GCA_024137785.1. NCBI lineage: Eukaryota > Metazoa > Chordata > Chondrichthyes > Orectolobiformes > Ginglymostomatidae > Ginglymostoma > Ginglymostoma cirratum. The sequence goes on from JAHRHZ010000274.1 coordinate 13,824,045, forward strand.
TCCTCATCTCCATCAGACCTTCCCTGGCCCTTTTTGAGACTGATGACCTATCAGAGTCTTTAAATGTCTTATTAAAACAATTTAAACGAAATCAGCAGGCCTCCAGGTTCCTACGGGTGGAGGGCGTCAGTTTAGGTGCCTGGACATGGACATGCCAAACAAGAAGGAGCCAGCACTCTAGGTGGACCGAAAGGCGCCCCCTGCCCTCCTGAGTGCAGGCCAGAGTCTGATGTTACACAACAGCAGGTTACAATCCAACAGGTTTATTTGAAACCACACGAGCTTTCAGAGTGCAGCCCAATCATCAGGTGCAGTGAAAAAGTAGAGTACACAGACTCAGAGCGTATAGGCAGAGAGATCAAGGGCAGACAGGTCAAAAGATCATACAATGGATGTGAGTGGAGTGTGTATGATCTTTTGACCTGTCTGCCTTTGATCTCTCTGCCTATAAACTCTGGGTCTTTATGATCTGCTCTCTCACTGCACCTGACAAAGGGGCTGCGCCCCAAAAGCTTGTGTGATTCCAAATAAGCCTGTTTGACTATAACTTGGTGTTGTGTGACTTTTGACTTTGTCGACCCAAGTCCAACACCAGCACCTCTACTTTATGAGTGCAGGCCAGAGCAGCCACAAAATGTTATATAAAATGACTCCCCTGGCTGCTGAATCTAATTTTATATAAAGCCGTAAAAAAGATTATAGTAAGACCATGCCCATCTTTAAGCATCCTCTCCCTTACTTAGCTTCCATTGTAACCTGCTGCTCACGAGCAGGAAAGCTTCTGAGAAGCCCAGAGAGACCATCCTTATGGGATGGGAACTCTATTTCCTGGTCATTTGTTGGTTGCTTTGGGGAAATTCAATCCAAATCACTATTACCCACTGTGGGTGGACTCAAGACCAGAAACAAAATCTCTGTCTCTCCCTCATGGAGATGTCACAAAAGTTGGTGTGCTCATCTATTACAACAAAATTCGATCAAAACCTCATGATGACAGCTGTGCTGGAGAACAAAAGAATGATTGGAGGTGTTCTTCAAGTGATATAGGTGCAGGGCTTGCCAGAGTCAAAAAGAAACTCAGATCAAGAGGGGTTATATACAGCTCACTTTCATTTTCCTTCAATACTGCAATACCTGGAGTACAACACTAGATGTTGCAGAGAGCTATGCAGAACCTGTTGCTGTGGAAATTGAGTATGTAGATAAAATGTTACATCTTACAAAATGCCAATTAGGATGACATGGGTGTCAACAGTCAAAAGCCAATTTGACAAGAGTGCCCCCTTTTTAAAAAGTGCAAACAGTAAATTCCATATTGTAAGTAAATAAAAATTATCAAATCAATGTCCTTCTTACACACCCATGCACACTTGTCCCTTTGGTTCTTGTATGTCATTGAATGCCTCCAGGATACAAACAGACACTTGGTCCTCCCTCTCCCATTCTGCTAGACTGCTGGAAACTACTTTGACTATGCAAGTACATTTTTGGTGGACATTACCCGTGCTTAGTGAACGAGGACTCTGCATGATTGAAAGTGCTGGATCCAATGAGTGAGGAACCTCAGTGAAGGGATCACTACTGGGACCAGAGTGGAAAACCCCAGCACTGCAACTGTTCTCTTTGATACGAGGAGCAAATCCAGCCTTGTGAGTCCATGGAATTTACTGTCCTTGCAATGTTTTCCCAAAGCAGAATCATAGAATCATTAGGTCCATCACTGTTGAGATGACACCAGAAATTCTCATGATAACAGGATTGTGGGCATTTTTGAAATCAATTTGTGATTTCTCAGAGAAGAAATGGAACTAATTTTCTAATCACTACTTTTACAAAAGTTTAAGTTGTGGATCTGGTCAATTGATCTGCTTGCTCTTATCACTGGTATTATGTTTTGCCTCATGGCCTTTTATAGATTATTTTTTGTCACATAGACATACACCAAGTACAGGAATAATTAAATTATTTTAATGCTTTTTTGGCTCCTCAAAGTGACTGCTATGAAGAAGTTATTAACTGATTGATATTTTTGAATTTTGCTTTGAGAAGAGCTGTTTGATTAAACCTAGAAGATATCAAAGAAAATTCGCTATCAGCACTCACTTTTCTTTTACATGAGTTTGAAGTTTCTTTATAGCTTCTAAAGGTTTTACTCAGCTACTGTTTTCTCAGCTACTGGAATTGACTGTTTCATTGATCTGGTATTTATAAAGGTTTAATGAAGAAATTATAATACAAATACTTTAAATGATGCAAAAGATTACTTTTTAGCCGTGTGATTGTAGCTACACCTACTTTACTTTGAGATTGTACACAAAAAGTTGCATGTTAATCTGAATTGGTTACTGTTGAATATTTTACCTTGATCTTAGTGGGAAGTGAAAAATTGTAATGATTACTTCAACTTGGCAGACAAGCATTTACACAGAAATAAAGTTCTAAAAGTAAGATATCGGCAATAAAATGACTAAGAACCCAACAGGGTTTTCACTGCAGGAATGTCAAAGGTAACAGGGCTTGGTTAACAAGACATTCACAGGAAGAATCTCAGTGTGGAAATCTTGAAACTTCTTTAAATTCCATTGTGATCAGGATGGAAACAGTATGAAGATGCACCTGTATAGTCCTTTTCAACAAATAGGGTGGTTTGGGGAGGTCTTGTAACAGTTGCAAAGTGCATTTTAGAACAACTCACAATGACTCAGTCCATGAGGGTTAACATCACCTCTGACCTCTAACAGAGCTGACGATGCTGGGAGTAACCAAACTCTGATTAACACAGATTTTGGCTGTACGTACAGAGGGGCATAAGAGAAAGACATACCTTCCCTTTGTTTTTCACTGCACAAATGGATGTAAGCCGACATGGCAGAAGTTACATCTTTTCAGCTAGGTATCTGCTCTGAACTCCAAGTGTGAACAGGGATTACAACTGAATGGGGTGCATACTTAAAATATCATTCAGAGAATTCTAACCTTTTAGACTCATGGTTGAGTTTTCTTGTTGTATTTCAACATATTAACTATTTAACCCAGCCCTGAGAGCATCCCTCAATCCAATTTTTGCCCTTTCTTAGAGCATAGAACATAGAACAGTACAGCACAGGACAGGCCCTTCGGCCCACGATGTTGTGCTGAACTTTTACCCGAAACCTAAGGTCTATCTAACCTCCACCGCTACCTTACACTATCATCGATATGCCTATCTAACAGCCACTTAAATGCCCCTAATGAGGCCGACTCCACTACCCTCTCCGGCAATGCATTCCACGCCCCGACCACTCTCTGAGTAAAGAACCTACCTCTGACATCTCCCCGATATCTGCCTCCTTTCACTTTAAAACTATGTCCCCTTGTAAAAGCTACCCCCACCCTAGGAAAAAGTCTCTGGCTGTCTACTCTATCTATACCTCTGATCATTTTGTACACCTCTATCAAGTCACCTCTCATCCTTCGTCCTTCTAAAGAGAAAAGCCCGAGTTCTCTCAACCTTTCCTCGTAAGTCCTTCCCTCCAGTCTAGGCAACATTCTGGTAAATCTCCTCTGCACCTTTTCCAATGCTTCCACATCTTTCCTGTAATGAGGTGACCAGAACTGGACACAATAATCCAGATGTGGCCAAACCAGGCTTTTGTATAGCTGGAGCATAACTTCAGGGCTCTTGAACTCGATCCCTCTATCAATGAAAGCTAACACACCATATGCCATCTTAACAACTCTATCCACCTGGGTGGCAGCTTTCAGGGAACTGTGAACATGAACCCTAAGATCCCTCTGCTCCTCCACACTGCCAAGAATATTTCCATTAACCCTGTATTCTGCTTTCAATTTTGTCCTTCCAAAATGAATCACCTCACACTTTTCAGGGTTAAACTCCATCTGCCACTTCTCAGCCCAGCTCTGCATTCTATAAATGTCCCTTTGTAACCTAGGACAGTCCTCCGCACTGTCCACAACGTGACCCACCTTTGTATCGTCCGCAAACTTGCTAATCCACCCTACCATTCCTTCATCCAAATCATTTACAAAAATCACAAATAGAAGAGGACCCAGAACAGATCCTTGTGGTACACCACTCTTAATGGAGCACCATGTTGCATATTTTCTGTCCACTACAACCCTTTGTCTTCTCAGGGTTAGCCAATTCTGAATCCAGAATCTTACCGCGTATCATCTCCAGATCATAGGATCATAGAATCCCTACAGTGTGGAAGCAGGCCACTTGGCCCAACAAGTCCATACTGATGTTCCCAAGAGCATCTTATCCAGGCCCAGCCCTTAACTTATTCCTGTACTCTGCATTCACCATGGCTAAACCACCTAGCCTACACATCCCTGGACACTATGGGCAATTAAGCAAGGCTAATCCATCTAAACTGCACATCTTTGGACTGTGGGAGAAAACCGGAGCACCCAAAGGAAACTAATGCAGACACAGGGAGAATGTGCAGACATGGAGAGAATGTGCAAACTCCACACAGACAGTTGCCTGAAGGTGGGATTAAACCTGGATCCCTGGCACTGTGAGACAGCAGTGCTAACCACTGAGCCACCATGCTACCCCTTGCTATTCAGTAGATATCTCATAATTCCCTGGAATCTCTTGTGTCAGCACTATCTTTAAAAGTCTGTTGTGCACCCAGACAATTATTGCCGGTCTGGAGCTGCCCAGAATGGTCTCTGCCATTTGCCTAGAATGGCAGATGGGGGAAGCCTGTGTGCAGGCAAGAACCTGGAAGTCCTGCTGGATGGGATGGTACAGAGGCAGGACTTCCCCTTCCACCAGGACCAACACCAGACCAGACTGTGTCAGTCTGTTCCAAAGTTGCCGCTTGTGTTGAAGCAGTCTCAGTCATCTGGAAGAATGGACTGCAATATAGGAAGAAAATCAATGACGTTTGCACTCCATTAGCATAAGTGCCACCAGCTTCTGACTGATAGCTCTCACTCACTATACTCCTGTTATTGCATCCACCTCCCACCAAAACTCATGCTCTGCCACTTTCATTATTGCAAGCAACATTTTCCCTCAATCATTGTCACTTATTCCCATCCCAACAGCACTAATGCTGCATGTCTTCTGTGCTACCTAATCACTCATTCACTCAGGACACCTCTTCACCTGGTCAAAAGTAACAGCTGTTCCAACCCCTTTCATCTCCCTCAGTCCTGCCACTCTCTCATACCTAGAGAAAAACAGCTCCCATTAGGGTGGAAAAACTGAAGACGAGTAATGAGATGCCCAGCATCCGTCTCCTCACCTCTTATGTGGTGAGCATCCTAACTCTGACTGTCCTGAGTAGCTGGTTGACCATTTTCAAGCCCTTGGACTAGTCCTGGAGGCTGCCTTTGACAAACTGTGTCCATAATCTCTGAGTGAAGGCTATCCTCTGGCTTGACTGAGGCCTGCTGACTATCATGACAAGCTTCCTTCCTTTGTGTCTGTACTAAACAGAAAGACAAGGCAGAAGTAATTCGAGTGTGGTATGTCTGGCTAAGGGGGAAAATTGCAAAGAGGCAAGGCAAGACAATGCTAAGCGCAAATGCTGTGAGCATCCTGGAGAGCCCAGAGTAAGTGAGCAGTATAAGAGCAAATGAAGAGCTGTGAGATGCAGCCTGCTCCAGTCCATAAGCTGGGTGTGTGTCCTTGACAGTTCAGTATCCTTGCAGCAACATTACAATGAGAGTTGCCAGTGCAGCCTGAGATACAGCATTGAAGTACAGAAGTTGTCCTGTAAGTGGTCAAGATGTGCCATCTTAGAAGCTAGCATGGGTGCTAATGTCCGTAGATCTGAGGTGCATTTGGCTGCGATAGGTTTACAAGCCTGCGGAGTGTGCCCTGAGATGCTGGTGTCCTGGTGTTCTATGTAAAGGTCAGATGGAGCAAGCAGCAAGCTGAATCCATCAGGTACCTGCTCTGGTTTCCATATCAGGATTTCTCATTGTCTGGCTTGTTTGGTGAGTTTGGTAAGATCGAAACCTGGATATTACTTAGGTGAATTGGGCTATTAACATGGCATTTAGCAAGATATAATTCCCATTAACTGGCAACTTCATGCTGGATAGCAAGAAAGCCTACACACTGCTTATCAAAAGCACAAAAGGTGGTTCAAGATTCTCCCAAGATAAAGGGAAATCCCCTCTGATTCCGCCTTAACTCTTGCCATAGGCTACATCACTCAAGCCCCCATAAGATTCCATTCTTAAAGTTCTGACTGTAATGCGTTTTCCCCTTTGAAGCTTCTTTGACTCCTCATCCGGTATGACCTTCCAGAGTCTCCATCCATCTAGGAATAAAGTGATGCAACAATCACCAGATCCGAGAAGAAACTGTTTATTTTTGCTGCTGCTTGTGGGCTAATTGCTGGAAATCAGGAACTTCCCATGAGATATAGAAAAAACATAGTAAATAGGGGTTTTTATGGTGGAGGGATAGCATTCTACCTCAGATCCAGGAGGCCCACTTTCAAGTCTCACCTGTGTCAAAGGCATCTGAACATGTTGATTTAAAAAAAAGGGAAAGTGGGAGCAGGAGTAGATCATTTGGCCCTTTGAGCCTACTCTGCCATTCAATCATGGCTGATCATCAAACTGAGTACTCTCTTCCCACTTTCTCCCATACTCTTTGATCTCTTTAGCTCTAAGAACTATATCTAACTCATTTTAGAAAATATTCAATGTTTTCGTCTCAGTCACTTTCTGTAGCAGTGAATTCCACAGGCTCACCACTTCCTCAGTACAGAAATTTCTGCTTATCTCTGCCTTAAATGGCCTACCCTGTATCTATAAACTGTGACTTCTGATTCTGGACTCCCTGGTCATCAGAAACATCTTTCCTTCATTTATTCTGTCTAGTCCTGTTAGAATTCTCTAGGTTTCTATGAGATTTCCCCAAATTCATCTAAATTTCAATGAATATTGTCATAACCAAACCAGTCTCTCTTCACACAAACTTCCCTCTGGAACTCCCAACTCAAAGCCTCTGATGTCTGTCTCTCCACCCGCGCTCCCTTGAGAAGATCCAGACTCCTTCACATCAATCTTCTGAGTCTACCCACAAAATGGCCAACCTTCCAATCTCATTGTCCCCACTTCTTTGCTGCAATCTTGCCATGTATATTTACGTGATCAGCTGCTAGAGGGGAATTTGGGTTTGCCAGCCACTATCAGGCATCTCAGTTCCCCCCAAATCTCCATGTACATAACAGGCCACAGAGTCAGCTTCAGAGCAAACTAGAATGACAATAGTTAAAAATGGCAAATAATTTAGACATTATATCCTTGCATCACAAACTTAATTTGTCCCTTCATTGCCATTGGAAAAGGAGGGCATGCGAATTGTTCTTCACCAACCTTATTTGAAAACCACAGGCTCAGAAGAGATAAAACATCACTGGAACCTGTCTGGAAGAGCCAATGTTCTCCAGATGACTCAATTTGCAAATATGCCATGCATGGTGTTTCTAATTCATGTGGACACCTGATGCTTTGTATTGACTTATTTGTTGTCAATGGAGATGCAGTTATGTTTTATATTTGGATGTTATGATCCAGAGTTAAGGAGGGGAAAGATCAAAAAGCTTCTGGGGTTTTTATCAAGATCTTTTATCAAGAGATTCCTTTTTATATGGGTTTCAAACTCGGAGACAATCAAATTTGTATGTCATGCTCTTCATTGGATAGTATAAAGAAACTCACTGGATTGATTCATTTAGAACAGCTATTTGGATGAGCTTTTGACCTCAGCATTTGATATTGTACCCAGCAATTGTCTTCAGATGCTGGGAACAATATTTTAGCCCCCACCCTATTGAAGGCATACGTCCAGTGGCATGACTAAATCTGGGAACTATTAGGTGTTGAATGTTAGGCATGAGCTCATACCCAATATCCACAGAATTATACCAACCTAAAAGTTAGACTTTGCATTATATTTTACCACTATTACAAGTGACTCCATGAATTTCCCTTGATGGCTTAGTGGTGTGATAATGAGCTATACAGACTAGGACAGATTAAGTCCCCATTCTATGCTGGTTTGTCAAACCTCGGCTAATTTAAGTGATGGTAGCACTGTGATTTACACAAGGAGAGAAAGAACAATGATCAACAATGCTTTAGGCTGATAGTTAGTGATTTTTGTACCGGAAATTGCATTTCCATTTGTGAGGATATCTGACCTTGGTTGTAATACTGTCCTGCCATGGTTGAATGGATGGTTAATGGCCAGGGTCAGCATGAGAAATGGAAAGTTCCTTGTGAAATACTGGAAAGCAGTTAGTATCCATACAACTTTTACTACATTCAAAAGGACTTGGGATGAAAAAAACACAATATAAATTCACAACCAATGCTGTATGATCAGTCAGGCGAGAACACAATGCTGACAGAGGTCAGGCAGACCTCATCCAAAAAGCAGGTGGTAGAATATTTCAATCTAACAAATGGCTCTTTACATTCTTATATTTCTGCGTCTGATAGCACAGGTTTATCTCACTTTTAGACAGTGTCGTGTGTTGTCTGAACTGTGTTCACAGAGAATAAATACATTTACACAGTTTCCACATTCAAAGTTGGTTACACTGACAAATGGATGTGTGATTGCCGTTAGCGCCGAGTACTGTCTTTATTCCAAACAAAATAGTTGAGAAATCATGGATGTATACTTAACATGTTGATATGGCATTCTACCATCCAGTACATTTAAGAAAGTGTTAAATGATTTGTATTAAAATGAGGGGTACTCATGTTAAAACAACAGCTAGGACAAATGACATCTTAAATGTAGGATTATATATCCACGTGGAAGAAAGTAAGACTTACATTGATAGATGCCCCTTTATGTTTCAGGATGTCCCAACATGCTTTGGAACTAATGAAGCACTTTTGAAGTTTGGTCATTGTGGTGATACTTGACCCAAAATCAGTAGAGTAAGGAAATATTTAACTTTCTTTAAAATGTCTAGAGGATATATAATAATTTTTAAGAATATTTGAAAAGTCATTTTTAGGAGTCTGCACTAAATGCAATTATTTTGGATAGTAAGAAATACTGTCTGACCCAACAAGTTAAACATAGAATCCAATTGACCAGCACACGCAAAGGAGAGTAGGAGGCAGAAAATGATCAGCATACTGACATAAAAAAGGATATGGTTAACAAACTCCTGTCGTGCTTAGAAACAAACCAAGTTCTCTGCAAAAAGATCAGTTTTCCATTTGGCACTAAGAAGAAAAATAGAATTCCAGAAGCAATTGGGGAAAAGATGTACAAACTCAAAGGGACCTTATCCTAAAAGTGGTGTGAACAGCTCAGTATATGAAAGAGCTGAAATTTTTTAACAGAGGCCCGTGTTGTGAACAGATACGGGGTTAACAGAAATTCTGTAAAGCTACGTCATCAGGACTGATGTGACCTGAGAGAGGGAGCTTTTGTAAGCATGTGCCTTGTCATTTAGAACAATGTCTGGGGTCCACAGATGGAATATAGTTGCTGGTGAATGTGAATCAGAGCCTGATTCACTTGAGGGGGAAGGAGAGCCTAGTATCTGGGGCTGAGTTGGTTTGATGCTTATGATGCTGTATTTGCATTTAGAGTAATCTGGAGCTTATGTAATGAGACAGCAGCCTTATGGTCTGGTAAGACTATAGCAACTTGACTGATGTTTAAAAAAGATGCACGTTTTTCTCTAGTAACTATTTGAATGAAATGTATCTTTATATTTGAGGTATCGTTTTCCTGGTAATTCATCTCTTGTTTACTTGCAATGGTGACATAATTTCTTCATTTGGGGGTCCTTCAGTAAATTTGCTGATATTGATTTACAGTTTTCCCCTGAAGATGACATCACATGCATTAATGAGGAGTTGTTCATACTTTTACCATTCAACAGAATTTAGAGTTTTAGCATGTAAGTTCTAAACTACGCAGCTAGATGTTGTCAACGGAATACACATTAATCCTGCAATGAATTTAATTATTTTTCCTTTTAGCTATGAAGTGTTAAAAGGCAACAGCCAGTCTCTGCCCACGCATTCGACTTTCTAAATAGAATTTGCATCCTTTACCTAGGTGAGTGGTTTTAAAATGCATGTGATGGATAGCTTTTACTTAAAATAGTACAAGTTCTTACAGCAACTTTGGTCATATATGCAACACCTACACACCACTCCCTGCATTCTGATGCCCAATAAATGTACAATTGCTGCATGATCTCTTTCTCTCTCCACTTTAGAAATTCATCAATAGCACACATTTGCCAATGAGACATAAAGGAGATTTAATGATTTGGGATGATAGGTAGGACAAACAGAAGCACAGTTGCTCGAGTTAGGAATCATACATTTTGGATAAATCAACTTGATTGAACCAGCTTGAAAAGACTGAGTACATAACACTTTTATGTTGCAGTGTGGGTGGTTTGGAGATGCTATCAATTGCAGATGATGTTTGCTGTTTTCTGCAAATTATGCACAAAATACACAGGCCAAATGTAAGGCAAATCATAGCAAGAATAAAATTATAACTTTCTTCAACTTAATCTAAACCTTCTTGTCGCATGATTGCTTTCGTCCCTCACTTCCAGTCTGGCGCAACAAGTAATATGTTTGGATTTTTTTCTCTTTGCCACAAAACTATTCCAATCTAATTATGGTGGAATTATTACCACATAATTCAGACACAACCTTTGACTCGTGTTGTGGGACACTTAAATCAGCCTTGGTACAAAGTGATTTGATCCTAATTGAAAACAGCACTATGCTGTAGCTAGATTAGGTTGTGAAAAAAATAAAGTGATTTCTCTCTGATTTATACTGTCCCTCAGGATTTTCCATTCCCCTCCCCTGGCTACCGCTGCCGCAGTGCTGCTTTATGGAAGAGAGCAAATGAGTAAATTCTTGTCTTCTAAAAAATTTGTTACACAGGACAGTCACACTTAACTTGTATTTACAGGTTAACACACATGCACTGAGCCAGACTTCCCTTCCCCAAAGCAAAACAGATGTTCTACTGTCATGATTCATGTTGTCTTTTGGCTTTGACGAGAACTGAAGCTGAGATCTGGAAACATGGGTAGTATGAATCACAAGTGTGAATGTATCTACTTGAGTTATGGACAGAACCACCATAGGGCGTTGTGCTGTGAAAATTAAGAAGTGTTCTTATAGATGTGAACTATTGACAATGGGAATAGTGACAAATGGGATTCCGGAAGAATCTATCCTGGGGTTCTGTCATTCATTATATTAAGTAACAGGTTTAAAAAACGAATGGTGACTGGAATTTTGTTTATCTATGCTGTTTAATGCGAAGCATGAATGTACTTAGAAACTAGGTGCCATTCAAATATATTCTCAGCAAGAACTTCTGGGAAGTATTGTATTAAGAACAGTTCAGTGAAGGGTAATGTGTAAAAACGTGTGAATTAATGCCATATTGAAGGGTATAACTTTGCAGAATGTGGAAGAAAGCATTCTGTGACCCCTTTCTGAGAACTGTGTGGTGGTTTGACCATGTTCAGTTCTGTTAAACCTCCTATTACAGTTGAGTAGCCTGCAAGCATTCATTGTCCGGATTCACAAATGAAGGATGCCCGTTTGGGCTCACTGCTCATGCAATCATATCCAAGTCAGAAGTCACATCCTTGCCTCAGCCCATCTGTTGGTGAAACCCTAATCCGTGCCTTGTTACCTCTAGATCCACTACTCCAATGCACTCTTTTCTGGTCTCCCTGTTATCATGCTGACATATATTGATTCTGAGTTGAACAATGTCTCAGTTTTAAAAGTGGCACACTTGTTTTTAAACCCTTCTAAAGTCTTGTCCTTCCCAATATCTGTGATCTCCTCCAGATTCACAACCCTTTGATATATCTGCATTCCTCTAAGTTTAACCTCTTAAACTTACAGTCATGGAGTCCTTGAGCTGTACAGCATGAAAACAGACTCTTTGGTCCAACTTGTCCATGCCGACCAGATATTCTAAATTAATCGAGTCCCATTTTCCAGCATTTAGCCTACATTCCCCTAAACTGTTCCTTTTCATATGTTCATCCAGGTGCTTTTTGAATGTTGTAACTATACCACCCTGCACCACTTCTTCTGGCAGCTTATCCCATATACGTACCACCCTCTGTGTAGAAAAGTTGCCCCTTTTAAATCTTTCCCTTCTCACCTTCAACCTATGCCCTCTAGTTTTAGACTCCCCCACCCCAGGGAAAAGACCTTGTCTATTTACCTTATCCATGCCCCTCATAAGTTTGCAAACCTCTATATGGTCACCCCTCAGCCTCTGCCACTACAGGGAAAATAGCCCCAGCCTATTCAGCCCCTCCCTATAGTTGAAATTCTCCAACCCTGGCAGCATCCTTGTTAATCTTTTCAGGACCCTTTCAAGTTGCACAACATCCTCCCTATATGAGAGAGACCAGGATTGCACAGCGTATTCCAAAAGTGTCCCGTACAGCTGCAATGTCCACACTCAGTGCACTGGCCAATAAAGGCAAACATACCAAACACCTTCTTCACTATCCTGACTACCTGGGACCCCACTTTCAAGGAACTAGGAACCTGCACTCCAAAGTCTTTTTGTTCAGCAACACTATTAAATGACAAGTCCTGCCCTTATTTCCCTTTTCTCTGATTTTAATGCTCCACATTTGGAGGCTGTGTTTCCAGCTGTTGGGAATAAGAATCCCTCCCTAAACCTTTCTGCCTCTTTACCTTTCCTTCCTCCTTTCTGGTAATTCTGAATATCTACCTCTTGGTTAAAATTTGGGTCATCTACTCTCACATCACCTTATGTTGCTTGGTGGTCAAATTTTGCCATGTAATGTTCCTAAAAAGCTTCTTATTACATTAAATGTTCCATATGAATCCAAATCTGAATGAGGAAGGGGCCAAAAATTGGTAAAGAAGTTGAGGCCAACAGAAACACTACTGTCATGTCTTAAGCCACAAGTGCTGTTCTCACCAGTTCCCTGTTCTCACTAATTTCAATTGACTCCCAGTTAAACAGAGTCTCAATTTTAAAACTGGAAAGTTTGTTTTCAAAACCTTCTACAACTTTGCTGTTCCCTATACAAGGGATCCTGATTTATGAACATACAAATGCTCGTACTTATGAACATGATCCCATACATGGTTGTAATTTTACAGACCTGGCACGTGATAATTTCATATACTTACGAACAGCTGCTTTCCACTGTCCTGTTTTGTGTTCCAATTTGTGTACAATTCAACTTGCAAATCGACTTTAATTTAATTTGGATAATAATTCAATATTTGAGAGGTATTGCATTGTCGTAAAACAAACAAAGGCAGAACTTACCTATCAAAAGTAGGTCTTTGGGTAGTGTTGTAGAACAGAGTGACCTAGGGGTTCAGGCACATAATTTTTTGAAGTTTGCATCACATATGGATAGAATAGTTATGTAGGCACTTAGCATACTTGCCTTTATTGCCCAGACCTTTCAGTGTAGGGGTTGGGACATTATGTTGTGGTTGTACAAGACATTGTTGAGGCCTCTTCTGGAGTACTGTGTCAGTTCTGGCCTCCCTGATATAGGAAGGATATTATTCACCTGTAGAGGTTCAGAAGAGATTTACCAGGATGTTGCTGGGAATGGAGGCTTTGAATTATAAGGGGAGCCTGAGTCTTTTTTTCACTGGACCGTAGGAGGTTGAGATGTGACCATACAAAAGTTCATAAAATAATGAGGGATATAGATAAGGTGAATGGCAGGTGTCTTTTCCCTAGGGTGAGGGATTTCAAGACTAGGGAGGCATATTTTTAAGGTGACAGGAGTAAGATTTAAAAAAGACATGAGGGGTAATTTTTTTACAAAGACAGTGGTTCATATGTGGAACGAACTTCCAGAGGAAATTATGGATGCGGATACAGTCACAACATTTAGAAGACATTTAGATTAGTGCATGAATAAGAAATGTTTGGAGGGATATGGGCCAAGTGCAGGCAGATGGGACTTTATGACTATGGCTCCAGAATGGAACCTGTTCACAACCTGGGGACTTCCTATGTCTGTAATTTCCAGTAAACAATTGTAATTGGATGGGAAAACCCATATTTAACACTTTGTAAAGTAGCTTCATAGTCTTAATTTATCACTTATTTAAAAAAGGTAATTTTTTTGTACATTATTATAATGAAAACATAGTCAAATTGTAAGCTCAAAACAGGCACCAAAATTTGCACTGATAAAACCTGTTTCCAGTTCGATGAAGGGTATTAATGATCCACATATAGCATTAGCTAGAAGTAATTAGTTTATAAGAATTTTAATAAATAACTCTTTATAATGTTGCTTGTAATGGTGGAAACTAAATACCAATTAGGTCAGCAGCGAAGATGAAGTGGTGTTGTTAAAGGGTGTATTGGACATGCAAGAGTATCGCTATTTTGACCAATTAATTAAGACAACATTTAGTCAGATAACGTCTTAGAGACCAGTTAGCTTTCTTAATATGTCCTGGATTACAGACCAGAAACATTTTCTTTAGAAAAAGGAACCAAAATGGGGAACAATAAATTGGCCATTAGCCTGGGAACTGGTTGTAACAATAGTAGAAAATTGGCTGAGTTCAAGAGCACATGAGTAAAAGATTTTGTCTGCTTTTCTTTCTATTGATTGGGATAAAGGAAAATCTAGTGTTTGCTTTCTGTTAAGTTCTAGCTATATTGTGAAAAGATGACCAATAGGCCTGTTAACAATGATACCAACAACAACTTGCATTGGCACAGTACCTTTATGTTTTAAAATACCAAAGGTGCTTAATGGGTACATAATCAGACAAATGTGGACATTGGGTAGCTCAGTTGGCTGGACTGTTGTACTGAATGATGCTGACAGTATCAGTTCCAGCAATGGTCACTCGTAGGGGCCCTGCCTCTTCACCTTCTCCAAACTTGAAGGATTGTGCCCTGCCCAGCTTTGCTTAGTCAAATTGTTTTCTCCAATGGATACTGGTACATATGGGCCTTTGGGATCATGACTAAGTCAATCAGACAAAAATTGACACCAAACCAAAGGAGCCATTAAGGCAGGAGGCCAAATGCTTCACCAGAAAGGAAGGTTTTAAACATTATGAAGGTGGAGAGCCAAAAGGCCCACACAGTTACTTGATATGGTCTTCCCGGTCACATGTTTTGCAGACTAAAATGTGCATGTACACTCAGCACTGAATCAGACATCTGTGTGTAACCAAATAGCTTCCTCTACTCTTCAGCACAGGATATGTGCTGCAAGGATTCCGAATAAAAACCAAAAGAACTGCGGATGCTGTAAATCCGGAACAAAACAAAGTTGCTGGAAAAGCTCAGCCGGTCTGGCAGCATCTGTGGAGGAGAAAACAGAGTTAACGTTTCGAGTCCAGTGATCCTTCCTCAGAAAGGGAATGATTCTGAGTTTGGAAAGTCATCATGCATCTCTTTGCTCTTGTCTTAGAAGATGCACCAATGCTTCGGTGCGACAGTTTGAAGTCTTCTGAAGACCCTGGAGCTAACAGCTGCTTCTTTATTATGCCAGATGCATAATTAGCATACATTACAAACTCATTTCTACACTATGAGCACCTAGCTGACAATAGAATGACAATCAGCACCATGTGCAGCTATAATTCTTACCATATATGTTGGCTTTATGCATCACTTCTTTAAAAAAAAGGAGGTTCTTGGAGAAAATTTTCCCAATTTTGATGGGAAATCGACTATTGAGCTGCTCCTCAGTTGCTGCTGCCACTTTCAGAATTTTCTATTGACTTCATTCATCTGCATTAAATTGGGCATTAATGCAGGATGACATAATGTTGTATATTTACCATTATTGACACCATAGTAATGCTGGGGGTGGATGCTGGAAATCTGGTGTTGTTATGATGGGCAAGAAGGGAGTTAACTTGAAAGGACCGCAATCAATCACAGATTGTAGAAACTGATGATGTGCAAAATGTTAGATTTATAAGTATTTCCTCTTTAGGTGTTTGTCAGAAGCCAATCCTGCCTGGCTGGGGCAAACTCCCAAGGCCTACATTAGTGATTTCCACTGACACCTGAGGTGAGCTTCCTGGAGCAGGCGATCATCCAAGGTAAGTGTGAGGGCCATATGGCTGTTTGGAGTCTTGCCCGAGTACAGATTCCCACCTGAAAAATAGAGAGGCATCTCCCCATGGTCCTTTGTGAGCACAACAGCTACCAAGATAATTGGTGCATATTGACCAGAGAGCCCTCAGCTTGATTATTTGCCAGTGTTGTATGAGCTGATGTCAATGGATGCACTTTATTGGCACATTTTATTATTTTCTTTAAGACAATATTCAAACCATAGTTTTCAATAATTTTGTTTTATACTATAATGCTGTCAAGTGCTGAAGTGCCCAGCATGCAGAGCCATATACTTCCAGTCTTATAAACTGAAATTTAGAACCATAGAACCACAGAAATGAGCAACACAGAAGGGGTCCATTCGGCCCAGCTTGTCCATACCAACCAAAAGACACCCAGATGCCCTTTCTAATCCCATCTTCCTGCACAAGGTTCACTGTCCTGGCGTTTACAGCACTAAGGTGCAGATCCAGGTACTTTTGAAAAAGGTTTAGGGTCTCTGCCTCCACTACCAAATCAGGCAGCGAATTCCAGACACCCACCAAACTCTTTCTGAAAACTTTTTCCCTCGTGTCTCCTCAAATCCTTCTGCCACTTAGCTTGAATCTACGACCCCTGGTTTTTGAACTGTCTGCCAAGGGAAACAGGTTTTCTAGAACATAGGAGCTTATCTCTACTGAGAGAAGGAGTATATTTGCATATTTGTTTCTGATTTCAAAATATGTTTCAAAATGCTTGAAAATAGTTTGATATTTAAAATCATTAACCTCATCATTGCGTCATTGTTAGTGAATAATATCAAATGAACTTTTGGGATGGAAAAGAGTTGCTCGCAGGTACTAAGGTAATGTTTAAAGCAATCCAATAATTTGAAAAATATTTGGATAGCTGCACCCTAGTGTGGCATTGCAGGTGCTTGATTGACAGACAAGAGCAGAGAGGTGAAGGTTGGACACTAATATGCAATCCATGAGGATTGGACAGAACTTAATATAAGCCAAACATAGGCAGCAGCACTGCAAAGATATGGTAGCACATTCATTCAGCATGAAGGAAACTTTGGTCTGACATATATTGGAACATAGAAATAGTTTTGGTCATTTAGCCCCTCGAGGCTATCCCACCATTAAATGAAGTCATGGCTGTTCTGTGACATAACTTCTTATATACACCTTTGCTACATATCCTTATTATCTTTGGGAACTGAAATCTATATTGGTTTTAAATATTCCAATTTCCTAAGTTCATTCCTGAAAAGTCTGACTCTAATTTTTCTCTTAGCCTTGGACTTCCATCCAATGGTAATAGTTGCTTTAATTTTTGATAGGTTCAACTCTTGTTGGTTCAATCTATCCTTGTGATTTAACATTTGGAGTCAAGGTCCATAATTTAACTCACCCTCTCCAGCCTCTAGGAATAGGCTTGAAGACTGGGTGGGGACGTAATGAGAAGTTGGCTTCACAATCAGCAGTGAAGGTGGAGCTGGAATGCCTGTGGCTTTCTCAACTCCACCCTGATTGAATCAGGGGCATGGAGCTTAGAGATGTCTGTTACAGCCAGATGACAATTAAGACTCCTACTTAGCCAATTAATGCCCAGCTAAGGCCTTCATCCCACCACAGTTAATATCCCAGGTGAGGAGGCTATCCAGATAAAAAAAAACTGCAGCCTCTCTCCAGGCTTGTGAGGTGGGGTGTTGGGGAAATATCCTCCTAATTGGAACATTTTGGCCTATGGCACTGTGTCTGAAAAAACGCTGCATGCCCACCACAAAACCCTACCAACTCCCACTCCATATCTCCCACCTAAATTTCTGGTATTGTGCATAACCTTGGCCAGACACCTAAAATGTTAACTCTGCTCTCCACTCCACAGATGCTGCCTGATGTGCTGAGTATTTCTGTTCCAGTTTCAAGCAAGGCTGGTACATGCTGTACCACACAATCACCTAAAGGGATTCCAAGCTCACCAGTCATAGATCCATTTTATACTAGCATGCTGCATCAGAGGGTAGAGTCAGATGATGGGAGCTAACTTCACTACAGTTACAGTTTAAATGTGGCTTGCGCCAATGTTCATTATCAAAATAAAAAGTTGCAAAATGTACACTGATCCTGAGCCATTCAGCAAACTTTGGGAGCAACTTCATTCGATATTTCTCATGGAATGTGAATGTTACTGGCATGGCCAGTGTTTATTCCCAATCCCAAATTGTCCTTGAACTGTGAGACTTACCCATAAATTCTAAGGGTACTTAAGAGTTAATCACTTTACTGTGTATCTGGACTTTTTCATAAGCCAGATCAGGTAAGGATGACATATTTCCCTCCCTAAAGGCTATTAGTTAACCAGATGGGTTTTTGTAACAATTGATGATAGTTTTGCGGCTTTCATTACTGAATGATCTTTCAATTCCAAATGTTATTGATTGAACTTAAATCCCATTAGATACTCTGCAAAATCTTCCAACATTACGATTACAGGAAAAGTGAGAATTTAAATTCGAAATGAAAAAAATTTTGTGAAAACATTTCTCTATGTGTCACTTTCTGAGTGGCAGCCAATGACCAGCGGAGTACCGCAGGGATCAGAGCTTGGCTCCCAGCTACTCATAATACATATGAATGATTTTGAGGAGGGAACTAAATGTAACATCTCCAGGTTTGCAGATGACACAAAGCCGGGTGGGATGATGAGGTGTGAAGAGGATGCAGAGGTGCTTCAGCGTGATCTGGAAAAATTACATAAGTGGATAAATACATGGCAGATGAAGTAAAATGAGGATAAATTATGATGTTATCCATTTTGGTCAAAAAGCAGGAAGGCAGATTATTAGCTGAATGGTGATAGATTGGGAAAAGGAGGAGCTGCAACAAGACCTGTCATTGAAAGCAAGCATGCAGGTACAGCAGGCAGTGAAGAAGGCAAATGGTAAATTGGCCTTCACACTGAGAGGATTGGAGTATAGGAGCAGGGATGTCTTGCTGCAGTTGTACAGGGCCTTGGTGAGATCACACATAGAGTATTGTGCACACTTTTGGTCTCCTTATCTGAGGAAGGATGTTCTGGCTCTGAAATGCAATGCAAGTTTACAGACCAATTCCTCGTATGGCAGGACTGACGTGTGAAGGGAGATTGGATCGGTTAGGCCAATCTTCACTGGAGTTAATAGACGAGGGATTTCATAGAAACTGACAAAGTTCTAACGGAATTAGAGAGGGTAAACACAGGAAAGATGTTGGTGATAACTGGGGAGTCCAGAACCAGGGGTCACAACCTAAGAATTCAGGATAGTTCATTTAGGACTGAGATGAACAGAAATTTCTTCACCCAGAGAGAAGTGATCCTGTGGAATTCTCTGCCGCAGAAGGTGGTTGAGGCCAAAGCATTGCGACAGATATGGTTCTTAGGGATAAAGGGGTCAAAGAGTAGGGGGCAAAAGCAGAACAGGGTACAGAGTCGGATAATCAGCCATGATCATATTGACTTGCAGGACAGGTTTGAAGGACCTCATGGTTAGAGTTAGGGTTATTTTATTTTCATATTTATCCTTTTTTATGTTGCTGTGTTTACTTGACTTATTCTTATCTATGCACTATTGTGTTCATTTTTATTCTTTTAACATACACAATACCCAATGAGCATTGCTGCTAAATATATCTCTTCCAGCTTTTATTCCTTTCCAAAAATTACATTTTAATGCTTTAACAACCCTTCTCTGTGCCTTCCAGTTTGCACTATGTATCTTGGGGCAAGTATAATTTTACTGAATAACTAACCTGCAGCTGACTGAAATCTGAATCCCATATGGTTTTTTTTCAAAATGCAGTGAGCCAGGGAAATAAGGGGCCCTTGTTCCCTCCCAAATGTTCTTTTCTGACAGAGGTTATTTCCCCACTGCTCCAATTTTTGGAATGTACCTGGTGTTTCTCTTGAACTCTTTTCATGTTTTCTCTTCTGCTACATACCTGGTTGCAACTTGTACGTCCAGCCGAATCAGCCTTTGATGTTCTTTAATGTTCTGACTCAGGAAGGACAGCAGTGAGGCAACTTAACGCCTAGACGGGATGTGGAGTTTAATTATACCTGGGGCTACTGAGTCAGTGATGGGGCTTTGGCGCAAACACAAATCTGTAGATTTTCTAGATCTGTTCCACTCATGTAAATATGTATCAAAGCTGGTTGCTTGGAATTGCTTTGATTCTGCACAATGGTCAAAGCGTTGAAGATGTTGAAAGAGAAAAACTGTGAAAAATTGCTTCATGCTTTAGAACACGCTTAGCTAAGTAAACAGGCTTTTTGTGAAGGTGCAATAATTATACTTTTTCACAATATGCAGTTGCGAGCAACAAATAGTTGAGAGCTGTAATTCCAGCACTGGCTCCAGGCAGCCTTGTTTATACTGTCTGGCATCTATTAGAATTCTGTGCGCTCACAGACATGTGCAGATCTCTCGCCCCAGCTGTTAAAATATAACCATTTTGAGCGTGGGTGGAAGCGCCCACACTGTCTAAACATTTAAATCAATTCTGTAAGTTTAAAAAAAATGCGTAGGAGTTGCAAAAAGACCCTTCCTCTCCTCCGCCACCCCCGAGCAGCTCTTAAACTCGGTTTGACACTCCACTGCCTTTATATTACATAGTGTCAAACCCAAACAGGCTGTGACTGCTCGATCTTTAAGTTTCAATTTGCTTTCCCCAGTGTTAAACTATCACATCATAATGAAGTCGGAAACTGTGTTCTATCACTTTGAAAGCTGCAGTACAATTCAACTTAACTCTCCGAGTTGATTCGCATCTTTTGGTACCATTTTGATGTTAACTTCAAGTGTGTGCTGTGGTAATTAAAATAGCTTTTCAGGAACGACTAGATTCCAAGTGATTTTTTTTAAACATGTTTTGGGTGAAACTAACTAACCCAGTAGGAATGGAGCCCTCGTTGAGTAATGTGAGGCAACTCTTAATGGGGTGAAGTCAGATCTATACAATTGCAGAGGGACACCAGAACATTTCAGTTCCAAGCGAATTTTTTTGACTATAATTAAGGCAAAATCCGTCCAATTTTGTAAGTCTGAAATAAAAACCAAAAGTGCTGGAAATACTCAGCAGGTCTGGTATAACATGAAGAGTGAGAAGCAGAATTAATGTTTCAAATTTAATATGACTTTTCTTTAGAATTGAGATTATATTGGACTTGAAATACTGTTTCTCCCTCAGAGATGTTGACAGACCTCTTGGATATTTCTGGTGCTGTCTGATATTTCTTTTCTACTGGACTAACTTATTCAATAACAAATTTAAGAGAGTCTAAAGTAAGATGGCTATGTGTTTACTGAATTAGATTTCCTAGAATTTCTTTCGTTTATAACACAGCTTTCAAACAAAATCTGACTGTTCAACTATCCCAAGGGTTCAAGTGCTTGAATTGACAACAATAGCCATTTGTTGTGACAATGAGATAACATAAAGTCCCCTGCAACTTTCTACACATTGTATGTGGAATGTGAGTTGTTCCAAATATTGCAATAGTCAAGATGACATCTCAGGGTCACGAAACTCTTTAGTTTCCGAGTGGGTCTGATCATAATCAACTGTGATTAAAAGCCACCAATCTGCCAGTGATCATTTGAAAGTTGGCATTCTTGCACTTATCCCGATAAGTGTAAGGTGAAAAGCTTTGGCAACCGATCAGTCTTTTCAGCAATATTCAGGTATCTACTTTTTCTGTCAACTGTGCATTAATGTTTAGCACTCTTACTTGTATCTCAGAAAATTACATGGTCAAATCCTGATCCAGGATCTGACTGTAAAAGTCAAGTACAAACCACTTGAGTTTTTTTCAATAAGATGTTAGACTAAGGTACAGTTTACCCTCCCAGGCTGATGTAAAAATTAATTGGATGGCACCACTTTGAAGAAAACCACATGAATTTCCTCTGGTGTTTTGGGAGTGCTGATACTTTTCCTTCCATCAACATCACAAAAATATTTCTATTTATGAGCTTACTGCTCTCACCAGTGTCCTTATTGTTCTCCTCGGCTGACAGCTCCCACTCCCCCGACTCCTCAGTACTTATCACAACGGTTCATTGTGTACACCCATTGCACAGAGCACAACCCTCCAGGATGATGTGGCAGATTCTATTCGAACTGTGCTGGAGGACACCCCCAGACTGATTGGAGCAGCAAAACTGCATCTTCAGCAGCCCCATCACCTCAAAGCCTGAGTGACGTTATATCTGTGCTGTGCATCTGTCAGGGTGTTGTGCAATGGTGTCATCAGTCATGGTCGCAGTGAGTAGCCCTTGTCCTCCAAAAATTGCACTGAATTTTGATCTTGCTCTTTGACCACCTTTTCTGCAGCTGTAACGTTGTATTCCTCGTTCTGTTCTATTACCCCTATGCACTTTGTATGGTATGATCTGCCTGTACTAGACACAAATCAAAACCTTTCACTGTACCTAGGTACACGTGGCAATACTAAATCAAATCAAATTAAGTCTCCTGGACCCTCACGGCACCAGATATAGTCATGGAGTCATACAGCACAAAAACAGACCCTTCAGTCCAACTCTTCCATGTTGACCAGGCTTCCCAAACTAAACAAGTCCCATTTGCCTGCATTTGGCTCATATCCTTCTAAACCTTTCCTATTTCCTGTCCAAATGTCTTTTAAATGTCATAGCTGTACCTGCATCTATGACTTCCTCTGGCAGTTCATACCATACACGAGCTACCCTCTCTGTGAAAATGTTGCTCCTCTGGTCCCTTTTAAATCCTTGCCCTCTCACCTTAAAAGCATGTTCCCTTGTTTTGAGCTCCCCCACCCTAGGGAAAAGACCTTGGCTATTCACTTTATCTATGCCCCTCATGATTTCATGAACCTGAAAGAGGTCACCCCTCAACCTCCTAAGCTCCAGTGGAAAAAGTCCCAGCTTAACCAGCCTCTCCTTATAATACAGATCCACCGGTGCTGGCAGCGCAAGAGTGTTCCAGAATGTAGGAGTTGCTGCCAGGATAGTGGGCACACACCTCCCGGAAGTGGTAACACTTGAACTTTAATTGGATGGAACCCCTTCCTATGATGAACCCTGCAGCCTTGTGATCTGGCCTTCTCAGTGCTGTCTGTGTGCAACTGTGTCTGCAGTCAGGGGAAGCTGGCTATGTTTCTGAATCAGACCACCTGGCCTGTAGCTCTAACCTCGATGAAATGAACCAGTGTAGTCTTGCCCTGGTGACACCAGTCACAGTCCTAAGGCAAGGCAGAGATGGTAAAGAATGTCAGATGCTGTGAGGGGTGTGTGTGGCTGGTGCCTATGGATCATGCCCTGAGATGGTGTATGGTGCTGAACAAGACGGAAGCTGGTCACAGCCAGTGGTGAAGTTGCCGGGTACCTGCTCTGGCTTCCATCTTGGGAATTCTTAACATCTAGCTTGCTTGGCGTGTTTGGTACAATAGAAAATTGCATATTAATATGGTGAAACAAGCTATTAATGAGGCATTTAACAAGCTAGAAGTCCCCTTAATTACTAACTCACCTCTGCTTAATGAGAAACTCACCTTGCAGCTTAACAAGTGTTTAAAAGATGCAGTAGATGCTCTTGATGTTAAGATAGGCCTCACAGGACTCCTCATCCAATTCTGACACAAACTAACCATAGCCCATGTCACTCAGGCCCCTGCAAGATTCTGTGCTTTCTACACTTCAAACGTAATCAATGGTTATAAAACACTTTGAGATATCCTGTGTTTGTGAAAGGTTCCATATAAATGCAATTTCTTTTTCTTAACATTACAAATGAAACTGTCTGGTTTGACATTTCAGCCCTTGTTCAATTTATCAATGGTTGAATAATCTCCTGTGGGTTAGCATTCAGAACATTCCTTGAATATGGTGAATTCACTCGAGTTTTAACTAAAGCAAAATGACAACAATGATTAATTGACAAGAATCTTTTCAATAGACTGAATGTAAATTGTGGCTAGCTGATTAATCGATTAGTTATTGCAGCTTCAGTTGTTATGTGCTTGGGAATGACACTATCTTGGGCAGTATTAGGGACCATAGCACAGTCATCAATCACACTGTACTTGATAAAGGATTCCATTCTATTGTGCTAAACTAGTCTTATTCCTATTTACATTTGGTGACCATTAATGATGCTGCTGCTTAAACAGCTAAGTACTGAAATTAAACCCTTCAAGTGACAAAGCAGAAGGGTACAGCCACTTGAGGCATTTGAATTGTTGGCATATAATTGTAATTCAGTCTTGCTGCACAGGGTCATAGTTTCAGATACATTTTCAAATATCTGTCTTATTTGTTCATCAGATGTGAGCATGGCTGGCTGGGGTAGCATTTATTACCCATCCCTAAATGAGTCACTTGTTCAGCCATTTCAGAGGGCAGTTCAGTCAGTCACATTGCTATGGGTCTGGAGTTCCAAGTAGGCCAGACAATGTAAGCACAGCATATTTCCTTTCCCAATGACATCAGTGAACCAAGAGGTTTTTAATGACAGCCAACAGTGATTACATGGTCATCATTCCAGATTATTATTGATTCAGACATCACCATCTGCCACGTTGGGATTTAATTAAGGCTCTGGATCACTAGTTGAATGACATTACCACTACACCAGATCAACTTGTAGTACATTGTACATTATGATGCATCCCAAGGAATCTCAGAGGCATATTATTGCACAAAATCTGTCACAGAGCTACAAAAGGAGATAATAGGACAGGTTACCAAAATCCTGGTCAAGGAGATATGCTTTAGAAGTGTTCGAAAGGAGACGAGACAGGCTATAGGTTTGGGCTGGAAATCCAAAACTTTGAAGCCCTTGAGCAGTGCAGATAGTGCAGGAGGATGAAGTTAATTCTTGAAATTGGGACAGGGCAGTACCATGGAAGGGACTGAAAACAAGAATGAGAATTTTAAAAACAACTTACTTCTGAAAACAAAGCTGTGTATAATGCTGTAGTATGCTCACTTTGACAATATTTTTAAAAATTATGTTGCAAAACTGTGTTGTGTCATCTGTACAAAAACAGAAGTTGCTGGAAAAGCTCAGCAGGTCTGGCAGTATCTCTGAAGAAATAAATCAGAGCTAATGTTTTGGTTCCCGTGACCCTTCCCTAGAACTGCTGTCATCTGTGTTTTGCCAATGGCACATGCATCGCTGAGTCCCAAAGTTTTGGGTACAAGTTCCACTTAAGGATTGACTTATTAAATTTATTTATTTGTCCCTTGTACTACATAAAGGAATACATAAGTACAGCGAAAATGTGCACAAAATCGCCATTCACCGGCATCCACTTGGTTACAAAAACCAGAATTAAAAGATTTAACAGAGCCAAAAGGTTAATAAGAGACAAAGAAGAGTTCAGATCTCAGAGTCCCAAGTCCCATCTCCACAATGATGCTGGTCCCACTCCAATTGCTAGGACACCCAGGAGGCCACCACCATGGGAAAGGCCCACTCTCACCACTGCCCCCTCACTGGCCCTGCTCTCACCGCCCACTGCCCCCTCACCGACCCCGTTCTCACCCGCCCACTGCCCCCTCACCGGCCCCGCTCTCACTGCTGACTGCCCCCTCACTGGCTCCACTCTTGCCACTGCTGTGAAAATTAAGTAAATGCTCAAACATTGTAGTGCAATGCCGAGAGACCTGTCCTTCAGGTGAGATGTTAAACCAAGGCTCGTTCTGCTTGCTTCTGTCAATGTGAACCATCCCATGACACTATTGTGAACAAGGGAATGTATTGGCCATTACCTGTCCCTCAATCACATCACATGAAAAGACCTTATCAAAGACACAATGGCTCTGACACTCCTGCACTCACTCAGTGCTACAACATATCAGGTGTTTAATTTCATGATTATATTTTTAGCCAAAACACTGGAATGGGACTTAAACCCACATGTTTGTCCCTCCAAGCCAATTTTCTACCTCTTAACATAGGAAGTGCCAAGATTAATTATAGGATCCTCTCCCATTCCTCCAGCTAAGGCAGCACGGAATAGGGATGTAAGCATGGATTGGCTGGTAATTTCTAATCACCTCTATAACCCAGAAAGACTAGGGCAGCAGATGCATGGGAACAGCCCCTCTGCAAATCTGTGATTGCTTGAATTTCAGAACTGCCTGGAGCTGAATACTTCCAAATTTGCACAATATATTGCCATCACTTTACAAGCTTTTGTGTTTATTTTAGAAAGGACACCTTCAACATTTGTAATATCTTCCTGCCTGTGCATTAGACTCTTCAGATCAAAGACCACCCAGCTGCCTGTGGATAGATGCATGCAAGACCAATGCAGATAAGAAAGGCCACCACCATGCGTTCTGCATCGTTCCTAGTCAGGGGCTGTCAGTTAGGCCTCAGTGCAAGGCATCAAGAAAAGAGAGGCCAGTGACAGTGCTTTCGGGACAAAGCTGTGCATTAATTCCCAAACACCAACTCTCTGCTCAGAATCTCCAACGAGTCTCCAATGGTCAAGACAAAGGAAACCATCTCTTGTTCATGATCCTGACCAGATTCTGGCCACAGAAAAATGAATAAATATAAAAGAGATAAACTTCCCAATCAGTTTTGGTATGGGCTTACAGCCTTTGCACCACCAGAATAAGCTCTGTTCTCTTCAGTTTTAGATTGATCCACATCACGTACCGTTTCTCTCCCCTACTGAGCAAACAGGTTGTCATCCTCCTCCACGTCTTGACCTTCTGGCTGAGATCAGAAACTCACGAAGGAGCAAAATATTGCACATGCTGGAATTCTGAAATAAGCACAGAGTATACTGGAGAAACTCAGCAGGTCTGGCAGCGTCTGTGAAGAGAGAAACAGAATTAACTTTTCGAGTCCAGTATGACTCTTTTTCAGAAACTGTTATGCCACTGAAAACAAGTTGACAGAGGAATTGGTTTGTGTGTGGGATGAACTTGCAGAGGAAGTGATGGATGTGGGTACAGTTACAATGTTTAAAAAACATTGAGATAAGTACAGGAAATGTTTGGAGAGATATGGGCCAAACGTAGGCAGGTGAGACTATTTAGTTTGGGATTATGATTGGCATGGACCAGTTGGACTGAAGGGTCTGTTTCTGTGCTGTATGACTCTGAGAATAATATAACTAATCTGAACAAAAGCAATGTGTTATGATGATCAATTGCTCACAGTGGTCATAAACCTGTTACCTAATTCCCTGTTCCTTTGTGCATCTGGCATCACAGGGGCCTGGAAAGCTGCACCGCCAGAGCTGTTGGCTCTGATTCTGTCAGCTGATGCCAGAGTGGGAATGTGAGTGCGGGAGGGTGCAATAGCAGCCTGATACGGTGGAGGGGAGGGGGTGCTGCACTTAAAAGTGGAACTGCAAATTAAGAGGTCCTAACAACCAATACATGGGCAAATGTACCAAATGGCAGAAGCTGCTATGGCCAATACAGCCTTACAAAATGAGCTGACAGATACTGAAGCTTCAATAAGTCGATATGAGCTGTGGGATGAGACAGGCAGAGTCCTTTTGAATGAAGACAACACTTGTGTTCTTCCCAACTTATTTCCTAGCAGTGCCACTTTGTGTTGGTTTACTGCCGGTGAATGTACCATGGCACCCCACTCAAGTGCCCATTATAGCCATCATGAGAGGCTTGCTTTTCAAATCAAGCTCAAAACTCTCTTGTCCCATCTGCCCACACAGAAACAGCTTCCAGGCAACAGTCGCTGGATAATAATCTGGACCCAAACCCTCCTTCCCCCTCAACTCCATCCTGAAGTTGCTGAAGTCAATTGTCCATGGACTGCTGCACAAGCAGAGGTCAGCATCGATCAGGGATGAGAACTGAGACCATCCTGAACTGAAGATGAAATGGAGAAATCGTGTGGGCAGGAGAGGAGGATTACAACACACAGAATGACTTTGATAATCCAAACTTCCAGCAACCCATGGTGTAAGCCACATCAGCTGGGTCTCCTGTTACATCAATTACATGTCCATCAAAAATACTGTCAGGGAGATGCAGGACCAGCTTCTCGATCTCTGTTGCACATTTACAGTATTCGCCAGATGTTACTGCTCTCAGTGAGATTAGACAGTTCTTAGCTACACCACTTGGTGGAGCATCTCACCATAGGATGAAAGGTATAGTTTTTATTAACCAATCTGTTCAGGGATGTTACAAAAACAGAAGTTGCTGGAAAAGCTCAGCAGGGCTGGCAGCATTTATAAACAAAAGAATCAAAGTTAACATTTCAGGTCCAGTGACCCTTCCCTGGTTCTGAAGATGGGTCACTGGACCCAAAACGTTAACTCTGATGTTTTTCTTCACAGGTGCTGCCAGACCTGCTGAGCTTTACAGCAACTTCTGTTTTTGTTCCTGATTTACAGCATCTGCAGTTCTTTCGGTTTTTGTTCAGAGATGTTATTGCACATCTCTGGAGCAGATGGGGCTTGAACCCAGGCCGCCTGGCTCAGCGATAGGACACTATCACTGCACCACAGGAACAACTTAAGGACAAAATTCTACATTTTATCCCTTCTTCATGCATTTTACGAGCAACATCTGGAGGAGGCTAGCAGAGAACGCTTCTGAAAGGACGTAACCTGTCGTTTTAAGTGGAAATCCTAAGAATGATAAAAGAGAAGAAATAGGAAATGAGACTGGACTCTCTTTGATGTGTATCTATATTTACTCTGCAGAGGAGCCCCGAAAGCTGTAAATTGCATTGACTAAGTGGTTCCTAGGATTGGCCCAAGCAAACTCATTGCAATTAGGGCAGAGTTAGGGACATGACTCCTAGGTCAGGGTTTAGAGAGATGAAATACGAGCCAAGGCCTCTGTGCCAAACCTGATTCTTATCAAGAGACTCTGAGCTGCAATGTAAACATACTTTCAATTTTGCACCAAATACTTAAATATCTGTAATGAGGTAATAAAAACCGAAAGAACTGCAGATGCTGTAAATCAGGAACACAAAAAACAGAAGGTGCTGGAATAGCTCAGCAGGTCTGGCAGCATCTGTGAAGAAAAATCGGAGTTAATGTTTAGTGTCCAGTGACCCTTCCTCAGAACTGATGGTAGCTAGGAAAATGTTGATTTATATGCAGGAGATGGGGGTAGGGGGAGTGTAAGGAGTAAACAATAGGTGGGGATAGAGCTCAAAGGCAGAGGAGAACTGTTAGTGTCCGCACAGGGACCCTGCAGCCCTCTAGGCTCAATATTGAGTTCAATAATTTTAGCCCCTAAACTCTCTCATGTCCTAGACCCCTACCCCAAACACCAGGCCTTGCTATCACATAGCCTGCCATTACGCACTACCTATTGTTAGAACAAAAAAACTTACAGCACAGGAACAGGCCCTTCGGCCCTCCAAGCCTGTGCTGATCCAGATCCTCTATCTAAACTTGTTCCCTATTTTCCAAGGATCTGTATCCCTCTGCTCCCTGCCCATTCATGTATCTGTCTAGATACATCTTAAATGACGCTATCATGCTAGCCTCTACCACCTCCGCTGGCAACGTGTTCCAGGCACCCACCACACTCTGTGTAAAGAACTTTCCATGCATATCTCCCTTAAACTTTTCCCCTCTCACCTTGAAATCATGACCCCTAGCAATTCAGTCCCCCACTCTGGGAAAAAGCTTCTTGCTATCCACCCTGTCTATTTCTCTCATGATTTTGTAGACCTCAATCAGGTCGCCCCTCAACCTCTGTCTTTCTAATGCAAGTAATCCTAATTTACTCAACCTCTCTTCATAGCTAGCCCCCTCCATACCAGGCAACATCCTGTTGAACCTCCTCTGCACCCTCTCCAAAGCATCCACATCCTTTTGGTAATGTGGCGACCAGAACGCAGTATTCCAAATGTGGTCGAACCAAAGTCCTATACAACTGCAACATGGCCTGCCAACTCTTGTACTCAATAGCCCGTCCGATGAATGAAAGCATGCCATATGCCTTCTTGACCACTCTGCGTTGCCACCTTCAGGGTACAATGGACCTGAACACCCAGATCTCTCTGTGCATCAAATTTCCCCAGGGCTTTTCCATTTACCACATAGTTCTGTCTTGAATTGGATCTTCCAAAATGCATCACCTCGCATTTGCCTGGATTGTTAGTCACTAGCAGACCCCATTAACAGATACTCACCCCCTGAGACAGATCGTTATCAGCTCCTTTGTCTATCCAACTGCTCTTCTCTCTCTTTGGGCTCAATCCTTTATCCTATCGTTTACTACCTACCCCATCCCCCTCCCTATGTTTTGCATGTAAACTGACATTTTCCTAGCTACCATCAGTTCTGAGGAAGGGTCACCGGACCTGAAATGTTAATTCTGATTTCTCTTCATAAATGCTGCCAGACCTGCTCAGCTTTTCCAGTAATTTCTGTTTTTGTACCTTGTAACCAAGTTGGCACCATAATTCAAATTCAAATTCAACATACATCTGACCATCATGGGTTGAGATGGGTGCTGGTAGCCAGATTGTTTGGCAAGTGGGCCCATCCACAGCTCTGCGTATTTCCTTGCCAGTGCAAGTCTGACCCACCTATCGTTACTCACTGAAAACCAGCTGTCTTCCAGCAGGTTTCTCATGGAACTGACACCACAGATTTCAAAGGCACTTCCTCTGTGTGGAACTCAGCTGTGATAGGAGGACAGCAGAAACATGCTAGGGAGGTCCTCTGTGAAGCCATTCCTGCCGACTCCTGGGAGACCCTGGCTTGTGACTGACCAAATGGAGAAAGTTCATATGGAAAGACACTGGATACACTGAGAGACATTGGGATTGTGCCAAGGTGAAGTCAGACGGAGCGAGAAACCTCCAAACTAGCCACACGTCCAACCCACATACCTGCAGATATTGCTTTGCAGTTGACAGCCATCTCAAAACCCATTGAACCAATGGGAAGCACCATTATACCAAGGAAGCGTCATACTGGACTCAAAGCGTTAACTTGGCTTCTCTCTACACAGATGTTGCTGGGTTTCTCCAGCTCTTTCTGAGAGGAAGCAGGTAATCCTTGAACCCGAGGGACTGCAAGAAGAAGAGGTATGTGGGCAGGTGCATCTTTATTGAACACAAATGAAGGAATCATGGCCCCTACAACTATAGGGCGGCACGGTGGCACAGTGGTTAGCAGTGCTGCCTCACAGCACCAGAGACCTGGGTTCGATTCCAGCCTCGGGCGACTGTCTGTGTGGAGTTTGCACATTCTCCCTGTGTCTGTGTGGGTTTCCTCCGGGTGCTCCAGTTTCCCCCACAGTCCAAAGATGTGCAGGTTAGGTTGACTGGCCATGCTAAATTGCATGTAGTGTTCAGGGAGGTGTAGATTAGGTGGGTTGTAGGGGGATGTGTCTGGGTGGGATGATCTGAGGTTCAGTGTGCACTTGTTGGGCTGAAGGGCCTGTTCCCACACTGTAGGGATTCTAAGTTCTAAGGAGGAGCAGTGCCAGGGGTACAACTGATTTCTGCAGATAATATTGAAAAGGCATCTGGATGGGTACATGAAAAGGAGGTGTTTAGAGGGATACTGGCCAAATGCTGGAAAATGGGACTAGATTAATTTAAGGTATCTGGTTGGTATGCACAAATTGGATTGAAGGGTCTGTTTCTGTGCTGCACATTTCTGTGACTCTATGACTCCTTGTTCAACTGGGACATCCAATGATCAGTCAAAAGTGCCACAGAATCCCAGTGAGGCCACTGTGTGTACTGGCACTGTCAGAAGTCACATAACACCAGGTTACAGTCCAACAGGATTATTTAAATTCACAAGCTTTTGGAGCGCTGCTCCTTCATCAGGTGATGTGGAGGGAAGCGCCCTCTGCAGAAACTTGGATGTCTGTGTCAATAAGAGCGACCTTTTTGGAGATACTCTCCACTTTGAGCTGGCAGTTTATGATGTCGATGGTAGCCATGATGTGGAGGTGGTGGTGTCGGACTGAGGTGGTCAAAGTCAGAAGTCACCTGACGAAGGAGCAGCCCTCCAAAAGTTTGTGATTTCAAATAAACCTGTTGGACTATAACCTGGTGTCGTGTGACTTCTGACTTTGTCCACCCCAGTCCAACACCAGCACCTCCACATCATGTGCTGCCACTGACAGTAATTTGCCTTGCTCAGAACGAAGAAACCAAGGGGTGCTGGTGTCTCAATCACGATGCTTTGAAGCATCATGAAGGATATCTTGATGATGTCCATTGTGTGGCAGAGATTGGGGGGCCCACCTTCAATATGACCAACTGGGACTTCTGGGTGTGGCATCTCCATGGTAAGTGAAAACACACCCTCCCCTGAAGGTGTGTTGTACTAAATGATGTTGGGGCCTGAAAGCTGACCAATGTCTTTAAGAGAGACTGAACAGAGAAAATTACCTGGAAAAAAAATGTCAACATGCTGGTACAACAATGGAAATAGAATAACTCACCAATAAATAACTGCCACCAATTTGTGTTTGCACCATTACTTCAAAAGTTTCAAAACTTTATCTCAATGTTTACCTTACTATTTGTGGTGATCTTTATCAGGTAATGCAATTGCTTTGCAAACTGATACTCACCTAAATACATTTTAAACTCCCAGTGGTAGAGAAATAGCAGACTACAAACTACTTACACTTGAAGCCACGTCTTTCCATATTCTTTAGAATATTTCCTGATGTCTGCAAAGCTGTCCAATTTTGCGTGGTGCAGTCCAGAACATTCTCACCTTTTGGTTGGAAGGTTGACTTTTCATAGCCCCACTATGGGACTGTGGGTCTAACCTGGGCAGACACGTCAATGCAGTATTCAGGAAGTACTGTGTGGTTGGAGGCGCTGACTTTTGGATGACACATTAAACCACAAGTCTCCATAGCCTGTTCAAATGGGCAAGGAGCTCCATAATGCAATCGACAAAGGCCAGTACAATTCATCCTGGAGCTTTGACCAAAAATCTTCCCTCAGCCAACCATAGCAGGAACAGATTATCTGCTTATTCATTTGCCTTTTGTGCAATCTTTCTTTTGTGCAAGTTGGCTGCTGCATTTGCTGAGGCTGATATCAGGTAACTGCCTTTTGGAAAGTAATCCCTAACTTGTAAAAAAGCCTGTGTGGCTCTAGAGCACATAGATGCTTCATAAATTAACATGGTGTTCTGACTCCTCTGCAGGGGTAGCAACACATCAAATAGATTGGTTACCCCATTGAAGGAGGCCATTTTCCTACTTAGGGGAAGGGAAAGAGGCAGAGTTTATTGGTAGGCCTCAAAAAGGGGGATACAGTTTGATCTTTAGTCTTCTCTTCTGCTGAAGTTCTCAACTCTCACAGCACATTCTCTCCATATTTTGTTCATTGCTCATGGACAAATCTAAACTTTGCATCGGCAAGCCGTATGCCCGTTAAAAGCTTAAGGCTAAAGCTGAGTCATCTTCCTCCAACAGTGATAGTAGGCTCTAGGACTACAGAGAAGCAATCAGAAGCCAGTTTCTTCAGCCTAAAACTAATTAAACTCTTGGAAATGAACGTTCAGGAGCACTATTCTGAGGCATACAAGACAAGTCAGACCAGTATGCATCATTCACAGTTTTTACTGGTTTTTCCTTTAGCTCAGTTGAAATATCGCTGTGTGAAGTGCTTTGGCACATTCTGATGTCTGGAGGTGTCATATAAATGCAAATACTATTTACAAAGTTAATACATGATAGAATGAAAGGATTGAGTACCTTCCTGTTTCTAATGCAAAACACCACAGTGTGTGGTGCATTTGCTTAACTTTACTCCATGCAAACCAATTTCAATTTGGCATCTACTCCATTTGAACAGCAGGGGCCACTAGTGTCTCGTTATTAGTGACTGCAATCCGTGCGACACAGGAACTCTATGTAACAGCAAAACGTGAGCAGGGTGAATATTTCCACAGACATTATTCCCCAACTTACTGGAAGTCATTTGTCTTCTTGCTTTGGAAGAAGAAGTAAATAGAACCATATTGAAAAGGGTGACCTGTACATTTCCAGTGTAAAGCATTTGCGGCAGAGCTATAGCATTGTTGTCCATTAATAAAGTGGCTTACGTGGGTGTGGAGCCAGGGACAAGCGTGGGTGTCAGAGGCTGCAGGCATGTGTATTTGTACAGAACTACATAACCCAATGGTGCAGCATGCATTATATTCACAGATAAAAAGAGTAATTTAATGGGAATGCTACCAGCTATTCTCAGGAAAACATTTCACAGGAAATATGCCATGTTTCTGATTTCTCAACAAAAACTATTGGAATTTTTTGAGAACATGAACGGCACATTTTCGGCTTATAAATATTTATTTTCAATCATATACTTGGCGAGATTAAAACAAAACCCTTGGATACAAGATATAAGAAACTGACTGTTATATTTTGGGTGAACTATCCTTGAATTAAATGAAAGGGGTAGATATTCGATGGAAACGCACAACTTAGTTCGTAGAGCATTGACGCTTCCACTCTGGCAGTGCTGAGCCTGAAGAGGCAGCACTCCTACTTACATTGACCTATATTTCTATTTGCATCGCTGGTTCCTCTGATCTCTCTTGTCATTCTGTTCAACGCTTCATGGCCACGCAGAGAAGAAGCAGATGCAGTTTACCTAGTTCTGAGTGTGCCAGTGTAGTCAGAGCTGAGTATTGACTTAGTCAGCCTCAGGCCTTGCCTCCATTTCACAGTATTACAGGGCAGTGAAGTGGATTTACCCAACCCCAGCTGGTACCCCTAAAGCACTACCCAGAAGGAAAAGATTAATAAAACTGGTGACTGAAACATAGTTGTCAGACTTACATACTTCAAAATGGTTGCTCATTTCCAGTTATTACTGTTTATTTAACAAGTATTTCCCCCGGATGATACAGATATATGATATATCCCTACAGCGTAGAAGCAGGCCATTTGGCCCATTGAGTCCATACAGACCCTCTGAAGAGCATCCCACCCAAACCCAACCCCTAACCCCATCAGTCTGCATTGCCCATGGTTAATATACAAAGTCTGCACATCCCGGGACACTATGTGCAATGCAGCATGGCCAGTCAACCTAACCTGCGCATCTTTGGACTGTGGAAGGAAACCCACGCAGACTCGTGGAGAATGTGCAGACTGTACACACACTGTCATCTGAGGCTGGAATCAAACCCAATTCCCTGGTGCTAACCACTGAGTCACCATGCCACCGGCAAACAGTATATCAATATACAATATATCAGTAAACATTTTGGGGATACCTTTATGACCTCTGGTCAATGTAAACAAAAAACTCCATATGTCAAGTCAAAGCTGAGGTGGTGCTCTGTTTTAGATTCCAGCTGCAGGGCTTCCAAAACTTGTCCAAATAACATTGTTTCCCTGATAACCTACAGTCATCTTTCAAATAACATTGTTTCCCTGATAACCTACAGTCATCTTTCAAATAACATTGTTTCCCCGTTAACCTACAGTCATCTTTCTGGAAACCAAAAACCTAATTACTTGTTCAGGTGACAGGAATGAGCTTCTGGTACCATTCAGAGACTTTCAGAGAATATGTGTCTCCTGGCTAACATTTACCCCTCAACCAGCATCAGGGAAAGTAGTCTATCTGGCCAGTTATGTCATCTGTTGCCCTTGAGACCAAAAATAATGTTGGTGTTGAGGAAAAATAATGTTGCTGAGCTTTTTTTGCTGTCTATACATAACATATTAAAGACATCTCAGGGGATGGTGGTTGATGAGTTTTCAGACCAAGGGTGACATTGCAATTGAGTTCAATCACAGCCTCATGGGATGTCCTTATGTGTTCCGTTCCCAGCACTGTCTCTCGGTAACATCAAAGGACAACTGTCTTGTTGTCTGCTAGCCTTCTGCAGGCCAAAATCAGCTTGAGAAAAGCAATCCTTTACAATTAGTGTCTCTTGCAGAGCAACACGGATTTGATGTGCTCCAATCCAATTAACAACGATGGGTGGAATCACACAGGGATCTGAGTGGTGTGGCCTTTGGAAAAATTTGTGGCAGAGTCAGATGCAAAGTGCAGCGAGGTCTATCTCAGTGTAAGGAGCATCTCTCTGTATCTTTTATGCTTTTCACAAGTGGTACAGTGATTTTCTCACTAGGCACTGGTGAGTTGCCAGTGAAGGAGGGTTGTTGCTTTTTAAATATCTTGCTGATGGCCCAGCTCTCCTCATTAATGTTCACCCATTTTACCAAATGCGCCAAGCCAGCTGGATGTTGAGAAACCTCAACATGGAAATTACAGCAAGTAACCTAGCGGATTCAGCTCACCACTAGCTCTGAAGGACTTCCATGCTGTGTACAACCAAACAACATTTCAAGGCAGGATCCATTGGCACCAACTACGTGCACCCCCTTTGTCCATAGACATTGGCACCTGGCATTTGCTAAGCCCTCATGACCATGATGGCACCTCTCTGATACATTGCCAAGGTGCACTGAAAGCACAGACTTGCATTGTAGGGCGCATTGGCAGCCAGTACTGAATGGCTGCTGCACAGATAGGCAGGCACCCAATTCACTGATTGGACCAGGCTATATCTCAGGGCTATCTCAGGAAGGGACACTGGACCCAGAACGATAATGCTGATTTCTCTTCACAGATGCTGCCAGACCTGCTGAGCTACTCCAGGAACTTTTTTTTTGTTTCTGATTTACAGCATCCGCAGTTCTTTCGGTTTTTAATATCTCAGGGCTGCCCACCTGTTCTCTTAATGTCCACTCGCGTAGAGCCTACCAGTGTGCTTGCAGCATCCATGCCTCACCAATTTGTGCAAACGCACAACCAGGCAGCTTGTCTTACTGGTCAGCAGTCCTCAGTTACCAGGGCATACGTCTTGCCGTGTGGCAGTGTGCTATATCAATCCTATACAGGCACCATCTGCCAGCAGCTCACACGGCAAACACACTAAATAGAAGGTAAGCAGGCAGCCACGTCTCATCGTTGTAGGGGATTAATCCTCACTGAATACCATCCAGACTCCCATCAGTCAGCGGATCCCAGTACAGTAAATCCAGGGCAACCTTTGATAGCAGTCCAGGAGTTTGGCCATGGTCAGACGTCCAGTCAGGGTGATCTCAGTGTTGGGGTCTGTACCTCGGCACCTGGGAGAGTGGGTCATGGTCAATCCTATGGCTCAATAGTGAGTAGCCTGGGGTGGTCAGGGGTAACCTGGTTAGGATTGCGTACAGCCACCAGTCAGGGCTTAGGGCACTTCCCATTTGGGGCTGTCCTGTTTGGCTCAAGGGGGTTAGCCATGATCAATCTATCAGGTCTGCCTGTGGAGGAGGAAATGTATGGAATTTGCAGGAGGGGCGACTATGAAGAGGACTTGGATGTTTGGGGATCACTAACACTTTAAGGCTTTGACTTCCATTGTGCTGGAATTTGAAAGTGCGGAACGGGAAAGAGAATGTCTGCGATCACAGTCGGAGTTGGCTGGGTGAGTGATTCCACTTGTGAGGGAAGGGCTGCAAGGGGTTTTAAGCGGAAAGAACATTACACACAGAGTCATGCACTGCATAGGACACACACCTACAGGATCCCTAATCCCTGGCCATCCTAATACATAGGCCCCCAGTTTGTTAAGTCTTCTTCTTGAATCACTGCAGTCTGTGTGATGCACATGCTCCCACAATACTGTTAGTTAGTGAGTTTAGGGTTTTATCCCAGATAAGAATTAATTGCAGACAAGCAAAATATCTATTTACAGCAATATTCAAGATGGCAGCACCTGCAATGGATCCTTTGGGAACCTTTCAAAGATTCTGTTTATGAATTGTTTTGAAAAGTTCAATCTTTGCATAGCAGACTCTGTTTAAAGATCAGGTTGTTTAAGCTGGTGTTATAATGGAGGGATCCCAGTGGACTCACACTGTGAATACTGGCAGTGCTACTACTATTGGTAACCATTTAGGCCATCGTACGCATTTAAAACAATCACTCAGATTCCCCAGTGGGAATGCAGTGCCCTTTTAAAGAAATGAATATGTGAAACACAGCTGCATTCTGTAGGTTTGGGTTTTTAACCTGTTCTTGTCTGGGATAGAGACAATAAAAAGCTCCATCAGTTGAAAATTGTTCCAGTGTGTGTGTGTTTGTGTAGAGAGTTGGTTAGTTTAGTTGGCAGGTTTTCAATGGAGAGTAATACCAATAGTGTGGGTTCAATTCCTGCACTGGCTGCAGCTATCAGGAAGGACTTTCCTTCTCAACCTCTCCCCTCACTTGAAAATGGAGGCCCTTAAGTTAACTCACCACCAATCATCTCTCTCTACTGAGAGATGAGGACTGTGGCAACTTCTGCTTCTGTTGAACCTCCTCTTCTTTTGCAAATGTACAACTCTCACTGGAAGAAAGGTGCTAACAGCTTTCCTGCACTGGCCCAGATGAAAAAACCAGTAAAACTAGTGAATGAGACATGCTTGTCCAACTCATCTTATATACTTCAAAAGTGAGCTACTGTATGGCCAGTAAACTAATTTCCATGTATTGCTGGTTCTTACTGGATTTTCTCTCTGAAATTCCCTTCATTTGTGAGTCCAGAGTGTCATTGGGCAATTTGGATTTTTTTTGGGCAGTGTAGGCATTTTGGGCACCATCATGCCTAGCGTTCACACTTCATAAATCACTTTGATGATAATGCTGATTTCATTTCCTTCTTAACTTGGAGACACCAAGACAGTCACAAAGTAGCATCACCAACTGAGATTCTTAAGTATGCAGTTAGTACCATTGGTAATAACCACTGGGATGGGCCTGGCACAAACCCCTACATGTTGCAAATCAGGGAGCAAGGTGCGGATAGGGTTCCTCATACGAAGGATATTAGTGCCTGATTGAGGGACTTGGCTTTGGGAAGTGTGGGCGCCATAGAAAGTGATGCTGTCTGTCCTTACTACCCAGCCCAAAACATCCTCTGTGAAACCTTTCCTGCCATCACATCAATGGCCTGTGCCCCTCCACGATTTCGGGCTCCCAGGGATTCTATCCGCTCCCTGTGGCGCTGCTGGGCAAAATGGCTGCCAGCCTCTGAATAGGTGCTAACTCTCAATGCGTGGGACATCTGGCTCCTGGGGTCTGATCTTGTAAATTTGGTGGGCCTTGCCCAAAGGAGGCAGGGCAGGATCTCTCACTGGCCGTCTGATTGACACCATGGCTCTCATCACTTTCAAAAAAAAATCACAACATCCCCACCCTCTTAGCTCAGTCCAGGCTGGCAATGGAAACTAACTGATTCATCAGCTGATATCTTTGCTCACTAGGTGTTTGGGGAGATGATTTATATTTCAAGGTACCAGTAGATACCAGACAGTAACTCATGACATTTTATCTGCTGTGGCTCAGTGGTAGTTTATTCCCTTGAAGCAAAAACTCACATTCTTGAGGCCAAATCTAACACTCCGGGGTGGATCTGAGGGAATACTGCACCATCATAAAGGGTGCATGACATCCAGAAAAACAGACTATCTGGTCATTTTCTCAGTACTATGTGTGAAAGTTTGCTACATGCAAATTGGGCGCCAAATTTCCTAACTTACAAAAGTAACTGCACTTCAAAAGTATTTAACTGGCTGTAAAGAAATTTGGGACTTCAAAGTAATAAGTGCTGTATAAATGGAAGATATTATTTTATCATGGTCAAAATAGACACTGGTGTCCCTTCGCCATGTTAGGTTTGATCCAAGAGACTGCGTAAAGTCACATTCAACCTCACATCAATTAGAGTCACCAATATGGGAGAGTAATTCGTGTCACACTATATCCACTATTGCCCGGATGTGTGCGGTTCCAATAACAGTCAAGAAGCTTAACACAATCTGGGACAAGGAATCCTCTTGATTGGCAACCATTCACCACCTTCAACATTCACCTCCTCTGCCACTGATGTACAGTGGCAGCAGTGCGTACCATCCATAAGATTCAGTGCAGCAACTCAACTAGGATGCTTTGACAACGGCTCCCAAAACTGCAATCCCTACCATCTGGAAGAAGAAGGGCAGCGGATATATGGGAACACCTGCATCTGCAAGCTCCCCTCTCAAGCCACACAACATCCTGACGAGGATCTATATCGCCAGTCCTTACTGTCAGTGAGTCAAAATCCTGGGACTCCCTCTCCAAAAGCCTGTTGGGCGTACCTTCAAGAAGGTTCTTCAAAAAGGCAGCTCACCAGCAATTTCTCCATTGTAAATAGGGATGGCCAATAAGTGCTGGCCCAGCCAGAATTGTGAATAATGGAATCAGATTCTATAAGAACTATTTAAAGGTAATTGGACATCCTGTCGAAGAGAGCTAAGTTGCAGAATATACGGAAAGCAGCAGGTGTAAAATTAAATTGCCCAGCTCTTTCAGAAAGATAGGATAGGCGTGATGGATTGAATGGCCTGTTTATATGCTGTATGGTTTTTTGAAGAGTTTTTAAAGTTTTAAAATGATCAACACTTTTGAAAAATCTACACACAGTAGGATATACACAAATATAAGCCTCCAACTTTCCCATGTGACTGGTTTGCAAAACAAGCATTGGGTTGAATTAACTGATGCTGCAGTTAGGTCTCTCAAACATTTCCTGATTTGGAAGCAAAGCTGTCAGTCATGGTCCCAGCTTCTGATCCAATGACCTGTATTGGAAAATGTTTATTCTTATTCTTATGTGGGATTTGGGCAGTGCTGGCATGATCAACATTTTTTGCCCATTCCTAATTGCACTTGAAATGCTTGGCTGTCTAGACTATTTTGGAGGGCAGTTAAGAGCCAACCGTAATTTTTTGTTGATATGGAATCACATGGAGGTCAGATCATGTAAGGATGCCAGAGGTGACACATTTATTTCCATTGGGACCTAATGGTAGACTGCTTCTTTCCCAAAAGGACATTAGTGATACCCATCACTGGTGGCTTTTGTTTGGGATTGAGTGCTGCCACAACCCTCCTTTCTCTTCTGAGTCTATGAGCCTATCAAATTAGCAGGGGTAGAAAATAACCTTCTAATAAATCTTAATGAGTACAGGCACTTGGCTTACACAACAAGTTGTAATTTATTGCATGATGATAATCGGTCATAGCTACGTGAGGTAGTTGGGAATCATTAAAAAGACTATCAAGAGCCAGAAATGACAGATATATTTTCATGAGGACTTAATGCGAGGCTAGTTCTTCTCCACCCAATGTCTGCGTTACATTATTAGCTTCAATGTTAATTCTTTCAAAACCATTATCTCATCTATCAAATATGTGCATGCATGTTGGGCGAGGACAACCTCAAAGTCAACTCAACTCAACCAGCCCCCACGGTTAAACTGCGAGCTGACTCTTGCTATCAGGGCTTACTCACAACTGAGGTACTTGGTTGTAGATTTACTGTGTGAATAGTGATGTTATGCCCTTCATTCACGACCCCCATTGAAGTTAATGTTCTTTAGTTGGATATTTGTTAAGGTTATTGTTTAAATTTAGTCGATATTATTTTAGTGCAATCATTATTTGAACAAAAAGTCATGACTAATTCAACTGTGTATAAGGTCATTTTACATGAACATGTTAATCTATGTGCTATCAGGTGAAATAAAACCAAAATCTCAAATATGTTTCTTTAAATCAGTGCTCATACCAGGGGCCAGGCTGGATCCAAAAGGTCCAGTCTTCAGCCATCAGTGTAGAGGTGATGGGCACTAAACTCTGAATAGAAGCCACTGCCAGACCAGGAACAATCTGGGATTAGTGCCGTTAATAAAATGTTGAATTCAAGTTGATGTTTGTCTTATCTGGTCAACTTAAATTAATGTAACTAGAAATTCAATGATCAATTTGTGTAGGTGTGAACATAAGCCTTTGTTCCTTTATTGTACTGAAATATTGCTTTGAAATTCTCCTGGCAGCAGTTGGTACATGGCAACTCTGCAAAAATCCTAAAAGGAATTAACATTCTGAGGTCAGATGAAGACACTGGAATGTAACATAAACAGAAACTTGTGTTTTAAAGAAAGAATAGGTCAAACTCTAATAGTTTCAAAGTACTGCTGCTTGAGTCCATGGTACTTTCTGTAAGAACACTGCATTTATACCTTAGCAGATAGACATATTCTCTCAAATTCTGTTAGAGTGTCTGCTTTAACCCCGTCTCTTCATATACAGCAAACATTCTACTCACCAAAAAGATCAGAAGTGTGCCAGTTGATCAAACATTCTAGATAATCAAGAAGTCCGCATAATCAACGTAAAAAACACACTAAGTAATAAAAATATAATGCAGGGATTATATACATTACTGTTATACTTTATTTAGAGCATAAATCACTTAAATAATAATGCAATTTTACTTTAAATAAAACTTATGAGCAGACAGCCTTGTCCCTCACACCCTCAACTGACTGCTTAGACATTTTGGTAGATGGCAGTATTTGTGAAGAAACTGACTCAAAATTAAATCAACTGTTAATATTTCCTGTAGCTATTCGATTGAACAACAGCTATATTTACATTGAGGTAAATAAATTAAAAATTATGACCATTG
This sequence comes from Ginglymostoma cirratum, assembly GCA_024137785.1. Taxonomy (NCBI): domain Eukaryota; kingdom Metazoa; phylum Chordata; class Chondrichthyes; order Orectolobiformes; family Ginglymostomatidae; genus Ginglymostoma; species Ginglymostoma cirratum. The sequence continues at coordinate 13,866,685 of JAHRHZ010000274.1, forward strand.
GATAGAATAAATAGTAAATTTCCTGATATTTGAGGTATATCATTTTTGCCAGTTTATCAAGAGTCCCAGTTCATAAGTTGCCAGTTAAAACAAAGTTTGCTGTAATGATGTGACATGAGCATCATCATTATGCCATTATACATTAACATTTGTCTCATTATTCTACACAAAGAAGTTTCAGAGAAATCTGTTAGGCCAGTTTTACCCCCACAGTTAGAATGTATTGAAGAAAAATGACTTATATTGATACAGCACCTTTTAACTTAATATGAGAAACAAGGTGTTTTACACAGGTGCTTTAATAGAAAATATGAAACTGAACCTCATAAGAACATGTTAGGGCAGACGACCAAATACTTTTTAAGGAAAGTCTTAAAGAAAGATAGTGAGACAGAGAAGTGGAAAGGTGTAGAGAAAGAATTAGTCTAGGCAGCTGAAGGCATAACCACGCATAATAGAGCGATTGAAATTGGCAATTAAGAACTGCAATTAAATTCTTCAATTCACAAATTGCATAAGAATTATCCCAAAGCATTAAGAGCAAACTGTAGTTAACAAGGTGTAGAGCTGGATGAACACAGCAGGCCAAGCAGCATCATAGGAGCAGGAGAGCTTGACGTTTCGAGCCTAGACCCTTCTTCAGAAATGAGGGAGGGTAGGGGGTTCTGAAATAAATAGGGAGAGAGGGGGAGGCGGATAGAAGATGGATAGAGGAGAAGATAGGTGGAGAGGAGACAGACAGGTCAAAGAGGCGGGGATGGAGCCAGTAAAGGTGAGTGTAGGTGAGGAGGTAGGGAGGAGATAGGTCAGTCCAGGGAGGACGGACAGGTCAAAGGGGCAGGATGAGGTTAGTGGGTAGGAGATGGGGGGCGGCTTGAGGTGGGAGGAAGGACAGGTTAGGGAGGCGGGGACGAGCTGGGCTGGTTTTGGGATGCGGTAGGGGGAGGGGAGATTTTGAAGCTTATGAAGTCCACATTGATACCATTGGGCTGCAGTGTTCCCAAGCGGAATATGACCTGCTGTTCCTGCAACCTTTGGGTAGCATCGTTGTGGCACTGCAGGAGGCCCAGGATGGACATGTCGTCTGCGGAATGGGACGTGGAGTTGAAATGGTTCCCGACTGGGAGGTGCAGTTGTTTAGTGCGAACTGAGCATTGGTGTTCTGCAAAGTGGTCTCCAAGCCTCCACTTGGTTTCCCCGATGTAGAGGAGGCCACAACGGGAACAGCGGATGCAGTATACCACATTAGCAGATGTGCAGGTGAACATAAGCTTGATGTGGAAAGTCTTCTTGGGGCCTGGGATTGGGGTGAGGGAGGAGGTGTGGGGGCAGGTGTAGCACTTCCTGCGGTTGCAGGGAAAAGTGCCAGGTGTGGTGGGGCTGGAGGGGAGTGTGGAGCGGACAAGGAAGTCACGGAGAGAGTGGTCCCTCTGGAAGGCAGATAAGGGTGGGGAGGAAAAAATGTCTTTGGTGGTGTGGTCGGATTGCAGATGGTGGAAGTGTCGGAGGATGATGCGTTGGATCCGGAGGTTGGTGGGGTGGTACGTGAGGATGAGGGGAATTCTGTTTTGGTTTTTATTGTGGGGAGCGGGTTTGAGGGATGAATTGCGGGAAATGCGGGAGACATGGTTGAGGGCGTTCTCGACCACTGTGGGGGGGAAGTTGCGGTCCTTGAAAAACAAGGACATCTGAGATGTACTGTATATAACTTTAAAATCATATTACAATTATTTCAAGCATTTGGACTCACTTATTCCCTCCGTCATCTGAAAATGATCCTAGGTCCTAACTTCCTGTGTATAATTCCGTGAAATATTGGTTAATAATAATTGACAAAACCTTTCTTCATCTCTGGCTGTATTAAAGCACTTTACAGTTAATAGAGTCATTTTTGAATTATAGTGATTTAAGAACCCATTTACACACAGCAAGGTCATACTAACATGAAGGAGATAAACAATCAGATAATTCAGTGATGGTGCTTAAGGGATAAAATTGATCAGAATACTAGGTGATCTCTCTTGCTCTTCATGTGGGTTCTTCAGATATCGATACAAGGTCAGGCCAGACTTTGTTGTTTCTATCAATGTATGTTTATTGTTATACTATACATGATGTTCAGGTTATGGAGCAGGATGTTCCAAACTGTACAAGATCTAACTTCTTTACTGGAACTTCAAATACAGATCCGGTGAGGTCCAAATGACACCACTGCTTACCACAAAGGCCCATTTACGTAATCATCAAACCCTATTGCTCTCTATCCCCATGAGTACTTCTTCACTTTCCAACTTGAAATACTCTCTTAACATTATTCACTGAATCATTTCACTAAAGGCATGATCATTAAGACTAGATATATTTTCAACCCCATCATCTCCCTTCAATGTCCATTTTTCACAGATTCACATGCTGGGGAGATCTCACAATTGTCTCTGATGTGGTCATTCAAAATGATGTAGGAGGGCAATGGCAGGAAGGCTGGACTGGGACTGCACTTTGGGGAGCTGAAGCAAAAAGAACAGGATTAATAACAATATCCCAAAGGACACAGCTCTGAATGGGTTGGTGGTCAGTAAGATGCTGCTTCAGGATGAAGACAAGCAGATGTTCATCGGGAAGACACCATTCCTGCCTGATGCCAGTTACTTTTATTGCTTTCAGGATATCTTCTAATGAAGAGACAACCTGACAATGAAAAACTACTGAATGTTGAAAATACACACGTGAAGAATAGGTAAGGTATTTCACCATTTGATTGTAATAGCAGGACAGGGACACCTTGAGATTCCTGGATTGTATTTTCGATGATGTAAAGATGCATGAATCACCAGGAAGACCACAGAGTCTAGATTTACTCATTCAAAGAACATATTCAAGGATGGCAAAGAATCAATGAAAATCTTGCCAGAAATTTCTGCTTTCACTAGAAAATTAACAGTCAGTTCTGGCTGGATTGTATCTGGGGCCATCTCAAAAGATTTTAGATGAAAAGATGAAATAAGAACTTCAAAATTGCAATATAAATATATCACTTAATAGTTCCCCAGACTGTTAACCATCGACCACCACTAACATTTAACTCCTCCTCTTGCAACACACAGTGACAGCAGTATGTACCATTTACATGATTGTAACAACTCACCCAGATTCCTTCAACAGCATCTTCCAAAGCTCCAAACTCTACCACCTAGAATTAAGAATGAGGGTAGCAGGTGCATGAGGATACTGTCACTTGCAAGGTCTCCTTTAAGCCACTCAGCATCCTATGGTGGAATGACATCACCATTCCTCCACTGTCACTGGGTCAAAATCCTGGAACTCCCTTCCTAACATCACGTGGGTACATCTACCACATGGACTACAACAGTGAAGGAAAGTGGCTCACCATCACCTCCTCAAGGGCAATTAGGGACACTGCTGGCCTAGTGACACCCACATCCTGTTAATGAACGAAAAGGAAAGGACAACGCACTGTCAGGTAAGTGTACATTTTGAATTCACGTCAAACAACTGGTCATGTATTTTTGCAGGATGTATATTTCACTGCGTGGGTGTGTGAACCTACACAATGTTACAATTATTACTAAGGTGGAATGTGTTAAGTTGGAAATTCAGGGTGTTGCATCATTTGGACAATGGAGTCTCCCTGCAGTCAATATCAAGAAGGGAAAGAACAAATGCACCCAGCAAAATGTATAAGTGGAGGTCAGGCCCTTTGTACATTCGTTCGAAAGCCTTGGCTTTCTAGTTTTGAAAGCTGCTATGCTTGCAAAGAGTCAACTGTTCAGGAGTGGAAATTTTTTTCCGCCCACCTGCTGACTGTAGCACCAAGGGTGAATTCCTGTGGTTTACAAGCCCCAAGCATTCAGCTGTTCAATTATAATGTGTAGAAAGGAGGCCTTATACTCACAGCTGTAAGTGAAGGTGATTTCATTCAACAGATTCATCTCACCATTGCCTGCTTCTGACAATAATGGCTAGGGGTAAATAAAAGCAATTATTGCATGGTTTTCAGGTGGCATACCTGTAAACGAGACTCAAAGAGGGTAGCCTGGCTCCTGCAGAGGGGAGGAGAATTGGAACATCCTTTCAGACATGTAAGCTGTCAGCTGTGGTGAAAGTCTGCACAGAGCTGTGTTCTGGCAGAGAGAGCTTCTCACCACAAAACAGATGTCTTGCTGATAATGGATGTTGTATGTGCATTATGAGGGCCTTCTCTGTGCTTGCGCATTTTGCTGTGCATCAGATGTGGTTTGAGCAGCAATTATAAACATGACTACCCAATGAATAAAATATGCAACTGCAAGGTTGGCAAAGCAAGAGTTATGAGGTCATAAGATCTTAGGGGCAATAGCTCGTCATTGTTAAAAAAAAGTTGCAAAAAAAAATGTACATTTGTCAAAATAAATTGAAATGTGAATTCATGAAGGGCCTGTAATATTCTTCCCAAATAAAATTAAAAGGTTAGGCAATTGGAGCAAAGTAGATTTTCACTTGTTAGAACTATACACTGTCATGGCATGTAACACTCATTTTCACCACCAAGGTGGGATCTCACACTATTACATTTGGCAGGCTCAAGCGTGGTGAGTGTTGTCATCTTTCATCTGTGCTCATGGTGAGGTTTCCCCAGTAAGGATAGAGGTGTCAGTCTGCCCATCAAAAGCATTGACAGTCTGTCTCTTGGGATGAAGTTGTTAATAGAACTTCCACAGCATTCCTCAAAGGACTGGCTGTCAATGCTGGGACCTATACTGGACTAGACATTTCATCTTCAAAAAGCAGTTTAGATATCACTTTTGTTACTGTTCTTGTCTGGATTGATTCTATCTGATGAATACCATGCTCTCACCCCACCTGACCGAACACCCGCCCCCGCCCCCACCCCACCCCGCACACACCTTACCTTAAACTTACCAGTCAGGTGAATAGTTTGCCAAATCACTACGTGCATAGACATAAAGTCAGAAGTCACATGACATCAGGTTATAGTCCAACAGGTTTATTTGAAATCACAAGCCTTTGGAGGTGAAGTCACCTGATGAAGAAGCAGCGCTCCAAAAGCTTGTGATTTCAAATAAACTGTCGGACTATTACTTGGTGTCGTGTGACTTCTGACTTTGTCCACCCTAGTCTGACCCTGGCACCTTACATGGACAGGTGCTGGCACGTAACATCTACTTGCTTAATAAAAGCAAAATACTGCAAATGCTGTACATTTAAAACAAACACAGAGAATGCTGGAGAAACTCAGCACGCCTGGCAGCACCTGTGGAGAGAGAAACAGAGTTACCATTTTAAGTCCAGGTCCAGACTTTGTGTAGCCACAAGTTCCATTCACACCTACCTCTCAATAGCCCATTCTGCTTATTGTGTATTGTTTCAGAATTGTTTCTTGTTGTACAATAAAAAATAAATCAAAAACATACTTCTAATATTTTTATGAGCCAAAGGTTACTTGTTATAATAGATGAAAGCACTTAAGCCTGGCTAGTACTCCTGTCAATGAGGTTGCAGGTGCAAGCGATGACACAGTGTGGAGTTGGAGGAACACAGCAGGCCAGGCAGCATCAGAGGAGCTGGAGAGCTGACGTTTCAGGTCGGAGCACTTCTTCAGAAAATCTTCTTCTTTTCTGAAGAAGGGTCCCGACCCGAAAAGTCAACTTTCCTGCTCCTCTGATGCTGCCTGGCCTGCTGTGTTCCTCCAACTCCACACTCTGTTGTCTCGGACTCCAGCATCGGCAGTTCTTACTATCTCTCAGCTTGCAGGTGTTATGTTTCCTTCCAGGATTTGAGCTCATAAACTAAGCTAATATTGCAAAGTAATGATGAAGGAGCAGTACACTGTTAAAGGTGTTGATCTTTCGGTGAAGCATTAACTGGCATCCTGTTTGCCTGTTCTATTTCTTCAAAAGGATGTTAATGAACGTAATGCACTATTTCTGAAAGAACAGGGGTTCATTTTCACATCTTTGTCAATATTCATCCCTGAATGAGCATCAACTAAAAAGAAGATTAACTGGTGATACCTTTTCTCATTACTATGTGAAAAATAGCTGCCTCTTTCACAGGGTAAGGTATCACTGGCTAGGCCAGCATTTATTGCACAGACTGCTGTTCAGAGTCAACTACATTGCATTGTGTCTGGAGTCACATGTAGGTCAGATCAGTTAAGGATGGCAGTTTCCTTCCCTAAAAGGCATTAGTGAATCAGATGGGTTTCCCCCTGATAGTCACCAATAGATTCATGGTCATTATCAGGCTGTTAAATTCCAGATTTTTGTTGAATTCAAATTCCACCATCTCCTCTGGTGGGATTCAGACCCAGGTTCATCACATCATTACCTGGGTCTGTGACTTAATAGTCTAGTTATAATACCACTAGACTGTCACGTCCCTCATCTGCCCATGCAATGTCCATCATTACTGTTCAAAGCAATTTATTGTATGTTAAATGCTTTGAGATGTTTCTGAGTATTATGCTTAAAGTTGTGCTTACATTTATAAATGTAAATCTTTTAGCTTGAAGATTATGCTGGTCATATTGAAAATAGCAGTATTTTCTGTGAACAGTGAAAACAAGAAGACAGTTACAAAGTTCAATGATGAAATAGAATATGGTTGGAAAGCAGCAAAAAATGTAATTTTTCTATGACAAATTTATCTTTAGGAGAAGTAGGACGGACTGGGAATAAGAAATATAAGTTCTCAGGTAACAGTTTACCCTGCTACCTTCTCCAATGGCAGATGTTTTTCAACAGATAGCTTCTGGTGTGTAGACATGAAACAACCAGCATGTAAGCTGACCTAAAGCACCACATAATTGAGAAATTGCTTGACTTTTATAAATTGGATAATGTGTGTCACCCTACAGGGACTCATAACACATATTACGTTGGCTACAGATACAGGACATCATCCAGTTTCAATTTAGGTTTTATTACTTTCAAATCAGGCATTTCTAAAATTGGATATTTGTCCGTGATGTGTACTGTTTCAGTGGTACAGTTCTGTTGGGATGTAATTTATCAGCTCATCCTCAGAGTAATTACTCCATAATACCCTGTTCAAAATGTGACAGTGTAGCTTCTGTTGGCTCTAGTCCACTAAACTACAGAACTTAACAGTTCAGAGGAAGAAGTAGCATAAAGGTCAGAAGTCACATGACACTAGGTTCTCGTCCAACAGTTTCACTAGAAATCACAAGCTTTCAGAACACTGCTCCTTTGTCATGTGAAGGAGCCGTGGTCTGAAAGCTTGTGATTTCAAATAAATCTGTTGGAATATAACCTGGAGTCGTGTGATTTCTGACGTTGTCCACTCCAGTCCAACACCGGCACCTCCACATCATAGCATAATGGTGAGAGAGAAGTAAAAAAGCAAGGACAGCTCTTCTGGAAATCATTAAACAATATTAGAGATAGAGCCTAGCAGCAAAGACAAATCATTTGATAAAATTTCTATTACTTTATGTTATAGATTTCTGAAGAAGGGTCCAGACCCGAAACATCAGCTTTCCTGCTCCTCTCATGCTGCTTGGCCTGCTGTGTTCATCCAGCTCTACACCTTGTTATTCTCAGGTTCTCCAGCATCTGCAGTTCCTACTATCTCTCTCTATTATTTTATGTTACTATGTAAGTTCTCCATCATAGACTTAAAAGTTTAAAATTTGCCTCTATGTCATAAAGGGTATTTGTGCGATCAATCATGAGTTCTTTGTACATGGATGCTGAAAGTATGATTTTGTGTGTGTTTTCCACATTGAGAACTTCATGGTTTGTGTTACAATTTTGATCGCCCTCCTCTTCATGGTGAAAATTATTTGGAGAGCAGTTTAATGCAACCCTTGAAGCTAAGTGGCAATTATCAAGTTTCAGTGTCATTTTCACCATAACTCCCAGCACCTTATCCATGCCAAGTCAAACATCCCCCTGTGGAGGACCTAATAAACGAAGTCAAGATTTATTTTAAGGAAAAGGGATGAATTTGTAATGGGGATCAAGACACCGTGCCAAATGGATTCCGACAAGTGTAAATGAAAGAGCTGTTTGCATTCTGCTAGAGGAAAGATGTTGCTAAACTTGAAAAGGTGCTGAAAAGATTCACAGGCTTGGAGATTGAGCTACAGGGAGAGGTTGAATAGGCTGGGTCTATTTTCCCTGGACCATCGGAGGCTGATGGGTGGCCTTATAAAGGTTTATGAAATCACGAGGGGCGTGGATGGGGTGAATAGCCACGTCTTTTTTTTCCCAGGGTTGGGGAGTCCAAAACTTGAGGGCACAGGTTTAAGGGGAAAGGAATAAAATGAGCTTAAGTGGCAACTTTTTCACGCCGAGGGTGGTGCATGTATGAAATGAGCTGCCAGAGGAAGCGGAGAAGGTGGGTATAATTACAAAATTTAAAATGCTTCTGGATGGGTATTTGAATCAGAAGAGCTTATTTGAGTCAAATGCTGGCAAATGGGACTAGTATAATTTAAGACATCTGGTCGTCATGGACGAGTTGGACTGAATGGTCAGTTTCCATGCTGTATAACTCTATGACTTTATAACTTCATGACACTGAGTTATAAAATGTAGATGAGGTTTAAAAAGAAAAAGAAATACACAATTTTGTGAGTCCCATATTGGTAGAAGTATAGTAGACCCATATTGATAATTACCTTCCTAAATTTTAGCGACCTAAGGGTCATCAGAGATTCAACTAAATTTTATTGATCTACTTTAGTATACCACTATTTCTATGTGAAGATTGATAATTGAAGAAGAATGGTAGATGATCCAATATAGATCATTCCTTAAATAAATTACATTTAGCCGTTATCAAGATCTCTCTCTGCCTAACCTTGTGTCATGACGGTGGTAAAATATAAAGCATCATTTTTCAACTCCCATCATCTAATTTTAAAAGCAGAGACCTTCATGGAGTAAAATGATTGTTAAAAAAGGAAGAATCATGGGTCTAAATGCAGTGATTACCAAAGCATAGATTGAGGCAAATAGAATTATCTGAACTAAATAGGACTGGCGTGGATTTCTGCTGGTGCTCCAGTTCCCTCCCAGATTCCAAAGATGTACAGGTTAGGTTTGATTGTCTGTGCTAAATTTGCCTGTGGTGTCCAGGGATGTGTTGGTTAGGTGGGTTATGGAGATAGGCTAGAGCTTGGGTCTGGTTGGGAAGCTCTTTGAAGGGTCAGTGCTGACTTGATGGGCTGAACGGCCTCTTTCTGCACTATAGGGATTCTATGACTTTTTTTTTAAAATCGCAATATTTAAAGACTTTGAATCAGTCAACTGAGTCATGTGTCAAGAAGTTTTCATTTCCTGTTTTGATTTACACTTGAATAAGAAATTTCACACATTGAACATGAAACTCACTCACTTGGAAAGACAATGGAGTCAAATGTGAGAATACACAAAGGGATTATATTTCATCAGCTGATTTGCAAAGCAGCAGGGAGAGAGAGAGAGAAAACCAGGGAATAATGAGGGTTTGTGAGAAGGGCACAATGGATATTATGGGCGATTTGAACATGCATCTTGACAGAACTAGTCAACTTGGCAAGGGTAGCCTTGAAGAAAGGTAATAGAGTGTTTGAGGTAACAAGGTGTGCAGCTGGATGAACACAGCAGGCCAAGCACATCATAGGAGCAGGAATGCTTGACGTTTTGGGCCTAGACCCTTCATCAGAAATGGGGGAGGGGAAGAGGGTTCTGAAATGAATAGGGAGAGAGGGGAAGGCGGATAGAAGATGGGTAGAGGAGAGGATAGGTGGAGACGAGACAGACAAGTCAAAGAGGCGGGGATGGAGCCAGTAAAGGTGAGTGTAGGTGGGGAGGTAGGGAGGAGATAGGTCAGTCCAGAGAGGACGGACAGGTCAAGGGGGCAGGATGAGGTTAGTAGGTAGGAGATGGGGGTGCAGCTTGAGGTGGGAGGAGGAGATAGGTGAGAGGAAGAACAGGTTAGGGAGGCGGGGATGAGCTGGGCTGGTTTGGGGATGCGGATGGGTGAGGGGAGATTTTGAAGCTTGTGAAATGCACATTGATACCATTGGGCTGCAGGGTTCCCATGCTAAATATGAGTTGCTGTTCCCGCAGCCTTCGGGTGGCATCATTGTGGCACTGCAGGAGGCCCAGGATGGACATGTCGTCTGCGGAATGGGAGGTCGAGTTGAAATGGTTCATGACTGGGAGGTGCAATTGTTTATTGCAAACCGAGCGCAGGTGTTCTGCAAAGCAGTCCCTGAGCCTTCGCTTGGTTTCCCGATGTAGAGGAGGCCACAATGGGATTGTTTCTTGGAGCAACATGTCATGGAGCCAACCAGAGAGCTGGCCACTTTAGATTTGGTATTACTTAATGCGGAAGGATTGATAAATGGCCTTGGAGTTAAGGACCTTCTTGGAAGGAATGACCACAACATGCTAGAGTTTCCAATTCAGATTGAAAACGTGAAGATAGAGTCACATATGAGAGTTTTAGCGTTGGGCAGGGGTAGTTATACAGGCCCGAGGAAGTATTTGGCCCTAGGGTATTGGGCAAAAATATTGAAGGGCAGGACAGTTGAAGAATACTGGCCAATGCTTAGGGAGGTACTGAACACCTCTCAATTAATGTATATTTTTGAGAGAAAGAGGAATTGTAAAAAGTGAAAAATCATCCATGACTGAACAAGAAAGTCAAGGATAACATAAAGGCAAAAAACTGGGGTATATCATACTGCAAAAGCTAATGGCACTTTGGAGGTATGGGAGAACTTTAAATGTCAGCAAAGGGTTATTAAAAATAAAATATAAAGAACTAAGATGAACTACAAAAGGAAGCTAGCAGAAAACATAAGCTCTGATACCAAAAGATTCTATTAGTGTACAAAAAAAGAGAATAGTGAAAGCAATGTGGCCCTTTAAAGGATAAAAATGACAAAGATAAAAATGAGAAGCTCAGAAATGACAGAGGTCATTTGGTCTCTGTTTTCTCTGTGGGAGGTAATAATTTCTTCCCAAAAACTGCAGTTACTACAGAGGAACTTCGTGAAATTATTATATCTAGGGAGAAAGTATTATGTAAACTGATGGGATTAGAGGCAGATAAGTCCCGGGGCCTGATGGCATGAACTCTAGGATATTAAAGGAGGTGGCAGCAGAGATAGTGGATGCGTTAGTTATGACTTTCCAAAATTCCCTGGATTCTAGAAGGTACCAATGGATTGGAAACATGCAAATGTGACATCCTTATTCAGAAAAGGAGATAGGCAAAAAGTGGGAAACTATAGACCAGTTAGTTTAACGTTTGTGGTGGGAATGTTACTGGAATCAATCATAACGAGATGATAACTGAACACTTGGAAAAACAAAGCTCAGTTCACCAGTGTTAGCACAGTGTCGTGCTTGACAGACTTGGAGTTCTTTGAGGATGTAACCAGCAAGGTAGATAAATGGGATCTGGTGGATGTGGTATATTTAGATTTCAGAAGGCATTTGACAAGGCTCTGCATAAAATACTGAATCAGAAGGTTAGATCCCAAGGGGTCAAGGGTAGAGTATTGGCTTTGATAGAGGATTGACTGACTGACAGAAAGCCAAGTGTCAGGATAAATGCATTATTCTTTGGATGGTGAACTGTAACTAGTGGGTGCCACAGGGTTCAGTTCTTGGGCCTCAACTATCTACAATCTACATAAATCATCTACAAGCAGGGACAGGGTGTAACATAGCAAAGTTCACAGATGATACCAAAATAGATGGGAAAGCAGGCAATGATGGTGAGCTAGGTTAGGAGAATGGGCCAGAATCTGGCAGGTGAAGTTTAATATGGATAAGTGCAAGATTGTCAACTTCTGTCATAAAAATAAAAGGGCAAATATGATTTGAATGAGAAGCAGATTCAAAGTGTCTCAATGCAAAGAGATCTGCCATTTTCAATTGCAGAAAGCGGGTATGTGGGTATAGTATACAATAAGAAAGGCAAATGGAATCATAGAGTTATAATCATAGGCTCATAAAGCATGGAAGCAGACCCATCAGTCCAACCAGTCCAAGCTGACCATGTACCCGAAGTAAACTAGTCTCACCTGCCTGCACTTGGCCCATATCCCTCCAAACCTTTCCCATTCATGAACTTATCCAAATGTCTTTTAAATATTGTAACTGTACCTGCAACCACCAATTTGTTTGGCAGTTTATTACACACATGAACCATTCTGTGTAAAAAAGTTGCCCCTCATGTCCATTTTAAATCTTTCTCCTCTCACCTTAAAAATATGCCCCCTAATTTTGAATTCTCCCACCCTAGGGAAAAGATGCTTGTCATTCACCTTATCTATGTCCCTCATGATTTTATAAATCTCTATAAGATGCTCCTATGCTCCAGTGAAAAAGTCCCTGTCTTTCCAGACCAATTTTATATTTCAAGGTCAAAAACCAAGCAACACCAGGTTATAGTCTGACAGGTTTATTTGAAAACACAAGCTTTCGGAGTCTCAATCTTTCTTCAGGTGATCCAAAATCTTGTATTTCCAAATAAACCTGTTGGACTGTAACCTGGTTTCGTGTGACTTTTGACTTTGCCCGCACCAGTCCAACTCCGGCACCTCTACAATATTTATATCACACACATTCCATTCCTGGCAACGTCTTGGTAAATCTTTTCTGAACCCTCTCCAGTTTAATAATATCCTTCCTATAACAGAGCGACTAGAACTGCACACATTACTCCAGAAGAGACCTCACCAATGTCCTGTAAAACATCAGCATGAAATCCCAACTCCTATACTCAAAGATTTGAGCAATAAAGACAAGCGTGCTAAATGCCTTCTTAACCATCCTGACTACTAGTGACGCAAATTTCAAGGAATTATGTACTGTACCCCTATATCTTTCTGCTCTAAAACAACACCCAGGGCCTTACCATTAATTATATAAGTCCTGTCCTTGTTTGTATTGTCAAAATGCTGAAGGAGAGCTGCACTGTTGCAGGGTCAGTACTGAGGGACAACCACACTGTCAGAGGGTCAGTGCTGAGGGAGAACCGCACTGACGGATTGTCAGTACTGAGGGTATGCTACACTTTTGGAGGGTCAGTGCTGAGGGAGTGCTGCACTGTCAGAGGTTCAGTTCAGAATGCCACACTGTTGGAGGGTCAATCCTGGAATTTATTATAAAAGGACTGGATTATAAAAGTAAAAAAAAGTGTAGTTACACCTACATAAGGCGTTGGTGAGACCATACCTGGAATATTGTATCCAGTCTTGGTCTCCTTACTTGAGGAAGGATGTTGTGCCGGTGGAGGAAGTTCAAAGGAGGTTCGCCAGGCTGATTCCAGGGATGAAAGGGCTGTCATACGAGGAGCGGTAGAATGGCTTGGGCTTTTACTCGCTGGAGCTCAGAAGAATGAGGGGAGGATCTAATTGAGGAATGTGAACTGTTAAAGAGGATTGACAAGGTGGATGTTGAACAGATGTTCCCTGTTGTGGGACAGTCTCAAACAAAAGGTTATCGAATTAGAGTGAGATGAGGTAGTTCAAAACTGAGATGAGGAGAAATTACTACTCTCAGAGAGTTGTGAATCTGTAGAATGCACTGCCCCAGAGTGCAGTGGAAGCAGAATTAATCAACAGATTCAATAAAGAAATATATATGTTTCTGATGAAAAGCCAGATAAAGAGCCAAGGGGAGCAAGCAGGAAGGTGGCATTGAGACCAGGGTAAGATCAGATATGTTAAATGGTGGAGCATGCTCCAAGAGCTGAATTGCCTACTCCCACTCCTGATTCCTATATTCCTTTGTTAGAGATTGGTATCCAGAGCCATAATTGGAAAGGACTGGAAAATTCTCTCTCTCTTCATTTCCTTCTCATCACCTCAAAAGCCAGCACTAGTGATAAGACAAATTGGAGAAAGATCAATTCATTGAGAACCCAAGGATTTTGCTGAGGATACAGGATATCAATTAAACATCTGTGGTCTCAGGTATAACTATCACACTGCAAAGAGTTTAAGAAATTTTTAAACAGCATACTTTTTTCTTCTATGTATATATACTTCTTATATACTAGACTCGATCTTTGTCTGCACCTCTTCTGTAGCTGCAACACTATATTCTGCATTCTGTTCTGTTACTCTGATATACTTACACAAGGTATGATTTGTTTGGTTAGCATGTGAAAACAATATTTTTCACTGTATCTCAGTATGTGACAATAATCATTAAAACCAAATCAAATAAAATCAGATTAAACATTATCTCTCTACTGTACCTATTGTCTCCCTTGTTAAGATTTTATTTTAAATGCATTGGATGTTTGCATCACTGGCTAGGCCAGCATTTATTGCCCAACCCAATTGGCCCAGAGGGCTGTTAAGATCCAATCAAATTGTTGCGGTCCTGGATGCACATGTAGGCCAGACGAAGTTAGGTCCTTGAAGAACCTTAGTAAATCATGTGGGTATTTACACTAACCAACAGTTGTTACATGGTCACTTTGAGATCATCGTTTTAATTCCAGTTCTTTATTAGATTCAAATTGCACCATCTGCCACAGTGAGATGTGGATCATGACATGAGAGCATTAGTCTGGGCTTTTGGATTACCAACCCTGGATGGATATTTGGTCCTATGATTTTTCTTGGGGCTAGTAAGTAATAAAATTTCTTTCTTTTGTGCAAGAAAAACCTGTAAATGACTCCTTTGATCAATGCAATGTTTTAATTGAAGCATGCTGAAAAGAATGAAAAATTATTGTGGCTGACTGAGAGGGGTAAAAAGCAGGGGAGCCAAGTCAGCACTCTATAACCATTTGCAACACTTTGCTTTTTCTGTGTAATATTCACAATAGCAATATTAGAGTTTAAAATTAAAATATGAAATTGTTGGTATCCTTCCATCTGTGAAGCTTGATTCATTGCACCTTTTTCACTTAAAACAGGGCTGTGGAGACAGCCAAACCATACTGAATCTCTATGGCAACACCCTGACTGACAGAGTCTACTTGTCTGATTTGAATTTAAACAAGTAAGTTAATAGTTCCTGCTGCACCTCCATGCCAACCATAACCCGACCAATCAACACCTTCTTGTACAAAATCAGAAATTGCTGAATAAACTCAGTAGATCTGGTAGCATCTGTGGAGAGAAAGCAGAGTTAAAATTTCGGGTCAGAAAATCCTCTTCTTGTGCTGTATGCACCTTTCTTATCTGAAGTTTCTTTTTGGGCTTTAGTCCAGGGAGTACAAGACAAAAAGTTTGACTTCATGAGCTGAATCCTTTTTTTTGGTGAAGTCTGAGTTTTTTTTTCTACACTTGCATTAACCTGATTCACTTTCATAATTACAAGTCTAGTTCATTGAAGGGGAAAATAGCATTTAAGAAGGAGTTAAATCTGATGCAAAGCTTATTGGTTGTCACTAACTTTGTGAGTTGTGAGGAAATGAATGAACAACTTCCGATCTATTTTATGTGGCTTTATGAAATGGCCTTGTGGTGACATTCTTGAAGACTTTGTCAATAGTCATGTGAATAAAAATATTTTGTTCAAAGTTTGGATCTCCACTATAATGAAGGAATTATACCACCAGAGATAAAAAAGAAAAGCCCACGTAAGGCATCAGGAAACTAGTCATTCAATAATAGAAGTCAGATTTACTCAGTCACGATTCTTTACTTGTTCAATTATGAGAATGTCTCAGATGAATGAAGACTGTCATTTAAGGGGATGCTGTATATGTGAGAATGTTTAGTTCTTGAACACAAAGAAGTAACAATCTAAGCCTAATTCCTATAGGGTTCAGATCATGAATGCAGGTGATCTTTATAGAACAGGCTTCCCCAACAGACAACCTGGGTTTGCGGGCCACAATACACCCTCCCATCTCCCCACTAAACAGTCCTGTCAGTTTTGCTACCGGGCTTCCAATTACAGGAAGGACAACTGAAGATGTTGCAAGAACGTGTACCTCCAATTAGATGACATTCTGGTCTTGTTTTGCTGCTGATCAGTTGATGAGTGAGCCAATCAGCAGTAAATGTGGAAGAGAAATGGCTGCTGATTGGAGGAGCAGTGAGCTGTGTAAAATGTGAATAATTTTATTCAACCCAAGGCCTGTGCTCTGAAGTCTGCTGGTTTGGAATGGGGATCAAGACTGCTAGGATTGAGATGTCTGCTAGCTTAGGTTGTAAATGGGTAAGAGGCCCAGAGTCAGGACCTGAGTACAGGGAAATGAGGTCCTGAATCGGTAGTGAGTTGGGGGCTAGACTAGGCTCCCTCTTTCCTGTGCCTAGTGAAGAGCTGGCAGTCCAGAGTTGCTGTGAATAGTTGGAGATGTTTGCTCTGGACATCGCAGGCAAAGGGAAATTGACCTGCTACTTCCTGGATGTTTGATGGGTGGGATGTTGCAGAGGTGGGACATCCTGTTCACCCAGGACTGGCAGAAGAGACCAGAGCACCAGACCCTGCCAATGTCATCTGAGGTTGCCAACCAGGTCTGCGATCTTAACCATCCAGAGAAATGCCAATAACCTTCTCCACTCCTCCAAGGTAAGTGCCACCATCTGCTACCTTACACTCACTCTATCTTTGCTAACGCCTTCTAACAAGGCTCATGCTCTACCACTCCCACTACTGCATGCAATTCCTTCTCTTGCTCACTTTCACCCCTCCAATTCCTCCCAGACTACTAACCCTGCATGGCCTCTGCCTCATTTGCACCAGCACTAACAGCAGTACCAGCTACTTTTGTCTCAAGCAATCTCTTCTGTACCCTCATTCTGAGGCAAAGCAGCCCATAATAATGCTAAAACAGCCAGGATAGATAGTTGGGTGGCTGACATTGAGTTCCTCACACCCCAATGAGAAAGGAATCGGGCCTGCATTGATGAGGACTGGAACCAATCCGGCGGAGATGCTGGAAACTCCATGTCCTGGCAACAAAATAAGAAACATTGCTCATTGCTGTGCTACTCTCCCATTACTTCCACTGTGAATGTATAACTAAAATACCACAACCTCTATTCCTTGGTCATGATACCCGTTTCCAGCCGGTAGCAGCGTTTCTGTTCTTAAGACTGTTTGCAAGTTGATTTGTGCACAAGCCAGAACACAATGCAGCACACTACGAAATAGTCATTCGTAAATGTTCACATGTTGGATGTTTTAACTTATCTCCCTGTTATGGAATTGCATTTATAAGTCAGACACTCATAAATTGGGGAATCACTTTGTATCTTACTGCTTATCTGCATCATGGACATGAAAAAGGCTCCAAGTTTGCACAAAAGGTCCTCGAGTTAAAAAGATTTTTGCCAAGTTGTGGAAGCAAATGGTCTCCAAAGGCAAAGCCACCATTCTTCTATCTGACAGGGCTACCTCTTCACATCACAATAAACTTGATGTCCATCATTCAATGCATGGGAAAGATTATTAATGTAGCATGACTAGATACTAGTTTGTTTTCTTAAAATTATCAAATGGCATAAAAAAGTCAAAAATTTTTGAGGTGATAAGACATTAAATAAATTATGATTATTCTTATCTTTATTTTAATCTTAGATGCCACAAACAGTGAGAAAACCTGGCCAACATTAATATGATCATTAAGACCGATGCTCTATCTCAAATGCTATCTCTGTTTTTTAACATTGTGGAAATGACCTTATTTTTTGACAAATGGTAGCGGATATGTTCTTGTTTATTTGACAAATAGGATGCAGCTCATCTGCCACCCTTTATTGGAATGCCAGCTTAGATTTTTAAGGCTACAAACTTTACTGAGTTGATCCCATGATCAAAAACAAGAAGGCTATCAACTAAGTCAGGTTGACATGTCCAGATGAAAGCAACATTTTTATTAGCCTCACACTCATTGGTAATTGCAAGCCACAGGAATGTCAGGAAAAAGAAGAAAATGTAAGTCATGATTAATGTATACTACACACATTTTTATAGGCTGTTGTCATTATGGTATTCAAAGTCTTCTATCTAGCTTCTGTGCTTAGGATCCAGGGCTTTAATATAATAGTTATTTTCCACATTTGTCTGTACATTGAACAAAATTGTGCATGAACAAAGTCAAAATAAATAGGGTGTCCTCCAGTTTACAATCTTTTAACTTATGAATGTTTGTACTTATGAACATAATCCCATACAGGGTGTAACTTTAAAGATCTAACATACAATCATTTCCTTTACCTATGAATGGCTGCTTTATATTGTTCTGCATTGTGTTCCAACTTGAATACAAATTGACTTGTGAATGGATGCAAGGACAGAACCCATCTGAACAGACTTTACAAGACTTCTAACCATATCAACTCGTGTTTACCATGATATATTATGAGTAAGATCATAACACAACTATGAAGAAATGAGAATCCCATAGAACAATGCCATTGACCCAAGCTTTTCCTGCAAAATGGCTCTTAACTGCCCATTGCAATCCAAAACCCATACATTGTATTATGATTTATTTTTCTAGTTACCATCTTCATTTTTGAGTGTGCGTTTGGAAATCTGCCCTAATTTGTTAGTAATTCTACTAAAAACATATATTTTTGTCCACAAACAAACACCTTTTGAGGTGATTCCTAATCAAATTACATCACTTGAGAAAGTCCCGAAAAAACAGTAATACAATACTAATTTGGAGAAAGAGATGTCAGGACCATGTACATAACATCACATAGCCATAAAACACAGACATGTAGGTGTTAAGGATTTCACTTCTCATTGTGAAACAAAAAATTGTTTTTCCAAAAGCAAAATATGAAACATTAAAAAAAACTTTGCCAGTTGCAAGCATTATTACCTTGAGGAATATTTCCGAAACAGTTGTTTTTCTTTGATATTCTTCACATGCATAAGGATGGCTTACAGCTGGAAATCCCTACATGAAATTTCCATGAGCCTTTATATATTTGCAGGCCTGTGAGTTCACACTGAGCTGTGTGAAGTTGTGATGTTTGGCAGGTTCACAGCAGTGCTTGGGAAAATTCTCAGGATATGTCAGACTCTGGAGAATGTTTCAGTTTGCAAGCAGGCTTTTTACAAAATCGATCACATTTCTTTTGCCATCAGCTTGTCAAGGTGTAATTTGCAGAGCCCTGAAAATTCAGGGGCTCTCTTGCGCTAACAGAACTTGTGTCCTAAACTGACTACTCTGTTTTAAATCTCGCCAGTTAACTTATTTAGCCCTTTAGCTGACCCTTATTTGTGTAGTTCAAAACATAATTGCTTTTGGAGAATATGATCTATATTTTTATTTACAATATCATGAGTAAGCCTCAATACCATTAAACCCGTAAAATTAGTGCTCTGGGGTTCAAAACCTTGAGGCAGGTTTATCATGCTGGTTCTGAAATCTGTCATTGGAGTCAAATGGGTGTCAGAAGCTAACCTTGGATGGAAGACAGTCAGTTAATGTGATTTTCCCAGAACTAAACTCTTTCTGATCAAAGGGTGGTTTTGCCATCAATTTGAGAGTGGAGGGTACGTGCTCGAATCTGGCTGGCCATTAGGCCACCCTCCAGCCTGGAAGAAGTATCAAGTATCACCTTGTCCAAGGTGTTAAAGGAGAACATATCAAATAGAGGTGCTATCTCTCTAACTCTTGTCAAATTTGGTAATTGTCCCTCCAACTGGTTTACTCTTGTCAGAGCGGAGCACCTCCCACAGGTGACTTTTGGTACTGCTAAACTAAGGCAACAGTGATTGCACCTAATCCTGCCTGTGTTGTCATCTGCTTCCTGCGGGGGCCTGAAGGCAGACAGGAAAATCTCAGCTGGCCTCAACACTAGCCTTCAATAGGCACTTTAGCAGCTCAATTGGCTACCAACTAATAGTTGGTAGGTTGCCCTGACCCTCTTCCTTTTGCAATCAGGAAGATGAGTGGAATGTATGCGGTGCTGTTTCTGAAGAGGTTAGTTTTGGAGACTGCATTAAGCTATACCTAATCTGATGACATCACCTGGACTTTGGTGGGACAATGGGAGAGTAGATTATATATTTGTAGGAAGACCTACATCCAAAGTTTCCTCATTGTCTTAGTAACATTGTCTAACTTACTGATACTTACTTATATCTAATTTCTATCATGAAATAAACTGCGTTGTTTTAAAAGACAAGAGCCTTTTCTTTTTAAAGACAAGTGGTTTTTATTCTGTATCACTGTAACTGAAATAGGACCTTAGACTAACAGGATGGTAGTAGTGGTCTTGGCAGAAACATAACAGGATGGAGCCTAGGAACTGGCACAGAGGCTATTGGGGTGAAGTTCATGGCTCAACTACTTCTGCTTTGGCCTTTGACATGTGCTAAAATTCCAGATGCTAGTTTCTAATGTGCTTATCGCAATGTAAAAATTCCACCAGGAGTACAGTATTGTTCTAAATAATACTAACCTTTATTACTATAGCACCATTTCATTTGAAGCCCTTGGCACTTTTCTCTGATCTCCTTCCAATGTGTCAATAGGCTTTGAAAGTACGATGCTCAAATAGAACATTGATTGAAAGTAACTTATATTTGTAGACCTCAAATCAAAAGATTGCAGTTAGAATAAAATTCTGTAAAAATTGTTTGCAAAATAAGAAATTCTAAATAAAAGCAGGCTGGTGACATTATGGAAAATATCTTTTGGAAGCCTTTTCATTTGCTTCAAATAGAAACGCAATCTGCTGTTAGAACAATTCTATAATTCACAAGAAATAACCACATTATGTCAAAAGCATTTTTTCTGCTATGATTGTTTGAAGTACTTTGGATGGTTTACTTCCAAACTACACAATAATGCCAGATTCTCAGAGTAAACTGCAGAGATTGAGAGAACACATGACTCAGGTCTTGAAACTGATGAAGGGTACCTCCAAAATATTATAACATAAAACTAAAACAGTCACTGAAGATGCCACATTGTGTGGTGCTGAATGCTGCAGAGTAGATAGTACCAGCTTTCATTCTCAATCTATGATGTTAATTCACATTGATTTCAACATCCCTGTGCTAAAGGAGTATAAAAATCTGCCATGATTATCACTCCTGATTACTCCCAAAGCATTCATGTGCTGTGGCACTGAGCCAGTAGGTGGAGACTCTGACCTAACACCCATCCAACAACTGACTGATTTAGATTCTAAATTGCTACCTCTAAATCACAGATATAAAATGTGTCACCCCTTCGCTTCAAGTTATTGTACAAGGCGATTGGTCTGAAGGAGTTACTTTGGAATATCTTTGCCAATGTTATCTAAATGACTGTTCTTGTGAGGAGCTGGTCAGTTCGTTAGTCATTTCTACAATACACACTGTGCAGCATTGGCCTAATTATTATCTCCCAGGAGATAACAATCTCCTTCACCTTGTGTCATTTCAGTGAAGCAGTCTTAAGGTAATGTAACGTATTTTCTTACGATAATGTAAAAAACTACTTCTTATTGCTCAAGTATGTGCCTCTTCTGCCAAAGACAACGTGCGGTTAATCCTTCCCCAATTAATGCTAGTAAACCCTGCTAGAAGAAAGATAGGTGGCAGCAAATTCACCAAAAGAAAATCCTATCACAAGTAGGTGCCAGCTGTGGGAATCTCTAAAAACACAAATGGTTATTCCTTTATAAGAGGGAATATAATGAGGGTCGACGGACAATTTGACAGGTGAAAGTCTTCCTGTTGGAATCTGATCTCCCCAACAGAACTTTCAAAAGAGACCATTGGAGAATGATCAAGAATGAGAACTTTGGCTGATCTTTCTCTTCCCTTGCCTTCCATCGTCGAAGTGAATTGTAAACCTCCAGCTGGTGCCCCAGTTGAGATTAACTAATGTAACTCAGACCGATCAGATGTGTAAAAGATAACATCAATGTGGTGTACTACATTGACTCAATTAAAGCAATAGCTGACCCTCCCAACCATAATTTATTTTGAGAGTGGGAATTCTGTGGAGGGAATTCAGAGCTCTCTGGTTTCCACTTCTTTGTGCACAATGAACTTTATAGGTTAATTTTGACCAAGTAAACTATTTCTGGATGGCTGATGTCATTAGTATAGCACCAGTTGCGAAAATCCCAGAAATACTGACTGCTGAGCAAATTTCTGTTCTTCATTAAATTTTGGCTTTGATTATATCAAGTCAATCTATTTTCCGGACTTTTTCAATACATCAAATTGAAGCTTATTTTGGGAAAAACACAGTGCACAGCTGTAACCCACGTGGAATTGAATGGATTTCCATTTGTTGTTTATATCATAAATCCTTGACTGTACATATGGGCTGGAAATTTTCATTTAACCGAGTTGCCTGGAAAGGATAACTTTCCAGCCATCACTTACTGAACACCAAAGGAGGCTAATGGGTATATCTGAGATAACAAGGCGTAGAGCTGGATGAACACAGCATGCCAAGCAGCATCATAGGAGCCTTGCTCCTATGATGCTGCTTGGTCTGCTGTGTTCATCCAGCTCTACACCTTGTTATCTCAGATTCTCCAGCATCTGCAGTTCCTACTTCCTCATGGGTATATCTTTGGCTTTTTGCCCCTGCGCATGTCTTATAGATTTTAACTTCACTTCAACAACTTATGGCCTAGGATGCTGTAGTTTCTAGCTCTCGTTTGATTAGCACTAAGCCACATAGACAAAGAGGCCACATATCCTTATACCTGTTCTACTAGCTAAGAGAACCACTGAGGACGCTCCACTTTGCTCTTGCTGACCAAGGCTAGTGAGACCAGCAAGAGCCAATATTTCTGCTCTTGATCATTGGCTAGTGACCTGTGTGTGTGTGTGTGTGTGTGTGTGTGTGTGTGTGTGGATGCTGGTGGTTTGGAGGAGGGGAGGGGGTGGAGAGTTGCAGTGGTGTCCTTCATGACAGAACAGACTTGCATCATTCATTGTGCTGTCTCATCCCAGGAAATGGGTGAGGCACTGGAGGATGCTACCACCACTTAGTAGAGCCCAGCATGAATCAGGAAGGGAGGAGAAAAGGTTGGGGTGAGGGTGGGTTACAAAAAAGAATTAAGAAAAAGAATATTTGAGGATGTAAAGTGAATGGCCAAAATGCACTAATTTAGTCATTAATAAACAAACTGTGAGTAGCTCAGTTCCAAACATTGATTGAAAAAATGTAAAAAGATCAATAACTGAGTGCATTAACATTAGCTATGAATATATTTCAGCTACTTGTTCATTCTCTACTGTTAGATTCCCAGAAACTCAGAACATGCTCATTATTATATTGCCAGGAAGCACGACATTCCCCTTCCCCCACTCACTTCCCAGTCTCCTCTTCCACTCTCACATGCCAATTTTTCTTAAAGGGCTAGCCAGCGCTGAAGCTTTGATTATCATTTCAGGATCTACCAGCACAGAACATTTTGAACAAAGATAAGTTCACTGAGAGATTATTCAGAAATTATTCCTTCTTAATAATTTAAGTCAAGGTGTTGCCATGAAAGGTGTTTTATGGAAAATGATGATTTTTACTCAATTAGCTGGAAACATGAATGGAACCGTTAGATACAGAAACTCTTTAAAACACCAAGACTGTGACTTGAAATTCAGCCAAAGATGGCCACCTCAATTTGCATTACTGCACTTTGCATGATTCAATCCATTAGAATGCAGCTGACATGTTGACAAAATCCATTGGAGACAATTACCTCCTGAAGAAAATGAATGATCCACATCTTTTGTTCAATTTGGAACCATCAAGAGATTCACCTGCTGTGTTGACCTGTTGGAGATGAACAATAATCCAATATCACTTAGGATAGGGTCCTAAGAGAGCTTCCCGCCAACGATCTAACCAAATTAGACTTGAAATACACAGACAGAAAAATATTTGGATCTCTATGCAGTTCGAGAGGAATGGAAATGTGATAGGCCATCCCACTGTGTTTTATAGAACAGTTTTATCTGCAGAACAAGGGATAGGTAGCTGAGACGATAAGATAGAAGATTGAAGTGAGGTCTCTTTTGTCTATATATCTGCATGCTTTGCTGCAGATGGGTATATTTGAGATTTACATTGATTTATTTTCTTCAATTTTCAACCAGTTCAATCAAAGTGGTTTTCACCCACACTATTGTTGACATAGGGCAGAATTTTCCCCTCCTTGGATGTAGTCAGAGAGAAGTATGACAGGGAAATAATTGGGTGAGTATGTCCTAGTGAAATACTTGCCCCTTTCTTGTCAATTAGATGAGGCAGTCCCGTGGGAATGTTCTCAGCCCAAAACAGCAAAAGCCTTTAAGGTATCAATAAATGGCTATTTAAGGGCTTCAACCTTCCACTTTCCCCATCACCAGCCTTCCCAGTGGGTGAGGAAGGCCATTACTTTCCTGACTGGGAACCTACCTAGTTCTGTGGACTCTAATGTCTCCAGTGGGGGTGACCTCTGAAAGCTGACACCCCACCCCTCTCCAATCCTGTACTTACCTCTGACCTACTCACATTCCACATCTCACCATGATCTGAACTCTGCAGCATGAAGAAGGAAAGATAATACTGACCTTCTTGCTGCTTGCGCAAGCCTACAGCTCCCCTCTAATTGGCTGGCAGCTACTGTGGCTGGTATCAAAGCCTGTGATAGGCCAAGAAATTCATCTAAGCAATGCCTGATAGCTCTTAATGAGCTGAATGATGTGAGATAGATCGGGTTATCTTGACAATGGAGATGGCTTATTGATCACCACTTAACATGCCCATCCAAAACTGAAAGAGAAACATGGCCATCAAAAGTTACACAACATTCCCAGGAACGAGCCTTTCAGTACAGGCTGGCTATGTCACTGTTTAAGCTTCTCATGAGCCTCCTCCCACCCTCATAGAAATAGAATAATTGCCAGCAGATTCCAGGTCAAGTGAGACATTGCAATATCTCCAGGCCATAAGTTATCACCCTCTGATGGCTAAGACCCTGACAGGGGAAGCATGGTGGCTCAGTGGTTAAGACTGCTATCTCATAGCACCAGGGGCCCAGGTTTGGAGTGTGGAGTTTGAACATTCTCCTCATTCATATGGGTTTCCACTGAGTACTCTGGTGTCCTCCCACAGTCCAAAGATGTGAATGTTAGGTGAATTGGCCATGCAAAATTGACCTGTAGTTTCCCAGGGATGTGCAGGTTAGGTGGATTAGCCAAGGTAAGTGTAGGGTTAAGGAGACAGCAATGCGGGAGCTGAGTCTGGATGGGATGCTCTTTGGAGGATTGCTGCAGACTCAATGAGCTGAATGGCTTTATTCTGCACTGTAGAGATTCTATGGTTCATCTATGCAGGCATTTTTGTTTCATTGTATTGCTCTTTCATTCTGATGCCTGAGTTAAATTTTACAGGTTTACCTTAAAACTGCTGGTCTTGTGATCCATTGTGGGGGCCGATTTGAAATAAAGCACATTGCACTTGTGATAAATGTGCTCCACTGTGGTGCCTGTTCCTGCAGAACAGGGACATAATTCCTACATAACACAGCACATATCCGTGACCTTTGGCACCTGGAAGGAGGAGTATTGCAGCTCCTTGGCACAAGCAAACGCATATGCATGTTACATTGGAAGGCCATGTGCATTTGTAGCTTGGCACATTTACATCTCCCTGAAACGTTCTTCAGATGGAGACAATACTTTATAAAGAAAAATTATGACAGACATACAGTGACATGGCTGCAGATGCTGTCATACAACAGCCACAGAGAGATGGTAGTTGGGTGCACCTCCTCAGTCTAATCTGCTGGAGGCGACTGAGTCATTGAGAGCAGGGAGGTAGAGAGACAGAGAGTGTTCTGGGATGAAGTTCCCTGTCTGTGCGATGGCATCTCCTGGACTTCTTGAGGAGAAGAAATACCTGGAAGGATGTCAAGATGTCTCATCCCCAGCCATTGCTGCACTGCATCCATTGCTATTTGCAGTGAAGGTCTGCGCATATTTACAACAGAACTCTGTGTTCTGCTGGACTAGGGTAACATCATTTCCAATAAGGCAGCCAAGAGCTCACAAGCCAGAGACACAACCGCAATCAGTACTTGGAAAGGCTCCTCCACTTTTTTCTGAAGTCTGTGTGTAACAATATCTCTGCTTGATGTTCCATTGCCTCTCTCTGCATCTCCATCAGGCCAATTCTGTAGGCTCAATATCAGAATTGGGCTCCACAGAGGCCAGGTCTCTGGCAGTCCCCTGAGTGTCAGAGACCTTTGCTTTCACATCCTCTGTTAGCTGCAGATATTTGTGTGAGATTAGAATAGTTTGGTGGTTGTTTTTGACCAGTACAGACTCGATGGGCCAAAGGGTCTTTTATTTCTGTAGACCTCTGTGACTGTATGGGAAGTGCTCACCAGATTGTGATCCTAACCTAAACTAGAACATATCTTGACCTGGGTGAGTGTACGTGCACTGGTGGAAGGTGCATGTGAATGCTTTGTTGGTGTTATCTCTGAGGGTTCTGACTGATCATCCTCAGAGTTGGTGCTTGAGGTAGAATTAGGGCAAGGCTATTTCCTCTTCTTGCTTTCTGATTTGCGGCAAAGGTCTGCAGTGGAGAATAAAAACAATTAGCTAAAAAGAAACGCAACTTACTGCGGATGCTGGAAATCAAAATTTGCTGGAACATTTCAGCAGGTCTCGCAGCATCTGTGGAGATTTTTCAGGTCCAGTGACCTTTCTTCAGAACTGGTTGTAGCTAGGAAAAGGTTGTTACATATGCTGAAGATGGGGTGGTGGGGAGGGAGGTAGGAGTAAATGATAGGTGGAGATGGAACCCAGAGAGAGAGAACAACCATTGAACAGATAATGGAATGGGTAAATGTCAGCCTGGGGGAATCCATAGCTATTACTGGGGATTATTAGTGGTTGACAATAGGTTGGATATGATAGCAGACCATGTGATGGCAAGGCCTGGTCTGCAGGATTTGGGGTAAGGATATAGGAAAAGGTGCTGAGGTCCTAAAATTATTGAACTCGATATTTGAATCCAGAAGGTTCCAGAGTGCCCCAGTGGAAAATTAGATGCTGTTTCTCCAGCATGCTTTGAGCTTCACTAAAGCACTGCAGCAAGCCTGAGACAGAGATTTTGGCCAGGGAGCGCGGTGGTGTGTTGAAATGGCAGGCAACAAGAGGCTCAGGGTTATTTTTGCAGACTGAACATGGGTGTTTTACAAAGTGATCATCCAGTCTGCATTGCAACTCTGCAGTGTGGAGCAGAACATGTTGTGAGCAATGAATGCAGTTGACCAGATCGAGTGAAGTGTGGTGTAAAGCATTGCTTTACTTGGAAGTTTTATTTGGGGCCTTGGATACTGACTAGGGAGGAAGTAAACGGGCAAGTGTTACACCTTGAGTGGTTGTTGGGAGGTGTCGGAGTGGAGGAGGAGTGGACGAAGAAGTCCCAGAGGGAACGATCTCTGTGGAAGGCTGCCAAAGGAGGAGAGGAGAATGTGTGTCGGGTGCTGGCATCCTACTGAAGGTGGCTAATGGTCCTTTGGATATGGATGCTGGTGGGATGGTAAGTGAGGACCAGGGGAGCCCTATCACTGTTGTGGGATGAAAGAGAAGGAGTGAAGGCTGAAGTGTGGGAGATGGATTGGACACAACTGAGGGCCAGGGTCAACCTTTCCCTAGCTTCAATCAGTTCTGAAGAAGGGTCACTAGATATGAAAAAAATTGCCAGACCTACTGAGTTTTTGCAGCAATTTCTGTTTGTGTTTCTGAAAAACAATTAGCTAATGGTTATGGGTAATCCCTTTTTCCAACAATGTTTCAAGTGTTAGTCCTTTGTTTCAATTTTTCTTCAGCAAAATCTTTACTGGATCACAGTAAGACTCCAGTCTCAATATTTCTGCATCTCTGGTCCTGTCCTGCCCAGTAAGGTTACTTCTTCAAAGTGGTCAAGGGTTTTTCTGTCGGGTGTCCCTTCTCCAGTTGCGTTCCATGTGATTATGAGCACTTTTGTCCTGCTGACAAACAAAATGATAGAATGTCGTCCCAATAAGTACATAAATACATTATCAGCATATGTGTTTCCGATATCTCCTGAGTCTTCCTCAGTAAGTGCTTGACATGCCCACTGCCATGTAACTGGTACAATATTCGCAGCATGCAGTGACTCCTACAGATTCAGCCCGCATGTCCCAAGTGCTGCTGAAGCTTGCAACCCACATCTCAGTCCAGCAGCTCTCTGCATTGACATATTTCAATGGCTAACTGCCATTCTAAGTGCCACTTTTTTTAGTGATCATGTAATCCCACTTAGTCCTTTGCAGATCATTCGTCCTTTTTCAACTCTTTGACCATGCACAGCTTAATTGCATGCCCTTCCTGTGCCTTCAAGTGGTGAGTCATCCCTCCCCCAAAAAAAAGGTCATTCATGACTGCTCCTGAGGCCCACAGCCTCACTACTAATGGAAGATTCCACCCACTGTATTAGGCAGCACTGAACATCTCTCTGCCTGTCGTCCGTGTGCTGGCCCTTTGAAATGCCTATTCCATTCAGTCCCGTGACCTTCTCCTCCATCTCCATAGCCCCAGAAACTTTTCCTTTACAGGTATTTATCCAATTTCATTTCAAACGTTATTATTAAAACTATTTCCACCAGCTACTGATGCAATGCATTCAGGATCAGAACTTGCCATGGAAAAATAAATTCTTGTTGCCTCCCCTCTAGTTATTCTGCCAATTTCTTTAAATCTGTGTCTTCTGCTCAGGCACCAACCTTCCAGGAACTGGAAACATGCACTTGAACAAACATATGCATAATATTCAACAGCTTGGATAATTCAACCTGTTCACGATATGTGGGCCGAAATCAAAGTTTAACACACGCAGATGTGTCCAAATTTTTTTCTTTCAAATCCAATTTGAGGCAAAACAAGAGGCTCTTCTCTCAGATGCCCTTCTGATGCACTTTGGTGTTTAAGAACAGGGTGCCAATTCATTTTACCAGTGGTAACCAAGACTGCAGGAAGACTCTGCCAGTCTTTGTTTTTTTTTTCCATGTGTAATTGACAAGATTCTCACATTATCCTTTAATTTTCCCCCAGGCAGTAAGTTTGCTTTGGAATGCAATTTACAGTTGGAAACAAAATGCAGGATTATTTGTCATTATTTGATTAAAACCATCCCATGGAATGACACTGGGCCAACAGCTCCGTTGTCATTATGTTTTCTGAGTGATCTATGGGAAATGTAATACTGCTGAGTCTGGTTATAGAAGCTGTAGTACAGAATTTTTTTGTGAGTGCGTTGATCTGCAACATTACTGGATGGGGAAGCCAGCTGGCCCATCAACACTGCCCTACTCTATAATGGCTGGAAGACCTGAACGCTTCTTCCTATTCCCACAGTCATGTAGTCCCGTGGGAGAGGTAAACGAACCAGTGAAGAAACCCAGCTCCAATCAAGGAACAAATGCTCTGGAAAAAATTCTTCTTGGATACCCTCAGGCAATCAAAACTGGTCCAGGGTCAAGTGTTAAATGTAAGGACGTTACCCTCTACATGGCATGATCTTTGGCCCAGTCACAAGTTGTTTCAGCTTTCCCTGGAAGGCACCCAGAGAATCAGTATCCACCACACCAGCTGGTCATACGTTCCAAATGCTTCTGCTCTCCAGGAAAAGAACTGCCTAATACCTCTTGCATACTTTAAAACTGTGTCCTGTGATCCCACTGAGCAAGTTGACTTGGAATAATAAAAATGCTCCTCAGCTCTACTCAACCTGAGTTACTTCTAATTCTAAAGTAAATAAACCAGGTCCTATCGTGACAATCTGGATGCCTGAAAGATCTGTGACATTAATTCTATTTCTCACAACATTATTTCTAGTGTTTTCTCTTTTATTTAAAGTTTCTGGAAGCATTTTGCAGTTGCATTTATAAATGATGTGTTGTGTTTATAATCCAGTTTTGTGCTGCAAACTGAAGCTTTAATTTCATGGCTGGAATTATATCACTAGTTTTGGAATACACAAAAGACTAATTAATTTCTTACTGGAACCATATGATAACGTGATTCAGAGATAGTGAGAACTGCTGATGCTAGAGAATCTGAGATAACAAGGTGCAGAGCTGGATGAACACAGCAGGCCAAGCAGCTTCAGAGGAGCAGGAAAGCTGATGGAACCCTCCTCCCTCCGGACAAACCTCAGGGAATCTCTCTCCCACTGCAACCCTCTCATAATCTCTTCCTCTCCACCTATCCTCTCCTCTATCCATCTTCTATCCGCCTCCCCCTCTTTCCCTATTTATTTCAGAACCCTCTTCCCCACCCCCATTTCTGATGAAGGGTCTAGGCCCGAAACGTCAAGCTTTCCTGCTCCTGTGATGCTGCTTGGCCTGCTGTGTTCATCCAGCTCCACACCTTGTTATCTCAGATTCTCCATCATTTGCAGTATCTATTACCTCTGATACAATTTTAACCCCGCTGCGAAGCCTCTTCTAAGGATGCCTACCCTGAAGAAGTTACCCTCCTCCCTCCAGACAAACCTCAGGGAATCTCTCTCCCACTGCAACTCTCTCATAATCTCTTCCTCTCCACCTATCCTCTCCTCTATCCATCTTCTATCCGCCTCCCCCTCTCTCCCTATTTATTTCAGAACCCTCTTCCCCTTCCCCATTTCTGATGAAGGGTCTAGGCTCGAAACGTCAAGCTTTCCTGCTCCTATGATGCTGCTTGGCCTGCTGTGTTCATCCAGCTCCACACCTTGTTGTTTCAGGTCTAGACCCTTCTTCTGGTGATATAATGAAACCTACAACCATACTCAAACATTAAAGTGATAAAATAAATGTGAAAAATATTTTAGAACCCTGTGTAACAGGATTGTGGAATTTGGCAGAACTTTACAATTGTTGAGAATTGAAAGCTTGTCATGCAAACTCTTTTTGACTTTGATCATTTTTTGGGTTGATTTTGATGATATTCACCTCACTTTAAAGCACCTTAGCCAGGTTGCCACTCTCCCATTGATGAACCCAGATGTTATCAGTAATCTAATCTCCAAGGATTATATACAGTTATGTCTAACGTCATCCTCATCGGATGTCCTCAAATGTATATTTTCGAGCAGAAAACATTGAATTGAAAGAGGAAAGAGAAATGCCTTGCTTTTCATACATGAAACTTTCAGGACCTCAAGACCTTTCAAAATGCTTCACTGCTAGTGAAATACTTTTGGAAATACAGGAACTGGGCTAGTCTGAGTCGAGAATAGCAATGAAGTAAGTTATCTATGAGATGGCGATCAAGAAAGGAGAACAAGAGTAGGAACCTGGCTGATATTTCTCTTTCCTGCTTCCAGGAACATTCGCTTCAGCTGTAGCACTCTTATATTTTACTGGTTTTTTGTGTAATATACATATTTGTTTTTCCTCAGAAGATTGCATGGGTGGCACTAATTTCTAAGTATATAAGAGTTTTAAAATAACTCTGCAGTCACAAAAGGGTGGAATCTTACTGGGGCCTGAACAATGTGGGCTATGGTGTGAAATGTGGGGGATTTGTGTGAGAGGTCAAGCGAGGTCGATGTCCAGGAGCAACTCGTTGCACTTTCAATCGGAATTCCGGGTGTTGAGACAAGATTCTCACTAGGCAAGCAGCAAGATACCTATTAACGGAAGATTATCACATGTTGTCGGCCTCATTAACTACAAATCTCACTCATTAATATGCAGCTTCCAATTCTACCACCCACGGCAATGAAACTAAACATCGGCCATTCTTAGCATGAAAGTCAATATTGGTAACTTTAGCTTGTATTTGCTCTCCCGACTGTCACCTTAAACGACCGGTAACATCCCAGGGCACAAACTGCACTCGATGGGCACCAACTGTATTGATCCCCCATTCAGGAATGCAGGTGTCCAACACCTGCCTGATCTAGTTACAGCATTGCTGTGCATTTTAAAACACTTCTGCTCTGAAGGGCTTGGGGAGGATGGCAGCTGGCATCGCAATGCTGCTGCAATGATACTTTGTGTGTGGGGATAGATCAGGCTATACCTCAGGGCTGCTTACTTGCTCTGTCACCTCTCACTCACTTTGACCCTACCTGGATGGTTATTAGCATCCCTGCCTTGCTTTGCTCCTTTCTGCCTTATTGTCCTCGGCCTCCTCAGCCAGATTCATTCCCCCCTTGTGTGCATGGGTTTCCTCCGGGCACTCCGGTTTCCTCCCACAATTCAAAGATGTGCAGGCTAAGGGGATTGGCCATGTTAAGTTTCCCATAGTGTCTAGGGTGGGAAATGTAGGGGTAGGGTTGGGGGTGGGTCCGGGTGGGATGTTTTTCAAGGGTTGTTGTGGACTCAATGGGCTGAATGGCCTGTTTCCACATTGTAGGGATTCTATGCTGCCAGATTCCCACATGAAATCACAAGGCCCAGAGTACCTCTGTCTTGCCGTGCATTTTTTTATGCAGGCATAAAGCCAGGAAGCTTGTTTTAGTTGTTAACAGTCCTCAGTCAAGTCATGGATGACAGCTTTCATTCAGAGGGTCACAGTAAAGTGAGTCAAGGTAGCTCCCAATGCTATGCCACATACTTGGACACAGCCAGTTGGTCATTCAGAACAATCAGGGTCATGATTCCTTTCCTCAAAGAACTGAATGTCAGGCAGCCCGTCACCCATCTTGGCCCTTTCTGCTTTACTGTGGGCTGACACAGTTGGATTGCCATTGTACTCATTTTTCATTCCATGAGGACTGAGCTCTACTTTTCTAGCCTGGAATTCTGACCCCTGGCTCCTTCAGAAAAGCAGAACGTAGCAGAAATCAACACAGTTCGCAGGTTTGCAGGGTAGTTGGTGGGGGTGGGGGTGGGAGGGCGGGTGGGTCAGGTGGAGGTAATGGGCAAGTTCATACCACCGTCAGTATGCTGTGGTCTGGGCCTCAAATATCCAGTGGTACAGCCCAACAGTTTGACAGCAACGGTGAGTCAAAAGTGAATTTAGGGTGGCAGTTTAAAGGGATTAAAGTGCCAGGTGTATAGGATGCCAGGGTGCCAGGGGGTAGGGTGCCAGGCAGGTGATGTGCCAGGTAAATAGGGTGCCAGGTAAGTAGGGTACCAGGTAGGTAGTGTGTCATGTGTGTATTGTGCCAGGTAGATATGGTATTTTTAAGGTGGATTTCCAAATAAACTGGGTGCCAGTAGTGTGTCAGGGAAATCCAGTAAGTCATTGTCAGGGGTGCAAGGGTGGGTGTGCTGCAGCTTATAGCAGCAGCAGGAGGAAGGACATCCAATTTGGTGCATGATCAAGGAGTTAGGGCCAGTTAGCCCAAGGTGGTGGCTGGTCCCAGTAACTGTGGAATCACACCAGGTTAGGATGGGGGTGTGGTGGGTGGGGTGCTCTGGTTGGGAGGATCGTTGTTAGGGCTCCAGGCATTTTAGGGTTTTGGGGAGGTCCAGTTTGGGGAGTGAATGGTTAGTTTGAGGATCAGCTTAAAAGTATGACTAGGCTTTTAATAATCTGAAGTCCCGGAATAACATTTAACATGCTGGAAGCAGAACCCTCCAAATTCTCCGACAATAAGGGTTTTGTTGGAAGGTGCCAGATGCCGTGAAAATTTCCATCGGAAACTTCAATGTCATGGACAATTCCCTCCAAGGCAGCTGTGTCTGGGATTCCACAGAGTCCCGATCACCAGTCTGTGCTTCCCTACTGGCTACCTGGCCATCAGAATATCCAGACCATGATTGTACATTGACCTCCTTGTTGTTACCAACAGGATGAGGAAGTGTCAGCCTTGTAATTACCAGCAGTTTCTTGGCACTTCCTAATCCTTTCAGTTACTTATTCTAAATTTCTGGTTATCAGGCTGGTCAAGTGTCAGTTTCACTCACAAACTCAAGGCTATTAAAGGTCATGTGGCTTCCTACATTTTTCTGAGAAACTAGTAAAAAAAAACCTGAATTATTCTGAAATGATAATAGATTTGCATACCTGTCATCAGTTGTGACAAAAACCAGGCAGGAATTTGTGACCGCAATATCCTTGATGATGCAATCATTTTCTAACCTTCACAAAACACTGCGCATTGGTCACCAGCAGGACCTTGAGACAGAGGGCAACTAATTTCTTTAATCAGTGCCATGAATAACCAGTTATAGGAAGAAAAAGGGAATAGGGGGTTTGAGTAAGGAATGCACACAAATTTAGACTGGCAATGCTGAAAGGCTTTTTCTCAGTCCTGCATCTGGAAAGTTGGATCAGCAAGTAGGAGACAGAGGGTGGTGGTAGAGGATGGTTTGTGTGACTGGAGGCTGGTGCCCAATGGCATACCGCAGGGATCAGTCTTTTTGTCCGTGATATATTTTGACAATATAGGAGAAAATGTGGGGTGGATAATAAGTTTGCAGATGACGCAATGACTGGCTGGGTGGTTGACATGAAGAAGAAGGTATTAGGTTACAGGAGGATAAAGATAGATTGGTCCCTAAGGTTTTGGAGTAGATTTGTAGCTTGGGTTGTGGGTGTTGTGTTTGGTTGGCTCGCCAAACTGGTTCATTGTTGACATTTTCGACTGGGACAACACCAAGATCCTGGGACAAGCAAAGCAGAGACAGGTACAGGAATTCCTAAAAGCCTGGTACTCCACGAAGAAAGCCATCAGCAAACAGATAGAACTCGACCCCGTGTATACTCCACTGTGAGGGAAAACCAGAAGTGAGCTAATCCAGCTCAACAGATTCCAGAGTTTAAAAACCAGATGGGAAAACACAACGGCGTTTCATTGGCGGTTGCACTGATGATGTTACCCAGCAGGGTAATGAAACTTCTCCGGAACAACAATGAACCAGCTTGGCGAGCTAACCAACCACAATAGATTGGTCCCATAGGCAGATCAGTGGCAGATGGAATTTAACTCTGATAATGATGCGCTTTGGAACAAGCAACAAGAAAGGACAGTGCTCAATGAATGGCAGGACACTAGGAAGCTCAGAGGAACAGAAGGATCTGGGGGTGTAATACAATGGTTAAGGTAGCATATGAGGCACTTGCCTTTGTTAGTATGGCTTAGAATATAAAAGCAGGGAGGTTATGATGGAGGAGTACAGGGCTTTGGTTAGGCCACAGCTGGAATACTGTGTGTAGTTCTGGTCACTGCTCTTTAGGAAGGATATGATTGTACTGGAGAGGGTGCAATGGAGATACACCAGGATGTTACCTGGGATGAAGCAGTTAGCTATGCAGAGAGGCTGGATAAGGTCAGAGATAACAAGCATGGGCCTGGATGAACACAGCAGGTCAAGCAGCATCATAGGAGCAGGAAAACTTGACGTTTCGGGCCTAAACCCTTCATCAGAAATGGGGGAGGGGAAGAGGGTTCTGAAATAAATAGGGAGAGAGGGGGAGGCAGATAGAGGATGGATAGAGGAGAGGATTGGTGGAGAGGAGGCAGACAAGTCGAAGAGGCGGGGATGGAGCCAGTAAAGGTGAGTGTAGGTAGGGGGGTAGGGAGGAGAT